>CM077082.1:211659616-212322141 GCA_039513925.1 Platanthera zijinensis | reverse complement strand
TTATTCTTGACTACACCCTGAAAAAGTAAATATGTACGTGTGCTTTGGCTGGGTGTAATGGTACATTAATAGAAAATAGAAGAGATGCTAAACCCAAAAACAAGTTTGGTACATTTGAAATGCAGACAGCGGAGAATAAATTAATATGAAAAGGAACTCCAAATACTGGATAGATGAAGGTTGAATACAAACGACTGCAGAACTGCTTGGCAAATGCATGTTAGTTTCCACATCACATAAGAACTGCAATTTGCAAGTGTTTGAATATATGCATCAAACCTAAAATTAATTGGATGTGGATGAAAGGTGGTAGGTATATGCTGATGTTGGGGTAGGCTACGGGTGCACAAAACCTACGACTCTAGGTGATACTGCAAGGGTGACACATTAATCCAAACCTACATGCAATGTAATGATCGATGTGTCGACAAATAATATGAAAGCAATGCGAATTTCAGCACCACACAGAAATTTAAATAGAAAACAAATAATTATTTTAGCAAATTATAATGGTTTTCTCCGCTCGGAGGGTCAAAGCGAAGGGCGCGGCGAATGTTTCCTCCTGCAAATTATTAGTGTACCAAAACAAATTTTCACAAACAAAGATTCGCAGCAAAATATAGCAAATCACTAAATAGAAAATGTTGAATCAAATAATACAGTACTACAAAAGCTCACAAAGTAGAGGGCTGAACCGAGACACTGAAGAATTTGAGGCCCGGATGTGTAGATCGGCGATCGGAGATGGAACAGGTGGCGAGGCGACGGTGGCGGTGGCTGTCCTCGGTGGTAAACGGTAAAAACGGACAATAAAGCAGTGGATCCGACCACGTATCACGTATGAGTAGATCGGAGTAGGGGGGAGGGTAGATCCGATGTGTAGGAGCGGATCGGATAAAAAAGGTAATAAGGGTGGAAGCAAACGTCGAGGAACGAGGGCTGAAATTCTCTGATCTAGCGTGATCTAGAGAAGAGAGGCTAGTTGGTAGTGGATCCACGGAGGGGAGATGAGGAGGGAGGTCGGCTTAGGGCAAAGGGGCCCTTGGAGTGGCCGGATTTGGTATGGGGGCGGCAGTAGGTTTGTTTGGGTGAGGTCAAGGAGGTCGGCGGCCTGGACTGGAGAGGGAGGGGGCGATGGAACCAAGGGTGAGGGTGGTCGGCTGGGCGGTTTGCTGGACGCTGCAGGCCGGCGGCTGTGAGGGAGTTTTTGAGGGGGTTTGGCGGTGGGAGGTGATGTATGAGGGGTGGAAAACGAAGGTGGAGGTAGGGATTACCTTGGGGAGGAGTTTGGAGGCCTAGGAGTCGTCACCTAGGGTTCCACGGCGTCAGCACCGGGGAGGGATCGCGGGATTCCGGGATTCAATGTATCCAAAATCTGCAATGACTGAATTCAGCCCTCAAGATTCCAATTTATAAGAAAAGAAAAGTTAGGGTATCCCCCATCAACGGCTATGATTGGCCGGTGGGTTCGGCCCTTAAATACATCAATAATAAACTGAAAAAAATAAACTAATATAGTGTTTTGACTCGCGGCGACGTCCCGGACGCAACTGCGGAGTCCGATCGGCGATCCGATCAAGTCCTCCTACGCGAATAAATGAACGTGGGTCCCGCCTTGCAGCAAACCCCTCCAGGTGCATGGTTTGATGGATCCCCATCATATGCCATGTAGACAAGTAACGTGCATGCATGGATAATCCACCTCACTCCGCGAGAGTTCTCACGGAGACGCAGTTACCTTTATGGATTATAATGTATTCTTAATTAATTAGGAATTGTTTTTAGGGTGTTTCATCTTGTAGTGGTTCTCCATCCTATGTATGGATGCATGGTTGGACAGTCATCTTATATGGAGTTTAGTCTTGTTTAGGCACACTTCGAAGAGAAGGGCTATTAGAGGGATCTTGCTCTCAAGAGTTGAGAAAAAACATGTCTCGTTAATCTGCATCTTCCGTTCTTCTCTAGTGCAATATTGCTAGTGGGTTTTCTAGTGCAATATTGCTAGTGGGTTTTCTAGTGCAATATTGCTAGGCGGTTTTCTAGTGCAATATTGCTAGGCGGTTTTCTAGTGCAATATTGCTAGGCGGTTTTCCAGTGCAATATTGCTAGGCGGTTTTCCAGTGCAATATTGCTAGGCGGTTTTCCAGTGCAATATTGCTAGGCGGTTTTCCAGTGCAATATTGCTAGGCGGTTTTCCAGTGCAATATTGCTAGTTGGTTTTCTAGTGCAATATTGCTAGTTGGTTTTCTCGTACAATATTGCTAGGGTAAAAACATGTCTCGTTCATCGTATTCATGACAAGTCGTAGCTTGTTCGTATCAATTGGTTTGACTTGTCGCTCTACGCCGACCATTTTTTCGCTCGTTGGGATCCAAATTGCTCCTTTC
This sequence comes from Platanthera zijinensis, assembly GCA_039513925.1. Taxonomy (NCBI): domain Eukaryota; kingdom Viridiplantae; phylum Streptophyta; class Magnoliopsida; order Asparagales; family Orchidaceae; genus Platanthera; species Platanthera zijinensis. Next base: position 212,319,754 of record CM077082.1, on the reverse strand, counting down.
CCACTGCCACATCCATCACTACAAAAATGATGCATGTCCGCTTCGACAGGATTGATGTCACCATAGCTAACATCCTCTCCATGGCACATGCGCTTCAACAACGACTCCTTCACTCCTCTCTGACATACGCCATCCACTGTCCTCCACACCTAACAAGCAAGCCACCTCTCAATTGGACCCGATCTCAACCATCCCTCGCATGTAAAACTCTCTGTTCCTTTCCCATGCAGTGGCATCTTCATATACCTCGCAGCCAGTCGACACCAAACATCATTACTGGTCCCAAACCGGCCCCCTCCTACGGCGCCACCTATAAGGCCACTGCTACTCACCCCATTCAGAGCTTCCAATCGAATGCCACTGTTGTTGTGAATGAATCACTCCATGACCTACAACCTTTTTTTTTGATGGCATCTCCCCTCCCCTCAATGATCCGACTCCTATGTGCGGACATCATCCTGGTCTCTTGCCATGACAGTGGACGTTATAGTAAAGTACAGGGACCTCCTCTCCCCAGCTCTTGTGCGCCAACTACCCATCTGTCTGTTCAGGTCCTTTTATGGCGTTATTTAGCATTAACTATTTCTTAATATGATTGTATTGTGTTAAAATCGCATCCTTATAGGGTGTCATTATTTATGTCGTGTTTTTAAAAGGTGTCTTTTTTAATCGCATGTCCAAGTCTGTCATTATTCCTTTTGATGTTCTTTCCTTTTTGGTATCGAATATAAGTCATATTTAAAGGATCCAGTGAGTCTTGTACTGCATGAATGAAGAAAGTCAATTTCCCTTACCCTAAAAGAGATCTTGGAAGCTCTCTCTCTCGAGCACGCCCCGCTTAGGCATCCGCGCTCAAGGCTCCGTAGTATCTCCGCCACCGTCATCTCCACCACCGGCCTCTCCTCCGGCAACATTCTAAGACCCATAACAACTTGGTATCAGAGCGATTCCATCCTTTTCCACCGGCACCAGTCCCTCTGAAATTTTCCTCCCAGCGATCGACCGACGCAGCCATCGTCCAGTCATTGATCCTGCAGAGCCACAGCGATCGACGCAGCCATCACAGACACATCTTTGCTTCCTCCCAGTGACCGAAGATCGCTCCTCTAATGTCAGACGTAGGTTGTCTCTCATTCCAGATCATCCAGAATTGGCGTGTCAGCCCTGTCCACATTCTGCCGCTCGATATCCTGTCGTTGGTCGACATCCTGCCACTCAGCGACACACGGAATTCCTCGTCGACATCCTGCCGCTCAACGAGTGCAACCGACAACCCATCTGCGTTCGGCGTCTTCAGCGGCATCAACCCTGCAGTCTGCAAACACCAATCAGTCACAACCAGCGTCGAACCCCCTGCTTGTGTGGTACCCGCAAACAGAAACATTGCCCGTCTCCGCTTTTTCGACAACGTCCCCCGTCTCTGCCTTTTCTGAAAGTAGCACACCTTCCGGATTTGACGGGCTTTCACGCGTGGGCCTACATAAATTAATTTTCACCTCTATTCGGTCCGGACGCAGGAAATTTGGACATTCCATATCCAGCCAACAATCCACGATCACCTTTCCTTCTTCTTAGCAGTCAAATTTGTGACACCACCATTGGGAGACGACGCGACACTCGCGGCAATAAAAATTCAGCCACCTCCGACGACTCCAGGCGCCCAGTCACCAGATCCCTCTCGGCAAGCAAGTTAACTGATGGTGGACTCAGGGGATTTTACGGCTGCCCTCCCAGATGTGATGCAGACTGTCATGCCCGCCATGGAAGCACGCTTTTGGGATGTTGAAACTCGACATCGGGACGGCATGGCCACTATCACTACCAGGCTTAATTAGATGGCCTCCTCACGTCACGTTGTTACTACTCCACCCACGGATCACGTCAGGAGTAGTCAAGTTTCGCTACCGTCAATCATCTGTCATGAGCCATCACCGCAAACCCTATTATGCCCTGAAGCTGCCAATCAGACGCGTTATACCCAGTTGGAATTCCCCACCTGCGATGGGAAAACAAATCCCTTGAGTTGGCTCACCAAGTGCGAACAATTCTTTGCACATCAACAAACTCTGGTAGTTGAATGGCTTCCTCTAACCTCCTTCCACCATCTCGACTCGGTCTTACATTAGGTCACTCATCTCCTCACTAACTAGTCGGGTCTGACGTGGGATGACATCAAGAGATTTTGCAACCTACGTTTTGGCCCAACAATCCGCAACAACACCCTTGATTCCCTCACAATACTCAGCCAAACGAGCTCCGTGGATGAATATTTTGACCAGTTTCAACATCTTCTGGCACATGTCACATTGCCCCATGAGATGCAGGTCGTCATCTTCACCATCGTACTTCGCAAACGCCTACAACTTGATGTTGAATTCGAGGCTCCTCCAGACTTAGTGATTGCGATGAGTCTGGCCATGCAATATGACCGTCGCCTCCAACTGCCACAGGAAGTCTATTTTCCCACCGACCCGGGCAAATGACCAGATCATTCAAAGGGACATCCAGCAGTCCGTAAACTATCTCGGGACGAGCTGATAGAACGATGCGCTAATGGCTTATGTTTCACTGCGACAAGTTGTATACGCGCGACCACAGGTGTAAACAGGTTTTTATCTGCAAGTCGAGAACGCTGACAATGAGGGTGTCAGATAACATAGGACACCATGGATCTCCCTCGAGCTTGAGGACAAGCTCGTTTTTGCAAGGCAAGAGAGAAGTTACGGGTCCTTTTATGGCATCATTTAGCATTAATTATTTCTTAATATGATTTTATTCTATCTTAAGTCGCGTCCTTATATGTGTTATTATTTATGTCGTGTATTTAAGAAGTGTCTTTTTTAGTCACATGTCTCATGACTAAGTCTGTCGTTATTTTCTTTGATATTCTTTTCTTTTTTGTGTCGATTGTAAGTCATATTTAAAGGACCCAGTGAGTCTTGTATTACATGAATGAAGAAAGGCTATTTTCCCTAACCCTAAAAGAGATCTTGAATGCTCTCTCTCGAGCACGCCCCGCTTAGGAAATCGCGGTCAAGGCTCTGTAGTATCTCTGCCACCTTCATCTCCACCTCCGGCCTCTCCTCCGGCAACATTATAAGACCCATAACACTGTCACCATGTCTCCCAAACTTTTATTGTCTCCCCCCCCGATGCATCATTAGCACATCTAATCCTCTTGTTTCCATTAATCGAAGCAAATGTCCTTTCTCCTCATGCTGAACAGCAGGCATGCTTAACCTTATCTCTACCACGTCCTTCTTATGCACCACACCCGCCAACAAAAGCTTCACGCCCGCATCTTCTTTCCAAAAACTATGGGTCCCCCAATTAAACAACGCATTGATAATGATATTGTCCTTATGTTCGGTTATTGCTCCTTACCTTTATCCCTGCAAATTATTTTTTCCCTTCCCAAGGAATTTAACTTAACTACCACATCCCATCTCCTGGGCTCCACCCAAGCTGCCAAAGTAAAATCTCATTGTCTCCCTTTTTTCATCCTAACTTTCACCCCCACATATTCATGCAAACTCACACTCATCTCTCCCTTAATTTTAATGGACCCCTTCAATTTTGTCTTCCCATAGATACTTCAACGTTCAAATATATGTTCTTGTACAACGCTACTCCAAAAGAACAACCACATCTCTTTATTGATTTTATGTAACTATCTTTCTTTGTAGCGGACGTCCTCCACTCCTCCCTACATTCGATATTGTGCCACTCCATGCCCACTAATTGCCACTTTTTGAAAAACTTAATTTTGCGCATAAAATTGCCAAAGACCATGATCACTCTTCATATCAGCACAACACTGGCCTTGACCTCTTTTTGAAAAACTGAATTTTGCGCATAAAATTTCCAAAGACCATGATCAATCTTCATATCAGCACAACACTGGCCGAAGCCTTGGCCCAACTGGCACGCTTACACAAACCTGAGGCATTCAAGTCCCCTTCCCACGCTCGACCTTGGGGATAAGGTCAATTTTTAAGACATCTGTTGATATGTGTAGAAAAAGGCGAATCTAAACTTTCAATATTCTATTATTCTTCATAAAAAAACAATTATACAAATATTTGTACACAATTTTATAGGAAGGAAAAGAGAAACCTCATCTTCAAACCAAGATGTGGGATTAATCTATACATGAGAAAATTGGCCTATGTTGGGCCCTTTACATGGTTCATCTACACTACCCCGCAAGCTGGTGCCTACAGGTCGTTGTCTCCAAGCTTGAAAACAAATTGTCGGTATAGTGGCCTAGGTAAAGCTTTAGGGAGAACATCAAAAACTTGCTCAGCCACAGGTACATGTCTCAAGTCCAGTTTGCGAGGCTGAATTTTTTCTCGGATGAAATGATAATCAACTTCAATATGTTGTGTGCGTTCATGAAACACGGGCTTCTCAGCGATATAAAAGATAGTTTGACTATCACAACAGAGAGCGGTCGTAGAGGGGAATTTTACACTAAGATCAGTGAGAAGTCTTTAAAACCACATGAGTTCAGAAACAACAGAAGTTAATGAACAATACTCAGGTTTCGCAAAGAAGCATGCCACCACCGTTTGCTTCTTGCATCGCCAGGTGCCTCCAAAGTATATGCAGTAGACTGTTACAGTCCCGCCTTGGTCCCGCCTTGGTCACGCATGTAGCGAACTATTTATCTAGTCTACTTTATATTTTTGTATGCGTAATGGATCCTCCGTGTCTAAGCCCAAGGAGGGGGCACTTTTATAAACTATTTATATGTGTGTGGTGTGTGCCAAGGGGACAAGCAAGAAGAGTATTTTCATTTTATTTGACTAATCCTCTCTAGTTCTCTCTCTCTTTATCTTCTTATTCCACGGAAATCCTGCAACCCTAACCCGCGCCCCGAACCCGCCGCTCGTCCAGGCGCGAGTCCGCTCCGCACGCCGCCACCGCTCGCAGGCCGCAAGCCTGGAACCCACCGCCATAGCTCGTTGGCCATCTTCCTTCTCCCTTGATGATTTTCCTCCCCATCCCCACTGCACACGCTCACAATCACGGGCCCGTAACATCTTAGTATAAGAGGGAACGACTCTCCCCGCTGCCGATACTCCAGATCCGGCCAGGCCGCCCACGACAACCACGCCGGCCGCAACACCCTCAGCGGCTCCGACCGAGCTCCTTCGCATCCACACGGGCCGATCCGCCCCGTACGGCCGACGGCAGCCACCGTCCCGGCCACACTAGCCGACCACGACGTCCGTCGACCCTCCAGCGGTTCCGACCAGCCGTCCCCACCTCGACAGCTAGCCGCAAATCCTCCTCCAGTAGCCATTCTCCTCGGATCCTCCACCGACGGGCGTTCCCTCCTTGCAGCCTATCGGGCTGCTACCGCCACCGGGACATCCATTCTCCAGCCATTTCGGCGCCGACCACCCACCAATTTTTTTGCACGACATGGACGACCAGCCCTCCCTCTCACAAATTTTTGAGTCCCTCACCAAGCTCGTCACAAAAAACAATAACGCCCTCATTGCCGCCATCACCACCCAACTAGAGGCGAACCGTCCGGCCAAACCGGCAACGGGCTTCTCCAGTAAAGCATCGATTCTGCCAACCCTGGCAGAATTTTTTCCCCGGGGTGCGAGGGCAATGGGGTGTCACGATACTTGCAACTAGACTTTCCAATATTCGACGGCCACAAAGACCCCTTAGCTTGACACTCTCGTTGTGAGCAATTTTTCACCCACCAGCACACCCCTTGGGAAGAGTGGCTCAGCATTGCTGCCTTCTACCTGATGGGCCCCGTGCAACTTCGGTTTTCCCAACTGCAATGGGAGAAAACACTCCTCTCTTGGGAAGATTTCAAGGTGAACTGCACCCTACGCTTCGGCCCACCCCTCCACAGCAATCCCTTGAGAGATCTCATTTCCCTCTGGCAGACTGGTCCGATCGATGAGTACCTCGAACAATTTCAAGTCCACATGGCCCGCACTACCTCAGTTCTTCTGACACAACAGGTATCCATCTTCACGGCGGGACTCCATGAGCGCCTCCGTATAGACGTAGAATTTCAGGCACCCGCAAATCTGACCACTGCAATGAGTTTGGCTTGAATTTGTGAGAAGCATCTGCTTTTGGATCGCCCTCATCTACATCACCAGGACACTAAGGGGTCCAAGCGTCCTCCGCGGCATGTTATCGACCACAGCCAGTCTCCTCGCCCCGGACCGCGACACTGACCGCCCTACTACCATTTGTCGACTGTCCCCACAAGAGATGAATGACCGCCACGCCAAGGGCCTCTGTTACAACTGCGACGGGCCATTTTTCCGTGGACATCACTGCAAGCGCCACTTCTGGTTGGAGGTCGACGACTCGGCTTCTGAACGACATGCGGGCACTGACACGGAAGATCCGACACCCACCGTCACTACAGACCAAGCTTGAGGGAAAGCTTGTCATCGGGTAGAGTGGGGATGTTATGGTCCTACCTTGGTCGCGCATGTCGCGAACTATTTATCTAGTCTACTTTATATTTTTGTATGTGTAATGGATCATCCGTGTCTAAGCCCAAGGAGGGGACACTTTTATGAACTATTTATATGTGTGTGGTGTGTGCCAGGGGGACAAGCAAGAAGAGTATTTTCATTTTATTTGTTTAATCCTCTCTCTAGTTCTCTCTCCCTCCCTCTCTATCTTCTTATTCAACAGAAATCCTGCAACCCTAACCCACACGGCGCACCCGCCGCTCGTCCCGGCGTGATTCCACGAGTCCATTCCGCACGCCGCCACCGCTCGCAGGCCGCAAGCCTGGAACCCGCCGACATAGCTCGTTGACCCTCTTCCTCCTCCTCCCTTGAGGACTTTCCTCCCCTTCCCCGGTGCACACGCTCGCAATCACGGGCATGTAACATAGACACTCGTAGGCTGACAGTCATCGATGGAACCAACATAGTCCGCATCAAAGTATGCAATTAGGGATAAAGAAGAGGAGGGCTTACACACAATCCCTTGTCCCGAAACATTCTTCAAATATCTAAAGATTCGCTCGACAACCAAGAGGTGGGATATTCGAGGAAAATGCATAAAGCGGTCGGCCACCCCAACAACAAAGAATATGTCGGGTCATGTGATAGTCAGATAGATAAGTTTGCCAATAAGGCGACGATGGTACTACAAATTAGGGAGAAGCAGATTAGAGTAGGATGCATAAGCACAGAGCTTGTGATTGGCATTGCATACCGAGTAACTTGCATCGAGAAGAAGGTCAAGACAGTACTTTCGTTGAGACAAGATGAGTCTAGGTCGACGAGCTACCTCGATACCCAAGAAATATCGGAGGCGACCCAAATCTTTGATTATAAAATGTGAGATCAAGTGCTTCTTGACTATAGATATATAGTTCACATCATATCCGTAATGAGAATACCATCAACATAATAACAATAAGTATCATCGTTCCTATGGGCAAAGACTAGTAAATAGGAAGAACTTTGTCAAACTTTGAGCGAAGCCAAAATCACGAATGACCTGACTGAACTTATCAAACCAAACTCGAGGAGTCTACTTAAGGTCATAGAGAGATTACTTGAGGCGGCAGGCAAGAGACCCCCCCCCCCCACGATTTCATAATCAGGAGGTTATTGCATGTAGACAATCTCAACGAGATTACCATTAAGGAATGCATTATTGATGCCAAGTTGATGCAATCATCGATGATGATGGGTGGATAAGGAGAAAAATACTTGTACAGTATTCATCTTAGTGATGGGAGAGAACATCTTTTCACAGTTGAGACCATATTGTAGAGTGAAACTGCGAGCCCGAGATGAGATTTGAGAAGCTCAATTGTCCCATCAGGGTGATGCTTCACTGTGATGGGACAATTACATCCCACACAGGATTGGTCGGGAGGAAGGGGAACAAGTTCTCATGTGTAATTAGCCCAAAGGACAACCATTTCCTCGTTTATCATGGCTTGTCACCCCAGATGTTGGATAGCTTCTTGCACAAAAGGAGTGGAAAAAAGAAGATAAGGAAGTGATGAACATATGAAGTTCCGGAGATAAGCGGTGAAAGGAGGCATAATGGAAAAGATGGTGAGCGGTAGAAGAGACTGCATCCTGAGAGGGATCCGTAGGTGAATCAATTGATCGAGAAGCATCATCAGTAGGAGGCAGTTGTCTCAGGGTATCATACCGAGGATGATGACAAGGTGTACACCGTACACGGGTACAGGAAGAGGAGATGATGGGAATATGGGAGGTGGTGTAGGAAGCAGAGAAGGAGTCGTGTGGTGGACGTGGACATAAGGACACAGAAGAGCGGGTGGAGAGGTATTGTTAGGATGCGAGTAGAATGCTTGATCCATGAGAAAGGTGACATCAGCGGAAGTGACCATTTTCTAGTGGGAGAGTACAACAGTCATTTTGTGTGCGGGAGTACCCAATAAAGATATATTTTGTAGCATGAGGGGATTTTGTCCATAGGAGGACCATGATTATGGATAAAGCAGACACACATGAAAACACGAGGGAGGGGAAGGGAGCTTAATAAGGTATGGAGGGGAACATGATGGAGAAGGGGGTAGAGAAGTTAAGGACAATTGAAAACATGTGGTTAATTAAATGCACAACGTGATAATAGCGAAGTTGGCCAAATAATTTTTTGGAACCTGTATTTGAAACATAAGGGAGCGAGCAACTTCAAGGAGGTGACAGTTCTTCCGCTCGGTCACACCGTTTTTTTGTGGGCAATAGGCATATGACACTTGGTGGATAATGTTCAAGAGACCGGAGGAGTCCTAAACTCATGACTGGTATATTCACGAGCATTATCAGTTGAAAGATTAATAATATTGCTCGAAAAATGAGTGTGAGTTTCAGCGATTGTAACAACCCGATTTGTGTAATGATAAAAATAATAATTTAATATAAGAAACCCGCCCCCCTAAATTTTCCCCTACTTAACTCAGCTGAGGCCCCCCCTCCCGGTTCAGTGATATAGTTCGGCTTGGGCTCCTGTTCTGTTCTCCTGATTCCCGCAAACCGCAAGGCGCAACCCTCGATTCGTTGTTTCCGCTGCCTTTTCCCGACCCCAGCGCAAGGCGCCGACGCCTCCTCTGGATCCTCCTCCGTCTTAGGCCACCGCCTGCTCCCGTGCCTCCCAGCTCACCGCGAACTCCTCTTGTTTCCTTCTGTCGTAGCCGACGACGACTCATCCTGCTATGGCCGATTGCTTCAGCTCCTCTGTAAGGGGTGATGGTCTCCCTTCCTCCAAAGGCCTGCATCAACCGCCTACTTCTCCTCCCCAAGCCGTGACAGCCTTCTCTCCTAGGGCAGCAGCCTCAATCTCGCCTTCTCTTCCTCCGGCAGCCGCTCCCTCTTCTTTTTGGCTGAGATTTGTGATGAGGAACAACTAGGGTTTGGTTCCCTCTCCTCCTTGAGCCCTGATTTGGCTTCCTTTGGGGTAAGATTCCTCCTCCTCCCCCTTATTCAGATTTTTCTATAACCCTAATGTTTTAATTGTGCCCCAATTTGCGTATAACTTGTGTTTCATGATTTTTGCCCCATAATAATCGGTTAATTCTCGTTGTATATGTGTTCCCCAGCATCGTTCGTCGCACCCTTTGACGGTTCGTGAAGGAAGTCCTCTCCGATTTAGGGTTTCCCCTAGCCGAGCGCCGCCAAGTTTCCGTCTCTGCGTGGAATCTCTTCTCCCCTCACTCTTGAGGGAGATAAATCACTTAACCGCCCTTGATTCAATTTTGTAGAAAATAATTGTTGTGCGAGCGTCCGGTTTTCCATCTTGTCAGATTATCAGACGTCTGTGATTGTTCCTGAACAGGTCCAGTAGGGTTTCTAAATCTTGCTTGCGTCGCTCAGCCGTCTCCGTCAGATACAGGCTCATTTAAGGCAAGTAGAGATCTCTCTCTCTTGCAACATTGAGTTTATTTTATTGCATCTGTTCTTTTAACTGATTTATATCGATCTGTCAAATAAATTGATATCTTAAATGCTCAATCTGATAAGTTAATAATTTTAGGGTTTAATATGTTTGGGATTACATGAGTTTGTGATCGTGGATAATCTTTTTGTTTGGATATTTGCTTAGAATGACATGTGTTAGGGAACGAAAGTGATTTTAGATTGGATTCCCACTTAGATGAATTTTTGACTCATTTGATGAATAATGGGAAGACTAGTAGTTCTTTTTTAGCATGATCAATAATTATTATGATGATAAATATCACAATTTCTTGTTAGCAAATAAATAAATGATGTTTTATATAAAATATTCAGATCATACCCATGTTTACTTGAAAGATAATCGTGTGTTGTAGTGGATCAATCTAAATGAATAATTGGTATCCCAGGAAATGATACATAGTAATAGTCACACCACTCATAAATACTTAAATCCCGCAAAATATATTGCTTCATATCCAGTTTTGTTTGTGTCATCGAATCTTGTGTCAACGAACCTTATGTCATCGAATCTGTCATCAAATCTATCATTGAATCTGTTGTCATTAAATCTGCGTTCTTAGTTCTATTCTAAGACTTGAGCGAATGTTGCTCCATAACTCAATTTCTCTCTTGACGCGCTTATGAACTCTAATCTTGTACAACTGAATCGTTAAATTTGTATCAAGTCTTGATATGTTAAGAATCTCTTAAATCATGAATCTTTAAAGTCATTAATTTCATAAGCAATCAGTGTAAGGTAGTGTTAAATTGATGTGACGATTTGACTCGAGTTTTCTCTTGACTGACAACGGAAACCAACAAATAGTCATATCAAGCACATCTATTTTGATAAGACTTGCATTTAGACTTACATTAGAATCTTGTGCATTAAATAAAACACTTTCATCTTTCACTGATTGCAGCTAATGACATTTCTTGATCTGTCTATATGTTATACTCCGGAATAGTCTAATAAACTAACTTGTTTTGTTTACCTCTTTTATTTGCTTGTCTCGAATAGTTTTGCTTCATGAGAAACCGATACACTCATATTTTTCTGTTTTTGTTACTGTTCTTTACCTTTACTTTGTTCACTCTGTTTATTTCAATGTTCCGAGGCTTTTCCTTTCTATTTTGGAATTGCATTAGCGTTCGTGTAGCGCCGCCAGGTCCTCGAGCCCGATCTGCTTAAAGTTTCAGGTTATATGTTTACATTTTTTTACTGTCAAATATTTTTTTATGTAATAATTGCAATCAAACATTTTCTCTAATATCATGGATAACTGTTAGGCTATTTATGTACTATACGTAGTAGAATTTAGTATTATTTTGCATGTTCATTCATCTGAGCTTGTTATGAAATAAAAAATTGTGTCCGAAACTTGTGTTCGAAATTTTATTAAAAACACTTGTGCATTTAGATTTTTCACTATCATGTGCATTTAAAACTCTCTTTGTTTTAAACTCTAACCGTTTCCGCAATAAATTCAAACTGTTTTTCTCTAATTTAACTATTTTAAAATTATTTTCAGCATTCTCTGCATCCGCCTTTGCAGACATGTTTTCTTTCCGCCCATGCCTGTGGCATCACGGCCCGCCCGAAACGCACTCTAACTTTTGTTGAGACGGGTCGTGATAGTTGGTATCAGAGAGAGGTTAGCCAGGTTAGCGAGGTTAGTGAGGTTAGCTCAAAAGATAAAGTATTTTGTAATTATCAAATATTTTGAAATTTATTATAAAAATAAATATACATGCATCATTTCTTCACTCACTTGTCATTATCTATTGTTCGCGGCTGAAACATGCACACACTCACTCATAAGCATGAGTAGTATGCACACAAATGTTAAGGGATTATGGCAAACTTAACATATTTCTGCATATGATTTTCCACTAGGATATGCACCGCTTGCGAATATTAAATTGTATGGGTGTTTAATATTTTCAAGTGTGCTGGCAATAGAGTCCTAATATGCATGACATGTTAAGTGATATGGGCGCTTAACATGACATGCGTATCCATTCATTTGCATTCATATCATAAATCATTGCACAAGTGTGAAACCAAGAACAACAATAATGATTGTATACACATAAATTTACTAATTGTTTGACATCGCACAAGATCCCATGATTGCACTTGTATGATTATTACCTAGAGTTGTCCAATGAAAATGCTATAATTATTACATAATTTATGTACCTGAGAGCAGTGTTGTGGATATTGGCCGACATGTCGGACGACATGAAGGTTTGGGAGCAAAAACGATACAAAATCGGCACAATTTCTTTTAATTTTGTTTTGAAAATAACGGTCCGACATGTCGGTTAAAACCGACATGTCGGCACCAAATAACGCCCGATATCGGGCGTTATTTTACTTTTTTTTATTTAAAAAATTATTTTATTAATTCTTCTAATTATAATACCGATTACAGACCGACCCTTCTCATTTCGACCCCGCTCATTTCACTTCATCCCGCTCTGCCCTAGCTCTCCCCGTCGCTCTGCCCTAGCTCTCCCCGTCGCTCCTGCCCTAGCTCTCCAGCGCGCGTCGCGACACTGTCTCTCTGGTTATTTCTTCTCCCTGCAAGCTGGTGCTCTCCGGTTCTCTGATTCTCCAGTGCTCTCTAGCTCGTTGGTGTTCTCCCTCTCTCGCGCGCTGTCGGCACTCTCTCTCTGGTTCTTTCTTCTTTGTTCTCGCTGGTGCTCTCTGGTTCTCTGGTTATCTGGTGCTCTCTAGCTCGTTGGTGATGTCCCTCTCTCGCGCGCTGTCGGCACTCTCTCTGGTTCTTTCTTCTCTGTTCTCGCTGGTGCTCTCTAGCTCGTTGGTGCTCTCCCTCTCTCGCACGCTGTCGGCACTTTATCTCTCTGGTTCTTTCTTCACCTTGCTGGCTGGTGCTCTCTGGTTTTCTGGTTCTCTGGTGCTCTCTAGCTCACTGGTCCTTTCCTCTCCATGCTCGTTGGTGCTCTCTCGACTGGTTCATTCTTCTCCCTACCTCCCCCTCTCATTCTATCGATATGCATTTCATTTTTTTAGTGCTATAATATTATATCAAACATATTATCTAATATTAACTTTTTAAAAAGAATGAATATGCAGAGGCTACTTCATCTTGTCTTTATTTATTTGTAGAGGCTACTTTTGAGGTTTTGTCAAGGCTATTACAAATTAAATATCACATCTCCCTACCTTGCTCGCTGGTTCATTCTTGTCCTGATTTATTTGTAGATGCTACTTTTGAGGTTTTGGCAAGGCTATTACAAATTAAATATGCAAGTGATTATTATGTATATATTATTTTATTTACTAAAACTTTAAAACGTATTCATTCTTTTTTAAAAGTTAATATTAGATATTATGTTTAGTGTAAAATTATAGCAGTTTAATCTTTAATGTTTTACTCGTTGGTGCTCGCTGGGCTGAAAGAAAGAACCAGAGACATGTTGTCGGACATGTCGGTCTGCTATTTTATTTGCGGTTGCCTTTCTGGTTGTAGCATAGTAGATGCGTTGTTGCTTTATTTGTCTTATTAGTTGCTGCTTTATTTTTATTTGACACTTTTATTAATCAACAAATGATTTGAAATACCCTTATTAATAGTTATTTATCCAACTTCATTTTGCAATCAATGATGCATGTATATCCAATCACATTTGTAGTTGTCATGCTGTTTTGTGGCTTTTAATAAATAAAATGTGAGATGCTTTGAAAATTTGAATGATACTTGAATGCTTTGTTCATTTTGTTGGATACTTTGAAAGTTTGAATGATAGTTATAACTTTGTATACTAGTATACTACTGAGATTGCAAATTTTGTTGGATAAATAAATTATTGCATGGATAATATAAAAGATATCTGAAGATCTAACGATCTAATGAAGTTATGGGGCTTTTATGATGTTGATTATTTTTCAACTAGCAATTTTTCTCGTGATATAGTCATGTAAAATATTTTTTCATTTCGTTTAACTAATATTATTTTCATTTCGTGTCCTATTAGAATGGTTTCTTCTGCTGGTTCTAGTGAGGTTCCCGTATCACTGGTACCAACCGGTAAAGATCCGTTCTGGGCATTTGGTAAGAAGCTGGTTGCAAACGACACAAACTGAATCAAATGCAACTACTGCAAGCAAACAGTGAATGGCGGAATTACACGGTTCAAGCATCACTTGGCTGGGTGGAAGGGTAATGTTAAGTCATGCCCTCAGGTTCCCACCGATGTTAAGGCTAAAGCGGATTCGGCCCTGAACTCAAATTTAGAGAGTAAGAGGGCTAAAAGTGCCAAGTTTCAAGCAATCCTGAATGAGGTGGTTGTTGGAGGAGTTCATATTGATCAAGAAGAGGACACTAGCATACTTAGGAGCACAGGTTCAAAGGGTCCAATGGACCAGTTTGTTCATTCAGCTATCGAGTCTACCAACGGAAAAGAATCCCAACAAAGCACGATAGAGAGTAAGTCAATGTTGTCAGGATCGCGAGCTGGATCGTAGGATCGCACGATCCTACGATCCAGAATCTATAATTCGATCCGGATCTTATTCTGGATCGCAATATGGCCTGGACTCGGCTGGATCGCGATCCGGATCGTGGAATCGTTAGGATCGTGATTCCTAAGCGATTCCACGATCCTATTTGTCTTGATAAAATATCGCGGATGATTTGTGTTGCTCATTTCTCCCGGCTCCCGTCCCCCGTCCCGCACATCTTCTTAAACCCTAGCCCGACGCCGACGGCTTCTCCTCTCCCGCACAGCTGTTCTTCTCGACGTCGACAAGGTCTAGGTCTTCTTCTTCTTCTCCGACAGCTTCTCCTCTCCCGCACAGGTCTTCTTCTTCTTCTCCGACGGCTTCTCCTCTCCCGCACAGGTCTTCTTCTTCTTCTTCTCCGACGGCTTCTTCTTCTTCTTCTACTTCTTCTCCGACGGCTTCTTCTTCTTCTTCTCCGACGGCTTCTTCTTCTTCTCCGGCGGCTTCTTCTTCTTCTCCGGCGGCTTCTTCTTCTTCTCCGACGGCTTCTTCTTCTTCTCCGACGGCTTCTTCTTCTTCTTCTTCTTCTTCTTCTCCGACGGCTTCTTCTTCTTCTTCTCCAACGGCTTCTTCTTCTTCTTCTCCGACGGCTTCTTCTTCTTCTTCTCCGACAGCTTCTTCTTCTTCTCCGACGGCTTCTTCTTCTTCTTCTCCGACGACTTCATCATTTGCTTCTGAGGTTAGATTATTAGACAATGTGATGATTTTTCTTTATGATTATCTCTCAGATTTATGTTTTCTCATTCGTAGGTTCATCTTCATAACTTGGTTACTGAAGATAGTTTGAAAAGGATGGGACAGTTAGGACAAAAAAGTATACTCATCTTGGCTTTACAGTTGCTAAAGAAGTAGAGTCAGAACTCAGAAGTTTTACTAGTACTCAGGTACATTTATAATTATAAATGTTTCTTTATTCATGTTCTTATTTTGCCTTACCCTTAGAGTCAACCAATGAAAATTATTAACTATATAATTTTTTTATAAATTATTTGTGTAATTGTATGACTTCAAATTCATTTTTATTTATAAGTCTGGCTTTATGAATGTAGTAGGATGTAGGATCTTACGATCCTCGATCCAATCCTACGATCCGATCCGATCCAACCCCTGAAACGATCCCACATAGGATCTCGATCCTGACAACCTTGGAGTAAGTACAAAAAGAAAGCCAGAGATGATGCTGCCGTGTACATAGGTAGATGGGCATATGAAAACGGGATCCCGTTTAACGCCATATGTAATTCATCCTTTCAGCAGATGGCTCATGCCATTGGTTTATGCGGACCTGGGATGAAGATCCCAACATTTTATGAGTTGAGAGAGAAAATTTTGCATGGGGAGGTGGAGAGGACGGAGGAGATGTTGGGCATATTCACGCAGACCTGCAAATTGAATGGTTGCAGTATCATGACCGATGCGTGGACAGATCGGAAGAGTAGGAGCGTGATGAATATCATGATACATTGTAGTTACGGAGTTGCATTCTGACTTTCGAAGAATGTCTCCTCCTCCACACACGATGGAAAGTTCATCTTTGACTTCTTGGATGAGGCGATTGAAACCCCTGAGAGCCCAGGAGAGCATAGTATCTTGCAGATTGTGACGGATAGCGCGTCTAATAATATGGCTGCTGCAAAGCTTGTAGCTTTGAAAAGACCTACGATTTTTTGGACTTGTTGTGTGGCTCACACTATTAATCTACTGTTACAAGATATAGGAAAATTGAAGCCAATAAAGAGTGTTATCTCCTTAGGCCGGCAACTCTCTATATTCATCTATGGTCACACCATCTCGCTCGATATGTTTAGAGAGTCAACAAAGGAGTTGGACTCTCATGAGCTTATTCGACCAGGTGTGACGAGATTCGCCAAAACATTTCTATCTTTAGAGAGCATCTTAGAGAAGAAGAATCAATTGAGGGGTTTATTCACATCTGCAAAGTGGGCTGCAACAAAGTTGGCCAGTAGTGCTGGGGGAAAGCAGGTAAAACTATTGCTTCTTTATTCATTTCATTTAAAATATACGTTTTGAAAGTTGCCCTTTTATAGTATTTTCTTAATATTTTATTTTGCATATGGTAGGCTGCAATGATAGTGATGAGCGCTAGATTTTGGGCGAATGTCGAGCTGGCTGTTGGTATATTCACACCATTTGTGAAAGTTTTGAGAAGATTCGACGGGGATACACCATCCATGGGATGGTTATATGGTGATATCAAAAAAGCTATGGAAGAGGTTGTCGTAGTTCTCGATCACCAAGAGAACAAATATCTTCCTATATGAAAGTTGATTGATAGCAGATGGGAGAAGAAGATGAGTAGCCCTCTGCACCTTGCAGGTTATTACTTAAACCCAAATTTTTATTATTTTTGTCGAGTGGAGATTAAACAGTTATATGCACTTTGCAGGGTATTACTTAAACCCATTTTTTTATTATTCTCATCGAGTGGATGTTGAGGCTGACGGAAGGTTTATGAGTGGTTTTGTTGAGTGTCTCTCAAGGATATATAGGAAAGATCCTTCTACACAGGATCACATCAGCGTTGAGCTTGATGTTTACCAATACCAACAAGGTTTATTTGGTAAAGAGATGGCAAAGAGACAGCTACAAAATCCAAACTTAAATCCAGGTACATTTTAATATATATATTTATTAACAATAATGATGTATTTATGTATAATAAATGAATAATTAATAGTTTAATACATTGTGTTGTCATTTTAATTTTCACAGTACATTGGTGGCGGCTTAACGGTGCTGATACGTCGTACCTTAAAACTATGGACATGAAAATTTTAAGTCTGACTACTTCATCTTCTGGCTGTCAGAGGAACTGGAGCACCTTCGAGATGGTATACATTAATTTAGTTATGTAGTTAAACATTTATATCTTATTATATGATTGTATGCATTATTTAACTCTTTTTAAAAATTTACAGATACATTCTAAAAAGAAAAATAAACTTGATAGCAAGAGATTGAACGATTTAGTATTTGTAAAGTTCAATGTTTTGCTAAAGTCGAAATATTCAGAGACATCTCGAGATCCATTGGCAGCTAAGAATGTTGATTCTGGAATGGTACAAGAGTGGATGGTGAATGTTGATCCTGAGGAGGATGAAGATGAAGATGACGATGATGAAGTCTTTCCTGGCGAGGGGCTGACATGGGCGCAAATTGGCAATATAGTCGACGCTGATCATGATGAAATGAGACCTCAAAGATTAGCTACAAGCAAAGAAGTGGCAATTAGTTATCAAAGAAGGGGAAAGAGAAAAATATCTGAAGTGGACGAGGGAGATCTAGAGGGTTCATCGGATGAAGATCATATTCTATCTACTATGCCGACTATAGAGGAGTTTTCAGGCGATGAAGAATGAGGTATGTTTGAAATTTGATTTTCGGAATTTTAATCTTAAAATCACTAGTTTTGCAAATTTTCATCTTTAAAGTGTTGTATGTTAAATGCTACATATAGATTTTAATATTTAAAAGTTCAATAGGTTGTAAAATAGGTAGTACTGTGATATGTATAAAAATTAAAAAATAACATTTAATTACATATATAATTAATTAATTATTAAAATCCGATATATGAAATATCCCCGATATATAAAAAACCGACATAAAAACTCAAACCGACGTGTGTCCCCGACATCCGACATCTGCAACATTGCCTGAGAGTAGGAAATGTGTTAGCATCTCTAATTTCAAGTCTCTGATATTTGTAGTTAGTCCTTCCTGTTTCGCGTGTCTGTCAATCTTATTTGGTCATCATGTATCTCCTTCTAGATAACTTCTAAGTGTCTGCGAGAAATTAGAGACTTCTTGTTAATTGCTCTGCCGAATTACTTTAGAGTTGTCTTGTGATTCATCAACTCCAATTTGACTCGCTTCGGTCATCACTCAGACATCATCCAGTTTCTTTTCCTCTTCGATGTGTTATCTTCGCTTCGTGCAAAGATTTTCTCGCTCTCAAATCCTTGAGTCTTACCTTTTAATTCTGAGCTAATTGAAGCAATTTCTGTGTTTCCTGAAGCCAACCTTTATATTTGGTCGAACACGTTAAGTCTAAAGAGTTTCCCCTCTGAACGTGTATCTGACCTGCGATGCAGTATCTATAACTTTTCTCCTGATCATAGTAAGCTTTTATGCTTGTTCTCCTCTCTTTTTTTTGTGTTCATAGTTAACTTCTATGTCTTGATCTGCAAACCTTGTTGGAATGAATGTCATCTGAATCTTCATCATTTTCAACCTCATTCAGAGAGTTTCTTACAAAGTTTCGGGACGAAACTTCCTAAGTAGGGGAGAATGTAACAACCTGATTTGTGTAATGATAACAAAAATAATTTAATATAACAAACCCCCCCCCCTAAATTTTCCCCTACTTAACTCAGCTGAGCCCCCCCCGGTTCAGTCATATAGTTCGGCTTGGGGTCCTGCTCTGTTCTCCCGATTCCCACAAACCGCAACCCTCGAATCGTTGTATTCGCAGCTTTCTCCCGACCCCAGCGCAAGGCGACGACGCCTCCTCTGGATCCTCCTCCGTCTCAGGCCGCCGCCTGCTCTCGCATCTCCCTGCTCGCCGCGAACTCTTCCTGTTTGCTTCTAGCGTAGCCGACGACGAATCATCTTGCTATGGACGACTGTTTCAACTCCTCTGTAAGGGTCAATCGTCTCCCTTCCTCCAAAGGCCTGCATCAGCCGCCTACTTCTCCTCCCAAAGCCGTGACATGACAGCCTTCTCTCCTAGCGAAGCAGCCTCAATCTCGCCTTCCCTTCCTTCGGCAGCCGCTCCCCTCTTCTTTTTGGCTGAGATTTACGGCGAGGAACAACTAGGGTTTGGTTCCTGCTCTTTCTTGAGCCCGGATTTGGCTTCATTTGGGGCAAGATTCCTCCCCCTTATTCAGATTTTTCTATAACCCTAATGTTTTAATTGTGCCACAATTTGCGTATAACTTGTGTTTTATGATTTTTGCCCCATAATAATCGGTTAATTCTCGTTGTAGATGTGTTCTCCGGCATCGTTCGTCGCACCCTTGACGGTTCGTGAAGGAAGCCATCTCTGATTTAGGGTTTCCCATAGCCGAGCGCCGTCAAGTCTTCGTCTCCGCGTAGAATCTCTTTTCCCCTCACTCTTGAGGGAGGTAAATCTCTTAGCCGACCTTGATTCAATTTTGTAGCAAATAATTGTTGTGTTAGCGTTCGGTTTTTCGTCTAGTCAGATTATCAGACGTTGTCTGTGATTGTTCCTGAACAGGTCCAATAGGATTTCTAAATCTTGTTTGCGCCGCTCAGCCGCCTCCGTCAGATTCAGACTCATTTAAGGTAAGTAGAGATCTCTCTCTTGCAACATTGAGTTTATTTTATTGCATCTGTTCTTTTAACTAATTGGCCACATTTTTGAATATATCGATCTGTCAAATGAATTGATATTTTAAATGTTCAATATGATAAGTTAATAATTTTAGGGTTTGATATGTTTGGGATTACATGAGTTTGTGATCGTGGATAATCTTTTTGTTTGGATATTTGCTTAGAATGACATGTGTTAAGGAACGAAAGTGATTTTGAATTGGATTCTCACTTACATGAATTTTCGTTTCATTTGATAAATAATGGAAAGACTAGTAGTTCTTTTTGAGCATGATCAGTAATTATTATGATGATAAATGTCATAATTTCTTATTAGCAAATAAATGAATGATGTTTTATATAAAATATTCAAATCATACCCATGTTTACTTGAAAGATAATCGTGCGTTGTAGTGGATCAATCTAAATGAATAATTGGTATTCCAGGAAATGATACATAGTAATAGTCATACCACTTGTAAATACTTGAATCCCGCAAAATATATTGCTCCCCATCCAGTTTTGTTTGTGTCATCGAATCTTGTGTCAACGAACCTTGTGTCATCGAATCTGTCATCGAATCTGCTGTCATCGAATCTGGTTTTTTAGGTCTATTCTAAAACTTGAGCAAATGTTGCTCCATAACTCAATTCCTCTCTTGACGCGTTTATGAACTCTAATCTTGTACAGCTAAATCGTTAAATTTGTATCAGGTATTGATATGTTAGGAATCTCTTAAATCATGAATTTTTAAAGTCATTAATGTCATAAGCAATCAATATAAAGGTAGTGTTAAATTGATGTGACGCTTTGACTCGAATTTCCGTTTGACTGGCAACGGAAATCAACAAATGAACATAGCAAGCACAACTATTTTTTGATAATACTTACATTTAGACTTACATTAGAATCTCGTGCATCAAATAAAACACTTTCACCCTTCACTGATTACAGCTAATGACATTTCTTGATCTGTCTATATGTTATACTCTGGAGTAGTCTAATAAACTAACTTGTTTTGTTCTTGTCTCAAATAGTTTTGCTTCATGAGAAATTGGTACACTCATACTTTTCTGCTTCTGTTACTGTTCTTTACCTTTACTTTGTTCACTCCGCTTACTTTAATGTTCTGAGGCTTTTCCTTTCTATTTTGGAATTGTCTTAGCGTTCGTGCAGTGCCGCCAAGTCCTCGAGCCCGATCTGCTTAAAATTACAGGTTCTATGTTTACATTTTTTTACTGTCAAATATTTCTTTTATGTAATAATTGCAATCAGACATTTTCCTTGATATCATGGACAACTGTTAGGCTATTTATGTATTATACATACTAGAATTTAGTATTATTTTTCATGTCCATTCATCTGAGCTTGTCATGACATAAAAATCTGTGTCCAAAACTTGTGTTTGGAATTTTATTAAAAATACTTGTGCATTCAGACTTTTCACTATCATGTGCATTTAAAACTCTCTCTATTTTAAACTCTAATCGCTTCCGCAATAAATTCAAACTGTTTTTCTCCAAATGAACTATTTTAAAATTATTTTCAACATTCTCTACATCCGTCTTAGCATGCATGGCTTTCTTTACGCCCATGCATGTGGCATCACGACCCGCCCGAAGCGCACTTTGACTTTTATCGAGACAGGTCGTAACAGCGATGAAGGAGCGAAAATAACGCGGTAATTCAGAGCGATCACATAGTAAATATACCGATGTCAAGCAAAATGAACATCAATAAAAGTAAAGAAGTAACGATATCCAGACAAACTCACAGTTTTATACAGACCCCAAATATCTAAGTGAACTAAATCAAATGGAGCAGAGCTTCAAGTACAACTAGGGGAGAAGGTGAAACAATGTTGTTTCCCGTAAATACAAAATTTACATATAAACATAGAAAACGAAATATCAGGAAGGGCCTTTGGAGTATATAAAGGGGACCATGGACAAGGTACATATGTAAATCAACAGAAGTAACAGATGTTAACACTGAGGTGGGAAGGTCGAGAATATAGTGTTCATTTGACAGTCGAACGGTACATATGACACGCAGCGTCTGTCGATCCTACATTAACAAAGAAGATGAGGTGAGTGATGGAGCGGTCATGATCATGATTCATGAGTAAGTCGACTAACAGAGAGAAGATTGAATTATGATTTGGAGACATGAAGTACAAAACATAAGAGAAACGGAAGGAGTCAGAGGAACATCTCCAGATCCGCAAATAGTGGTGGTAGTGTCATTGGCAACAGTGATAAACTTAGGAGAAGCAGTGTCCTTGTACCGAGAGAATTTCTGCATAGTAATGTGATTTGTGACTTGGAAGTCCACAATCCAAGAGGATCCAGGAGGAAAACAAGATTGACTTCATGGGAAGAGGAGGCAACAAAGCCAGTTTGCAAGTAACCAGCTCCCTCAAGTGCCAAAACTCCTCGAGCAGGGAGTCAATTTCAGCGTGGGACGTGCAAGGGGTATCGACTATTGGAGAAGCATGGGACTGGAGCGGCTGTGAGAACCCATGTTTTTGATAACAGGTAGCCTCAGTATGATTGGCCCGGCCATAGTGGGCACACAGGAGAGTGTTTGGCCCCCTGGAACGATGTGCATGTCTCGTAATGAAGCGATAAGACAGGTAAGGATTGCGAGTACGCAAGGAATACAGTAGGGGCTACGAATACTCCTGGAAATTGGCTTGCCTATAAATATGCGGTGTGGGTTCGATTATTGCTAGAGACGGAGGAGCACCGAAACGATCGAGCTCCAAATAGAGAGATTGCGAGTACCTGCAAAACGCATATAGGAGTAAAATACTCAATCGGCGAGAGTGGCGGCTTAATCGTCAAGAGTTCGATGTGCGGATTCGAGTGGCTCTGATACCATGTAGAAAAAGGCAAATTTAAAATACCAATATTTTATTATTCTTTATACGAGTAGTTGCAAATAATTTTATAGGAAGGAGGAGTGAAACCACATCTTCAAACCAAGATGTGAGACTAATCTATGCATGAGGAAAATGGGTCTATGCATGGATGATTCTTCTACAATATGTATATGCATTGCGGATCCGCGGAAGTTCTCTTGAATATACTGCTACTTAATTGAACATCATGAATTATTATTAATTATGTATTTTGATGTTTAGTATGTTATATCTTGTGGCGGGTCTCCTTCCTATAAAGGATGCATAATTGGAGAGTTATATTATCTTGACGTTTAGCCTTGTTTTGGCTCTCTTCGTAAATAAGGGTTCTTAAAGGGAACCCACCCTCAAGAGTAGGGAACAAGCTATATAATTAAACACAAAAGGTGCAAAGGTATCATAAAGCATATGCGCAAAGGGGTCTTGGAACCTAGGCGCAGCCATGCGCCTGGCAAAGGCAAGATGCAAGAAATAGAAAAAAGATATTAAAGTAAGTTACTATGATAATAATACCAAATGAAACAAAATCCATAACATAAAGCATCTACAGGAGTAGCATGTTAAGCCTCCGGACGAGGTTAGGCTATTTGGGCAATATTACAAGCGGCGGCAACGGCGTGTGCAAGGCGACAACGGGGCTGAACCAATGGGTTCAGCCCCCTCTTCTTAAATACTTCGGCTCCGGGGGGCTGAACCACATTTGGTTCAGCCCCATGGGGGCCGGCCAGCCCCCTTGGTTGGCCGGTCCTGGGTCCGGGGTTATATATACCCGGACCCCTCTCTTTTGGGGGTATGCAAGAATTATTCTAAAGGTATTTTCCCTCTCATTCTTCCAACCCTAATCTCTAGCTTTCTCTTTCTCTAGTCCTTCTTCTTCTTCCCTAGTGCGTTCTTAACATTTGGTATCAGAGGCTCCTTCCTCCATCATGGTGAATACACGTTCGCAAGAGGAGAGTGGCCGCTTGGAAACCCTAGAGGAGAATTTGATGGGGCTTACCGATTCGGTAGCCGCCATCGAAGAAAATGTCAAAACGTCCACTCAAAGGTTGGAAGAGCGCATCAACGACCGCTTGAATGATATCATGACGCTATTAGCGCAAAACTTGAAGGGCAAGGCGGTGGCGGAGGATGAACCGGGCGGATCTACAGGAAATAGGCCCGAAATGGCCGGACATGGCGGATCGGGTGCGGGAAGCGCCGGATCGGGGGCGGCTGGCTTTGGACCTATTGCGTCGGCCCAGGAGGGGGCTGGATTTGGTGCGGCGAACCACGGAGGGACGGGATCGGCATGGGGCGGCCTCGGCTGGTCGGGATCGGCTTCAGCGCACACGCAGGGGCCCGGATCGGGGGTTGTCGGCGCTGGTGGGGCTGGATCGGGGGTGGCGAGCATGCAGGGGGGTGGATTTGCTCCTGCGGGCTATGGCGCGGCGGGAAACGCCGCAGGTGGCTCTAGCGGTGTCGACTGGGCATCAGCGGCCCCTGTGGGGCTCGGATCGGGACCGGCAGGCCCTCAAGGGGGCGGTTTTGGGCCAGGCGGCTTTGGCATGGCTGGGGGTGGCTTCGGAATGGCCGGACCCCACGCGGCAAGCACGGGGAGGGCCGGATTTGTGCCAGCAAGCCTGGAAACGGCCGGCAGGGGTGGCGGCTTCGCAACTGGGGCTGACGGAAGGCCTAGGACTTTTATCGAGCACGCTCCTTGGAGGCAAGGTCGGGATGGGTTGTTACCCCCACCGGCAGGAAGAGGGCAACCACCAGACTTTGGAAGGGGGTGCAATGGGGAGAAGGGGGGCCTTTCCGTCATGGGGCCCCAATGGCGGGACAGTTCCAACAAATTCCGGGCATGGCAGGGGAACGCGGCCAAAGGCCGTACATGGCTCCCAAGTTGACTCGGATGAATTTCCCTCGGTACAATGGGGGCGACGCTTTGGAGTGGGTACAAAAAGCTGAGTTGTTTTTCAGCTATCAGGAGGTGCCAGAGGCTCAGTGGGTGAAGCTAGCGTCCTTCCATCTGGAGGACGATGCTTTCCAGTGGACACAGTGGTTTTTGCGGGGACGGGAGTATGTTCCGTGGGAGGAATTTGTGGAAGGCTTCACGGCTCGGTTAGGGCCTCTGGAGTTTGAGGACTTTGAGGCGTTTTTGCAGAAGCTACGTCAGAAGGGTACGGTGATGGAGTACAGAACGGAGTTTGAGAAGTTGGCCAACCGGGTACAGTGGGGGGAGAGGACACTCCTCAGCTGTTTCGTATCAGGACTAAAGGATCACTTACGCGATGAGGTTCAGGCCTACATGCCCCGTAGTCTGAGCCATGCGATCAGCTTGGCCCGCATCCAAGAGGAAAGGTTAAATAGGCAACGGACCCGCAGTACGGCAAGGCATACTACTACACCGGCCACGGCTAGGAGAGAGCCTCCATTGGTCGGCCGACCGACGGTGACACGGTTATCTTGGAACGAGTTACAAGCACGGAAAGAGAAGGGCCTTTGCTTTAATTGTGATGAGAAATTCACGCCATGGCACAAGTGCCAGAAGGTCCAGGTCTTTATGTTGCATCAGGAGGATCAGCTTGATGAGGACGTGTTTCCAGAGGAGTTGGAGTCTGGGGGGGACTTAGATTTGACAGAGTTGGGTGTATCCCTACATGCCATGGAGGGGTGCAATCCACCCCCACTTACTATGCGGTTGGCGGGTAGGATTCGGCAGGAGAGGGTGACCATTCTAGTGGACAGTGGGAGTACTCATAATTTTATTCATCCAGATGTGGCACAAAAGGTGGGGCAGGTGATTGACACAGGAGCTGCGTTCCAGGTTATGGTTGCGGACGGCAGCAAATTACAGTGCCAGGGAGTGTTGAAGGCGGTGGAGCTTCGGATGCAGGGCTATGTAGGGTGCACGGATGTCTATCTCTTACCGATCCGGGGCTCAGATATGGTGCTGGGCGTGCAGTGGTTGCAACAGTTGAGGAGGGTGACTTTTGATTGGGACCAGATGACGATGGAGTTCTTGCAAGGGGAGCGACAGTTCTGTTTGAAGGGGCTTAGATCTTCTCCGGTCAAGGAGATCTCCCTTCGCAGCTTACAGCAGCTTGAGGAGTCCAGTAGTCTGATGGCCGTTCTGTTGGGGGTGAGGTCTGACGAGGATAGACCGACGGAGGTTCCTGACCAGATGCGGGCGTTAGTAGAGGAGTATGATGACATCTTCCAGGAGCCGAGTACACTTCCACCGTCACGATTCCGTGATCACCAGATTGTGCTGAAGACCGGGGTGGAGCCGCCCAACATTCGTCCATACAGGTATCCCCACATGCAGAAGGCTGAGATCGAGCGCAGTGTGAAGGAGATGCTTGATGCAGGCATTATACGGCCTAGTACCAGTTCCTTTTCAGCACCGATTATCCTGGTTAAAAAGAAGGACGGATCTTGGCGTTTTTGCGTAGATTACCGTGCCTTGAACAGTATTACCGTGAAGGACAAGTTTCCGATTCCCGTGATAGAGGAGCTGTTGGATGAGTTGAATGGGGCGACTCGGTTCACGAAGCTGGATTTGCGATCCGGCTATTACCAGATTCTTATGAAGGAGGAGGACGTGCATAAGACGGCCTTCAGGACCCATGACGGCCACTATGAGTTCTTAGTGATGGCGAATGGATTGACGGGGGGACCGTCTACTTTTCAGGCCAATATGAACGAGATTTTTCGGCCATTCCGGCGACACTTTGTCTTGATCTTCTTTGATGACATTCTGATCTACAGCGCTACTTGGGAGGATCATCTACGTCATGTGGCTCAGGTCTTCTCTACCCTTCGGCACCATAAGCTATATGCCAAGATGTCCAAGTGTTCTTTTGGGCAACAGGAGGTGGAGTACTTGGGGTATCTAGTTTCAGCTGACGGGGTGAAGGCCGACCCACGGAAGATCGAGAGTATGATTTCTTGGCCACGGCCTCTGACCATCCGGGCGTTGAGGGGGTTCTTGGGCCTCACTGGGTATTACCGACGTTTTGTGCGGGATTATGGGAAGATTGCTCGGCCACTTACGCAGCTGCTACAAAAGGATGCTTTCTCGTGGCAGGGTGAGGCCGAGACCGCTTTTCAGGCGCTGAAGAGGGCAATGACGACGACTCCGGTGCTGGCACTTCCAGATTTCACTAAGGAGTTTGTGGTAGAGACGGATGCGTCCGGCGTGGGAGTGGGGGCGGTCTTGATGCAGGAGGGGCGGCCGATCGCCTTCTACAGTAAGGCCTTGGCTCCACGGACACTGGGACTATCGGTGTATGAAAAGGAGATGCTGGCGGTTATTCATGCAGTGACCCTATGGCGGCCATACTTGCTGGGACGTCGTTTCAAAATCCGGACCGATCATCAGAGCTTGAAGCACTTCCTGGAGCAGCGGATTTCTTCCCCCCTTCAACAGAAGTGGGTCACCAAGTTGTTGGGATATGATTATGAGATCGAGTATCGACCGGGGAAGGACAATCGGGTGGCTGACGCCCTCTCGCGCTTACCAGAGGGGGCCTTGGCGCACATTTCTATGCCACAGTTGGAGTCGATGGATGAGATTCAGGAAGAGGTGCAGCGAGATTCCGAGTTACGCGTTATTGTGGAGAACCTGCGGCAGGCTCGTGAGGCAGCCCCTGGCTATCACTTACAAAAGGACCGGCTATATTATCAGGGACGCGTGGTCATTCCTGCCCAGTCAGCTTGGAGGACGGTGATGATACATGAGTTCCATTCGTCGCCGACGGGAGGTCACTCCGGTATTCTTCGCACTCTCCAGCGGGTTCGAGCAAATGTGTTTTGGAAGGGAATGCGCCATGACATTCAGGAGTTTGTGCAGAAATGTGAGGTGTGCCAAAGGCAGAAATATGAGACTACTTCCCCAGCCGGGCTACTCACTCCCTTAGAGATTCCGCATCAGATCTGGGATACGGTTTCTATGGATTTCATCGATGGGTTGCCCAAGTCGAAGGGTAAAACAGTTATCTTAGTGGTGGTGGACAAGTTGTCCAAATATGGGCACTTCCTTGCTATGAGCCACCCTTACACAGGCGAGTCTGTGGCGGCTTTATTTGTTCGGGAGATTGTTCGATTGCATGGGATTCCCCGGGCGATCATTTCCGATCGGGACCCTACTTTTGTTGGCAGATTTTGGACGGAACTCTTTCGTTTGCAGGGGACTTCATTACGTTTCAGCACGGCTCACCATCCCCAGACTGATGGCCAGACGGAGGTCTTAAATCGGGGCGTGGAAACTTACCTGTGCTGCTTTGTCATGGATGAGCCAAGGACATGGACCACCTGGTTACATTGGGCGGAGTACTGCTTCAACACTTCGTATCACTCCGCTAGCAAACTCACTCCCTTTGAGGTCGTCTATGGTCGGCCACCTCCCTCCTTGAGCAGTTATGAGCCAGGTAGTACCGCAGTGGCAGCAGTTGATCGGGCACTCCGTGATCGGGATCGGACCCTCGCCACCTTGCGCGAGAATCTTCGGGCGGCGCAGGATCGTATGAAGGCACAGGCGGATCGACATCGGACGGAGAGAGAGTTCCAGGTGGGGGATGAGGTTTTCCTTAAACTTCGCCCTTACCGGCAGTTATCTGTGGCGCAAAGGACAAATCAAAAGTTGGCACCCCGCTACTATGGACCCTTTCGGATCACGCGGCGGGTCGGGCCAGTTGCGTACACCTTGGCGTTGCCCGCGGACTCACGGATTCATCCTACCTTTCATGTCTCCTTGTTGAAGCGGAAGCTGGGTGATGCGGTTCCGGTCTTTCCCGCTCTACCAGAGGCTACTAGTGGAGGCGAGCTTCGCCCAATTCCGGAAGATGTACTGTTGATCAAATGGAAACGTCGTGGCACGGCGTACTGTCCAGAGCTGTTAATCAAGTGGAAGGATCTCCCCGCGGAGCACAATACTTGGGTGGACTTGCTGGAGTTTCGGGAGCTTTACCCCGATTACCACCTTGAGGACAAGCTGGCTTTTGATGGGGAAGGGAATGTTAAGCCTCCGGACGAGGCTAGGCTATTTGGGCAATATTACAAGCGGCGGCAACGGCGTGTGCAAGGCGACAACGGGGCTGAACCAATGGGTTCAGCCCCCTCTTCTTAAATACTTCGGCTCCGGGGGGCTGAACCACATTTGGTTCAGCCCCATGGGGGCCGGCCGGCCCCCTTGGTTGGCCGGTCCTGGGTCCGGGGTTATATATACCCGGACCCCTCTCTTTTGGGGGTATGCAAGAATTATTCTAAAGGTATTTTCCCTCTCATTCTTCCAACCCTAATCTCTAGCTTTCTCTTTCTCTAGTCCTTCTTCTTCTTCCCTAGTGCGTGCTTAACATAGCACTAATATTTAAAAATGCTGGACAACAATTTTAGAGAGTAAAATTACTGTGCAGAAGAGCTGAACAACAATTCAGCACTTGTAGACTTCTAGAACGCCAGTTTTAAACATGAAAACAATAAAAGTGTTGTTCACGTGTTTGAAAATGTTGTGCAGGAGCTTTGGACAGCAAAATTGATGTGTAAGTGTTGGAACTATAATCGAGATTTGTAAAGTGCTGGAACTAAAATTGAGACTTGTAGAGTGCTGGAACTACAATCGAAACTTGTAGACTATTAGAACTACAATCGAGACTTGTAAACTGCTGGAACTATAATCCAGACTTGTAGACTGCTGGAACTACAATCAAGACTTGTAAACTGCTGGAACTGTAGTTTTTGAGGGAAAAACAGCAGTTCTAGAGGTAAAAAATGTTGTTTGCGAGTTGAAAAAAGCTAGACAACGGTTTTGGACAGTAAATTTGCTGGACAGCAGTCTTGAACAGCAAGACACAGCAAAACTGTTGTCAGGAAGTACTGGAACTGCAATCCAGTACTTCTAGATTGCTGGAACATAAGTTTTGAAGAGAAAACATCTGTTTTGAAGAGAAAAAATCAGTTCTAAATCTGTTGTCGCCCCTGGACTGTTCATGGCTCAAGTCGCACGCCTTAGCCAATTTGAGGTGGAGCCTTGAGCGTCTGGTGTGCTTTGAACCTGAGGCGCACCTTGAGCCTGAGGCACGCCTTTGATAACGTAGGGAACAAGCACGTCTCGTTAATTTGTATATTTCGTTCTTTTCTAGTGCAATTTTGTTGCTTCATGTTTGTATTCTCGATACGTCGCAGCTTCATATCAAAAGGACGCTATTTTTATTAAGTGCACAGTAAATGAATCTCCCAATGTGAAATTATATTCTCAACATGTGCCTTGCGCATGGGGTTTGGCCACTAACAAATGAACATTTTTATTGGATAACATAGAATGGGCCATTGGGCTAGCCTACTTTGATATTATGTTAGAATCAATGTATCAAGTCTAAAACCAATTGGTTACAGATGGAGAGGCTTGGGATCAATATAAATTGCACGAGGCAGGATGAGATCCAACATGGAACTAAATATCCAACACGTCCGCTCATGTATAGGAACACAAACAAGATGCCAACTTAGGTGACTTAACACTTGGGAAATGGTGATGCAGGGTAGAGACACCGGCAAATCCTGCTAGGTAATGGTGTTAGAGAATATGCAAACAACCTAAAACCAATTTATTGAGGGGCCCATAATCTAGTCTATATGAGTATCTCTAAGTGAGAATATATTCTCAACAAAAAGTAATATATTAACAATAAAAGAATTAATATAAATTACTAATATGAATATGCTTCACAAATAGCAAGATTAGGATTCAACTATTAATTGCTTACACAATTCAATTAGGGGATTGTTATCCGCAGACCGAATATGGCTATTCGCAGATTATTACTATTCGCAGATCCAAAGATACTTAAAATTGGTATTCACGGAAATTATTGTTATTCGCAGACCAACATTAAAAGTAAAAAAAATATCAAGAAGTGCACCAACAAAGGCATAGTTCATTACCACCAAAATTGAAGCCTACATCAAAATATATATAACATGCTAGAAAAGGGATCTTGTACAAATCTTATTTTTTTTCTAGACAACCGATCCATGTTTGAAAAATAAATACAGTAGATCTGCAAACAAATTGATTGCCTTTAGAACACAAATCTGCTAATCAGGAAGAGGGTAGGCTTCTACTTGCGATTAATTTGCTGATGTAATCTAAAATCCTGAAATTGATTTTAAACGATAAAACTTGGGATCACCTTAAATTAGGCCATCACAAGACTACCTGTAAACAACCAACACTCTCAAGCATATTAGCAAAAAATTGAACAAGAAATTTCAAATTGAAGTCGAATAGGATCGACCGTAATTAGCGGCAGCTCTAAATGTTTAAAGATCAAATAAAATACTAAACATACGAAGATGCTATTGGCTAGTGAGCATTGCGAGAAGTAAGTGTTATAACTCTGGCCGCGGAACAGAGGAGAATTTTCAAACTTGGCTGGTGAAGAATTCTCGGGCAGAGGAGGGTTGAACGGTGTAAAACGGCTGAGAAGAGAGGTTGGTTGCACAACAAACAGGCTCGTCAGTCCCAATGGAGAAGCAACCTGCCGGAAGAGAACCAGCGGAGAAGCGATCTACAGGAGTTTCGGGAGTTGTGGAAGGCGGCGGAGGGTCCCGACGGTGCGTCTGTTGGCGACGGGAATGGGGGAGAATGACGGAAGGATCGTCGAATCCACTGGCAGAGAGCGTAGGAGTGGTGCCAGTCTCCGGAAGGGCCTCCGGAGGCGGCGTCAGAGGTAGGGTCGCCGACATCGGTCGTGTGGAAGGGATTCGGCTAGGTCGGCGCGCTGGAGAAACGGAACAGACAATCTTTGTTATTACTATTTTAGTCGACTCTTAAAACAGTGCGGGGTCGAGCAGGTGGCTTGGAAGGGGAAAAGGAATTAGGGTTTGGTTTGTGAATAAAGGGTTTGAAAAAACAAGGGAATATTTAACGCCTTTAAAAAGTGTTATTTTTGGTTTGCGAATAGTCATATTCGATCTGCGGTTAACAATCCCCTTAAATTATCACAAAATATTTCTGGATTTTCCACCAAAAGAGGCTAATTCTCAATATTTTGAATTTATTTTGAGTCTAATTACTATTGATTAGAATGACCGGCTTAAAAATCCAGTTCTGATAAATGACAACTAAAACATGTTTAAAAATTAATTTCTATGGTGCTCATCAGCAAAAACATCAATTACAATTGTAGATGGCATTAAGTAGATGGATAAATATCCAGTGCAAACCTTGAGTTACTAAACACGGATAAAATAAGGCTTTGGATCAGTATTGAAAATTCAAATACCTGGGTCAAGGAATAAGTGACACCAGCAATGCCAAAAAGCTCAGCTCTCTTGAGAGCCTATATTATAATGATTTATCAGTGGTTAAATTAAATGAAAACGATAGAAAGTATAAATTGAAGAAAACCAACCAGTGTGTAAACCCACTGCATATGCTCTGGATCATCAGGATCAAATTCTTTCCCACTATGTACCTTCAGTTAATGAAATCTGAAGCAATTAAGCAATATAAAAGTTGTAAACATGAATAAAACTTAATTCGCACCTCACTCCATTTGATCAAATGAGCATATTCAATACAATGTGCAGGAGTCCTTGGTGTTTCAGCAAGTGTGCACAATGGATACTTGACTTGGGGAGGGAAAAGCCAGATGGTGCACTCAAAACAAGGAGTCATCCCTGGCAAAATTACTCTAGCATGACCTTTAAAACCCTCAGTTCCACCATCGACCATAGGTTTAATAGTTTCAGGAATTGGATTATCCTCAGAATCGAATTCTACATTTGTCAAGATTGAGAGAAATGAAATGTGAAAGAAGGCAAATAACAAGGTACGTAGAGCATTACAGAGGAAAAATAAGGAATACAGTGATAATTCACTCTAGAATGCAAAGACGTTTAAGCATATTAAAGTATCAGCATCAGCATGCCTCACCAATACAGTATTCACGACTAAAACAAGCAGCTTAACTTGCTTCTATGTATTCTATACTTCCATGATGTAATTTTCAGAGTAAATAAAAAATGGTAATCCGGATGCCGGAGGCTTATGTCGATGGAAGATATTTTTAAAAACATTTTGCAGGCATTTTTTTGTTTCCATGTATTTAAAAGTTGGAATGGAGCTATGTATTAAAGCATGAAAAAATACTTCAAAATAATAAAACATGATTTATTTCTTTTTTACACAATCTACAGGTAAAATACTTCAAAGGATAAAGTAAAAAAGTTATGGAAGTAATAGAAAGTGTAAAAATAGGACAAAAAGAACCTTGTATGTTGTATTTCTTGCATAAACTTTAAGTATGAGTACAAATATATAGGTAGAGAGGAAGAGATAAATCCCAAGAATACAATGCGGGACTAAACCTAAGACAAACTTGGGCTCATAAATGGGTCACAATTACAATGGGCTTTTACATAATTTTCTAATATCTTCTAACACTCCCCCGCAAGCTGCAGCATACAATCGTAAGCACCAAGCTTGGATAGAAACTGTTGATACAATGGCCGAGGTAGAGCCTTGGTAAAGATGACTGCAACTTGCTCGGAGGCTGGAACATGTTCTAATTCAAGTTTCTTCAGTTGGACCTTCTCCCGGACAAAGTGACAATCAACCTCAATGTGTTTTGTTCGCTCATGGAACACAGGATTCTTCGCAATATGTATAGCAGTCTGACTGTCGCAGAATAGAGTAGCAGGTGAGGAGAGTTTGACACACAAATCACAAAGAAGGCTCTCTAATCAGGTAAGTTCAGACACGAGAGCAGTCATAGCACGATACTCGGCCTCAGCAGACGAGCGAGCAACAACCGATTGCTTCTTGCTGCGTCATGTGATGAGATTTCCTTCAAAGTAGGTACAGAAACCAGTGGTGGATCGTCGATCATCAAGCGAGCCCGCATAATCAGCATCAGTGTACGCAACAAGGGATAAAGAGGAGGATGGCTTGTATATCAACCCTCGCCCCAGGGCAGCTTTCAAGTACCTGAGGATGCGTTCGACAGCCTATAGATGAGATATTCTTGGTGAATGCATAAAGCGACTAACCACTCCAACAGCAAAAGAGATATCAGGTTTGGTAACTGTTAGGTATATCAGTTTTCCTACAAGGCGCCGATAATATTCAAGATTTGTAAGTAGAGAATCTGATTTGGTTTCATGAGCACTTAGCATGTGGTTTCCATCCATAGGTGTTTCCGCGAGTTTACATCCGGAATAACCAGCATCCTGAAGGAGGTCAAGACAATATTTCCGTTGTGATAGGATCGGGTCATCACGTCTTATAGCAACCTCAAGTCCAAGGAAGTACTGAAGGTTTCCCAGATCTTTTGTTTGGAAGACAGAGTTTAAGTGTTGTTTGATCTGTTGTATCCCGGTAGAGTCATCGCCAGTTATCAAAATATCATCCACATAGACTAAAAGAATTACCATCCCTGTTGGTCGATGACAGGTAAAAAGGGAGAAGTCAGCCAAGCTTCGCTGGAAGCCAATATCATGAACAGCCTTGCTAAATTTTTCAAACCAAGCTCGAGGGGACTGTCTGAGACCATTAATAGCTTTACGCAGTCGGCACACCCTAGACTCCCATGTGGTCTCAAACCCGGGAGGTTGGTTCATGAAAACTATCTCTTGGAGATCACCATTAAGAAAGACATTTTTAATGTCCAGCTGATGTAGTGGCTAGCGGCGGTGAACAGCAAGCGAGATAAGGACCCGAACAGAATTTAGTTTGGCGACAGGGGAGAAAGTCTTCTCATAGTCCAAGCAATGTTGCTGAGTGAACCCACGAGCCACAAGGCGGGCTTTGAGGCGATTGATAGTCCCATCCGAAGCATGTTTAATGGCAAATATCCATTTACAACTAACGCAGGACTGGGCAGAAGGAAGAGGTACTAAATCTCAAGTATGATTAGCCCAAAGGGCTGACATCTCAGGTTCCATTGCCGCACGCCACCCAGGGTGTTGTAGAGTCTCCTGCACAGTGTTAGGCAGAGAGATAGAGGAAAGAGCAAGAGAAAATTTGAGCAGAGGAGGAGAGAACTGATGTAGGGAAATATAGGTGGCCAGAGGATGAGCCGTAGAGGCAGGGTCAGCTGGCCGCGAGATAGTACTGGTAGACGATAGCAGTGGTTGGGCTCCGGAGTTCAGACTACGGCGATTGTAGACACGGATAAGAGGGGGTTTGGTTGCTGGTGGTTTGGGTGTTGGTGTTTTGGGGGCTGGTGGTCCCACGTGGGGTGTTGGAAGAAGAGGAGGTAGAGAAGTCGTGACTGGGATAGCAGGATGAGGCACAGGTTGTACACAAGGAGGTATTGAAGTGAATGACAGAAAGGGTTGGTCTTCCAAAAAAGTAACATCAGCGGAAACAGCCACTTTTCGGTCGACAGGAGTAACACACATACCCTTTTTGAGTGCGAGAGTACCCTACGAACATACATTTGGTTGCACGGGGGGCAAATTTATCCGTAGGTGGACCAAGGTTGTGGACATAGCAAGCACACCCAAACACCCGAGGTGGGGGAGGAAACAGAGATTGAGAAGGAAAGAGGAGGTTAAACTGAGTGACGAAGTTGAGAACGGAGGAAGACAGACGATTAATGAGATGACACGCAGCCGAAACTGCAAAGTTCCAGTATTCGATGGGTACTTGCATCTGGAGCATTAAGGAGCGGGCAACGTTAAGAAGATGCTGATTTTTGCGCTCAGCAACACCATTTTACTGAGGAGTGTAAGCACAAAATTTTTGATGTATAATGTCAAATTCAGTACAAAGTGAGGCGAACGCGGCTCGTATATTCCTGCGCATTGTCAGTGCGGATAATTTTAAGCGGGGAAGAAAACTGAGTTCGAAATTAAGTAACGAACGTACGGAATATAGAAGTGAATTCGGTACGATCCCGAAGTAAATATAACCATGTCACTCGAGAGTAATCGTCAATAAAGATAACATAGTAGTGATACCCAAATACACTAGGGACTTTATAAAGGACCCAAATATCAGAATGGACAATGGATAAAGGAGTACTCCTCCGATTACAGACAGGACTAAAAGAAACTCGATGTTGTTTACCAAAGATACATGATTCACAAGAAAACTCATTCAAGTAGACATCCGGAAGAGCTTGCTTTAGAATCTGGAGGGGAGCATGTCCAAGCCGACGATGCCACTCAACGAAGGAGACAACAGAAAGGGTAAATGGAAGGACATCAAGAAGATAGAGCCCATGAGACAGTCGTCCGCTACCAATAATATTCCGCGTTTGTCGATCCTTCACAATAAAAGAAGATGGTGAGAATGTAACATTGCAATCAAGATCCTGTGTAAGTCGGCTAATAGAAAGCAAGTTAGAAACGAGGTTAAGGAGAGGTTAGATGCGAGATGGATATCAGCAGCTCCTGAGACAGGGGTGGAGTCACCATTGGCAACAGTAATGAACTTGGGTGAGGAGCGGCCAAGTATTGCGGCGGCTTCTGGCAAGTAATGTGGTGGGTGGCACCAGAGTCCACAATCCAGTGGGAACTCCGAGATAGACAAGTTATACCTTCATTGGCAATGGAAGCCACGGAGCTCGAGGAGCGAGCAATCACCCCTTGGAGTTGCTGGAGCTAGGTGCGTAGAGCACAATGTCAGACTGAGCATTTGAGGAAGTCGAAGGAGAAGCCAAGGGCGGAGACTCGGCCTTCGTAGAAGTAGCAAGGTGGGGTGGCATACCATGCATACGATAGCAGGTAGCCTCAAGATGATTTTCCCGACCGTGGAAAGTGCATTTAAGGGGGGGTTTCCAGTGCGTCCTCGTCCCCGGGACGAACGGCAACCCCCGCGGGTCGAGGTACCACGAGAGGAGGGATGTGGTGAACGTAACTGGAGAAGAGCTGGAGAGGGAGGCAGAGCCTCGGGTGGCGGAGTGACCTTCAGAAGCATGGAGCAGACATCGAAGAGAGAGAGAGAGTAGTGGCAGAGGAGAGTATCTGAGCTCGAACATTGTGCAGATGCGGAGGAACCCTTGTCATCATCATGGCAATCCCGACAGCTTTTTTTTGTGCCCGTTGGGCAACCAAATCAGTTGTAGGAGGTTGGTGTTGTACCCATGCCTCAACAAGTGTCTTGGCCTTGGCAATGAAGGAAGTCATATCGTCAGGTATCACGGGTTCAAGGGATTGAAGATCGGTGATGATGTCAAACAAATGTTGGAGGCTGTTTTGGCCAGAATAAAAGGAGTGGAGTTTCTCCCACATGGACTTAGTCGTGTCATGATGCATGGTCATCCTGTATGGCTCAATATCCATGGAGTTGAGAAGCCAGGACTGCACACGGTCGTTATCACAAAGCCACTCGTCAGTAGGAACGGAAGGAGTAGCCTGGGTCAAGTGATGAAGCAGTCCTTTTGTCTGGAGCACCCAACAAACAGAATGAACTCATTCCACAAAGTTCCTTTTGTCAGAGAGAGAGATAGTGGTAATCCTGAGTTCATCCCGAGGTTCAGTAGCAGAGGAAGCAGCCCGAGGTGGCAGAGATGAAGCACCAGCAGACTCGCCGGAGGCAGTGGTAGAATCCATGAAGCTGCAGGAAGAGGCTAGCCGCAGCGGACAAAGGACAACAGCAAAGGGAAACCGCAGCGGGCAGAACTAGTCGCACGGTCTAGGACAACAGCATAGGAAAATCCGCAACTTGAGGAAAGCGGAGCGGAAAAGAAGAGAGGCCGCACGGTCTCGGTATCACTACACCAGCGGCAAGAGGTCGCGACCAAATTGTGGATCCCGCAGCGGGTAGAGAGTCTGCAGCGGTGAAGAGAGGCAACCCGCACAGTCTCGGTATCACTACACCAGCGGCAAGAGGCCGCGACCAAAATGCGGATCCCGCGGAGGGTAGAGAGCCCGCAATGGGTAGAGAGTCCGCAGCAGCGAAGAGAGGCAACCCGCAATCTGAAGAAAGCAGGCGGAGGAGAGGAAGAGAAGTCGCACGGTCTCGGTGTCAACACACCATCGGCAGGAGACCGCGACCAAGATGCAGAGCCCGCATCGGGTAAAGAAGCCGCAGCGGCTAAGAGAAGGCCGAGCGAGAAGCCCGTAGAGACCAGGAAATACAGCAGCGAGAAGGAAAGCAGCAGCGACCTAAGCAAGGGAAGCCGCAGCGACTTAAGCAAGGGAGACCGCACGGTCTCGGCGAGAACACCAGCGACATAGAAAGGTGTCGCGACCAAAATGCGGTGCTCGCAGTGGTTCGGAAAGCCGCAGCAAGAAGAAGAGGTCGCCTGCGAGAAACAACAGCGGGAAGGTAGCCAGTTTGCAGCGGGAAGAGCCCGCAGCACGAGAAGAGATCGCAGCGGGTAGGGAAGCAACAGCGGGAAGGGGAGCCGGAGAGACTTAAGCAAAGCAGACCATACAGTCACGATGAGCACACGAGCGACACAGGAGAATGTCGCGACCAAAATGCGGTGCGAGATGGCGGGAATAAAAGGCGGATAGGGAAGTCGCACGAAGACAGGAGGAGACCGCCCGGTTAGGGGAACAAGAGGGTCTACTGACCGAGAGGTCTATAAAAGGGAATGGGAGGGGGGAAAGCGGGAAGAAGAGGTGGAAACCCTGAGAGAGAGCAAGAGAAGCGGATAGAAAAACTAACCGCGCGGGAAGCCGCGGTTACAAACCAGAGGAGGCCGCCCGGTTAATCAGGAGGACCCGGCGGACAGAAACGGATAGGTCGGACAACCTGGCTCTGATACCATGTAGAAAAAAGACACAAGGAACCTTGTAGGTTGTATTTCTTGTATAAACTTTAAGTATGAGTACAAATATATAAGTAGAGAGGAAGACAGAAATCTCAAGAATACAATGTGGGACTAAACCTAAGACAAACTTGGCCTCATAAATGAGTCACAATTACAATGGACTTTTACATAATTTCTACCATCTTCTAACAGAAAGCAATTATACGTGTCCTACAACAGTACGAAGAATCGAACTTTGCAAATACATGCCATCCTATTGTTTTCAGAGAATGATGCATTTCTATCTGGTCTTTTGGTTAAAATTCATTATAGCAAGTAAGCCACCATTCCCTTCGGGCAAACCTCATTTAACAAAAATTCCCGCTTATCAATTGCTTCTAAAAATAGCCCAATTTTTTTTGAAGAATACATTAACCCTATACAATTTTCAGATAAGTACGTCCAAGCCCATCGAGTAAATTAGTTATGGTACAAGTGAAAGGAGAAAACAGGAGAACTTATGTTGTTGAAGTAATAGTAATTCTAACCTAGCCATATGTACCAACACTAATCACGTTCAGCAGACTCAACAAATAACATCTTTTAAATTCTTTGCTGCCTTTTTCCATTAAGAATCCACACATTAAAAAAAGATATCACACTACAAGTTGAAAATATGCTTATTCACCTAGTCTCAGATGGTCAAATAGATCATTAAAAACAAAAGGAAGGAATAGATAATCTAGCAATCCTGAAGCAAGCAAATAGGTAAAAATACCCTTGCAGCATGGTTGCAAGGGGAAAAAATTTATTCTACCATGAAGAAAAATTCAAAAGATTTGCTGCAATCCATGATGATTTCAGACATGACAGTTTGGCATAGGGACAGTTTGGCATAGGGACAGTTTGGCATAGGGCCAGTTTGGCAATGAGTTAGCGCTCTATCAATTTTGGATCCTATTGCTACCAGGAACACCAGCATTTGGCAGAGCAGCGTTCCACTATCCGTGTCCAGCCGCATAAATAGAACCCAAAATGGCATTTTGCCTATAGTTTGAACCAAGCCCAGGTCCACATGTTCAGCAGTGTAGGTGGGAGATAGGGCTTTCTCATTGAACGTTCCGGTCAGAGCAACTCCGCCAAACAGAAAAATCTAGACTATTTGTGATTGCAATTTATCATTCTGAGTTACAAAGAAAAACATGCACACAAACATTGGAAGGACTTGTAGCAACAATCAATTCAGTTCAGGTGAAAACTGTAGCAAAACTACGTGGAGAACAAATTTAACATAGCTTACCTAAGAAACTACAAGCCACAGAATTAATATAGCTTCTAGCCTCAATAGAATCAAGGCCAAGAACAATAATGTTGAAATCATTATAAAAATTTATCTCCTTGTCCTCAATCCTACAAAAATGAGGGGTGATATTCACACCGGAAACTCTTTCCATCACACGCTTGGCAGCAACCTGTGCTTTTGACTTCCCAACATCCTGAAGCCTGAATTACCACATTAGAGCTTAGGCACTTATGAGTAAAAAACTGTGCTAAAACTGAAACAGACAACAAATCCA
The DNA here is from genome assembly GCA_039513925.1 of Platanthera zijinensis. NCBI lineage: Eukaryota > Viridiplantae > Streptophyta > Magnoliopsida > Asparagales > Orchidaceae > Platanthera > Platanthera zijinensis. The sequence goes on along the minus strand of CM077082.1, from coordinate 212,279,732 downwards.
TACATTCCAATGAGTGAACTAGAAGAAAAACATTGGCAAAAATGATTATCATGAAGAGGCAAAAACTCTTATGACTTTGATGTAATAATTTTTTAAGAGATGCACGCATTTGAAACAGGTGATTTAGTATAAAAACTAATTATTTTGTTTTTGGAACAAAATAATATTTAAAATTTGTTACAAATTATTTTTTCAATAGCTCGTAAAACTTTAAATCTAATTTAAAGTTGAAAGCAGCTCCTTAAATATCCTACAAATAGGACACATAGTAGATGCAGGAGAGACTGAATTTAGAATAACTATGAGAGGCAACAAAGTGAAAAGAAAAACAGAGGAAGATAGGAAATTTGGAAAGAAAAAAGACATGACTATTGCGGCTGAGAACTATCAACTATGCTCCCAAAATTCGGGCTAAGTTTGGCCGAAGGTTTCTAACCCACCATAGAAACAATCACAGACACAGGGCAAACAAGAAGAAAATTGAAAATCTTTATTGCTCATTGTTGAAGAAGCCCACTTAACTAGGCCCATTTAGTTTTTCTATTTGTTATTTCTCTCTCCTCTTTAGTCCCACATTGTGTATAGGTCCTTGCTCTCTCTTCTTCTTGTATATATATTTGTATTCAAGTTAAGTGAACATATATACAAGGTGGATTTTTTCCCTTTTCTACATGGTATCAGAGCAACCGGTCCGATCTACGCGGATAGCCTCCCCTTAACCGCCTTTCTTCCCGAGTTCTCAAGTCGGCAAGCGGCTAGTTGCGGACAGCCTACTCTAACCGCTTCTCGCTCTTCTCGCTCGGTCTGATTCTGCCTATCCGCTTCTCCTCCTCTCCCTTCCGTCTTTTTCCCTCCGTGGTTCCACTCCTCCCCTTCCGCCTCTTATAGCAGTCGTGTGGGGCCCGCCTGTCTTTCTTCTCGCGCGGTCTCACCTGTGCTACTCGCGCGGTCTCCTACTCCCGGCTACTCGTTCCTTCCTACGCGGCCTGATCCTAACCGCTACGGGCTCCCTTCCCGTGCGGTCTGTTCCGGTTTGTCGCTTGAGTAGTAACTCGCGACCTCCTCTCCGGGCTTCTCCTTCCTGCCCCCTCTCTATCCGCGGCTTTATCCACCTGACCGTGCGGACTTCCCTATCCGCATTTTGGTCGTGATCTGCTAGCTCGCTGGTGTGACCGCGCGGACTGAGTCCTTTTCTCGCAGCGGCTTGCTTCTTGTCGCTGCCTCTTCTCGCTGCGGTCTGCTCTCTTCTCGCTGCGGTTTGGTTCTCGCTGCGGCTGCCTCTTCTCGCAGCGGTCTGCTGTCTTCTCGCAGCTGCCTGCCTCTTCTCGCCGCGGCTTCCTTCCCGGCCTCTCCGCTTGAGTGTCTCTACTCGCGGTCTCTTCGCTCTTCCCGCTAGTCGCTCCTCCTTTGATCGCTGCCCTGCTCATCCTGACCGAGCGGTCTTTCTCTCTTGCTATCCGTGCAACCTGTCTCTGTCCGCTGGTTCTTCTCCGCCTCTGGTCGCGGTTTCCTCCTGCCGCTGGTGTCTCTTACATCGTGACCGGGCGGACTGTCTCTGCCCGCCTGCTAGCCGCGCGGGTTGTTCCTCTATTGCCGGTCTGCGTTCCTAGCCGCTTCTCCTCTATGGGTTCTTCTGCCGATTCCACCGGCACGGCTATTCCTCCTGCAGACCGCCCGCCTTCTCTTCCAGAAGTGCGGGATGAACTTCGTATTACGACTATCTCTCTGACTGGTAAGAAAAATTTCGTGGAATGGGCACATTCTGTTCGCCGGGTCTTGCAATCCAAGGGGTTTCTTCATCACTTGACCCAGGGTGTTACCGGTACTCCTACTGATGATTGGTTACGCAATGATGGTCGGGTCCAGACCTGGATTCTTAATTCTCTTGATAGTGAATCCTATCGCTTGGCCATGTATCATGAGACGGCCAAAGGAATGTGGGACGAGCTCCATACTCTCTACTCCGGCAAAGATAGTCTTCACCATCTATATGACATTATCACTGCTCTCCAAGCCATCGATAGCAGTGGTACGACCGATCTGACATCCTTTATTGCTCGGGCTCGATCTTTGGTCGAGGCATGGATCCAACATCAGCCTCCTACTGGCGACCTTGCTGTCCAACGTGTCCAAAAGGAAGCTGTGGGTATAGCCATGATGATGGCTCGGCTACCCCATCACCTTCACAGTGTTCGGGCTCACATCCTCTCTTCTACTGTTACTCCGTCCTTCTCAGATGTGTGTTCCATGCTTCTCAAAGTCACCCCGCCTCCGGATGTGTCTGGACCTCCTTCTCCGGTTCTTATCCAGCAGGTACCTCCACCGTTACTGCCTCCTCCCTCCTCTGTCCGTGGAGGCCGCTCTGATTCTCAGGGACGTGGTCGAGGTGGACGGCCTCGGCCTAAGTGCTCGTTCTGCGGCAAAGATGGGCATTTTGAGGCCACGTGTTATCGCAAGCATGGTCGCCCTCCTCGTCCGCAGGCCTCTGTTGCTGCCACCGACTCTTCTCCCCCTCATCCAGGCCTCGACGAGGTTCGCCTCCAGCTTCAGCATCTTCAGGGCCTGCTCAGCCGCCCGCCAGCCTCAGTTGCCTCCGCTGCCTCCATCTCCAATGAAGGTATCACCTGCCTTTCCTCTGGCCCGCAATGGATCCTCGACTCGGGTGCTACTCACCACATCACCTCTGGTCGGCCACCTCAGTACCTGTCTTCCCCTCACCCGAAGTACATTACTGTGGCCAATGGCGCCTCCGTCCCTGTCTCTGGATGTGCTGATATCTCTCTCACCCCTTCTCTCCACCTCCGCTCGGCTCTTCATGTTCCGGGCTCTCCGTTCAATTTACTTTCTATTGGTCGCCTTACTTCTGATTTCCATTGCTCAGTGACCTTTACTTCTTCTTCTTGTCTGATACAGGATCAGCAGACGCGGACTATCATTGGTAAGGGACGACTGCAGAACGGGCTCTACCTTCTTGACACCTCTCCTACTCTCCTCGCATCTGTATCATCTTCCGATTGGCATCGACGTCTTGGTCATGCTCCTCTACCTGTCCTCCAGAAGGCTCTTCCGGATGTATCTCTTCCTGTTTTTCAATGTGAAACATGTATTTTTGGCAAACAGCCACGTGCATCATTTCCTTCTAATTGTACTCGGAGCTCCGCTCCTTTTATTTTAGTACACTCCGATATATGGGGTCCGTACAAATTTACTAGTATTTCTGGCCATCGCTATTTCGTGACCTTTATTGATGATTATTCGCGCATGACGTGGTTGTATCTTCTTCGCGATCGATCTGAGCTTCCCCGCGTCTTCCGGGCATTCATTCTTGAGACTGGTACTCAATTCTCTGCGCCCATTCGCACTATTCGTACCGACAATGCGGGAGAGTACACTGGCCATGACTTCGCGACCCTCTGCTCTGAGTTCGGCATTATCCACCAAACCTCTTGTGCGTATACTCCGCAACAGAATGGTGTCGCCGAGCGCAAAAATCGGCACCTTCTTGATGTGGCTCGGTCCCTTATGATTCAAATGCAGGTTCCCAAACCATACTGGAACTTTGCGCTCTCCACCGCCTGCTTTCTAATCAACCGTCTACCGTCCTCTGTTCTTCAGAATGCCACTCCGTTCAGCCTCCTTTTTTCGTCCACTCCACCTTTCCCTGTGACTCCTCGTATCTTTGGGTGTACTTGCTACGTTCACCATCTCGGCCCTCCTACCGACAAATTGGATCCCCGTGCGGCCAAACATATCTTTGTCGGTTACTCTCGCACTCAGAAGGGGTATATGTGTTATTCGCCTACAACCCGCAAGGTTACCGTCTCTGCAGACGTTACTTTCCGGGAAGATCTTCTCTTCTTCTCTGCTCCGGATATAGTTCCCCTTTCTTCTGCTCCGGATGTTGTTCGTCCTATCATCCAGGTTCCCTGCTCCTCATCCTCGCCTCCTCCTCTTGACCCGGCTCTGGTCCGTCCGACTCCACCTGTTATTCGGGTCTATTCTCGTCGCTCTTCTACTCCCGATGCCCCACTGCAGTCGGCCTTGCCCTCTGATGCTCTGCCACCTGCTGCTCCGGTTCCTGCCTCCACTGCTCATCCGATGGCAAATTACGTCTCTCTTCATCGCCTTTCACCACCGCTTCGCCACTTTGCCACTTCATTATCTTCTGTTTCTATTCCTAACTTTGTGCAGGAGGCGCGGCAACATCCTGGCTGGCGGGATGCCATGGAAGAAGAAATGACGGCCCTTTGGGCCAACCAGACCTGGACTCTGGTCCCTTTACCTCCCGGTCAACACCCGGTTGGATGTAAATGGGTGTTTGTCATCAAACATGCCCCGGATGGCACTATTGCCCGCCTGAAGGCCAGACTGGTGGCCCGTGGCTTTACTCAACAGCAGGGTCTCGATTATGAGGAAACCTTCTCTCCAGTGGCCAAGCTCAACTCCGTTCGTGTGCTTCTCTCCGTAGTTGTACATCGCCATTGGCCCATTCATCAGCTCGATATCAAGAATGCCTTTCTGAATGGTGATCTTCACGAAACCGTCTATATGCGCCAACCACCCGGGTTTGAGACCACGGGGGAGTCTCATGTGTGTCTTCTAAAGAAGTCCATTTATGGTCTCAAACAATCTCCCCGGGCGTGGTTTGACAAATTCAGTAAGGTGGTTCAGGATATGGGTTTCACTTGGAGCTCTGCTGACTTCTTCCTTTTCACCCGACACCGGGCAACGGGAACTGTTATTCTGTTGGTTTATGTTGACGACATCCTACTCACTGGGGATGACTCACAGGGGATCCAAGCGGTCAAACAACATCTGAGCACCGTATTTCAGACCAAAGACCTAGGGCATCTTCGCTACTTCCTCGGTCTTGAGATCGCGCGACGACCGGATGGGCTTGTACTCTCCCAAAGAAAGTACTGTCTCGATCTCCTCAAAGATGCTGGCCAGACAGGGTGTAAGCCAGCTAATACACCAATGGAGGCAAATCACAAGCTCTGTGCACATGCCTCTGATAATGATCTGCTTCTCCAGAACCCGGAGTACTATAGACGCCTTGTCGGAAAGTTGATCTACCTAACCGTCACGAGGCCTGACATATCATTTGCTGTTGGGGTTGTCAGTCGTTTCATGCATGCTCCCCGGGTCTCTCATCTGCAGGCTGTTGAACGGATTCTCCGGTACCTTAAGGCAGCTCCGGGTCAAGGGTTTGTTTACAAAACCTCCACCTCGGCTCCAACATTGGTTGCTTACTCTGATGCCGATTACGCTGGTTCCCTGGACGATCGGCGGTCGACCAGTGGGTTCTGTACTTACTTTGGAGGTCACCTCATTACTTAGAAAAGTAAAAAACAAGCCGTGGTTGCTAGATCGTCCGCAGAAGCTGAATCCCGATCTATGGCATCGGTTGTTTCTGAACTCACCTGGCTTGAAAGCCTTCTTGCTGACTTGGGAGTAAAACTTCCTTCATCTGCTGTTCTCTTTTGTGATAGTCAAGCGGCCATACACATAGCGAAGAATCCGGTGTTTCACGAGCGTACGAAGCATATTGAGGTCAACTGTCACTTCATACGAGAAAAAGTTCAAATGAAGAAACTTGAGTTAAAGCATGTTCCAGGCACTGATCAGGTCGATGATATTCTCACGAAGGCCCTATCAAGCACCGTGTTCTATCAGTGTTTGTCCAAGCTTGGTGCATATGATCTATACGCTCCAGCTTGCGGGGGAGTGTTGAAGAAGCCCACTTAACTAGGCCCATTTAGTTTTTCTATTTGTTATTTCTCTCTCCTCTTTAGTCCCACATTGTGTATAGGTCCTTGCTCTCTCTTCTTCTTGTATATATATTTGTATTCATTCTTTGTATTCAAGTTAAGTGAACATATATACAAGGTGGATTTTTTCCCTTTTCTACACTCATGTTACAAGAGAATATAGCCGTGCAACAACTAAGAGGTCCCACTGCGTACCCATAAATGTATAGAAATATCCCCTCTAAAACCAGATGATGTGCTAGGTTTAGGAGAAGACAAGCAGGCTCAAGCTAAGAACAAGCGAGTTCAATAGATTTGGGTGAGTAACCTTGGGCACCGTCGACATACATCACCCAACCCATGGGAGGTAGCGAATATTCTTCCATCTTTGGGTCCACCGTGAAGTCGATGAAGAAATTTAAGACCGTGTGCGCATTGATGGTCATCCGAGGTAAATAGGTGATATTAAACTCTCCCAACTACACCAACGATTCGGCTAATTTTCCTGAGTACTCAACCCTCTCCAAGACGTCACAACATTAATTGTGTGGACTTGTAAGTATGGTATCTCAGTATTCTCGCTGATATGATGAGAGTCTTAGCCAACTTCTCTAAGATGGGATATCGGGTCTCTGCGTTCTTCAAGACCCGACTAATATAGTTGTTGGAGTTATTAGTTTTAGTATTATTATATTTGTGTGTGAGTGGGTATTAGTTTAGTCCCACATTGTCTATCCGTATTTGAGTCTCCCATATAATCCTTTAAATATCTCCTTTGTGGAAGAATAATAAGCACTTGATATTTTACTCCTACTTCCAACATGATATCAGAGCCATGAAGCCCTAAAATCCCTTCCTGTGTGACGCCACCCCTTCGGCTACTTCTGTTATTGTTTTGACCCCCCACCCCCACTCCCACCGTCCTGCTAGTACTGATCCCGACGGGGAATTCTTCCACTCCCGTCGACGGGACCAACCTTTGATTTCGTCGACGGGAGGCTCTGCTTCCTTCATCCATGATCCTGTCTGCATGTCTGTTGTTCTCGCTCGTCGATCCCGACGACATCGGCGCTCGAGACTAGTGATCTTGTTTCTCGTCGATCTCCTGCGTGGCTCTCTGCTTTCGTCTGCGGTGCAGAGCTTCCTCTTTGACGAGCGTGCATGCTGATCGACAATGTCGTTTCCATCGTCCACACATGCTCCGTACTTTTTTCTCCTATGTTCTCATCTGTGCTCTTTATCGACAACCATGACTATGAACTACTATTTGATGGCAGTGTTGTCCTTGTCTACTTCGGATCAGCCGCTGCCCTTACTTTTTGATGATTACATACGATTCCAACCGCTGTCTTTTGTGTGCTTTGGAGGATCCCAACCACTTCCAACCACTGCCCTAATTTCTCATGATTCCGAACGACTCCAGCTGCATCTCAGATTTTTATCAGTTCCAGATGTTGCATCCCCTTCTGGGTTGCTGATCTCTTGTCGATGTTACATCGTTATGGTGTCTTTTTTGTCATTTTTATGTGTTTTTATTGTATTTGCTTCCTGTTGTTGATCTACATGTATGCATGTGTATCCATGTGAGGGGGAGTGTTGGGATGAAGGCAACTTAGATGATCTTTCTCGACCTTTTGCCTTCCTTCCACACGACCTTCAAGCTTATGTCATTTTTTGCTATGTGTCTTCCCATGTTTGTCTTTCGATTGGTCGTGTGTTGGGACACGACTGATTTGGTGTTCTATTCTCAGCGAGTTGTGTCGCGTGAGACCGTGTCCTGCGGGATTGTGTCATGTGGGACCGCTCTTTGTGCGTATTATCCCCGACGGATTATCCTCGGTTGTCTGGTTGATGATTTGCTCCACCTTTTTCATTCTCTTTCGCATGTTGTGTGTGTAGGTGATGTTGGTTGACCGGTTTCCAGCATCTCCACGTCGTGTGTGGGTCTTGCGTCGTGTGTGGGTCTTGCGTCGTGTGTGGCTATGTTCCCATCTTGATTCCCCGATTTGGAATTTCCCCTGGTGGCTCGTCTATTGTTTTTGTCTCACGTCACATACATCCGTTGTCGTTATTTGATGTGTCCAAGCTGAAGGGTCCCCCTTTAGCTTGAGGGAGAGTGTTAGAATTATTAGTTTTAGTATTATTATATTTGTGTGAGTGCGTATTAGTTTAGTCTCACATTGTCTGTCTATATTTGAGACCATCATGTAATCCTTTAAATATACCCCTTGTGGAAGAATAATAAGCACTTAATATTTTCCTCTTACTTCAACAATAGTGTATGGGTATCTATTTTTCAAATCCTCCTAAACTAGCGCCAAACTTATTCTCTGTTTCTACTCCGAAGTATAGGAAGAGATCTTTTCTAGCTCATGGGTTCTATAGCAAAGGAGCCTCCATCAATTTTTGCTTCAAGGCTTCAAGTTGAGGAATATTTTTCGTACTCCTGGCTCCATTCGAACTTCTGAATCTAAGAGTTTTGAAGGATTGTGACATTTCTCCCTAAACTTCAAGAGGAAATGGTTAAGCGACGCAATCCTCCCTATTAGTTGTTGAACTTTCTTAGTGTCTTTTGGCACCATCATCTCCAGGATGGTATTAAATTTGTTCGAGTTAGGATCTACTAGGTTGGGAGTGAGGAGATGTCCCAGAAATTTCACCTTCCCGGCCACAAAAACACATTTTCCAAGTTGAGATTCATTTTGAACCTTCACAAAGTAGCAACGTTTCCGCAAGATCCTTCGAATGATCTTTACGCTCTTGCTTTTTAACATGAGGTCATCTGTATAGACTTCCAGGTTCCTCCGTATCTGTCCTTGAATACAGGATCCATCATCCTCTGGTAGGTCGCCTCGGCATTCTTCAACCCAAAGGGCATCATCCTCTGGTAGGTCGTCTCGGCATTCTTCAATCCAAAAGGCATCATCTTGCAACAGTAACAACCATTGTTCATGACAAATGATGTCTTGGGATTATCGAGAGGGTGCATCTTGATTTTGTGATAACCTAAAAAGACATCAAGGAAATTAATTCATCACATGAAAACAGGTAGCCAAGTCAACCAACGCTTCAACCTGAGGCAAGGGACAATAATTTTTCGGGATTTTCCAATCGGGAACTGAATCTCGAAGAAGAATCCAGCGTGCAAAAGCTTCTGAACTTCGTCTCGTATAGGTCGATCAATGTTATGGACATGACTCTTCTTTTGGAGGATGGGGGGAACTTCGGGTCCAGTTTGAGGAGATGGAAAGCGACATTGAACACCAATGTCAGGCATGTCCACTATGCTCCAAGTAAAGACGTCGATGTTGTTTTGAAAGAAATACATCAACTTTTGTTTTGCTCTACAAGCTCACTGCTGATTTGGATGTTCCTTGATTCCCCTTACCTTGTCAACAACTTCACTTCTTCCACCTCTTTTGCCACTTTGAGGTGAGCAGCTCCTTCCATAGCCACGGGCTCCTCCTTCCAAGATCTGACATTCAGCATGTTAAAGCGGCATTCCTGGGATACCTTCAAATCACTCCCGACTGGATCTGAATTTCTTTTATGTTATACTTCAAACACAAATGGAAGGAGGCAACACACTGAAAGGCATTAAGGAGGGGTCATCCAAAATTAGTGTTGTAACTACTTGGTGTGTCCATTATGACAAGCCGACGAGTCTTTGTGGTCCAGCCAAGAGTGACCACCAGCTTAACCCCTCCCTCAACCTCCTTCCTTGTAGGTTCTACCACAATTAAATTGAAGGCTTTCGTGAAGATCACGATCACTGATTTTTTGTTGTCCACCAGGATTCGCGAGACAGTGAATTCTCGATTGCAACCATGATCACCACAACGCCATGAAATGGATTTTCGTGCTCTGGCATATTCTTGGCAAATAACGGTATCTTACGTACTAGATGGGCAACTCAATAGGTGGAAGCGACCTCCCTCTTATAAACAACGTATAAGAGGGAGGCTGATCCCCCCATGGATCGCACATATGCCTCCTCTCACGTCGGCAACCGCTCAATCGTCACAGTGAGGTAGCATGGGAGTTGGAGCAAGTACGCCCCTAATAGCAGTTTCTCGCAAGGGAGAACTCCTATCGTGGCGCCTCTCTCCAGCAACTTTCCTTCTTGCTCCATCTTTTTCATGAGACCGTGAAAGCCTTGGCAGTTTGTCGTTGCAAACCATCCTCCCGGTGGAAGTCTCAATACGAAACCGGACCATGTCGTTGTTTTGGGCGTCTAGTCTGACCGCCTCTGCAAGCCCCTTGACGTCGGGCAATCACCATAGCTTCTATCGGTAAAGAGAAATTGCACTCTCTATGCTCATCACCTCAACAGTGATCTGGAGACTTGTGCCAATCCAACCCGAAATTGTGAGATCCGCCCGAAAACCTCCGCAGTGGCCTCGCGAAGAGCACTGACCATCGTCAATTCGATCCCGGTGGGCCCTGATGAACTTGTTGTGCCCCACAACATTCATCCTCGGGTCTTCTTACTCCTTTAGCTCGTTTGGGCCTCGTGGGTCCTGGATGTTCTTCATTTATTGACTAGCCTCGTAAGCGAGACTAAGAATTCGGTGTTGGTGGTCTTGCCCTCACTAAATCGATTGGTGCAGTCAATGAATTCCTCTAAGGAGATGGGAGGGTCACGACTGACTTCCAACACAAATAGTCCCTGCAGGTTGCACATTAATAGGAGTTGAAGGGTATATCCATCAATCTCCATCACTGCTTCTTGGAAGCGATCAATGTAGTGTTCTACGATCTCGCGACTTCTCTAGTTGATCGAAAATAGTGCTTGTGGACCCTTCTTACTCTTCATGTAGATCGTGAACCTTAACATCAGTCCATGATGCAAATCGTTGAAGCAGTAGATCGAACTCGTTGATAGATGGTGAAATCAATCTCGTGCATTCCCCTTGAAGGTGATCGCAAAAAATAGGCATTTGAAAGCATCAATGACATTTCAAATGAACATCACATCCTCAAACCACTAGAGGTGGCTGAGTGGGTCGTCCTGTCTGGAATAAAAAACTAAGAGCGGATTCGTGGAATCACGTTGGCAAAGGTGCGTTCAAGATATCCTTGCAAAAAAGACACGTCACCCCTAGAAGCGAGGTGGGTAGAAAGGATCCTCTTAATCAAATTCAGGACGTCACGTGGCCACCGCAGCCGCAACAAGAACTCGCTCCAGACGCTCGTGATCCTCAAGAGCGGGTTCCTTCCCAGGTCCTCTAAGGGGTGTTGAGGTCTCCAAATTCACCGGTAAAAGGGATGGGGTTTCCATGAGCTCGGCACCGAAAACCAAGCCCAGCCCCAAACCCTTAAGCGTCGTTCGGTGCTTTCTCCCCGTGCCAACAATATATATATATATATATATATATATATATATATATATATATATATATATATATATATATATCCTGGAATGTTTGTCTTTCTGAGTCAAGAAACTCTCGAAAACTCTAGAAAACCTGTTTCTGAAACTCTAGAAATTTTTCTTTTAATTTTATATATAAAAAAATCCATATACTTTTTGATATTACCGAATACGCATGAGTATGCTACAATATGCCCAAATATTATGTGTATTGTAACGGTGTCGTAGAGAAAGATGTGAAAAAATGTTGAATGATAATTAGTGAAATTGAATTGATTATATACTTTTATACATGACTCTTATTTAGGATATGATACATTTTTGTGACACATAAACCTTGTTTACATTTAATATATGACATATGAGATATAATAATAATAATAAAATGAAGATGGGTATGTCGCACCTGTCTTTATATTAATCTATACTTATATTTAAATAAATAAAATTTTCAAAATCATATATATATACACACACACAAACTGCAATGAGCATACTATTACTGGCCCTGTCTCTAAACCTTATGTTTTTCCTGACCTATTCAAAACCTTCTTCTTTCTCTTATGAAAAAAATCAAATATCTCGTGGGACTTATTTTCTTGCCTTGATGTATGTTTACTTAGATATCTTGGGACTGAAAATGAATAATGAGGTAGACCCTCTTATTAGTCTTACACTCTTACAGGGGTGACGCTTGGGCCCTGTCTTACTAAAAAAACCTCTTTCATTTTTGGAATCATCTTATATCCCTAACAGCAAGAACCTCTTCTTTCATGAGCCTAGGGCACCGATTCCTAAGAAGATATAGCTTAAATTTCCCCTTATCTTGTCTCAATATGAAGCTCATTCGCTTTCGGGGTGACCCAGCCCAGAATTCATTTCATTCGCAAAAACTTTAGTTCAATTTAAACCACGAAAGCTCATTCACATGGACGCAGAGCTACCGTGAATGGTCTACCGTTTACTCTATCTATTCATTAATTCATCGTTTTCTTCTTTAGACCATCCATTTTCGTCAAAAGACCAGACCTCCCCTGGCTCTTACTCCGTTTGGGCTCCCATTTCTCCCTATGCTCCCCGACGGATGCATACCACGCTTCGCTCTTGTGGCGTTTTTGTTAGACGGTCTTGTCAGTAGTGCCATCCTCCCTGCAGGATGTTTGCATTGGTGGGTTGTCTCTCGTTGTTGCGTTCTGTTAGGCACTATGGATTACAGAAAATGAAGTGGTTGACTTGGACAGCAGGCGAGGTACAAGTTCCACAATGTCGAGATGTGAGGTGTAGGTGTTGGTGACGATCACCCCAAGGTATGCGTTTGCACCCTTGATGGGCGCTCCAGGATCGGTCAACACTCATGAAAACCCAGGTCAGTCGGTCCTCCATTCATCCGGCTGACTGTGTGGATAACAAGGCCGCCTTCACAACCTTCTCCCTCTTACCCAAATGTAGGGTGGTTCGCTTGAGTTGCTCAACCTCCCCTTTGCCCGTTGCTCATGACATGACACGGAACCTCTACCGTGTCGGGGGACTGAGCTAGGTAGCTAGCGACCCTCCTTTTTTCAAAAACTTCGTTATCGCTCGCCTCTCCTTGTATAATGTTTGGTTTCCTAAGGTTTACTAGCCTAACGGACACGTAAGGGATTGAGAGCACTACTATTTTGGCGAAACGGGCCCCACTTTCGGTACACCTTCTTTGGCTCACCATCCAGATTGTTATCTTGTTAGCTCACCTACATGACTTTGTCCTCTTCGCTTATCTAAAACAGCTACGCTGCGAATAAGGCCTCTGACTTTCTTTGGCTGAGAACTCTAGCTTATCGCTTACAGGACTCTTGTCGAGAACTGGGCCCTTGCTTTCAGTCCTTCCCGTCAGCTCGGTGTTAACACTAGAATATTTAGGACTCTCCTTATGGTGAAGCTACATCTTCGCATTTAAGCTTTAAAAAGGAAGAGCATATCAAGTATAGCTACACTACGACTGCACTATAAATGTAAGTTCTATCCCCAAAGAGCTTCCAGGTGATCTACATACACACAACATCAATTGGTTCATCCGACCCTGAGCCTAACTCCAACGAGATCCGCACTGGACTAAAAGCATATATTTGGAATTTATCATCCACGCATGCAAATGAAGAAGGAAAGATCGCAGAAGAAATAGAAAGAAACATTCAAGGATCAAGTGACTGCTCGTAATGGACCAAAACTCTACTTTGATATATGTTAATTTCAGCAATCCAATTCCCGATTAAACTCATAGAAAGATAGGAATCAACTAGGCATTAGCCAAAAGAGCAGAAAGAGTAGAAGGGGTTACGAACAGAAAAGGGTTGAATGGTCCGACTTTAGATCTTCATATAGTATAGATCTTTAGAATTACCCTTTAATTGTATTTTGTTTATGGAATTATGTCAAATAACGGTCCAACCAAGTCAATTTTGAGTGTCTTTCTTGGCAATTCTGACTTTCTGAAAGTTCATCCACTCCTTTCTTAATCACTGACTACTCTGATTGAGACTACGAATCTCATAAGGAACAATGAAATCGAAATTGATAGCCGCTTATTTTGATAGAGACTATGAATCTCATAAGAATTTTGATATAGATATGAAATTTTCAACTCAAAATAGAAAAAGATACCAAATTGATAATATTGGCTTATTAAAGACCAGGAGCAAACAACAATAAGGGTTGAGAAAGCGGTGAAACCAACTGATGCAACTGTCGCCACATCAAAGGACGTGTGATATCATCACGCAACATCTATCATTTTTATGCATTACGTTTTGTTATTTTATTTCATGTCAACTTATTTTCCCGCGCACTGGCTCATGTTTTACAGCTCACCGGTTTGACAGTCCGTTGAGGCCTTAAATAAAAAGATCCGGTAATTTTATGTAGCTAGGACGTTAAAGGCAAGCTTAATTTATTAAAAATACGCACAAATATTATACCTCGAACAAACAAATACCAATTGTGAGGAGTCCCAATTGGAAAGAAATTCATCTCCAAAATCTTTTGGAAAACAAATAAAGTTAATATCTTTGGAAAACAAGATTTTGGAAACATTATTTTAGAGAAATATCTACAATATTCACTGTCAAAGACAACCAACATAAAAAGACTTGGAAAATGTGATTTTGGAAACATTAATTTTGGGAAATAGGCACTGCCATTTATTAAAGACAGACACACCGTAGAAAGAGAAGACAGTCGGACAACAGGAATTGAATTATTATTCAATTCTTGCATTGATGGACCTATCTCCTCTCCCGTTGCTCCAATTTATTTCGAGTCGTACTGGGAATCGTCGGCGACTCCCAGTCCCGTACGCCGACGCCACGCAGCCGCCGGTCAAACAACAAACCTGCAGCCTTCTGATGCCTTTGCCCTCCTAAAGAAACTTCAGCGCCGTTCGAACCGTGTTCTTCAAAAGTTGTTAATTTTGCATGATTGGCGTCGTCGACTTCGACGCCTTGCTCCGACGATCTGAGTACGGTGCTTACCGTCGACCCCCCTGCACCCCCGCCTTCAGCCCGTGTTCGACTCACTCGTCTGATGGTTCTCCTTGCATAAAAGGCCTGGATTGGACTGCTCCTTATGTCGTATTCTGCCATATCCTTGCTCCAGATTTGTTTAGTTTAATTTTATGCAATTAATTTAAATAATTAAGAGTTTGCCCCGAAAGATCTAATTACCTTATTTTTTGTTTATTCCATAAATTATTGTTTGTTGATTGTGCTTGTAGATGTAGGAAACTCGCCGCGATTCAACCCAGTTACGCTTATGAATTCTCTCGAACAATAATTAATGGTTATAGCGAAGTTCGGACGTTGGGTGTGGTTTCACACGCAAAACTTCGATTTTGGCCGCTCGGCTCCTTTTTAAAATTTAAAATCAACTTATTTTTTCAAAATCCTAATTTTATTTTATAACAAATATATTATTTTATTTTATTTTAAAAAAGTTAATTTTAAAAACCCCTAATTTGGGTCTGCATCACCAACCTCTTTTTTTATTCCTAAGCAGCATCACTTCACTTTATCTCTCAAATAGAAAAAACTAGGCCAAAAGAAGAGTCGATAGTTGAGAACTTTCTAAAATTTTCAATTTTTCTATCTTTTGAAACGGATGGTACGCAAAAGGAATAAAGTTGTAAAGACAGTCCTCTTCGCTTCTATGTGATTATCGTAGCTCTGAGCTAAAAGAAGTTAGAAACCAATGAATTATTTTATTTTAAAAAAAGTTAATTTTTAAAACCCCTAATTTGAGTCTACATCACCAACCCCTTTTTTTATTCCTAAGCAGCATCACTTCACTTTATCTCTAATATAGAAAGAACTAGACCGAAAGAATAGTCAATAGTTGAGAACTTTCTAAAATTTTCAATTTTTCTATCTTTTGAAACAGATGGTACGCAAAAGGAATAAAGTTGTAAAGACCGTCCTCTTTGCTTCTATGTGATTATCATAGCTCTGACCACAAAGAAGTTAGAAACCAATGTAGTACTTCTATCATAGCTCTAGTAAGCCCTTTTTTGTCTATGTGTCTGTGTGTGTGTGGGGTGGGTGGGTGGGTGGGGGGGTGGGGTCTTCTTTCCTTCAGTGAGTTCATTCCTTTTTCTCTCATCTTTCAAATTTCTTTGCTAGTCGGGGTGAGTGAAGCGAAGAAGAGTAGCAACATTCTTTTATCGACTCTTTGCATCTTCCTCTGTGTTAGTTATAGCATTTCAAACTCCATCACTCTTTTCTTTATGAGGTTTGTTCAAAAGCAGAGGATTTAGTTCTCATTTCACAAAAAGATGAGCGATGACAAAGTCCATGCTTCTTATTCCAATGATTTGCTATATATAAAATGAGAGAGAATGGAGGAAGAATTGCTACTATGATGCCCGATTTTGCCTATCCCTTACTAAACACACCTTCAGCCCGCTTCTATCATTTGACATCAATCTTGGCTTCCATGACAAGGCAATGTGAACAATGTGTTGAGTGTTGAGATCTATATAGAGGTTTGTCACTCCAGGGCAGCATACAAAATGGAGGCGTGAAGCAACAAGCCAAAAATAGCAAAGTTTGTGAATCAACTACCGAAGTTACTGAAGCACCACATCTTGATCAGTTTGTTACTGTGTAGCGAATGAAAGAATCTTTGTTAGGAGTGGAATTGTTGTTTGTTTGTTATTCATGTATTTCTTGTTGCCCGGGGTGATTTAGTTGCGCGGTGGAAACCGTTCGAGTTTCTTAACAAATGTAAGCATCCAACCACAAGTGTGGCTTATACATTCACCAAAACAGTATCATCGTCTCCGCCAATTTCAACATCATATTACAAAAACTATGAAACAAAAACCAATTCGGCCCACGAAAGGAGTTAAAGGCAAAAGAAATGCTGAGAAATGACTTGAAAAGAAACTAGCAATTGAGGTATGAGATTATAACGTCCATATCGATGACATCAATGTTGGGGAATCTACAAAGAGAGAGGTCCTTAAGTATCTTGAACCCAAGCCCGTTGGCGCCCACTATGAAAACTCTTGCAAATTACTCAATTTCCTGACAAAGCTGCGCAAAATCCAATGAAATCATACGAGAACCAACGAGAAGAAAAAGCTCAAATCGCATGTGAGGGAGAGGAGGGAAAGTACCTAGGGGCTTAGCTTGATGCTAGGCAGACAATGTTCCCCAGTCAGGAGAGGAGCTTACCGAGGTCCCTCCATCTCACATGTTCGGCGAAGGAGTTTTTCTATGGAATTCTCTCACCCTCGGTGGAGGACTAAAACCCTCTTATGAGTGAGGAGCCTTGGAAAGAACCAAGAAGGAAGCCTTCCGACTAGCAAAAGATCTTTGGTGCCTCAAAGATCAAACACCAAAATCCTTAGTCATCAGGGAAATGTAAATGTCCAGTGCTGGTAAGGTCATCAGATAATTTGATCCAACGAGCGCAGAGCACTTTGATATGATGTCGTCGGTGGAGAATGCATGTCGGCGCACATAGAACATAACATGATTAGACCTGAAGGTAACAAAATGCGAATATGGAGGTGATGGCATAAAAGCAGTGCAAAATTTGTTGTGTGCATTGAGCTTAGTTGAATGTGCTAAATATAAAAACTAATGTACATGTTGATAATGTTCATGTTGTGAAGTACATTTATTGCTTCTCGCATATGCATTGTTACACAGGGTATGTGTTATTTAATGTCGTTGCTGCATAACTTCGTATTATGGATGCAAAAAGGCCTGACAAGCCTAGGGCAAATTCGGGCCTGCCAGGCCGAGGCTTTATTTTGACCATACCTAGGACGGTCTCAAGACCCTCTTTGAAAGGGGGCTTGTTTGGATCTAATTGATGGGGCCAAGGAAGGTCAATCTTGGTCCTAGGAAGTCAAGGCATCAAGAGGGCTTAGCAGGATTTGTTGTCCTGCTTTTTCCCACTAGAGGTGGGTACCTGCCCATCTTTACAACTATGCAGATGGCACAACTGCCAAGCCCTTAAGGGCTTGGTCGTGCACCGAGCAGGGCCAAAACCAAAAAAGGGCATGTAAGGGCCCCCTAGGCCTAAGCCCTAGCGTAACGAGACACAGACCTAACCAAACTAAAAGCAAGTAGACCCGGGGGGTCTTCCATACCCGGACAGTTTTTGCACGCTTACTTCATATGCCCTGTGACTTGACTTGTACAATGTGATTTGACATAAGTTTATACAACTTTGCATGCACGTAATGTGCACATTAATTTTTCAAATGTTGTGGAATCATCCATGAATTGCTATAATTTGCAATTTAGTAGTTTAGTACATTTTTTAATCAATTTTATCATTAATTTTAAATAAACAATCATGAGGTTTCCTTATACCCCGCATAAAGAGTACCACTTCATCACACTTTATTCTTCTAGAAATATTTTGTTTTGCAGAATGTAAAATAAATGACGAGGGGTATTATTATTGCCGGGGTATGGCATACATGTGCAGGATTGTGTGTGAATATACTATTACTATACATTTATACACACATGCATTATTATTTTGTATGGCAAATGAAGTTGATATTTCAATTAGATTTAAAGTAAAATTATTTATATTAGAGCTGAGCATAAAATGGAAATTCCAAACAGCTAAAAATTATTTGGTATATTGATTCAGAATGGAATTGAAATAATTCTGGTCAATATAAGTCGAATCAAAATAATTGAGTATGATTTTGAGTCAGAATCAACAAGTTATAAATCTACTTCAAGATAGCTCAAAATTACACTAACTGTTCGATTTCAGAATTATTATTATGTAGTCTGCGATGCGTCTTGCTTGCGCACTCTCCGGATAAAACTCAAAATGAAATCGAATTTTTGGATTATGACTTCCTATCCTTTCAAGATAGCCACAATGGCCACCTCTTTTTTAGTTCCTCTTGCAGGATTGCTCTATTCCTAAACCTCTAATTTGTCTCACAGATCCTTCAACTCCTTTTCCACAATGCATGTGTGGTTATGCATATTTGCTCTATTGTGCCTCTGTAACTCTGCAAGAATGGGATTGTGTCAATTAAGGTATGCAATCCTTCGCTTACTTATGGGCTTATCGGAGAATGGGATTGTGCCTCTGATACCAATTTGTTATTGGCTTGCCAGAGTAGTGGCCGGAGGTAGAGATGACGGTGACGGAGGATGCTGAGAAGCCGGAATCGCGGTTGTCTGGGTTGGGTGTGCTTATTAGGAGAAAGCTACCAAGGTCTCATAAAAATAGACAAGGAGAGAAGATTAATTCTTGTTTGGTTCCACTCATGACCCATGGGATCTATATATAGAATTACATGACTCAGACTAATTATCAAAAGACCTGACATGAAATAGAAGACACAACATTCATAATAACTCTAAAGGCCGACATCAAATAATAATGACACATTGACACCTAATAATAACGACGCATAATAATGATACCAACGAAGCCCATAACATATCATTTTCATTATCAACTTCTCTAGGATTTTTTTTATTCTTGTATTGTAAAAAAAAATCATTGTCTATTATTAATTTGCTTTTTCTGAACTTAGGGTTTATTTGGGACTTTTATGGTTCAATTTTATTGTGCATTTTTGCTAACATTCTTCAATCTTCATTTCTCTTGCATTGAATTCTAAAATAGCATTCATGCCTTTGCTAATTCATTGAGTCATTGTGAGAACAATGTTCTAGATAGCTTTAATTAGAGTTCACTAATATATTAGTGGTCCCATTATCTTGGTTTCTTAACACACACACAATGTACTGAAATTGGACACTTCTCTTTGTATTCTGGTGGTGTAATATGCACTATGTACTTCAAATTTCTTGCATGTAGCTCACAACCTCACACTTTTTTTCAAAGATTTCCAATTTTAAAAATTTGGAGTAAGTGATCATTAAGGTGCTTAATCATTTTAGTTTGCTTGTTTATATGTTGAATTTGATTTTGGTAGTTAATACGTTAGTACTTACTATTTAACATAGGTACAAGTACTTTTGCGCCACCATTAGAAAAACAATGAACTATTCAATCAATATTCTTTGAAGAAAATATTGAGTTTGTTATTAATTCTAATTATCTTTTGAGTAAATCAAGTATTCTCAAATGTTTTGTGACCTTTTAAACTATAATATGTTACGTGATTGCATTATTGCTAATATAATCATGAGTCCATCAATTAGACCTAGCTATAGGTATGATTGATATATTAGCATCACTAGATCAAGTTAGAATTTGTTTTAAGTTTATTGTAATACGAGTGACGGGCACGGGGCTCCGCCCCTACGGCCAACTGCGACAGTGCACGGGGGATCTCAGTGCCCCACGCAACAATACGCCGGCCACAACATTGCCCCGGCGTGGCAGCGCTCCCCCCGCTCGCAAACCCCCGAGCACTGTACTCTGCCCGTCGCTCATTTTTGTCTTGTGCACGGGGGTTTGCGAGCGATGGGGAGAGATAATTTTTTTGAAGGTAGGAGAATTTGCTTATCTGAGAGCACATTTTTAAAATTAAAATAAAAGGCACATAAATTAAAGAAATTAAAAATTTACTAATAAAGATAGGGTAAAATCAGAAATTTGAAAGTTTAGCCAAAGGGTGTTTTTCTCTTTTAATATAGTATAGATATCATGTAATAGTTTAGTCAAATTTTAACGCAGGTGCGTAGAAAATTGATGGAAATGAAAATCTTCAAGCTTTAATAGTCCTGTGTAGCATGGTATCATCTTTTACTTTAACATCAACAAATGAATCAGTGTTTTTAATTTTATATAATTAAAAG
Organism: Platanthera zijinensis; assembly: GCA_039513925.1. NCBI lineage: Eukaryota > Viridiplantae > Streptophyta > Magnoliopsida > Asparagales > Orchidaceae > Platanthera > Platanthera zijinensis. Next base: position 212,259,318 of record CM077082.1, on the reverse strand, counting down.
TTTATATCTTGTAATTTTGTATAAATTTATGAAATCAAAGTCAATACTGAATAAAAAGTAATAGTATCTTTTTATCTACGAGAACTATGGAGCAGAAAACAATTTGCTCCACGAAGGGAGTTAAAGGCAAAAGAAATGGCGAAAAATGACCTGAAAAGAAACTGGCGGTTGAGGTTTGAAATCTCTATAGTGTCCATGTCGATGACGTCGATGTTGGGGAATCCGGAAAGGGCGAGGTCCTTGAGCAGCTCGCAGCCAAGCCCGCCGGCTCCAACCACTTAAAACTCTGGCAAATCTCCGATTTCCTGACGAAGCTGCGCAAAATCCAAGGAAATACAAACGAGATCCAACCGGAAGAAAAATCGCAAATCGCGTGCGGGGTGAGGGTGATACGATCCGCTGGACCGGGCGGGGTCGCTGGGCCCAGGTTGGGGTATTTTGGGGTTTTTATCTACTTTATGCTTTGGGTATTTATATTGTTGTTGTAGTAGGGTTTTGGGCATGAAAAGAATAGTCCGGTGTTTTGCTCTTGCTGCAGTGGGAAGAACGGTGATATCCTCTCCCTCGTGCTGATCGTCCGTTCAGGAAGCTTGCCTTCCTTAGGATCGGTCTCCCTGTTATCCTTTTAATTCCAGTTTCCTGTTCCTGTTGTGGTTATTGTGGTGTTCAGTTGTGAAGCTTTTGTTCTGGAAGTGGTTTTCTTGTTGGTATTTGCAAGTGAAATACAAGGGAAATTGCTGGATTGTGTTCTCTGTGGTGGTTTTATTTCTTCATCTGCAGGATAGTTGTATCAAGGGTATCAGAGGGACACGCTCCTACCCACCACCGTGATGCCGGTTTCAGACAGCACCAGATCCAAGGAGGTGCCCGCCGACATGGACGACCTCAAGCAACATCAGGAGGAGTTGGCTCGGTCGCTGAAAACTCTCAGCGAACAGCAACATCGCACTTCGGAAGAGGTCCGGGAAATCCTCTCCGTGCTGAAGGCGGATAAAGCGAGCGGGTCGGGTGGCTCCGCCGCCAACTATGCTCGTTCTCGTCGCTCCTCTAGCCCCAACCATGTGGTTACTCGATTTTCTCGTCTGGAGTTCCCACGGTTCTTTGGCGAAGGTGTGTTGGACTGGATTTATAAATGTGATCAGTTTTTTGAGGTGGATGGCACAGCCGAAGATATGAAGGTCCGCATTGCGTCCGTCCACATGGAGGATAAAGCGTTGTATTGGCACCAAACTTTTCTCAAGAATCGTCTCACGCGACAATGGCCGTCATGGGAGGAGTATTGCACGGCCCTCAATGGCCGTTTTGGTTCCAAACTCTTTGATGATCCGCTCCGCGAAATGAAAAATCTGAGACAACAAGGATCCGTACAGCAGTACTTGGATGAATTTGATCTTTTACTGCATCGGGTGGCAATCCCTGAGGACAACGCCGTTAGCTTGTGTCTTGGGGGCCTGAAGGGGGAAATAGAATACGTCGTTCGCATGTTTCAACCTAAGACGCTGCAGGAAGTTTTCTCCCTAGCGCGGCTCCAGGAGCAGAAAATGATTTACAGCACTAGGAAGAGCGTTGGCAGCTCTTGGGACACTCGGCGAGGCCCTCCATCTAAGCCTCCTGCGGGGTCTTTTTCACCTAGCCTTGCCGCGGGCGGGGCCAATTCCGGGGGTCAGCAGGAGCGTCCCGGTAAACGACTCACCTCGACCGAGATGGATGAACGGCGAGGAAAAGGCCTTTGTTTTTGGTGCGACAGTAAGTTCACTCCGGGCCATCGGTGCTTAGAACGTCGACAATCTTATGCCCTTCACTTAGTGGCTGACGCGGAGGAGGAGGAGGAGTTTGTCGAACATCCTTCGGAAGAACCACCGCTAGCTGAGGAGCAGCAGGAAGAACCAACTCCACGTGTGTCCGTGCATGCATTGGATAGTACGACCCATTTTCAAACTATGAGGGTTACATCGTCTTACCAGGGCCAACCGCTCTACGTGTTGATTGATTCCGGGAGCACGCATAATTTTTTGGACAATGAGACCGCAAGGCGACTGCGGTGCCCGTTAACATCCATTCCCAGCTTTGAGGTAGCTGTAGCTAACGGCAAACCATAACAAGTTCTTCTAAGATCGTGAATTTCCAATGGAAGATGCAGGGGATAGTTTTCACCTCCGACATGTTGATACTACCCTTAGGGGGTTGCGAGATGGTGCTCGGGGTGCAGTGGCTCGTCACCCTTGGTGTGGTCCAATGGGATTTTCAGAACCTCAAAATGGAGTTTGTTGCCCAAGGCAAGAAAATTTCACTACGTGGCTCCCAAAGCACAGCCAGCACTTGGATGCGTCCCCGACAAACACAAAAATTGATTACTCGGGACGGCGAACTCAACATGCTCGCCTTATGTCGCATGGAAGCTACTCCGACCGGTTCCACTGGTAGCGGTTTTGAAGCCGGCCTTATGGGCGGGGAAGAAGGCAGCCCCCACCTCACGGTGTTGGAGCAGGGATAGCTACAGGCGGTGTTGACTCCATTCAGTGGCCTATTCACTGAGCCCAAGGACCTTCCACCAGCTAGACAGCTCACACACAGCATTCCGGTGCAGGAAGGAGCAACGCCGGTCAATATACGGCCGTATCGGTACCCCCCACTACAAAAAGAACTGATTGAAAAGATGGTCGACGAGTTGCTCGCAACGGGGTTGATCCGCCAAAGCAATAGCCCCTTTGCCTCACCAGTGGTGTTAGTGAAGAAGAGTGATGGTACATGGCGCCTATGTGTCGACTATCGCCAACTCAACCGGGACACGATCAAAGACAAGTTTCTGATTCCGGTTATTGAAGAATTATTGGAGGAATTACACGGGGCGGTGTTTTTTTCCAAGCTGGATTTACGGGCAGGCTATCACCAAGTCCGCATGACGCCGGACGATATACCAAAAACGGCGTTTCGAACCCACAACGGGCACTACGAATTCCTCGTCATGCCGTTTGGGCTTTCTAATGCCCCGTCCACCTTTCATGGCCTGATGAACTCCATCTTTCGCGCCCACCTCCGAAAGTTTATATTGGTATTTTTTGATGATATCCTCGTCTTCAGTCGCTCTTGGGAGGAGCATTTGACCCACCTACACACCACTCTGACCATTCTCCAACAACAGCAATTCTTCCTCAAACGCAGCAAATGTCACTTTGGACTGCAGCAAATTCACTACCTGGGCCACATTATCTCGCACAAAGGGGTAGCGACGGATCCTAGCAAAATCCAAGCCATGCTCGAGTGGCCCGTGCCAAAGACGCTCAAACAATTATGCGGGTTTTTGGGGCTAACCGGGTACTACCGGCGTTTCATCAAGGGCTATGGGGTGTTGGCCAAACCCCTCACGTCTTTATTGCAGGAGCGACATTTCACTTGGGGAGATCCGGCAGACGAGGCCTTCCGGGCGCTGCAGCGAGCGGTCTCGCAGCCACCGGTGCTGCGACTTCCCGATTTCCATTCCCCGTTTATTGTGGAGACCGATGCGTCCGACACCGGCGTGGGTGCGGTGTTATTACAAGATGGCCAACCCGTGGCATTCTTCAGCAAAGCGTTGGGCCCCAAGAATGCTCGCTTATCCACGTACGAGAAAGAACTCTTGGCCGTCGTCATGGCAGTGCAGCACTGGAAACACTACTTGGCCATCTCACCGTTTGTCATCCGTACCGATCATCAAAGTCTGAAATTTTTGTTGGAACAACGCATTGCCACTCCCGCTCAACAATGCTACTTGGCCAAATTGATGGGCTTCGAGTTTCAGATTCAATACAAACGGGGCAAAGAAAATGCGTGCGCGGACGCCTTATCCCGGAAGTATGAAGCGGTGGCGGGCGAGCTCAATGCCCTCGTGGTGATCCAATCCGAAACGCTACAGGCGGTTCGGGCTTCCTGGGCTAATGATCCCTACATTCAGCAACTTATTGCAGCCAAAGAGGCTGACACCACTTCCCATCCACATTTTCAATGGCGCCATGGAGTGATGCAGCACAAGGGCTGGTTAGTGGTCGGGCAGGACGCCGAGCTTCGGCGCAAACTCTTCCGGTTATACCACGACAGCCCGTTGGGGGTCCATTCTAGGATTACAGCGATGTACCATCGTTTGAAGGGAGTGTTTTATTGGAAGCGAATGAAGACGGAGCTCTACACCTATATCCAGGAGTGTGCGATTTGCCAAACTTGCAAGATCCCTCACCAATTACCGATGGGGTCTCTACAGCCCTTACAATTACCAGAGCGTATATGGCAGGAAATCTCGATGGATTTCATTGAGGGGTTACCGCGGAGTAAGGGGAAGGATGCGGTCTTTGTAGTCGTGGATCGATTGAGAAAGCAGGCACACTTTATGGCCTTATTGTTGGGATTTGTCTCCACAATACCTCAGATTTGTGGGAAGTCAGACCCGGAACTAAGATGAATTAAGTTGTATTTGATATTGTGTTTAAGTTACTTGTGCGCAGGACTCTATTGTCAAGTGTAGACCAATGTCAGTCTATAGTGGGTCATCAAACACAGGACCATACAATGTAATCCCTCATTGTGTGATCCAAGGTGTTGACTCACGTATAGTCTCTCTATTGGGATACACTTCATCTAGATGCACTTGGACTCATGGACAAAGAAGGATAGAAGACCTAATTCCAAGAATTCTACTAAGTCCACATACTCGAGTAATATACTCCATATACTCGAGTAGGTGACTTAGTACTCGAGTAGTTGACTTAAGCATACTCGAGAAAAATCCCTTTTACTCAAGTATATAAGTGTATACTCGAGTAGATCTTCATATACTCGAGTGAGTAAATTTATATATACTCGAGTAAATGGTTAGTTACTCGAGTAGGTCTAAGTTATATACTCGAGTAAAGGATTCTAATTTTATCTAGAAAATATCCTAAGTATACATACTCGAGTACTCCTTTGGTATACTCGAGTAGGTTACTTGATACTCGAGTAGGTTAACTCTCTTACTCGAGTAGTCCTCGAGTTACTCGAGTAGATGCTTTATTTACACTCGAGTAAGCCTGGACTGGAAGTATAAAGGAATTTCTCTAAGTCTATATACTCGAGTAGACTCTCTACACTCGAGTAATAGCTCAGATACTCGAGTAGTTGACTCCCTCTGTTATACTCGAGTAAACTGTCTTCCAAGTACTCGAGTACCTCATTTCTATATACTCGAGTAACACCATCCTTTTATCCTGAGAATTCCTCTAAGTAGATATACTCGAGTAACCAACTTCTTTATACTCGAGTAGATCTTTTCTGTCACTCGAGTAGTTGAACCCAGATACTCGAGTATGTTGAAACTCATTCACTCGAGTATGCTTCACTTCTAGTTACTCGAGTAACAGATAGACATATACTCGAGTATATCATTTTCTCTCGTGTATATGACTCTGATTTTTTCTGAAAATCGCTAAGACCAGAATTCCAAAGTAATTTTTGAATTCCTCTTTTCTGATTGGTCCACGTATCATCGTTAATTACGATTATGACCGTTATCAGTCTCCTATAAAAGGGATACGTGATTAGACCTAACCTAACAAGGAAAAGAAAAGGAATTATCAGAGAATATAAGTTTTTCGAGATCTACAAGCCGCCGCCGTCGACATTGTTACCTCTCAGAAAAGTCTGAATCACTGAAGCCGCCGCCGCCACCGCCGTTGATCATCATCGTGCTCGTGCTGAGTTTCTGATTCCTGATTCAGATCTAAGTTTTCTTCTTCTGATCGTGATCAAAGTCTTGCTTCTCATCATCTTCTACATCCGATCGGGAGAAGTCAAAGAAGTTTTCAGATTTAGGGTTGCCGTGTTCTTCTTCGATCTTTCTGAAAAAGCCACATCGAACCAAGAGGAAGATCAAGGCCGATCTATTCAGATCTGAGAATTCACTGTTTGTATTATTTGAGTTATATTTCAAACATCTTTATTGTAGGAGAAATTCTCTCCGAGATTTGTAGGAAGTTTTAATCTTCCGAGTGTAGATCCATTTTGGGATCGAGTTTTGTAGGAACGTTGTTCCGAGGTGTAGGATCGTTTTGATCCGAGATAGTGGAGTAGCCAAGTGTAACGCCCCCGAATTTTCGATGATTTATTTTAAATCCTTTTTCGGCGTTACGTTGACGTTTTCCGTCTCGAGCTGTTGTTAGAGTACCTCGTTAGGTGTTCTTAGAGGTTTAGCCTGTTTGCGGGTTTCCCCAGCTAGCCGGTGTCTGTTTTGGAGACCCGGTTGAGCCCTTCAGGGAAGTCTCGTGTTTGGCTTCGGGCGAGGTTAGCTCGAGTTTTGTTCGTCGGAAGTTGTTTTTGACTTCGCCGTTGTTCTCGTAGCCCGGGTTTTTAGCTACGGTGCGATTTTGGTCGAAATCCGAGGACGTCGCGTTTTCGCGTCGTTTTGGCGGTAGTTGGTTTGTACGAGTCGTCATTTTTCTATGACGGCACGTCTCTTGGCGCATGTGTCGCGTGGCGCGCGACTCACGCGAGCCGGTGTGGCTTATTGATTTCGCGTGCGTGTCGGCATTTGCGTTAATATGTATATATAATTATTTGGTTAGTCCGTTATTAAGAGTTAGTTATTAGGATTGATTGGGTTGTATGAATTAATTAGATGAATTTTAATTAGGGTGTATTAATTATTTGGGGTATTAGGTATTAAGTTATATTAGGTTATATAATTAAGTACTATTGTTATTAGGTTAATAAATTAGTTAAGTATTTAGGATTTATTAAACCTAAACCGCCCCCCCCCCCCCAAATCCTAATAAAGCTACAGCCGGCCCCCTTGTTAATCAAATTAAACCCCCCCCCCCCCGCTAGAAATTAAAAAAGAGCCGCAGCCCACTCCTCCCGTGCCCTTCCTGTGCGAAATCCCCGAGCCCGGCGATTCGACCTAGCCGGCCTCCTTCCGCCGCCCGCCGCCGGCCGCCCCGGCCCCCTCCTTCCGATCCGAGCCCGGATCCGCGCTCCCCTCGCCGAGAGCTTCGAGCCGAGGTAGTCTATTCGTCATTCCTCCATGTTTTTCATTTGGATTCGTTTTGGATTTTTCGTTGCTTTGGAATTTATTGTTCTCCTTTCATGTTTAGAATGCGATCTTAGGATTCACTTGGTGGTTTGGGTGATTTTGGGAGCTTCCGGAATTTTTGGGCGTCCGCCATAGCGCCGTTGTGCTGGCGAAATTTTTGGTGATTTAGCAAGGCAAGTGTTTCTCCCTTTCGCCGTTTGGTCTCTCTTTTCCTCTATTGCATGTTAAATTCATAATCAAAATTGTTAATTTAGTCGTAATAACGCCCCTCCTAACCCTTATCCCCATTGGATCGCGCTAGAAAAATTAGGATTTCTACCCTCCCGCTAGTAGCTTCCGATTTAGGACGGCGTCGCGGTAGGTGTGTCGCGTAGATATGGGTTAGCGTCGGGTTGAGTTTATGTTAGGCCTAGGTGTAGGTCTAGGTTTTGGGGATTTTGCCTAGTTTGCCTATTTGAGGCGTTTAGGTGTAATTGTGCACGCACGGCCTATGGTCGTGCGTCTTTTAAATCGTGCGACCCGATGTCGGTGCTCGTACGCTAGGCTTAGGATCGAGTGAGTGTACCCACTCGCAGCGGCGTTGCGTAACTGCAACGACTAATCCCTTAGCGTTGATTTCTCCCCGAGTGTTTTGCTCGTGTATCGAGAGTCCCTTGTCGGCTGTTACTTTTCGAAGGCCGAATCGTGGGTTGTGGTCAGTAGTGGTGGTGGATGGCTCTTTTAGGGGTTGTGTGGCGTGATGTAGCCTTGACCACACTCTTTACCTTGACCCGAGTAGTTTTCTGGGCAAGTGAGTGATGGGTCTTTTGTGCCTTCACGTGTCAACCCTTGAGCAATTTGTTGACTCGGAATTAGTGGTTGGGCGATTTGGAACGCTTTCAACCTGATTCCAAGTTTCTTGTTTTTGCTACTGCCGCCTCTCACAATTTAGGATGTTAGGCGTTTCTTCCGTAGGTGTTGCAGCATTTTTTTTGGCATCATGGCCATGTTGACTCTGCAGGTTTTTAGGCAGAGTAGTTGCTGTTTACCCGCACTTGGTGCAGGTTTGCTTTTCGCCCTTCCTTGGCCATTGTTGTTTTTACTCTTGTTTGTACTCTCTTTACCTTACTTTACCTGCTTTTACCTTACTCCTTTTTAGCACTTGCATTCCTTGCTCTGAGGTGTTCTATTTTTCTTCTGAACGCCTCAGGTTCTGGGCGGTAGCCAGTAGGTGGCTGTTGCTGTGGTGCTGTTGGAGGTCCTTTTGTTGCCTGTTGAGACTCTCTTGAGTCATTGTGAGGTAGTTTTACTGCACTTTCTACAGACATACATATTTGCCAGTGGGTTCGTGTCAGCTGTTGGCGCCCCTGGTAGTTTTACCTTTTTGTACTAGATATGTTTTCTTCTTACTGCTACCCTTTCTGGGAGATAGTCTATTTGCTCTGGGAAGTTTTATGCTAGGTTGCTAGTTACTTTAAAAGCTAAAAGTAAAACTATATTATGTATAAGCATATGATCAGCGTGATTTCTAAAAAGAACTCACTTAACGTACTTCCATAATTACGTATAACAAATGATTTTCCTATATATGTATAAATTAAAACTAGAGTTTTGGTTCAGCGTAAGGGTCCTTCGGGATCACTTATGCGCTCATTTAGGATGTTGACATAAATGAAGTATTTTCCGCTGCGTATAAAAATCAGTTTTGAAACCGTGGACTCTTTGGTCCACTGAGCCGAGGGATACGGCCAATAAATAAATCAAGTTTTTATAATCAAATAAGTCATGATTTGAAAGGTTTTGGAGTGTTGCCTGAACGTCGGCAGTTATCCCCTGCTCGACGTGGCATCACAGCGCGTAGATTTTCTCTTACTCTGATTTAATAAATAGTGAGAAAAATGCGGGTTGTGACAGCCAAGTCTAGTGGTTTACTAGATTGGTGAGGAAAGTGGACGTACCCAAGGTTGGGGAACCACTATAAATCTTTTGTCGTCTGTGATTGCTTGGTATTGTGCTGTGCTAGTTCCTTAATTTTTTATTCCGCAAATAGACGCACATCTCACCTATTCACCCCCCTCTAGGTGATTTAGGTAGACAACTTCCTCTCTCAATTGGTATCAAAGGGGGAGGTTGATCGTTAAGAGGTTAACACCTTGATCTGATCCCACCCGAGTTGTCTTCTGAGAAATATCAAGCATGAGTAAGACTAAAGATTTTGTTAAGCTTCCCATTTGCACCAAGAATAATTTTCCTATGTGGAAGGAAAGAGTTAGGTTCTTCATGGAAGCTGTGGATCCTCTGATCTTCATGATTGTTGAAGAAGGTCCGCATGTTCCTATGGTTGCCTCTACTATAGACTCATCCAAACAAGTTCCTAAGAAGCTGATGGACTTGGATAAAGACGAGATTGCACTTGTCTCCCTCGATAAGAAAGCCAAAAATATAATAGCAAGTGCAGTCGATGACTCAATGCTGCAGAATCTCATCCATCGTAAATCTGCCAAGGAGATGTGGAAATCCCTGGTGACTCTGATGGAAGGTACTGAAGAAGTGAGGGATGATCGGAGATCCCTTCTGAATCAAAAGTATGAAGCCTTCCGGCAAGGTCACAAGGAAGCCATAGCTGACACGTTCGAGAACTTTTTCAAGATAGTGAACGGCCTAAGAGTTTATGGCCGAGTCTTCACCAACGGAGAACTGAATGACAAATTCCTAAGATCCCTAACCAAGGAATGTGATAACAAGGTATGCGCCATTCGGGAGTTCGGAAGGTTAGCCGAGACGGACCCGCAAAATCTGTTCGGAAAGCTAATGTCCTATGAGCTTCAAATCAATTCTAGAAAAGCTGAAGAAGAGATGAGCAGGTCCGGATCCAAAGAGAAGTCTGTTGCTCTGAAGGCAGACAGCTCAAGGAGGATTAAGGCTAGCTCTCCTGCCCCAGCTCCTGAAGCTGATGATGAAGATTCGTCTGAACCAAGCTCTTCTGGCTCGGAGCTATCTGATGGAGAGTTCTCTCTACTCTCAAGGCAGTTCAAGAAATTCTTGAACAAAAAGAAGCAATGGAAAGGCAAGGATGCCTCATATAGAAGATCACGCAATGATGGTGATCGTCAGAAAAAGAGCTCAAGCAGCCACGACAGGTATGGCTCGAAACCGAATAAACATTATTCCACTGATATTATTTGTTATTGCTGCAACAAGCCAGGTCACGTCATTGCGGATTGCCCCCATAAGAAGAAAGAGGGCGGCAAGAAAGAAGACAAGAAGTCCTACAACAGGAAGAGGACAGAAAAGAGTTTGTTAGCTAAGAAGAGCAAAACTCTCAGTGACTCTGACTCATCCGAGTCGAGTGCCGGAGAGGAAGAAGCTTACTTTGGGCTAATGGCTCTAACGGACGATGAACAAGTTCCCCAGTTCACTGTGGAGGTAAAATCTCACACCCCTCTTTCTGACTCTGATGATGACAATGAACAAGAGGGCTATCCCTCTGAGGATGAATCAGAACTCATGATGCAATATCAGGAGTTACTCAAGGCTTACGACAAATGTCGCCAAGTCGTGAAAACTCAAGCTAAGGAGATAAAATCTCTAAAAGCTTCAGAGAGCAACCTTAGAGAAGAAGTCTCTAAGACTGACTCTCTTAAGGAAGGCTTCGATAAATCTATCGAAGAATACAACAAGGCTCTCGGGCACCTTGACCTTAAAGAGAAAATCATCAAGGAATTGGAAGAACAACTCTTGGATGAGAAGAAGCTTGTAGAAAGCTTCTCGAAGCCTAAGACTGTGCTTCCTATAATTGCTGAGTTCTCAGCTAAGGCAAGTAGTGCCGGTCTAGGCCACAAAGGAGCTCCTAGTAAATCTTCTAGGAGAAACAAGGCCAAGAGGAGAAATAAGGCGGCCAAGAAGGCCTCTGCCGAAGAGAAAGGGAAAGCTCCCTTGGAGCCAGTCGCGTTCAAGAAAGTCATCTTTCCTACGAACGATCTTGACTACGAATCCACCTATGGTCACTTTAATAGGCCTATACCTGAGAAGCCTAAGACAAGATACCAAGGTTGGACTCGCCTTCGCAACATTGGTGAGAGCGTTTTCAAGGAACCTTATGAGGAGATTCAACTTCAGAGCTATGGACCTTATGTTCATGGTCATAATATTAAGAAGGCACCCAAAGTGAAAGTTGTTGTAGAAAAGCCGAAGATGGAGAAGACTCCATGCACGTGCCATCATCATGAAGCTTCTACATCTAAAAATGCTGCCCCTGTTGGACATCCTCTCAAGGTAGTCAAGCAGGAGAAGATGAGGCAAAGATACAACAAATTTGACTGTTGGTGCTGTGGTAGAGTTGGTCACTTTGCCATCGATTGCTGGTTCAATCCCAAATATGCTGCAACTCCTCAAGTTAGCAACATGAGAATGACCACTCATGAGGCTAATTCTCGTAGGGGGAGTATTCTAACTCGAGACCAAGGACCCAAACTCATTTGGGTTCCTAAGGCTAAGTGATTATGATTGCAGGTATGTCCAAAGACCGCTAAAATGCCAATCTGGTACTTGGACAGTGGATGCTCTCGGCATATGACCGGGACTAGAAGCCTACTTTAAAACTACTCACCAGTATTGAACGGACCAAAGGTCATCTTTGGAGGTTCAGACCGCGGAATCACTAAAGGCTACGGTATGATTACTAACGGTAATGTATCCTTTTCGGCTGTAGCTTATGTTGAAGGATTGGAACACAATCTCATAAGCATAAGCCAACTATGCGACAAAGGATATATAGTAGAATTCCATGCTGATAAGTGCCTGATGAAATCCCTTACCAATATGGAAACGATTTTATCAGGTACTCGAAGCAGAAACATATTTTGCTTAAATTTCATTTGTATCGATTCATCTACACCAGTATGCTTTTTGGCAAAAGATAGTGCATCTCTTGGTGACCAATGGCACAAGAGATTAGCACATATTAATTTCAAAACTATCAATAAATTATTCTCTAAAAACCTAGTACGTGATGCCCCGAATGTCAAGTGCGTTAAGGAAAGACCTTGTCCTGCATGCGTAAAAGGAAAGCAAACAAGGAGTAATTTTAAAAGCATTATAGGCAAAGATTCTAATAGATGTTTACATCTACTGCACATGGACTTGTTCGGTCCACTGCAAGTTAGAAGTTTGGGAGGTAAGGATTATACGTTGGTTATTATTGATGATTACTCACGATTTGCATGGGTATTCGTTCTGAAACACAAGTCAGATACCTTCGATATCTTTACTAATTTTGTTAGGCAAATCCAGAATGAATATAACTGTTCAGTAGTCAAAATCAGAAGTGACAATGGAACAGAATTCAAATCTGGGGCCATGACAAAATTTTGTGAAAGCTTAGGTATCTTTCATGAGTTTTCCTCTCCTCGCACTCCACAGCAAAATGGAGTGGCTGAGAGAAGGAACAGAACCCTCATAGAGGCCTGCAGAACCATGTTAAGTGATGCCTCACTTCCGGAATACTTCTGGGCTGAAGCCGTCAACACTGCATGCCACGTGCAAAATAGAGCGCTCATAAACAAAGACCACGATAAGACACCGTACGAACTTTTAAAAGGCAGGAAACCGACCATTTCCTATTTTAGAATCTTTGGCTGTAAGTGCTTCGTACTTAACAACGGCAAGTATCACACTACCAAGTTCAGTGAGAAAAGCTTTGAAGGTATTTTTGTAGGGTATAGTAGCCATAGTAAGGCATATAGAATATTTAATAGAAAAACTCTGGTCGTAGAAGAATCTATACATGTTGTATTTGATGAGACGAGCTTGCTGTAAAGCAACTCCTCTAGTGTGTTCATTGAAGCTGCAGGTACAAAGTCAAAAGAGACAAGCTTGGATGAACCTATTGAAGATGGAGGTGATAAATTCATAAATATCACCACCCCAATCCCTATTGGAGAGGTAGATGATCCAGATGATGAAATCACTCCAAATGGTGAAATCACTCCAGTGATTGAAGACAATCCAAATGCAAGAACTCTAGAGCTCAGATATTTGAAGGATCACCCCGTGGACCAAATCATAGGAGATCCCCGGGATGGTGTCAGAACTCGGAGAGGTACAACTAATGAGAATTTATACTTGAGCTTTCTCTCACAGGTTGAACCAAAGAAGTTCGAGGAAGCCAACTCGGATGCATCCTGGATTCTAGCCATGGAAGAAGAACTGAATCAGTTCAAACACTGCAATGTTTGGACACTTGTTCCTAGACCCAAGAGCAAAAATGTCATTGGGACAAAATGGGTCTATCGGAACAAGATGGATGAAGATGGAACAATCATAAAGAACAAAGCCAGACTCGTTGTAAAGGGCTACCGTCAAGAAGAGGGAATCGACTTCGATCAGACATATGCTCCAGTAGCAAGACTGGAGGCTATCAGGTTATTCCTTGTGTATGATGTACTTAAGGGCTTTACCGTCTATCAGATGGACGTAAAGTCCGCCTTCCTGAATGGTGACATAAAGGAAGAAGTGTACGTAGAGCAACCGCCAGGTTTTGTTGATTCAACCCATCCTAATTATGTATATTTATTACAGAAAGCGCTATATGGTCTTAAACAAGCTCCTCGAGCTTGGTATGAGACACTGTCTAGCTTCCTTCTTGAGAACAAGTTCACAAGAGGAAAGATAGACAAGACATTATTTCTTAGGGAAATAAAAGGCAAGATTTTGCTAGTGCAGATCTATGTCGACGACATTATTTTTGGCTCTACGGATAACAACCTCTGCAAGAAGTTTTCTAAACTTATGCAAGGGAAGTTTGAAATGAGCAGTATGGGAGAGCTGAAGTATTTCTTAGGGCTTCAGGTGAAACAATCTAAAGATGGGATTTTCATCTCACAGACGAAGTTCACCAAAGAGCTACTTAAGAAATTTGGAATGGAGAATGCAACCTCTATGAGGACTCCAATGGCCTCAGCTATGTCTCTGGACAAGGATGAGAAAGGGAAACCTTTTGATGAAACCAAGTACAGAAGCATAATTGGGTCCTTGCTTTACCTAACCGCCAGTAGACCGGATATAATGTTCTCAACATGCGTATGCGCTAGATTTCAAGTGAACTCTAAAGAATCTCATTATGCCGCTGCAAAGCGGATCTTAAGATACCTTAAGGGTACACCAAATCTTGGCTTATGGTACCCAAGAAGTAATGATAGTGAACTAATTGGTTTTTCAGATGCTGATTTTGCAGGTAGCAAAGACGACAGGAAAAGCACTTCCGGGACATGCCAATTCCTTGGAAGGAGACTTATATCCTGGAGTAGCAAGAAGCAGAACTGTGTAGCCATCTCAACGGCTGAATCAGAGTATATCTCTGCAGGCAGCTGTTGTGCACAGCTTCTATGGATCAAGCATCAGTTTGACGATTACAACATGAAGTTCCAGAACATTCCCTTGTTTTGCGACTCGTCCAATGCAATCGCGATCGCCATCAACCCAGTCTCCCACAGCCGGACAAAGCACATCGAGCTTCGATATCACTTCATCCGAGAGCATGTGGAGAATGAGGACATAGATCTACAATATGTCTCCACAGACAGACAAGTTGCAGACATTTTCACAAAACCGCTGGACGAGACCAAGTTCTCGTTCTTCAAAACGGAACTTGGGATGCTCAACAAAGACGAATAGTGATGATGGACTCATCCATAGGCTCAAAAGTGAAGAACTCGGTGGAGGTAAATTTTTTTTTTTAAAGAAAAATACTTTTTCAAAGGACATATACTCGAGTACATCACTTGACATACTCGAGTACTTCGAAATATACTCGAGTACTTCAAGTACATACTCGAGTACTTAAGATCATCTACACGAGTACTTGGACACTCACTCAAGTATATTACCACTTACTCGTGTATGTCCAAATCCACTCGAGTATGTTTTTACCTCACTCGAGTAGGTCGATAGTCACTCGTGTATGTCCAATTTCCACTTACTCGTGTATGCCGACATATACTCGAGTATATGGATTTCCTGCACTTTGAAAATTCTATTTTTCTCTTTTCGCACACCGAGACTGTTGGCGCCCCTTCAGGTATGATTTAAAATTTTTTTTCTAATCTCTCTCTAAACTTAATTAGGGTTATATATAAATAGAAAGAAAACCGAAAATCTTTTTCCACATTTCAATCTCTCGGTGGAGCCGGCGTTTCGAATTCCAGAGCAGACGAACTCCTTCTTCCCGATCATCGCTGCTCGCCTCCTCTGGATGATGGCTCCTCCTTCAAAGATTGGAATCGGCTCCGAACTCGTGACAGATGGTATTGCAGATATTTCGGATGACTTCAAAAATTTACTGATTCTCTTGGACACCGCCGGATTGTCCTTCGTTCTTCAAGAACCCTGCCGTCTCCTGTTTCCTGATGTTGAAGAATTTTACAGAAATCTGAAGGTTAGACGTAATGGCACAATTCTGAAATCAAAGGTAAAAGGACTTGAGATTCGGTTGGATAAAACTTCAGTCGCCACTCTGCTTCGGATGCCCGTGGTTGACGAAGAAGACGACCTAGAAAAGGAAGATGCCGACCGTACTTCCCTATTCTGTGGTCGAGATCCTGAAGGTGGAGGTGAAACCTTGAATCGGTCATTGTTCAATTCAGAAGGCAAGTTCCTAGTTGATGTCATCGCCAAAGTCCTGTGGTGCAAGGCATATTCCATAAGAGATATATCCCAAAATTTATTCGACGTTATGCAAGCCATAGTCTGCAGGAAGAAGTTTCAGTTCGGCATGATGATATTGGATAAAATTCGGGAAAGCATCAAAAGTCCAAATTATGCAAGGATCATCTCCCTCATTCTCCGGGAGATCGACTCCGAGGTGTTCAGCTTTGCTAAAGGAACTCCTCTCCACCATATGAAGAAACTGTCCATCTCATCAATTCATCGTTGGGAGCTTAAGCTGCAGAATACTGCTCAAGCATCCAAGGCCTCTGCCGAGCAAATAGGCCTCAATGCCCCGGCTGACAGGACCCCATCTCCTCCTCTCCGTCAAACTGCTGACACCTCGGGTGCAGTAGTTGAGGGGGAGCCTGCCTCAGCTAGCCCTCAGCCACAGCATGCAGATTCACCAGTCCAGTCCCTTCAGCTCAGAGATCCAATCCCCTCTCCTGCAGTTCAGTCTCCTCCACCAGCAGAGATCAGCTCAGATGTTCAGATTCAAAAGGACCTCCTGTCCACTGAAGAAGATATAGCTAAGTTGATTGAGGAATTGAGATCAGATGAACCTTTCATCCAAGAAGATCACCTACCTCTATCTCCAGAAAGAGTTCCCTCTCAATCCCCTGCTCACTCCCCAGTTGAAGATGAAGAGCTGCATGAAGAAATCCAATTCTCCAGTGACGAGGACATGTCTCCGGAACATGTAGAACCACCTCTGAGGAACCTGGAGTTCTCTCTCCCCTCCTTCATTGATGCAGAAGACTCAGTAGATTTCCCCCCAACAAAGAGAGTTGTAATCTCTATCGTCATTAAAGAGATTCCTCCATGGATTGCTCCTGCTCTAGCCCCTGCTCCTGCTGTTGTAATACCCTCTGCTCCCTCCTCTTCCTCCTCTTCTGACATTCTCAGCAAGATTGAGCTCATGCTCACAGAACAGAGAAGGTATTTTGATGACTCTCTCAAAACTGTCCAGGACAAGGTCTCTACTCTGGAAACAGAGATGAGTAGAGGCTTTGCCGAGATTCAAGCAAATACAGATGAGCTCCGTAAACTATTTTGGATTGGTGGAAAAGCTTTAGATCATACTATCACCAGTATCGGTGAACTCAGAGATCAGGCTGTAACAGTTGCTAATAATCAGATCCAAGCCGACAAGAATGCAGAAACCAATGTAATCAAGGTATGCAATGAAGTTGGAACCTTCAGAGACGAGATTATTGCTCAGTTAAATGTAGATATCAGTAAGGGGGAGAAAATAGTAAAAGAACAAGTTGAAAAACTCTCCGCCCAGTTTGCTGAAAAGTCTAAAGCTGCCCTGGACGTCAAGTTAAAAGAAATGAAAGCTGACACTCTGGCTCAGATTCAGTCGGTAAAGTTTTATATATATGATACAATAGTATGGGTACATAATCAGAACTTCCCAGATTTCCAATTGGACCCTACTGTGATCCCCCAAGGCCTGAACCCTCTTGCAGAAGCTCCTCCATCAGATGCTCAGATCTATCCTCCAGAGACGGTGCCTACATTCTCTCCCAGACCTGCTGGGGACATGTCAGACCCTCCTCTCTCCTATGCTGATGTTTGGACAGATGATATGCCAGGTAGCTCTAAAGGACACACTGATCATGGTGCCTCCTCCTCCAGAAAACCATCTGATCAGGGTGGTCCTAGTAAGAAAAGAAAGTATGGTGACGGCGCTTCTGCTAGCTGGTCAGCCCCGAGAAGAGAGCCTGCTCCCGTTCCTGGATCCAGACCAGATGTAGTTCATGCAGAAATTTGGAGCCCATTCTCCAAATCTCTTATTTTTGATACTCTGAGGCTGGTTGTTGACCATGGAGAACACAAAGATCAGTACTACGGTTACTCAGAATGGAAAGCCTATGAGAATTCACAGATAAAGATCAGACTCCATGACAAGCAATGGGGATTCAACAACCCGAAGGCTCCTCCTAGGCCAAAGACATACTTTCCAAAACCTTTCTCATACTTTGAGAGGCAGCATCAAGTGAGAGAAAGACAGAATAAGGATGCCAATCCCTGAAAGATGATCTTGTGGAAATTGATATTCTGTTTCAAAAACATTTCTAGATTATATATAATTCTGATTATGGCTATCTTAGTTTATTTTTCTTTTCATGCTCAGTATTTTTTTTCAATGCGTTATACTTTGTCATTTATGCTATCCTTGTTCTACTTTACTTTAAGTAATTCACCTTAGTGAAGAGAGTGCTGACTTCTACAAATAGGGGGAGATTGTTGGGATTTGTCTCCACAATACCTCAGATTTGTGGGAAGTCAGACCCGGAACTAAGATGAATTAAGTTGTATTTGATATTGTGTTTAAGTTACTTGTGCGCAGGACTCTATTGCTAAGTGTAGACCAATGTCAGTCTATAGTGGGTCATCAAACACAGGACCATACAATGTAATCCCTCATTGTGTGATCCAAGGTGTTGACTCACGTATAGTCTCTCTATTGGGATACACTTCATCTAGATGCACTTGGACTCATGGACAAAGAAGGATAGAAGACCTAATTCCAAGAATTCTACTAAGTCCACATACTCGAGTAATATACTCCATATACTCGAGTAGGTGACTTAGTACTCGAGTAGTTGACTTAAGCATACTCGAGAAAAATCCCTTTTACTCAAGTATATAAGTGTATACTTGAGTAAATCTTCATATACTCGAGTGAGTAAATTTATATATACTCGAGTAAATGGTTTGTTACTCGAGTAGGTCTAAGTTATATACTCGAGTAAAGGATTCTAATTTTATCTGGAAAATATCCTAAGTATACATACTCGAGTACTCCTTTGGTATACTCGAGTAGGTTACTTGATACTCGAGTAGGTTAACTCTCTTACTCGAGTAGTCCTCGAGTTACTCGAGTAGATGCTTTATTTACACTCGAGTAAGCCTGGACTGGAAGTATAAAGAAATTTCTCTAAGTCTATATACTCGAGTAGACTCTCTACACTCGAGTAATAGCTCAGATACTCGAGTAGTTGACTCCCTCTGTTATACTCGAGTAAACTGTATTCCAAGTACTCGAGTACCTCATTTCTATATACTCGAGTAACACCATCCTTTTATCCTGAGAATTCCTCTAAGTAGATATACTCGAGTAACCAACTTCTTTATACTCGAGTAGATCTTTTCTGTCACTCGAGTAGTTGAACCCAGATACTCGAGTATGTTGAAACTCATTCACTCAAGTATGCTTCACTTCTAGTTACTCGAGTAGCAGATAGACATATACTCGAGTATATCATTTTCTCTCGTGTATATGACTCTGATTTTTTCTGAAAATCGCTAAGACCAGAATTCCAAAGTAATTTTTGAATTCCTCTTTTCTGATTGGTCCACGTATCATCGTTAATTACGATTATGACCGTTATCAGTCTCCTATAAAAGGGATACGTGATTAGACCTAACCTAACAAGGAAAAGAAAAGGAATTATCAGAGAATATAAGTTTTTCGAGATCTACAAGCCGCCGCCGTCGACATTGTTACCTCTCGGAAAAGTCTGAATCACTGAAGCCGCCGCCGCCGCCGCCGTTGATCATCATCGTGCTCGTGCTGAGTTTCTGATTCCTGATTCAGATCTAAGTTTTCTTCTTCTGATCGTGATCAAAGTCTTGCTTCTCATCATCTTCTACATCCGATCGGGAGAAGTCAAAGAAGTTTTCAGATCTAGGGTTGCCGTGTTCTTCTTCGATCTTTCTGAAAAAGCCACATCGAACCAAGAGGAAGATCAAGGCCGATCTATTCAGATCTGAGAATTCACTGTTTGTATTATTTGAGTTATATTTCAAACATCTTTATTGTAGGAGAAATTCTCTCCGAGATTTGTAGGAAGTTTTAATCTTCCGAGTGTAGATCCATTTTGGGATCGAGTTTTGTAGGAACGTTGTTCCGAGGTATAGGATCGTTTTGATCCGAGATAGTGGAGTAGCCAAGTCTAGTGGTTTACTAGATTGGTGAGGAAAGTGGACGTACCCAAGGTTGAGGAACCACTATAAATCTTTTGTCGTCTGTGATTGCTTGGTATTGTGCTGTGCTAGTTCCTTAATTTTTTATTCCGCAAATAGACGCACATCTCACCTATTCACCCCCTCTAGGCGATTTAGGTAGACAACTTCCTCTCTCACTTATCTCACCCGTATACAGCAGAAGAGGTGGCCCGGGTCTTCCTTGATTCCATTTTCTGATTGCATGGTGATAGTTTAACTTTCAAGACAACCTAAACACCTAGAGGGGGGGGGGTGAATAGGTTCTACTTGTTTATAAAAACTTTTAGGCAGAATTCAATTTAATGGCTAACACAATGATCACAGCAATCACAGAAAATTAAACATCATAGATTGCACAATGTTTTATAGTGGTTCCCCAAGGTCTGGGTACATCCACTTTCCCCCTTCACCTATCTAGCAGTATGCTAGATTCGGCCAAACTTCCACTAATCTCAGATCAACAGATCCTACAACTCAGAACCCAACTGGTTCCTACAACTCAGGCACAACAGCCCTACCTCAGCCTTGCCCCAAGGCCTACAACTCAGAGAAGACCCTTCTCCTACACTCAGGCACACAACCCTACCACTCAGAGTACAACACTCCTACACTCAGCCTTTATAACATAGGCTTACAACTCAGATCTGTGTAAACAGATCCTACAGAAATATAGAAAAGTTTATCTAACTGTCTTGCCTAAATTGAGAGAGAAAAGGCCAAGACAATTCTTGATCAGCTGATGAAATCAACTGTATCTGAGCTTTCTTCAAAGCTTCTTGAATAAGAACTTAGCTGAGTTGATTTCCAAACAGCTTCTTGAGAATCCACTGGTGGTTTCTTTCTTCTTCTTCAAATTCTGGCTTGATCTCTCTCTATCCAGCACTTTGAATGATTCTTCTGAATTCTGATTAGAACTCTTCTTTGATCTATCCTTAGATAGTCTTCTTAGATCTTCTGGAGAAGATCTTCTTAAGTGCCTAGCACTTTCTTGAAATGAATTGGATCGTAATCCTTCTCAACTTTTTGATTCTCAACAATGTTTTCCAAAAGTTGTTTTCTCCTTCTGAATCTGTCTATTTATAGACTTTCTTCATGGTAACCGACTGATCCGGTTTCTAACCGTTTTCTGACAAGTCTGACAGCTTCAGTTAACCGGTGGCAACCCACAGCTGTCAAGTCTTCAAACAAGTCCTGTGCCTTAGTCTTGAACCACAAGTTGTCGAGACAGTCTGTCAGAAAGTGTCGAGACCATCTGTCTATCTGTGTCGACACAATTGACTTTGGTGTCGACACAGTCTTCAGTGATGTCGACTAAGTTGCCTTTGAGTCGACACAGCTTCTTCTGAAAATAACTTGTTCTTGACCCTTCAGTGTGTCGACATAATCATCTTTTAACTCTGCTGTAATGTGTCGACTTAATCACAATGTGTCGACACATTCTGCTGGTGTAGACAAACTTGAGGTCGACTATATTCTTCTGTGTCGACACATACTGCTGGTGTAGACAAACTTGAGGTCGACTATATTCTTCTGTGTCGACACATACTGCTGGTGTCGACAAACTTGAGGTCGACTATATCCTTTTGTGTCGACACATTTTCCCAATGTTGAGGTCGACGCTTTTCTTCTGTGTCGACACAAATTCCCAGTGTTGTGTCGACTTACTTCTTCTGTGTCGACACACTTTCCCAGTATCATTGTAGACTAACTGCTATGTGTCGACATACTTCCTCTGTGTCAACACTTTTTCCCAGTGTAGTTGTAGACTAACTGCTATGTGTCGACATACTTCCTCTATGTCGACACTTTTTCCCAGTGTAGTTGTAGACTAACTGCTATGTGTCGACACTGCTTCCCAGTGTTGATGTCGACTAATTTCTTCTATGTGTCGACACATCCTTCTCTGTGTCGACACTTGGACTTAGAATTTTTTCTGCATACTTTATCAATTCTTCACCTGCACATGTCAACTCAAAAACAACATCAAATACACCTTGATGTTTATCATTGAGCTAGGTTGAGCTTCTTCAACTCAGGTACACATTTTCCAATGTACCCAACAATCTCCCCCTATTTGGAGAAGTCATAACCCTTATAGCCAATGATATACACCATTTATAAACAGTACTAAATTGATGATATGTGACATAACAGGAATACTTCATATAAACAAAACATAAAAAATAATCCATCACAGAATGAACATTATAATATGCCAATCAACATTTCACAGAATGAACATTATAATATGCCAATCAACATTTTGTTTATAACTAGGTAATGTTTGATTACATTGTTTTACATTTAATGATCACATCACAACATTACAAAAAACACTATGAAGGAACTAAAAACATAATCAGGATTGATCAGGCTCTCTTATGATAATCCCTTTACCAGATTGAATTGTAGCTGTCACAGGAGCTTCTGATTCTTCAGCTATCTTCTTTCCTTTTTGATCAGCTTTCTTCTGAGCTTCTTCCTTGATCCTTTGCCTTTCAAAATAGTGAAAAGGCTTTGGAAAGTATTTGCTTGGCTCCTTAGCATCTGGTGTCAGCCTTCCCAGCCTAGCTTTCCTTCTGAATTGTACTATTGCTTCCTGTCTTGCCTCATACTTTTGCCATTCTATCTCATTGTACCACTTCCCTCTCTCATGAACTTTGTCTTGTACAGCTTTCCATGCAGTAAGTATTATGTTCCTTGAAGTAGGACTCCACTGCTCATAATCTGGCTTGAGTGCAGCCTGCTCTCTGAATCTCTTCTTTGCTAATAGAGCATCTTGCTGTTCTTTCAGAGTAGCCTCTGGCTTATCAACCTTCCCAATGACAATATTAGTAACCTCCTTTGGAGGACTATACATGCCTTGAACCTGCTGATCAATCATGTCAAAATCTGGAGGGGGGTAAATGACTTGGGCAACCTCAGGTTGATTGCCTTCAAGTAGATTTGTTTGCATTCCTGACTCAGCCACCATAGCATCATCACACAATGGGGGATATCCCAATGTGGCTCGGATACTATTGGTCACCCATTTGGAGTGCTCTGAGCCTGCATGAATTAGCATCCTCTCCCCCTTTATGGCTTCTCTAGATACATGATCTCTTAGATCTTCCTTTTGAAATCTTATTTGACCATCCAAATAATTCACACCCTCTTTAAAAAATGGTTTTAACTTTTGAAGCTTTTCAGATATTTCTTTTTGAGAGGTTGTGATGGCAGTCTTAACAGAAGCAATGGCAGCTTGAAAATTCTTATCAAATTCTTCCCTTTCTTTGGCTCTATCTGCAGGCAGACCTGGAACAATCTTCTTTACCTCCTCAATGATCTCATTATGAGATTCAGTTAAATTATCATTCATTCTTAGCTGGTTTTCCAAAACATAGCTTTGCTTCAAAGCAATGTCATCCACCTTTGTAGTAATAGCCTCCTGTTTTTGAGCTAGATAAACCACAGCATTGCCACCCTTATGGAAGCAATCTGTCATTTCCTTTTTATGCATGTTGACTTGAAACTGGATGGACTTTATATCCTGAGCTAAGTCAAACTGAAGTGACTTGCTATTTTCATCAACATACTTTTCCAGTGCCATCCTTTGTTCATCCAATTTTACCTGTAGATCCACCATAAATTTGTTATAATCAAAGGCTGGAGATACTTGTGGAGGTGTTGTTTGTAAAGCCTGCTTATAATTCTTACTTCTTCTCTTAAAGACAACAAGTTTTCTTTTATTTGCCATTCTGGCTCCTTCAGTGTCAGTTTCAGATGAAGTATCTAAATGAATTCTTTCTTGAGGAGGATGAATTGTATCTGTCCCAGTGACCTGTTGCTCAGCTTCAACAGCCACTGGCTCCCCCTCAACTTGTGCCTCAACTTCAGCTTCCTGATCAATGTCCATACCTATGGACTTCTCAATTTCTGGTTCTCCCACTACTTTATCTGTAGTAGTATCACCATCATGGAATAACTCCTCCAGAGTAAATTCCAGTTGAGCTGTAACTTCTGCAGCAGTTAAATCTTGAGATAAGTTTAACTGTGCTTCCTCTTGCACTTGTACTTCAGTATTTGTAGTATCTAGAGGAGGAGTGGACACTAGCTCCCCCTGAACCTGTGCAGTAACAAAAATATGAGCAATGTCTATTATAGTAAAATACATTAGCTCCCCCTATACTTGTACCTGATCAGGAGTAGATTCCTTTTGAGGAGGAGTGGAAACTGGCTCCCCCTGCATCTGTGCAGGTGTTGACACTTGCTGGACTATAGTTGAGTCAAGCTGTTCCTCAACCTGTGTCCTCAGTGGGTCTTCTTGTAGTTGTTCAGTTTCTTGATTTTGAGTAGGGGAATTCACAGGGGTGTCTGGCCTTCTCTCTTCAGGCACATCCTTGGACAGCACCCTATCCCACCTAGAGAACAGTCTCATATCCATCCTTCTCATATGATTGATCTTAGTCCCTGGCAGTTGCTGCATCACTTCAGGGATCACTCCAATGAGATATAAGCTCATGATTCTAGCCATGTTGGGCTTCTTGATTCTTTCTTTGATCTTGTCAAAGAGTACTGCTGACCAATCAGTAGGAATTGTAAAAACAATCCTGGTCATAAGGCTGAACATATAGGCAGAAATCCTATCATATCCACCTGTCTTGTAGAGGATTACTTTCCCAACGACTTCAGACAAGAATTTCCCTTGCTGATTCATACCCTTCTTGTTGAATGCAGCTCCAATCTTCATACTCGAGTCCAGTCCACACCATTGAAGGGCTTCCCTTGTCTTAGAACTAGGAACTTCCTCTTCATTGTCAACTACTTGTAATTGAAAGATCTTTCTCAAAGTTCTTGGAGTAATCTTCACCTTAGACCCTTGAACATTGGACTTAATCTTGAGGCCTGTTGAGTGGACTGATGCAGAGATAAAGAACTCGTGCACCTCCTTCTTCCAGATTTTAGTTGGCTCTGAGATTAGAAATTCTAACCCTGACTCGGAGAGGAGGGTGATAACCCCTTGAACATCTGGCGGCGCATCTGCAAAGGCCTGGCGCACCAACTCATACCCTTCATTGACGTTGTCTTCCATCTTTGGCGCCATCGATTTGTCGAGAAAGCTTGAGAGAAGAGAGAAAGATAGACTGTCGACACAGGGTTTTAGTCTCGAAAACCTTGGAAGCGTGTCGACAGATAGAGTTTTTGACCTATTTATACCTTCTGTTGAAAGAAGTTCAAAAGGCGCCAAACACAGACTAAATGTGTCGACACAGACGGAATGTGTCGACACAAACTTCTATTGTCTCGACATTACTTCAGCTTACTATGTGTCGACACCAATTTGTGGTTATGTCGACACCTTGGATATATAATAGATAGACAGAAATTCTGTGTCGACTCTAAGGATAAGTGTCGACACATATTCTGTAAGTGTCGACACCATTATCCTGGTTGAGTCGACATTACATTTCTGGTTAAGTCGACAATATAACTCTTAAGTGTCGACACATATTCTCTGTGTCGACACAATATTTCTGACTTGTCGACATTATTTCTCTGAGTCGACACATAATTATTGAATGTGTCGACACATTCTTACTTAGCCAATTTCTGTTGGTTTAACACCACTTGTAAGTGTTACTTCAATGTGTCCTTTTTAACACTTGTTTATGTTGTTATTACTTTTACTTACTTACATACCACTTCAATTGCATTGTTAATGTTTTTGTTAATACATTAATCAATGGTTAACATACCTAATTCAATTTTGAATTTATTGAATTTGGTTTCATCTAAAGGCTTAGTAAATACATCTGCTATTTGATAATCTGTTTTTACAAATTCCAATGAGATGTCTCCTTTTTATACATGTTCTCTAAGAAAATGGTATTTGATTTCTATATGCTTAGTTCTACTATGAGAAACTGGATTATTAGCAATAGAAATAGCACTCTTAGAATCACATAAAAGAGGTGTTCTACTTACCTGAATACCATAATCCTTAAGCTGATGCTGCATCCATAATAGCTGTGCACAGCAGCTTCCAGCAGCAACATACTCTGACTCAGCTGTGGAAATTGCCACACTGGTCTGCTTCTTACTACTCCATGATATTAGTCTTCCTCCCAGGAATTGACAAGTACCTGTAGTACTTTTCCTGTCCTCTCTACATCCTGCAAAATCTGCATCTGAATAGCCTGTTAGTAGAAAATCTCTATTCCTAGGGTACCAAAGGCCTAGATTAGGAGTGCCCTTTAGATATCTCAGAATCCTTTTGACTGCAGTATAATGAGATTCTTTAGGGCAGGCTTGGTACCTAGCACAGACACATGTTGCATACATAATGTCTGGTCTACTAGCAGTAAGATATAGTAGAGACCCAACTATTCCTCTATACAATGACTCATCAACAGGTTTTCCTGCCTCATCTTTGCATATAGGAATACTTGTTCCCATAGGAGTTCTCATGGTGGAGGATGACTCCATACCATATTTCTTAATTAATTCTTTGGTGAACTTAGACTGGGATATGGATAATCCATCATCAGTCTGTCTTACTTGGAGTCCCAAGAAGAACTTAAGTTCTCCCATACTGCTCATCTCAAACTTCCCTTGCATAAGTTTGGCAAACTTTTTACAAAGGTTGTTTTCAGTAGATCCAAAGATTATGTCATCAACATAAATCTGAACTAAGATGATCTTACCTTTTGATTCCCTAAGGAATAGAGTTTTGTCTATCTTTCCTCTTGAGAATTTATTCTCAATGAGGAAGGTAGACAAGGTTTCATACCAAGCCCTTGGAGCTTGTTTTAACCCATACAAAGCTTTCCTAAGCTTATACACAGAATCAGGTTTAAGAGGATCTACAAAACCTGATGGCTGCTCTACATATACTTCTTCTTTAAGGTCACCATTCAGAAATGCTGACTTCACATCCATCTGGTATACTTTGAAATCTTGGTAGGCTGCATAGGCAAGGAACAATTCTGATTGCCTCCAGCCTTGCTACTGGAGCAAAGGTTTGATCAAAGTCAATCCCTTCTTCCTGCCTGTATCCTTTTGCAACTAACCTTGCTTTATTCTTCACTATTATCCCACTCTCATCTACCTTGTTCCTATAGATCCACTTGGTGCCAATTATGTTGTGGCCTCTTGGTTTAGGAACAAGCTCCCAGACTTTGCACCTTCTGAATTGATTTAGCTCCTCTTGCATAGCATCAATCCAGTGCTGGTCTTGGATAGCTTCTTCAAACTTCTTAGGTTCCATTTGAGACAAGAAACTTGAATGCAAAACTGTGCTTTGATTTCTGCTTCTAGTTTGCACTCCTTGTCTTGGATCACCAATTATCTGATCAGCAGGATGATCTCTTAGATATCTTATAGCTGGAGGAAGATTCCCTTCAGGTTGAGCATCTCCAGCTTCTTCATTCTGCTGAACCTCTTGGTTTTCATCAGCTTCCATTATCTCTTGTACTCCCCCTGGACAGTAGCCTTCATTTTCCAATGCTCCATCTTCCTTTGAAGCTTCAGCAATGGAGAGTTTGTCCATCCTCTTGCTTATACCTGTTGAGTCATTTGATCTACAAGACAACTCACAATTGATTAATCTTGTTTCATCAAATACAACATGCACAGACTCTTCAACAACTTGAGTAGTTAAGTTGAAGACTCTATAGGCCTTACTATTTGTGCTGTACCCAACAAATATCCCATCCTGGGATTTGGCAGCAAACTTAGTCAAATATGACTTGCCATTGTTAAGTATATAGCACTTGCAACCAAAGATCCTAAAATAGGATAGATTTGGTTTTCTGCCTTTCACAATCTCATAGGGAGTCTTTTTGTGGCTTTTGGTGATAGAAGCCCTATTGATGACATGACAAGCAGTGTTAACTGCCTCAGCCCAAAAATATTTTGGGAGAGAGGTGTCACTCAATAGAGTTCTACCAGTTTCAATTAATGTTCTATTCTTTCTTTCAGCAATTCCATTTTGCTGAGGTGTTCTAGGTGAGGAGAACTCTTGGAAAATCCCAAAGTCTTTACACAAGTTTGTTATGCTTTCAGATTAAAACTCAGTACCATGGTCACTTCTGATTTTGACCACTGTACTATTCAGTTTATTCTGAATTTGCTTTATAAAATTAAGTAATACACTTGGGGTTTCAGATTTTTGTCTCAGAAAGAACACCCATGTAAATCTAGAATAGTCATCTACAACCACAAAAGTGTAGACCTTCCTACCTAGACTATGAACTGGCATAGGACCAAAAAGATCCATATGCAAGAGGTATAAGCACCTCACAGAATCCTTGTTTTCAAGGCTTTGAAATGAGGATTTTGTCTGCTTGCCCTTTTGACAAGCTGAGCATACCCCTTCCTTTATACACTTAACTTGAGGCCCATTCCTCACTAGTTCTTTACTAATGAGTTGGCCAATTGTCTTGTAGTTTAGATTAGCCAATCTCTTGTGCCACTTAACACAATGGGAAGCATTGTCATCAGCTACAAGACAAATGGGGGAAGCCTTATTTTCACATTCAAAATTAAGGCAATATACATTTCTCTTCCTATACCCAGTCAAAATGATCTCTTGATCACTTGACCTCTTGATATGACATCCATCTTTAACAAATGAAATGTCATATCCTAAATCACTTAGCTGGCTTATGCTTATTAGATTATGTTTCAAACCTTTTACATAAGCCACTTGAGTGATAGTAATTAGGTTAGAAGAAATGTTACCAAACCCTTTGATGACTCCTTTTTCAGATCCACCAAAGATCACTTTATGTCCATCTTTGACAGATGAATACTCCTTCAGCAGCCCCTTTGTTCCAGTCATGTGCCTGGAACAACCACTATCCAAGTACCATATAGGGGCATGGTAACTTGGATTCACCTGCAATACAGAATTACTTACCCTTAGAACCCAAGTAAGTCTTGGATCCTTAGTTCAGGTTAGCATTAATAAAGCTATCATAACCTCTTCTAACAGGTAGACTCTTATTCTTTATAACACTTGTGTTATACCAGCAGTCTAATGCAAAATGGCCTCTCTTGCCACAGCACCAACATTCAAACTTATTGTATCTAGATCTAGATACATCCTTGTCAGAAGAATTTCTGTTCATTGCTGGTGCTGTTGCAACTTCACCTACTGATTTCTTAAAACCATTGGGTTTATGACCATAGGTAGGCCTGCTTGCATTAACACCTTTGTTCTTCAGAATATTAGTCTTAATATGACCTTGAATGTCTTCATGATCATATATGTTAGAAGGCACTTTCACCTTACTAAACTTTATGGGGACTGAAAGGTTTAGTGGCTGAATAGGGGCTTTGCCTTTCCTCTTGAATCTGCCAGCCCTGGAGTTACCTTTAAATCCTAATCCAGCCTTACCCTTCTGAGTGACAAATTCATCTATCAAGGGTAAGACAGATTTTGGCTTAGAGTAACTAGCCACTAAATCCCTTTCAATTCTAAGTCTGGCCTCCAGACTCTTCACTTGATCATTAGTATAATTAATTGTGCCCATCTGAATAATAGTTATATTCTTCAGCTTGGCAATTTCATTTAATTTTTGATCAAGGACTTTTTCTAACTCAGTTGTTGCAACCCTTAGTTCAGCAATTTCCTGAGCTTGAGTTTTAACCAGGTTCTTGCTTTTCTTAAGGGCCTGCAACAAGTCCCCATACTTGTCTATCAATTGATAGACATCTCCTTCAGATTCAGATGCATCTTCATCACTTGATGAAGATGTAGCTGATTCTTCACTTGTACTACAAACAGATGTACTAGAAGGACATTTTACCTCATTAGGACCAGACTGATTCTGGCATATGTCCTCTTCTGATCTTGTCATCAACCCCATGCATTGATGTTCATTGATGGAGTCTAGCAACTGCATAAACTCCTCTTCCTCAGATGCAGCATATAGTCCAATATATGCTTCAGCTTCAGATCCTGATTCTGAAGTTGACTGGTCTGACAGACTCTTATCTTTCTTTGCTACAAAGGATTTCTCCTTCTTGCCTTTCTGATAAGTCTTCTTCTTTTCTGAAGATTCCTTTCTCTTGTCAGGACAATCAGCCACTACATGTCCAGGCCTATTGCAACAATAGCAGACAATCTTTGAAGTAGTGGCTTTGCTGGGTTTTGATCTGTTCTTCTCTTTCCTTGATGACCTTTTCTTCTTATAATAGTCATCAACTTGCTGTGATGGGGAAGGCCTAGACTTCCACTGCTTCTTCTTCAAGAACCTCTGGAATTGTCTTGTGAATGCAGCAAAATCTGCATCTGAATCACAGCTTTCAGAACCCTTGTTTGAACTTTCAGAACTATCTTCTGTAACTTCCTTAGGAGGAGATGGTGATTTCCTCCTATTCTTTCTAGTGGCTTCTGCATTGAATGCCACAGTCTTTTCTCTATGCTCTCCTCTTGAGTTTCTTTCCTCCTCCTTCCTCACCATAAGTTGCATTTCATAGGATAGCAACTTTCCAAACAGGGTTGGAGGAGATATCTCTGCCAATTTAGCCACTTCTCTTATGGCACAGATCTTTGTATCCCAATCCTTTGATAAGGATCTTAAGAATTTGTCATTCAGTTCATAGGTACTGAAGACTCTTCCATAGGATATTAGCTCATTCACAATTCTATAGAATTTCTTATAGCACTCAGTTATGCTATCAGATTTTCCTTGTCTAAAGCTTTCATACTCCTGATTTAGCATAGACTTCCTGTCCAGCCTTACTTCTTCAGATCCCTCCATGTAGACAATCAATGTGTCCCACATTTCCTTGGAGGTCTTGCAGTGAATCAGATTCTGAAATGTTGAATCATCTATGGCACTCACAATAATGTTCTGAGCTCTTTTATCCATGGTTGCCAAGATGATTTCATCCTTGGTCATTTCTGAATAAGTCTTTGGAGTTTGGATATTTGCATCAAGAACTGATACCTTCATTGGAATGAAGGGGCCTTCCTGTACTGTGATGTAAATTCTTGGGTCAGATGCTTCCATAAACAGTCTGACTCTTTCTTTCCAGATCCCAAAGATTTCCTTCCTGCATATGGGTAATTTCATAGACCCTAGCTCCTTATGATTCTCTCCAGAACCCATCTTCTTGAATTTTGAATCTGCCTTTCAGATCTACCTCAGACTGTTAAGTCCTTTTTGAGGAACCTCCCTCTGATACCACTTGATAGTTTAACTTTCAAGACAACCTAAATACCTAGAGGGGGGGGGGGTGAATAGGTTCTACTTGTTTATAAAAACTTTTAGGCAGAATTCAATTTAATGGCTAACACAATGATCACAGCAATCACAGAAAATTAAACATCACAGATTGCACAATGTTTTATAGTGGTTCCCCAAGGTCTGGGTACATCCACTTTCCCCCTTCACCTATCTAGCAGTATGCTAGATTCGGCCAAACTTCCACTAATCTCAGATCAACAGATCCTACAACTCAGAACCCAACTGGTTCCTACAACTCAGGCACAACAGCCCTACCTCAGCCTTGCCCCAAGGCCTACAACTCAGAGAAGACCCTTCTCCTACACTCAGGTACACAGCCCTACCACTCAGAGTACAACACTCCTACACTCAGCCTTTATAACATAGGCTTACAACTCAGATCTGTGTAAACAGATCCTACAGAAATATAGAAAAGTTTATCTAACTGTCTTGCCTAAATTGAGAGAGAAAAGGCCAAGACAATTCTTGATCAGCTGATGAAATCAACTGTATCTGAGCTTTCTTCAAAGCTTCTTGAATAAGAACTTAGCTGAGTTGATTTCCAAACAGCTTCTTGAGAATCCACTGGTGGTTTCTTTCTTCTTCTTCAAATTCTGGCTTGATCTCTCTCTATCCAGCACTTTGAATGATTCTTCTGAATTCTGATTAGAACTCTTCTTTGATCTATCCTTAGATAGTCTTCTTAGATCTTCTGGAGAAGATCTTCTTAAGTGCCTAGCACTTTCTTGAAATGAATTGGATCGTAATCCTTCTCAACTTTTTGATTCTCAACAATGTTTTCCAAAAGTTGTTTTCTCCTTCTGAATCTGTCTATTTATAGACTTTCTTCATGGTAACCGACTGATCTGGTTTCTAACCGTTTTCTGACAAGTCTGACAGCTTCAGTTAACCGGTGGCAACCCACAGCTGTCAAGTCTTCAAACAAGTCCTGTGCCTTAGTCTTGAACCACAAGTTGTCGAGACAGTCTGTCAGAAAGTGTCGAGACCATCTGTCTATCTGTGTCGACACAATTGACTTTGGTGTCGACACAGTCTTCAGTGATGTCGACTAAGTTGCCTTTGAGTCGACACAGCTTCTTCTGAAAATAACTTGTTCTTGACCCTTCAGTGTGTCGACATAATCATCTTTTAACTCTACTGTAATGTGTCGACTTAATCACAATGTGTCGACATATTCTGCTGGTGTAGACAAACTTGAGGTCGACTATATTCTTCTGTGTCGACACATACTGCTGGTGTAGACAAACTTGAGGCCGACTATATTCTTCTGTGTCGACACATACTGCTGGTGTCGACAAACTTGAGGTCGACTATATCCTTTTGTGTCGACACATTTTCCCAATGTTGAGGTCGACGCTTTTCTTCTGTGTCGACACAAATTCCCAGTGTTGTGTCGACTTACTTCTTCTGTGTCGACACACTTTCCCAGTATCATTGTAGACTAACTGCTATGTGTCGACATACTTCCTCTGTGTCGACACTTTTTCCCAGTGTAGTTGTAGACTAACTGCTATGTGTCGA
The DNA here is from genome assembly GCA_039513925.1 of Platanthera zijinensis. Taxonomy (NCBI): domain Eukaryota; kingdom Viridiplantae; phylum Streptophyta; class Magnoliopsida; order Asparagales; family Orchidaceae; genus Platanthera; species Platanthera zijinensis. Next base: position 212,226,825 of record CM077082.1, on the reverse strand, counting down.
CATACTTCCTCTGTGTCGACACTTTTTCCCAGTGTAGTTGTAGACTAACTGCAATGTGTCGACACTGCTTCCCAGTGTTGATGTCGACTAATTTCTTCTATGTGTCGACACATCCTTCTCTGTGTCGACACTTGGACTTAGAATTTTTTCTGCATACTTTATCAATTCTTCACCTGCACATGTCAACTCAAAAACAATATCAAATACACCTTGATGTATATCATTGAGCTAGGTTGGGCTTCTTCAACTCAGGTACACATTTTCCAATGTACCCAACACATGGCCTTCCGGCGGCCATTGTTAGCGACCGAGACGCAGTTTTCTTGAGCGACTTTTGGGTGGAGTTGTTTCGTATCCTACAGGTTCAATTGCACCACTCCACGGCCTATCATCCGCAAAGCGATGGCCAGTCTGAAGTCGTGAACCGTTGTTTGGAAGCATATCTACGTTGTATGTGTCATGAACAACCTCGGAGCTGGGCGGAGTGGCTGCCCCTAGCTGAATGGTGGTACAACTTGACATTTCATAGCCCAATTCGTATGACACCATATGAAGTGGTTTACAGTCAAGAACCTCCACTTTCGTCCCCCTACGTTGAAGGATTGTCCCCGGTTGAGAGGGTCGACCGCTCACTGGCAGCACGGGAACGGGTGATTTCCACTCTCAAACAAAATTTAACTCAAGCTCAAAATCGGATGAAGGTGCTTGCAGACAAGGGTCGTCGCGAGAGAGAATTAGCGCCCGATTCGTGGGTCTATATTTGCCTCCAGCCGTACCGACAGAGCAGCCTACGCAGCCACGGGTGCCAGAAACTGTCTCCCAAAATCTTTGGCCCATTCAAGGTGTTGGCAAGATTGGGCAAGGTGGCCTACCGGTTGGACCTTCCCCCCGGCGCTAGGATTCATCCAACTTTTCATATTTTGCAGTTGAAGGAACATCTCGGGGCACCACCCACCCGACCGGGGGAGTTACCGGTGGTAGAGACCACCGAGGGCACATTGTTGGTGGAACCTTTGCGGAGCTTGAGCCGACGCATCGTCAACCAGGATGGACGAGTGGGGACTCAATTCTTAGTGCAGTGGACGGGCAGTTCGAAGGCGGATGCAACTTGGGAAGATCTGGACGTGTTACAAGCAAGGTATCCTCAATTTGTTCCTTGGGGACAAGGAACTTCTGACGGGAGGGGCAGTTGATACGATCCGCTGGACCGGGCGGGGTCGCTGGGCCCAGGTTGGGGTATTTTGGGGTTTTTATCTACTTTATGCTTTGGGTATTTATATTGTTGTTGTAGTAGGGTTTTGGGCATGAAAAGAATAGTCCGGTGTTTTGCTCTTGCTGTAGTGGGAAGAACGGTGATACCCTCTCCCTCGTGCTGATCGTCCGTTCAGGAAGCTTGCCTTCCTTAGGATCGGTCTCCCTGTTATCCTTTTAATTCCAGTTTCCTGTTCCTGTTGTGGTTATTGTGGTGTTCAGTTGTGAAGCTTTTGTTCTGGAAGTGGTTTTCTTGTTGGTATTTGCAAGTGAAATACAAGGGAAATTGTTGGATTGTGTTCTCTGTGGTGGTTTTATTTCTTCATCTGCAGGATAGTTGTATCACGATCATCAAAGTCTGAAATTTTTGTTGGAACAACGCATTGCCACTCCCGCTCAACAACGCTACTTGGCCAAATTGATGGGCTTCGAGTTTCAGATTCAATACAAACGGGGCAAAGAAAATGCGTGCGCGGACGCCTTATCCCGGAAGTATGAAGCGGTGGCGGGCGAGCTCAATGCCCTCGTGGTGATCCAATCCGAAACGCTACAGGCGGTTCGGGCTTCCTGGGCTAATGATCCCTACATTCAGCAACTTATTGCAGCCAAAGAGGCTGACACCACTTCCCATCCACATTTTCAATGGCGCCATGGAGTGCTGCAGCACAAGGGCCGGTTAGTGGTCGGGCAGGACGCCGAGCTTCGGCGCAAACTCTTCCGGTTATACCACGACAGCCCGTTGGGGGGACATTCCGGGATTACAGCGACGTACCATCGTTTGAAGGGAGTGTTTTATTGGAAGCGAATGAAGGCGGAGCTCTACACCTATATCCAGGAGTGTGCGGTTTGCCAAACTTGCAAGAGCCCTCACCAATTACCGATGGGGTCTCTACAGCCCTTACCAATACCGGAGCGTATATGGCAGGAAATCTCGATGGATTTCATTGAGGGGTTACCGCGGAGTAAGAGGAAGGATGCGGTCTTTGTAGTCGTGAATCGATTGAGTAAGCAGGCACACTTTATGGCCTTATCTCACCCGTATACAGCAGAAGAGGTGGCCCGGGTCTTCCTTGATTCCATTTTCCGATTGCATGGCCTTCCGGCGGCCATTGTTAGCGACCGAGACGCAGTTTTCTTGAGCGACTTTTGGGTGGAGTTGTTTCGTATCCTACAGGTTCAATTGCACCACTCCACGACCTATCATCCGCAAAGCGATGGCCAGTCTGAAGTCGTGAACCGTTGTTTGGAAGCATATCTACGTTGTATGTGTCATGAATAACCTCGGAGCTGGGCGGAGTGGCTGCCCCTAGCTGAATGGTGGTACAACTCGACATTTCATAGCGCAATTCGTATGACACCATATGAAGTGGTTTACAGTCAAGAACCTCCACTTCCGTCCCCCTACGTTGAAGGATTGTCCCCGGTTGAGAGGGTCGACCGCTCATTGGCAGCACGGGAACTGGTGATTTCCACTCTCAAACAAAATTTAACTCAAGCTCAAAATCGGATGAAGGTGCTTGCGGACAAGGGCCGTCGCGAGAGAGAATTAGCGCCCGATTCGTGGGTCTATATTCGCCTCCAGCCGTACCGACAGAGCATCCTACGCAGCCACGGGTGCCAGAAACTGTCTCCCAAATTCTTTGGCCCATTCAAGGTGTTGGCAAGAGTGGGCAAGGTGGCCTACCGGTTGGACCTTCCCCCCGGCACCAGGATTCATCCAACTTTTCATATTTCGTAGTTGAAGGAACATCTCGGGGCACCACCCACCCGACCGGGGGAGTTACCGGTGGTAGAGACCGCCGAGGGCACATTGTTGGTGGAACCTTTGCGGAGCTTGAGCCGACGCATCGTCAACCAGGATGAACGAGTGGGGACTCAATTCTTAGTGCAGTGGACGGGCAGTTCGAAGGCGGATGCAACTTGGGAAGATCTGGACGTGTTACAAGCAAGGTATCCTCAATTTGTTCCTTGGGGACAAGGAACTTCTGATGGGAGGGGCAGTTGATACAATCCGCTGGACCGGGCGGGGTCGCTGGGCCCAGGTTGGGGTATTTTGGGGTTTTTATCTACTTTATGCTTTGGGTATTTATATTGTTGTTGTAGTAGGGTTTTGGGCATGAAAAGAATAGTCCGGTGTTTTGCTCTTGCTGTAGTGGGAAGAACGGTGATACCCTCTCCCTCATGCTGATCGTCCGTTCAGGAAGCTTGCCTTCCTTAGGACCGGTCTCCCTGTTATCCTTTTAATTCTAGTTTCCTGTTCCTGTTGTGGTTATTGTGGTGTTCAGTTGTGAAGCTTTTGTTCTGGAAGTGGTTTTCTTGTTGGTATTTGCAAGTGAAATACAAGGGAAATTGCTGGATTGTGTTCTCTGTGGTGGTTTTATTTCTTCATCTGCAGGATAGTTGTATCAGAGGGGAGTACCTGGGGGCTCGGCTCGAAGCCGGGGCCGACGATGTTCCCGGAGCGGGAGAGGAGCTTGTCGACGTCCCTCTATCTCCCCTGTTCGGCGAAGGAGTTCTCCATTGGATTCCTTCTCGCTCCCTTGGCGGAGGGGCTAATTTTTAGGTCAGGACTCCTGACCTAAAGAAAGGTCGGGACAACCAATGAGGAGCTAGAAATTGCATGGGTCCCGCGCAAAAGTGTATGACACAAGTCACTAGTGCATGGGCCCCACCTCCATTGCAAGCTCCTCATTGGTGGAGGATCATGAGCATGGTCAGGAGTCCTGACCTAAATATTGCTCCGGCGGAGGGCTAAAACCCACCAAATGGGAGAGGAGCCTTGGGAATAAGAACCAGAACCTTCACCATCAGTAATTCTTGGTGCCTTACGGATCGAACACCAAAATCCTTGGTCGGCTGGACAGAATAAATGTCCGGCGCTGTCATGACCGTCCGATCAATTGATCTGCGGAGCGTAGAGCACCTCTATGATGTTACATGTCAGTGAATATGGAAGGTGGGAACATTTTTACGGACGGTTCTCGTTTCCAAATGTAGGAATGGGTTTAAAATACAGTTGAAAATCAATACTAGAATACAGTTGTACCCTAAAAATACAGTTGAAAAGTTAAATATTAAAATACAGTCGTACTTTAATATTGAACTTCAACTGTATTTTTAAAGTACAACTGTATTTTTCTCTTGAAGTGCAACTGTATTTTAAACCCGTTCCTACATTTGGGAACGAGACCCGTCCCTAAAAATTTTTCATGGAAGGTGACCCGATTGACCTAGGAATAAAATGAGAATCCAGTGGTGATGGCGCTTAGGCTGCGTTAAGCGGCGCAGGGTATCCTGACTTATTTGATCAGGTCAGGTGAGGTTGGAGAAAAAATGTCATTGTCATATCATAATTTTATGCTCCAAATTAGTTTATTTTTTTAACAGTAGTAATATTTGTCATACCAACCATACATTCTATGACAATGACGTTTTTGTCCAACCTCATCAGAGCAAATAAGTTGCGATAAGCCGCGTCAAACGCAGCATTAGCCTTCGTTTGATTCGGTGGTGGCGGGAGCAAGCTGCGGGTGGAACCGGAGAGTTCGAATTGGAGGTGGAGAGGAGGGGCTCTAGACGGAGCTTTTTGCTCCGTTCTTTAGGGCGCGGCGAGAGCAGATGGAGCAAACGCTGGCAGAGAAAGTTTATTTTCCTGCCGTCCGGCCGCATTTGCTCCAAAAGCCCGGCAAAAACCGGTTACCAAACGAAGACTTATGCTCCATTTGGCATGGTGGTGGCGGTCATGATCATGGGGATTAAATTGTCATTCGTTAACGCCTACCTAAAGAACTTCATCCACTTTTATGTCCAAACGGATGATTTTGTTAGGTGATCTTTAACGAATAATAGTTTAAGGGCCTGTTTGGGAGGGCTTTTTAGCTCCTTTTCGTTTTCTGGAAAACGCTACCACACTTAATAGACCGTTTGGATTGTCTATCGGTGGAAAAAGCTACCGCAAAAAACTTCATTTACTCATCTTTTGGAAAAGTCATATGTCACCTACTTTTCAACCTTTTCGAAAAGAACTTTCTCATCCAAAAACATTTATCTCTTAAAAAAATCTACAACTTGATTTTTTTGTCTTGGCGCGATTTTTTTCCCGAGCGTAATTTTTTTGCCCGGGTGTTTTTTTTGCCCGACGCGAATTTTTCGCCCGGGCACGATTTTTTCGCTCAGGCGCGGAGTTTTCGCATGAGCTAGCATTTTTCGCTCTGGTTGGCATTTTTTGCCCGGGCTGAAATTTTTTGCCCGGGCGCGCGGTTTTTCGCCCGGGTGAGTTTTTTCGCCCGAGTGCGGTTTTTTGCCCGTGCTTCATTTTTTTTCGCCCGAGCGTGTATTTTTCGCCCGAGCCGATTTTTCGTCCGACGTGATTTTTTCGCTCGGGTGGGTTTTTTTCATCCGGGTGCCATTTTTTGTCGTTGCACGAATTTTTTTCGCCCGAGCCGATTTTTTTGCCCGGGCGCGATTTTTTGCCCGGACGCGCTTTTTTGCCCGGGCATGATTTTTTTGCACCGGCGCGATTTTTTTGCCCGGGCGCAATTTTTTTACACCGGCGCGATTTTTTCGCCATCGCGTGATTTTTCACCCCGGGCGATTTTTGCGCCCGCACATGTATTTTTTCGCCCGGGGGCGTTTTTTTCGCCCGGTCGCGATTTTTTCACCCGGGGTCAATTTTTTCGCCCGGTCGTGATTTTTTCGCCCGGCCGCGATTTGTTCGCCCGGTCGCGATTTTTTCGCCCGGTCGCGATTTTTATTCCCGGGCGCGATTTTTTCGCTCGGGGGCGATTTTTTCGCCCGGGCGCGAATTTTTCGCCCGGACGCGATTTTTTAGCCCGGGCGCGATTTGTTTCTCCCGGGCGCGATTTTTTTGATCGGGAGCGGTTTTTCCCCTGGGCACTATTTCTTTCACCCGGGAGCGAATTTTTCGCCTCAACGTGATTTTTTGCCCGTTCGTGATTTTTTGGCCCGGTAGTGTATATTTTTCGCTTGTAAGCTATTTTTCGCTTTCAAGCGGAAATATCGCGTTCGTGCGAAAAATTCTCGTCCGTGCAAAAAATTCGCGTCCGGCCGAAATTTTCCCGCCTAGTCGAAAAATTAGTGCCCGTCCGAAAAATTCGCGCCCGTCCGAAAAATTTGCCGTCATCCAAAAAAATTCGTGCTCATCCGAAAAATTTGCGCCCGTTCAAAAAATTTGTGTCCGTCCGAAAAATTGGCACCCGGCCGAATAATTGAGACCTGGCCGAAAATATAGGGTTTGGCCGAAAAATTGGCGCCCACGCGAAAATATCGCCCCCGAGCGAAAATATCGCGCCCGGGCGAAAAATTCACGCCGGGGCGAAAAATTCACGCCCGGGCGAAAAATTCACGCCAGGGTGAGAAAAACCGCCACCTGACAAAAAATTCGCTCCCGGGCGAAAAAAACCTTCCCCGGCGAAATAATTACGTCTTTTCCCCCGGACGCACATTTTTAATAAAAAAAATTACCGCAACGGAGATTTGTCAAACGATTTATAAAGTGTTTCTCCTTTTTGAAAAGCTCTGCAAAAGAAATTCACCCAAACATCTCTCCTTTTCTAATAGACATTTTCCAAAAGCTCATTTTCCTACCATCCTTTTGTCACCGCTCCTTTTCCTTTCTGAAAAGCCTTCCCAAACAGGCCCTAACTCATGCGTTTACGACCGCCACTGCAGTGTCAAACGGAGCCTTAATGTCAAAAATAGGCATATGTTTCGTTTGGTAAGACGTTTTCACGCCCGCGTTTGGAGCAAATGTGCCGAAACCAAAAGGTGTATGGCGGTGTTTGCTTCGTTTCCTCCCGTCGGACAGCGAAAAAGCACCCGAAAAGCGTCGTTTTCAGCCCCTCCTCTCCCCCTCCAATCTGAAACCCTCCTTTCCATCCAACGCCCGCTCCTGCCACCGTCGTGCCAAATGGCAGGGCTTATTTATTCCTGGGAGTTTTGTCAAACACATTGTTATCTTTGAATGTATGTTTGGCAAGACAAAAGTTATGATTGCTGTCAAGAAAATAAATTTGTTTTTGAACATAAAATGCATGAATTTTTTTAGGTAAGTCTGGGTGTTCACGAACGGTGATTCATGACCACCACATTCACTGTTGAAATTTGATATAGCAGAAGATGGAAAATCAGGCGCAAGAACACTCAACCTATCCGAGCCCAAATAAATCAGATGCAAACAGAAGAGCAAGAATCTTGTACTAAACAATTTTTACAAGTCGAGACATACATGACGAAACATGATTCATCAAAGTACCCAAAGGGAAAATAGAAATAATACAAGGCAAAACTAGTCGCGCGGACTGATGAGGTAACCATCGGCTCTACTGCTATCCGCTACAGAGTCCGCTCAACCCGCATAGTCGTCAGACCGCAACCAAACCGCGCGGACTGCCCGTTATTCCAATGCTAAACTCTAACTGTCGATCTGCAAGCCGCCTAACCGCAAGGTTGCCTAGCCCCCAGACGACACGATCTGCTGCTGACGATCTGAATAGGCCGCCAGAAGCGGACAGCTTATTGAACCGGGAAACTAGTTGCAGAAGAGAGACCGTCTAGCCGCAACCCGCGACCTGCTGTTAACCGATGGTTGCTATCCGCAGAGCCCACACTTTCACTGACCACAGTCAGAACCAAGTCTTGGCCTTCCAGTGCTATCTGCACAACCTGCACAGCACAACCTGGTCAAAAGTTAAACCGAACGGATACAAAATCCAGTCCGCAGAAACTATCTGCGAGTTCACTTACTGTTCATTCCATTACTATTGATGTGATGAGGGGTCCTATTTATAGGCACGCTGAGGAGTGTGGTCACCGCCCTAGCCGATAGACTCACCGCTCCATCCCGCGGCAAGAATCAAGTGTATCCGCAAACCGCGGACACATAGCCAGTCCGTCGCGACCTGTGCCGAATTGCCAGCTCGCCACCAACAGAACTCCGCAGCAACATCCTGTCCACCTATTAGTGGACGCCACTCCAGCCCACGCGCCCTGCGGACTCACCTTCAGTCCACGTACCCCGAGCCCGCAGCTAAGGCATGAACGTCAACTGTCAGACTCGACGGAGAAGGAGAACAGTCTGCATGCTCAGGCGGGCATAGCTCCAGCCCGCACTCCCAAGTTTACAACCAAGGCACAACAGCCAAACTGCTAAACTTGGCGGACACTGCATCATTTTGCACGCCTTGCAGACTCAGCTCCAGTCTGCATTCCTCAAGCTCGCAACCAAGGCACAAGGCAACTGCTGCCGAGCTGGGCGGATTGAGAAGCAGTCCGCGCTTTACTATGCGATCATGTTGCACTGAGCCAATCCTGGACTTGGTTCAGAACTAACCAAGTCCACACCACCGACCACAAGGGCCAGCCCGCGCTTATTGGAGGACACTGGAAACAGTCTGCCAATCCCGGTGACCTCCAACACCCGTCCGCTCTAACCGGAGATCCTTACAGCTTCCACTAACCGCATCACCAGAGCTAGACCAAAGCATCTGCCATGCCAATCTGCCGAGCTCTAGTCAAGTCTGCATCTTGCCGGACTCCACGGATAGAGAAGTTATCCTCCTGGTTACCTTCTAGGATCTAACTGCCTGCAGAGCATAAGCCAGCCCGGCTAACCGCCGCCTTTGTCCGCACAGACCGCGTGAACAGACGGCTCGGGCCACCAAAGAACAAGCCATCTACAGCAGCCCTGCTGACCTGGCTAACCGCCAGTCCTGTCCGCATAGACAGCGCGAACAAGTCGTCCAGGTCTCCCAATCATTAACTTTCACTTCAACATTTTCAACACTCCCCCTTGAAGTTAGAAGTGGTGAACAACCCCAACATTTCACGTAACCTTGCACCCGGTCCTTCTGATAGCGCCTTCGAGAAGATGTTCGAGACACAGTCCCCGTCCCGCATATCCTGGACCTCCACTTGTGCGTCATAGGAGTATCACCAACGATCTTGGGCACAAGACCCCAAGCCTCACTTCCTCTAAGTGTAGTCACCTCCTTAACCTTGGCATCATTCACCTCCTTGACTCCAATGGTGTCATCATAGCTAGAAGACACTTGCTCGATCTGAGGGCCTACGAAGAAACAAGAGACCAAACTCACCAGGTTTCCTTCGCTATATCGAGCTGGTGGGTTAGTGATCCTCTTCGATCTCCGAAACCCTACAGCTAACCACCTCCACTGCTTCTGAACAGCTCCGTTCTCGGGCAACCCCGAAACAATGCTCTCCTTGCTTCCTAAACAAGAAGCCACCACACTGGAACCAGAAGCACCTTGAGCAATGCTCCCCCTGCTACCTGAACCAAAATCCTCCGCTCTTGAACAAGAACTGCTCGGAACATCACTCCCCTTGCTACCTGAATAAGAAGCACCTAGAGCAACGCTCCCCATTCTTCCTGAACCAAAAATAACACTCCTCGATCCAGAAGCACCTGGAGCATCACTTCACCTGCTTCCAGAACCAGACGCCTCTGCCATGGAGCTAGAATAACCTAGAGCTCCTGGTGACACATGTAGCTCCTTTTGAACCTTAGCAGCAGCCTTCTCCAACCTACTATCTAACCTACTCTCCTTTAACTCCACACATGAGCTACCCCAATACTACGTCAGCTCATCGAAGAAACATCTCTCGACACGATGAACTTCTTCGTCGCAGGATCTATATTCCTCCATCTCCTCTTCTGCTCATCATACCCAACGAAGACTAGCTTCATCTTGAGAGCATCCGGAGTGTGTACGTAGCAGGTAGATCCAAACATTCGAATGTGCTTCACGCTGGCCTTTATCCTGAACATCAGCTCATACATAGTCTTCAAGTTGATCGGACTCAGAGGCATCTGATTGATGACATGTGCCGCGCAGGCCATCCCTTCCGCCCAAAAGGCCCTAGGAATGCCTTTGCACTAAAGCCAACACATGCAGGTATCCGTCAAAAGACGGATCTTCCGATCTGCTACTCCACTTTGTTGTGAAGTATGTACACAAGAGAGCTCCCTTTGAATTCTATGTTTCCTGCAGAAGTTAGAGAACACGGTTAAGCCGAACTCACCTCCGTTGCCTGTTCTCAACTTCTTGATCCGCAGACCAAGCTGATCTCCTTCATGAAGTACACCCAAGTATACCTCGAGTAGTCATCAACTAATATTAGCAAGTACCTACTGCCTCCAGACTAGCGGTGATGGTCGGTCCCACCAGATCACCATGGACAACCTCCAATGGTGCCTTACACCTGGACTATGCCTTATCAAACGCAAAGCGATAAGCTTCACCATGTTTACATCCCGCACAAGCTTGACTGTCGTCGAAGGATGATATCCTAGGAAAACATCTCACAAGGCTTCTCACCGCTGTTGCTTTCAGTTTGTCCATCCCCACGTGCCCCAGTCTTTCATGCCAGATAAGTGCACTATCACTGGCCTTCAACCGATCAACATCAGAACGTGTTGACAACCCAACAAAGTCCTTCCCTTTGCTCCCAACATGCGCAATGCTCACCGAGTGCATGATAACCTTACACTCCTTCTTGAAGTTACCAGGCTGCTTGCATCTATATCACCTTGGTCCTTCCTTCCTTTCCCATCACGCCTAGTATAAACACTCCTTTCTTGCTGATCAGAAGTAGAGGGACCAACCTCAGCAACCAACTTCACCTCCTTGTTGAACAACTCATCGAGGAAAGTCCAAATCTCTGCAGCTGACCAACATCCGCCGATGTGGTCCAAGAGTTTCGATGAGATCACCTGCTTGAGAACAACCTCCGCTTTCGTGTTTGTCTTCTTCCAAGCTCTCATCACTTCAGTATTACTAGCAGTAACCTCTTGCCTTTCATTTCCACAAACCACCTCTCAAAGGTAATCGCCAAGAAGATAGCTTTCTATACATTACTTCCACTTATCAAAGTTAGTCCATGTAAAAAACTCAATTCTAAAACCTCTTGCCAAATCACCTCCCATTACACTAAACCATGGTTCACTTAGACTCACAAAAGCACTGAAGCAAACTGCCGGTTGATCCACTGCACAAGGCTCTGTTCCCTCTGATAAAATGTTGAAATTTGATATAGCGGGAGACGGTAAACCAGACGCAGGAAGACTCAACCTATCTGAGCCCAAATGAACCAGATGCAAACAGAAGAGCAAGAATGTTATACTAAACAATCTTTACAAGGCGATACATACAAGGCGAGACATGATTCGCCAAACTACCCAAAGGGAAAATAGAAATAATACAAGGCAAAACTAACTGCGTGGACTGATAAGGTAACCGCCCGCTTTACTTATTGAAACCGAAAAGTCGGTCTCGAGAAGTTCACCCTTGGGGAAGGGGTGATCGTACACGTACCTCTCTTCCGCGAGCCCGAAAAACCAAGGAAAAAGAACTAGGGACAGACCCAAGGCTCCAGCACGGAGGTCCCTCCACACACCCGGAAGATCTTAGAGCGCTTCCCCTCCTTAGCCAAGTGCTGAAGCTTAGGTATCTAAGAAAGCACTAGAAGACCGGGCACAAGTGAGCATGACTTCTGAGATACCCCTTAGGTCCTATTTATAGGATTCTGAAAATGGCATGCAAATAACCAAATCTTATTGTTTTGAATAGCTATGTGCAACCCAGGTTGCTCTGTCAACAGTGTAACTCCACCGTTGGGGAACTAGGGCCAGACCAACGTGGCAACATGGTAAAAACTCATTACGGACCTGGGCGAACAACCCTCTGAATCCTCTACTCGCTCCGGCAGGGGGAGTGTTCGGTGGAGCTCGCGCTCGCCTGACGTCCAACCCCCATTTTCCGAGCTCAGCTCGACGAGCTTCGAGCACGACCTGACGAATGCTAGACTCGGCCCGACGGGAGCTGAGTTCGGCCTACATATGTCCTTGCCGAGCTCGCCTGGGAGTTGGAACTGACTAAATCGGTTGGTCGAGTCTCCCGTCGACCCACTCGCCGGATATGTAGTTGTACACAATCCCTGCTCTTTGCGAGGTTGGGACAAGCTCGGAAAGAGACATCCAACCCCACAGGATTCGGTGAGTGCAACGGGAGCCCAAAAGAATCTTTTGGTGGGGTCCACCAGCGGCTATATATACATATGCCTACACACCCGGATGACCTTTGCCATTCTCCTTACTGGAGCCTTGTCAAGATGCCGCTTCCCAAGGAGGTTCTAGAGCAAGTGGCGCGATCTCGCGAGGAAGCTGCAGCTCGCATCGTGGGCCTGACCGACCTCAGCGCCCCGCCTCGTATTCTTGTCGAGTCTAGTTCGGCAAAGAAAGCGAAGTCTCTCCCAAAAGATGTCGAGCCCATCTATAATGATTTTAAAACAGTCCTGGATAACGGGGACGGGTCCTCCACTTGGCTAACTCCTGAACCCCAGGACAAAGACATCATTGTCCTTTCCATCGACCAGGCCAGCCGAGGCCATAGCGGCGAGATATCCACACTGCAAGCCAAGAATCCTCATGATAATCTGCAGAATCAGGCTTCCTACGCAAGCCTCCGGGCTTCGCTCCCCAGATTCGAGACCACGGGGCTGGACTCGCAGAAGCCGAGGTCGCCAGCACGCCCTCCTCTACGACAACCTCTTGCTCCTGCATCTGCGGGGGGAGGTACTGAGGTCATCCCCATCCCCGGCTTTATCCGTCTCTCTCCAGAGGCTCCCTGACATGGTCGTGGAAAGGTTTTAGGCCATCCTCCTCCTCGCGTCGACCTGGAGGAGTTGGGTTTGCATGGTAGGTTTTCAACTTCCCCAAATCCTGTTCGGCTTCGGCGATGCTCGCCCCTTCACTTAATACTGCAACTGTTCATGCAGACCTTACTATAGAGTCTGAGGCCGACGAATCCACGGGCCAGGTTCGATACTCGCCCCTCCCTTCTCAACGCACTTTGGATTCCTTCCTGGACTCCAAGCTGGAGGGCCCCAAACGGTCGAGGCGAGAACATCTGGTTCTCAAGAAGCTGGTGCGCGAGCTCCACGAGGTGCGGAGAGACAACAATAAGCTGCAGCGGGAGTGTGCGCGGCTTGCGAACACAGTGAGGGTCAGCTCGGCATTCGAGACGACGTCTTCTTCCATGCTCCTAGACGAGATTGATGAGAACCTTCAGATCGTTCATAGGAATCTAGGGTGACTTCATGGACTCCACGCGCAACGACCTGCGGTGACGAGGCCGTGAGACCAGGGTAACTTGAGATGGTCCCCCTGATGGGCTTATTGGTACTCGCCCCTGTTCTCCCCTAGTCCGCGCATGTTGGGGTTTTTTCATTTCTGCCCCGGGCATTATTCACATCTTGTCTGTAATAACTTGGGATAATTTTTATATCATTATTAACATCTTTAAATGAAACAACCAGTGTCCTATCAGTCTCATCTCGCCATAACACAAGGTTAGCTCGCGGCGGTCGGCGTGCTGGAGGCGGCGAGCTGGGGTAGGCGAGCCAGGCTGACTGGCCGGTTCGGTCTCAAATCGTCCCCCATATAAATAGGCCTTCTCACCAACCACCGTCACGCCTTTACTGCTTCGGTACTTTTTGATGGCATGCTCACTTGTGCCCGGTCTTTTAGCGCTTTCTGAGATACCTTAGCTTCAGCACTTGGATAAGGAGGGGAAATGCTCTCAGATCTTCTGGATGTGTGGAGGGACCTCCGTGCTGGAGCCTTAGGTCTGTCCCGAGTTCTTTTTCTTTGGTTTTTCGGGCTCGTGGGAGAGAAGTACGTGTGCGATCACCCCTTCTCCAAGGGTGAACTTCTCGAGACCGACTTTTCGGTTTCAATATTTTGGTGCGGTAAGCGTGGAGTGTGATCAGCAAAGAAACTCTTCTGCAAGTTCGATGGTTGGAGATGAAGGATGAGGTTCAGGCGAGGCCAACTCGCCACCCCATCCCGCAGCGGCGGGAATAACCGCAGAGCTCAGAGAGGAAGTGCTTGGGCTTGTCAGGGTCGCACTCGGCATACGGGCCAAAAGCACGACATCGGCAGTTCTTGTGGTCAGCACCCCAGTCTTGGGCAATGACGCACCCATTCGACGGGTCGGGAAGGTGGTCGTAGATGGAGGTGAGCGCGAGCTGCGGGGGTGAGTCCTATTCCTAGGCTCGGCAGGCGAGTACCACTTCGGCGAAACGGCAGGAGGGGAGTTCCCAGCTCGCCTGGCCGAGGGGGGAAGCCCTTTCAGCGAGTTCATTTCTTCTGCCCCAGTTCTAGAGGGGTTCCGGGAGCCGGAGATGTCCTATTACACCAGGAAAGGAGATCCGGTCCAGCACGTCCAAGGGTTCGAGGACGTAGTTTTGATCCAACAGATGTCAGATGGGTTAAAGTGCATGTTCTTTGCCATCACCCTTAGGGAGAAGGCGAGAGACCACCATCTCCCGGCCGGCTCCATTTACTGTTTTGAGGACTTGCGCCTGAGGTTTATGTTGAGGTTCACCATGTCCAAAAAGAGGAAGAATGAGGACGAGTCCTTGTTCCGTGTCAAGCAAGGAGCAGGCAAGGCCCTGGGAAGCTACCTGGACAGGTTCCATGAGGAACTGTCCCAAGTACAGGAGATGTCGGGGCACACCATGATAGGTTCCTTCACTTTGGGCCTCCAACCCGAGTTTTCGCCATGGAACTGAAGGGGATGCCTCCAGTGTCTTTTGAGGCACTCATAGAGAGGGCGACAAGGGAGGCTGATATGGAGACAACGCACCCGGAGTTTGCCCAGAGGATGGCCAGGTGGGTGGCAGAGGAGGAGAGGCCAAGGGGTGGCCGGGCTCGGGAGGAAAGGAGGGTTAAGCCCCGACAGAGGGAATAGCTGCATCAGCAACAACCCAGATGGGGGCGTCAGGGGTCGACTAATCGACTGGGATGGAGGCCGGAGTGGCAGTACCAAGGGCCACGAAGGGGTTATCATGGAGGGGATAATCACCAGGGTGGCCATGGTCAGTTTCACCCCCAGGGTGGGAGGCAGGGTCAGAGACCCCCTCTCCCCGATCAGGAGGAGGCCATGACAATTGCCCTGGGAGGAAGGAGGAGAGGACAACCGAGAAGAAGGAGGGACGTCAGGGCAGACCTACCCTATTGCGACTTCCATCAGGAGGAGGGGCACACCACAACCATGTGCCTAGAGTTCCTCGAGATGAGGGGAATAGGGAGCAGCAGTAGCGGCAGGACAAACCGGGTGTGCGGATTGAAGAGGTCCGGCCTCGGGCAGAGGTGGACAGATGCGAAGACCGGGCCGATGTCGGAACCCGAGGAGGATCAGAGTGATCCAGGGGGGGGGGGGTTGGGCCTCGAGGCTTTCCGCAAGGCAAGCCTCCACGCCGTGTATCGAAGGAGCATCGGCTCGACATCCCAGACCCCGCCCTCGGACGAGAGGATCACCATTTCAAGGGAGGACATGTCGGGCCATGAGGACCCATTCTACGATGCGCTGGTCATTCAGACAACCATAAAAAATTTCACCGTTTCCCGGATCCTTGCCAACAACGGGAGCTCCGTCAACGTCATCTTCAGAAGGTCGTTCGATGCAATGAAGGTGGAGGCCAAGAGGGTGCTGGTCTTTGATGGACCTCTCTTCGGATTCACCGGGGAGAGGAAAGAGGTGGAAGGAGGAGTGGGACTCCATGTCAGCCTGGGGGCACAGTCCAAGAACTTCAGGTTCATCATCGTGGACACCCCCAGCAGCTACAACGCCATCTTCGGGCGACCTCTTCTCAGCGCTTTCCATTGCGTCCCCTCATACTTCCACCAATGCCTCAAGTTCGACACGGAGGGGATTCAGGTCAGAGTCCATGATGATCCCAAGGTGTCGAGGGAATGTTATGTCATGACTGTAAACTCCATCTCTTGGCAGGAGGGGGATGAGGAGATGGAGCGAAAGTTGGAGGAGTCAGAGCAGGAGGTAGAGGAGAACCGTGCTTAGGAGGAGGAGGCGGAGGAAGTCCTGGAGTCAGCCAGAGCGATGGTCGTGGAGGACGGTGAGGAAGAATTCCATGCCCCAGGATGGGAGGAAGTTGAAGAGGTGGTGGAGATGGAGGTTCTCACCCTAGGAGAAGGTTCGCGTCAGCGAGGGACTGACCCCGGAGGCCCAGGGCAGTATGCTGGAGTGCATCCAAAAGAACGTGGACATCTTTCCTGGAGCGCCATGGAGATGCCGGGGATCGATGCTGACGTGGCTTGCCATCGCCTCAACCTGGACCTGGGAGCTCGCCCCGTCCAGCAAAAGAAGAGGTCCATCGCGGACAAACTGGTCGAGCCGATCAGGGAGGAGGTAGCCAAGCTTCTCAAGGCTGGCTTTGTATCAGAAATACAATACCTCGGTTGGATCTATAATATAGTAATGGTTAAAAAAGGAGACGATCGGTGGTGCATGTGTGTTGGTTTTTCTTTGCTTAATAAATCATGTCCCAAGGATTGTTACCTCTTGCCTCGGATCGACGCGCTGGTTAACTCGACCGTCGGTTTTCTTATAATGACTTTTCTAGATGTGTTTTCAGGTTACCGCCAGATCAGGATGCACCCTACCGACATCAAAGATGTCTCCTTCATCACTAGGGACGGGTGCTACTACTACAAAATGATGCCCTTTGAGCTAAATAATGCGGGAGCAACCTATCAGAAGATGATGGATAGGGTCTTCCGAGAGCAAAGGGGGAGGAACCTGGAGGTATATTTGGATGGCCTCATGATCAAGAGTCGAGATGTTGACTCTCACATCCGGGACTTGGAGGAAGCCTTCGCCACCCTATGCAAGTATAAGATTTGGTTGAACACCCTAAAGTGTGTCTTTGGGGCAAGCAGGGGTAAGTTTCTAGGTCCTCTCCTTACCCCTGCAGGTGTGGAGCCCAACCCTGACAAGGTGAGGGCAATTATGGACTTAGGGTCACCTCGGAATGCTAAGGAGGTGCAGCGGCTGATAGTGAAGCTGGCAGGATTGAACAGGTTCCTCTCCCGGGCCGGAAAGAAGTGTTCCCCCTTCTTTAAAACTTTGAGGGGAAGACAGAAGTTCGAATGGACTAGGGAATGCGAGGAGGCATTTCAGGCCTTGAAGAGGCAGTTGACTCAGGCCCCCTGCTCTAAGGGCCAAAGGAGGGGGAGGACCTATTTTTGTATCTAGTGGTTGGGGCAGAGGCCTTAAGCTCCGTCCTAGTTCGGGAAGAGGGGAAGAAGCAAATCCTCGTATATTATGTAAGTCGGGTCATGAGGAAGGCAGAACTCCATTATCCCATCTTAGAGAAGATGGCCTTCGCTCTGGTCATCTCAGCCCGGAGAATCAGGCCCTACTTCCAGGCACACTCAATCCGAGTAGTGACTGATCATCCCCTCCACAACATCTTTGAGGGGGTGGAGCATTTGGGCAGGTTGGCCAAATGGTAAGTGGAGTAGAGCGAGTTCAATATCTCCTTCATTCCCCGCCTTTCAATCAAGGCCCAAGCAATGGTCGATTTCCTAGTAGACAACGTGGTTGAAGTGGCAGAGGCAGATCTCACTCATCCTCCTCCCTGGAAGGTAATGGTGGATGGCGCCTTAGGGAGGCATTCCCTGGGGGTTGGAGAGCCCTCGGGGAACAAGGATCGAGCAAATGGTGGTGGCGCACTTTCCCATCACCAACAACCAGGTCGAGTACAAGGCGGTGATCGCATGGCTGCGCCTAGCTAGGGAACTAGGGGTACTTGATGTGGAGGTCCTAACCAATTCCATGGTGGTGGCTTCCCTGATCAATGGGGAGTTTGAGGTAAGAGAGCCTACTATTCGGCTATACTTGGCAAAGATGAAGGGAGTCATCAGCGTGTTCCAGACCTTCTCCGTCCGACATGTCCCGCGGGAAGAAAATGAGCAGGTGGATCAGTTAGCCAAGCACGGCCCCCGGGTGGGGGTACCATCACCGACCTGTTCCGCCCATCCATCGAAGAAGGGGAGCTGATGGAGGTGGATCATCACTCTACGTGGATGGATCCCTTCATCACATTCTTGTCCATGGGGAGGTACCCAGAGGGGATGGACAAGAAGAAACTCAAACACAAGTCATCATACTACCTCATGCGCGATGGGCAGTTATATCAAAAGACTCTCTCGGGGCTGCTGGCTCATTGTGTGGCCGAGAGGGAGGTACTGAGGATTTTGTAGGAGGTTTACTCCGGGGAGTGCGGTAGTCTCTCAGGAGGTCGAATCTTGGAAAGAAGGATGGTAAGGCTGGGATACTTTTGGCCTACCCTGGGTTATGATGCTGCTGAGTTCGTAAAGAAATGTCACACATGTCAGATGTTTTACAGCCAGCTCAGCAGCTCAGGAGCATCACGGCTTCCTGACTCTTCGCAATATAGGGGGTGGATCTAGTAGGGCCTTTTTCTCAGGCCAGAAGGCAGAGAAGGTTCCTGTTGGTAATGATAGATGATTTTTCTAAGTGGTTGGGGGTGAAGACACTGGCCAATGTGACCTCCTAGGTGATCAGGAATATGGGTGTGCAAAAATAACCGAAGAACCGAGAACCGGATCGGAACCGAACCAAATTGAGCAGTTCAGGTCGGTTCTTATGTGTCTCGGTTCGGTTCTGGGACGTGGAAATAGTTAAGTCTAGGGGTGTGATGAGTCCGATATTTATAGTGATTTTTGGACTTATCTGGGCTAGTTTTCATTTGTTTGCACTTCA
Source organism: Platanthera zijinensis (assembly GCA_039513925.1). Lineage (NCBI taxonomy): Eukaryota > Viridiplantae > Streptophyta > Magnoliopsida > Asparagales > Orchidaceae > Platanthera > Platanthera zijinensis. Next base: position 212,207,947 of record CM077082.1, on the reverse strand, counting down.
CTTTTAGTGTGTTATCATTGCTATTTCATTTATTCTGCTTTTCATGCTAGATGCACTATTTTGTCCCATGGGTCTGCAATTGCACATTCTTTTGATGGAGGTAAGCACATGGTGTCCCCATGGTTCATTTTGCTGAGTTTTGGTGCTAGGAGCTTATGCTCCAGCTTGCTGTTCTTTCTGTGCAGGAGGTGCATTTTCCCCAAGGGCAGGAGTTCTGAATTGTGGAAAACGCACGGTCATGTGTTTTCTTAGCGCACGGTTTCGTCATGCTCGTGCGTTTGATGGAGTCGAGTGGATCTCGACACAGGCGTTGAGTTATAGCTCGACGATTGTTAACGCACGGGTAGGCGCACGGTTTCACCCAAATCGTGCGAGAAGAAAACGCACGGTTTCCCTGTAACATTTGTTTCGGCACCATTCTGGGGTTAATCGTGTGTTTCCTTCACACACAGGAAAACGTGCCCATGCGCAAGTAAAACGCACGGTTCCCAGGTTTCCCTTATTTTCATGCGTTATGTGTTTACCCGTGCGATTTCCTTCACGCACGGACAGACGCGCCCGTGCACGAGTAAAACGCACGGGTCAACGTTTCTTCTTCCGCGATCAAGATCTGTAAGTTAATAACGCACAGTTGGCGCACGGTTGTGCGCGGGACCGTGCGTGACCATTTTTCTGATCTTTTCCTATTTAAAGCGCAGATTTTCACCATTGTGAGATCTTCGATTCCAACCACCCCCTCCGCAATTTTAGGGCGAAACTTCGCCGTTCCACCAAGGAGAGGAGATCCGGGCAAACATTAAACGCCAAATCCAAGCCGGAGCTTCCTCTCGGCCTCCTCCTTCATCCTAGAGCTTCAAGAAGGGGTTTAACCTAGCTTTCTCCATCAAGCTAGGAGAAGTTGTGCCTTCTTCCACCGGCTCGTGACACGAAGAAGACAGGTCCATTGGGAGTGAGTGACATCCTTTTCTACCCCGGACGCAGTTGAGGACCGAGCTTGGACGCGGATTAACAACCCGACGATTCCAACCGTGAACCCTCAACAAGACTTCAGATCCGGTTGATTTCGCACACTTCTCTTCTCTTGTTGTTGATAGTTTAGTTTAACTCCTTGTATTGATGAAGTATATTTAGTTTGTAAAACATTTGTATTAAATCATGTCTATGTGATTTTATGTATTTTGTTATATTTGCTTGAGGTGCGCCATATTCCATCCACCGCCATCCACTCTTGCTGCACTAGCAATTGCTAGTAGTGTGCGTTGCGAAGAGTTGCTCTCGACCCTCATTCCGCAAGACTTCTCGCCCATCTGCCAAGCGATTCATTGCATAGCGGCCCGACTAGTCTTCCATCCCGCCTGGCGAAGCATCGTATAGCAGCGTTGCATATGAGTAGTTGTTAGTGTTTTTATTTTCTTTTATCGCAATATAAAACCCCCCCTTTTCGTTACCTCCGACCTAAGGACTTCAATCTCAAGTTCTCCTCGAAATTAACTCCACCTTACTGTGTTCCTTGAGAGATCGATACTTGGGAAAATTCACCCATTTTATATTACTTGTGCGACCGGTATGCTTGCCACACGTGCATCAAGTTTTTGGCGTCGTTGCCTGGGAACACAGTCGTGTGAGTTTTTGGAGAGGGAGACGTGAGATTGCTTTCCTTTTCCATTATAAATTGCTTTTGTTTTGTTATTTTTATTTATCTTGTTTTTTTGTTGTTTAGGCAACTGTAGTAATATATTGTTGGATTTAGTAATTTGCATAATTTATTTTGAATCTGCTATTTCGACACCATGTGGGGATATTCGTATGCCCAATATCGTTGGTGTGGAAAGTCCTCCCACGCTAGTCATGAATGCCCTACGAGAGATATTGAGCATATGCCTCAGCGCATAATGCATGAGATGCTGTTTTCTTACAGCCCTTCAAACACTGTGCCCCGAGCTTATGGTCAATCGTCCTCGCCGCATACACCATTCTCTTATGCTTCTCCGGTCTCACAAATACCGCAGAGTATTGGGAGAAAGTTTTTGTATTGTCGTAGAACAGATCATGTCCTGAAGGATTGTGCCGAGTACCTCCATGTGATGGAAGAGGATGATGAGCCGGACATCCGGATCATCCCGAATCCTACCCTTGGTGGCACACCTTCATCGTCTGGATACATGTCCCTATCACCTTCAGGTTTTGAAGGGAATGATTTGGACACAACCACCAGATGTGTGGCTGATCTGGGCTTCGACGTAGCTGAGCCCATCTCTCCCGTGCATACATCTCTAAGTGTGGAGCCGATTCTTTGGGAGGAACCTACACTTGACTTTTATCCAAGCAAAGTTCCTCCGCCTTTTGTGCATTCTACTTCAGTCGTTTCTTACGATATTTTCGACGATGCAACACAAGTTGAGGCTTGTGATACATGGATTGTTTCCACTCCCATGGAGGAGGAATCCGGGATCACTCCACTGATTATTTCCTTATGTTCTTCGTCTCTTTTATTTCTTGATCCCCCTTCTTTATCCGAGCCTGTGCAGGTTGAATCTCCACGGGTAAGTTGGGTTGACGTTGAGCCTTGCGCTCAGGCTGTCAACGAGTGCATCCTCTTGTGTGAGGAGGTTCCTACCTCCTTCATAGTGGAAGCCTCTGCCGTCACCTTCGCCCCTAGCGAACTTGTGGTGGACGAAACCTTGTTAGGCAAGGACTTGTTTTGTGGTGAGATGAGTGAGGACCAGGCCTCCTCCTCATCTTACTTCCTATTTCCACTGCCCGCGAGGAGCAGGTATGATTATTTAGGCAGAGGGGTAACTGTCTTATCTCCGTATCTGTACCCGTTACCGCAACGGATAATGGAACAGTTACCTGTTCATTTTGCTTTTCATAGGCCCATTAGCTAGAACTGTATAGAATTTAATAAGTCGTGCTGGGATGACAGTAACCCCAGTAGTTATCTTACTTCTATTGCATTTTCATTTTCGTAGTTAGAGTAGTTAGTTACTTTTTATTCAGTTTTAGTATATCTATTTTCTTCTGTTTTTGTGGAGCTCACCCCTGCAGGTATACATTGCACCTTACAAAGTCAGGTTCGCTTCAGATTTTCACGCGTCTTTTGGTATGCTCACTAGCTGAGCATTATGTAACCTCTTCCCTTATCCCATTATGAATTTAATTTTAATATCTTATGATGTGTTGTTTAGTCTAAGTCTAGGGGAGAGCGATTATTTGTTACCTTTTGCACACTTTTAGTTTATGTTCATACTAGAAGCCTTTATTGTACTATTTTGTTTAGTTCATTACATCGCACACCACTGCACCCACATGAGCGCGTACTTAACTGTTAGCGTACCGCGAGTTAAACTCGTGTCTTTGTTTGATTTGGGAAAATTATGGTGTTGGCTTAGGATTGTGAGACAGAGTAAAATGCTGACTTTACTGTGCTCCTAGTCAATTGCTCTTGTCTCGTGTAGAAATTTAAGTAGATTAAATTTTTCTGTATGCTTATAGTTTTATATTTTTCTATTTGCGTAAATACTTTTTATTCTACTCAAAAGTTGGTGAATCCGGTGTGAAACAAACAGTAGCGTAGGAATGTGTGTAGCCGTTACTAGGCTTTTTTTGCTCGAGTCAGGAGAAAGGATTATCTTTCTCGGTGGCTAAAAACGTTCCCTAAGCTACTCTCGAAGCATTGGTACATGGTTAGTCAAGCGTGAGTGTGATGTATGCCATCATTTTGGCCCGGTTGAGCTTTGTACCGTTCCTAACGTCATATCCCCGCTAGCCCTGTTGTGCCTACCCTTTTTTGATTCATCTCCACCATGGTTTCACCAAAGCCTCATAGCCTATCCTAGTCGCACACCCAAGTAGAGCTTTAGTGTTTTACATTTTCATGTTGGGTTGTGATGTGGTGTTATTTTTTGTGAAAATGTGGAAGTGCCCACAAGTTTATATTTGCTGAGATTGTGAAAATAAAAAGATGAAAAAAAAAGAAAAAAATATATTTGTAAGGAAAAAAAAAGAGAAGAAGAAAAAGTTTTATTGAAAATCTTTTTGAAGATGTGATTGTATGTGGAGTAGGCGGCGTGCACACCCATATATTAAAAGTTAAGGCTGGGGGTGTGGCGTACTTGTTTGTATTGTTGTTAGCGGTAGATTTCTTCTTATGATAGCTCATTTGGGTTAGGTGCATAGCCTTCATGTTTATCTTTGTTTACCTCACCGTAACCCAAGCCCCATCTTTAATCCTAAATTCCTACGGATTCACGTTTGAGTCTGACTAGTACCGTGGAGAGAGTGTGAACGGGCAAGCATATGGTCCCCGACATTGGTGGATTCCTTTGAAGGTGATCCTGAGCCCCGATCTTTGGCAAAGATCACCTTAGTGGCCTGCCTACTTTCTTTATATGCGTGACCGGATGATTCACCGTGATTCAATTTTTGAGTAGCAATAAAATTTTGATACGCATTGTGAAAATATAAACTATTTTGCATACTTAGAAATTTCTTCTATTATATTTGTACGAGTACGAGCATGCGATTTCACATGGTACTCTGTATTTCAATTTCTATGTTAGCCAGATTATTTTCCCTATCTGCATAGATTTTGTTTTCTAGGGACGTGCAAACAGTTAAGTCTGGGGGTGTGATGAGTCTGATATTTATAGTGATTTTCGGACTCATCTGGGCTAGTTTTCCTTTGTCTGCACTTCACTTTTAGTGTATTATCATTGCTATTTCATTTATTTTGCTTTTCAGGCTAAGGGCATTATTTTGGCCCATGGTTCTGCAATTGCACATTCTTTTGATGGGGGTAAGCGCACAGTGCTCCCCATGGTTCATTTTGCTGAGTTTTGGTGCTGGGAGCTTGTGCTCCAGCTTGTTGTTCTTTCTGTGCAGGAGGTGCGTTTTCCCCAAGGGCAGAAGTTCTGAATTGTGGAAAACGCACGGTCGTGTGTTTTCTTAACGCACGGTTTCGTCGTGCTCGTGCGTTTGATGTAGTCGAGTGGATCTCGACACAGGCGTCGAGTGGAGCTCGACGATTGTTAATGCACGGGTAGGCGCACGGTTTCACCCAAACCGTGCGAGAAGAAAATGCACGGTTGTCCTGTAGCATTTGTTTCGGCACCATTCAGGGGTTAATCGTGTATTTCCTTCACGCACGGGCAAATGCGCCCATGCGCGAGTAAAACGCAATGTTCCCCTGTTTCCCTTGTTTTCCTGCGTTCTGTGTATACCCGTGCGATTTCCTTCACACACGGACGGACGCGCCTGTGCGCGAGTAAAACGCACGGGTCAACGCTTCTTCTTCCGCGATCAAGATCTGTAAGTTAATAACGCACGGTTAGCGCAAGGTCGTGCGCGGGACCGCGCGTGACCATTTTTCTGATCTTTTTCTATTTAAAGCGCAGATTTTCACCATTGTGAGATCTTCGATTCCAGCCATCCCCTCAGCGATTTTAGGGCGAAACTTCGAAGTTCCACCAAGGAGAGGAGATCCGGGCAAGCATTCAATGCCAAATCCAAGCCGGAGCTTCCTCTCAGCCTCCTCCTCCATCCTAGAGCTTCAAGAAGGGGTTTAACCTAGCTTTCTCCATCAAGCTAGGAGAAGTTGTGTCTTCTTCCACCGGTTCATGACACGAAGAAGACGGGTCCATTAGGAGTGAGTGACAGCCTCCTCTACCCCGGACACAGTTGAGGACCGATCTTGGATGCGGATTGACAACCCGACGATTCCAACCGTGAACCCTCAACAAGACTTCGGATCCGATCGATTTCACACACTTCTCTTCTCTTGTTGTTGATAGTTTAGTTTAACTCCTTGTATTTGATGAATTATATTTAGTTTGTAAAACATTTGTATTAAATCATTTCTATGTGATTTTATGTATTTTGTTATATTTGCTTGAGGTGCGCGATATTCCATCCACCACCATCCACTCTTGCCGCACTAGCAATTGCTAGTGGCGTGCATTGCGAAGAGGTTCTCTCGACCCTCATTCCGCAATCCTTCTTGCCCATCCGCTAAGCGATTCAGTGCATAACGACCCGACTAGTCTTCCATCCCGCCTTGCGAAGCATCGCATAGCGGCGTTGCATAGGAGTAGTTGTTAGTGTTTTTATTTTCTTTTATCGCAATATAAAAACCCCCTTTTCGTTACCTCCGACCTAAGGACTTCAATCTCAAGTCCTCCTCGAAATTAATTCCACCTTACTGTGTTCCTTGAGAGATCGATACTTGGGAAAATTCGCCCATTTTATATTACTTGTGCAACCGGTACACTTGCCGCACGTGCATCATACACATATTCACGTTTTGACAAAACGCACCAGACCAAAACGCAATACCGAATGAAGCCTAAGTTGAAAATAAAATAGACATGTATAGTGAACAAATCACTTTCCTAAAAGTTGAGTTAAGTAAAGCAAAACAGTTAGAAGAATCACTTAATGGAAGAAGCAAACAACTAGTAGAAATTACAAGCACACTTAATACTAGGCGGATTAGGTGCATCATCTAGTGAACCACCAATCATTCAGAAAAACCATCTATCTCAACCCGTAAAGTTTATATCAGATAAGGGTAAGAAGAACACAGAACAAATCAAAACGGTTAACAAAGTCTTAAAATAAGTTGAGATAAATAAGGAAAAACAAAAGGCTAAGTCTGAACAAACATCGTCGAACCAAGATCAATGATCTCAGCATTATTCGTCGAACGACGATCGACGATCTCAGAACCCAGAGTTTGAGCCTAAACACTCAGCAAACGGGGATCGACGATATTATTATGTATCGTCGAACAGAGCGCGACGATCGTGGAACCCAGATAATAGTCGCTATTATTCTGAGAACCAAGATCGACGATATCAATGCTGTTCGTCGAACACAGATCGACGATCTCAACATAAATCATCGAACCCAAATCAGTTTCATCAAAACTATAACTTCAACAGAAATTTCAATAAGAACTCTAACCCTAAACCTGTCTATCCCTTAACTAACTGGATAATTACACCTTGGAGATTTCATCCCTTAGGTTATAAAATTCAACCTGAATGCTCTTATATTTCAAGTTTTAAATATGAAAAGAAGCAAGGACCAAGGTTACCTGGGTCCAAAATATATAAGCTGTTATTTTACAGGTGAAGACCTATCCTACCATACATGATAAGTGGTATTTGGATAGTGGGTGCTCTAAGCACATGACAGGAAACACGGCTAATCTAAGTAACTACAAGGCAAATCTAGGTCCAAAGGTTATATTTGGAGACTCAAGCTTTGACCAGACAGAAGGTTATGAAGAATTTACACTTGGAGTTGTCACATTCAGAAAAGTGGCATATGTAAGTGGCTTGAAACATAACTTAATATCTATAGGTCAGCTATGTGATGCAGGTTAACAGGTATGTTTTACTGAATCCAAATGCAATATTTCTTTAGATAACAACACTATGTTATCAGGTATTAGACAAGGCAATATCTATTTAGTTGATTTTAATTCTGCTAGTTCAGAGATCTGTTTGTTTAACCAGGTTAGTAATAACAATGCACTATGGCACAAAAGACTAGGACATATAAATCTTAGAAATATTACTAGGTTATCTAGGGACAACCTTGTTAGAGGATTACCCTCTTGCCCCTACAAGAAAGAAAGTCTTTGCAGGGCTTGTCAAGAAGGCAAGCAAACTAAAAATAGTTTTAAATTAGTTAATAAGAGTGATTCACCTATGATTTTGTATTAACTTAATTTGGACCTTTTTGGACCTATTGCTATACAAAGCCTAGGAGGGAAGTTCTATACTTTAGTTATTGTAGATGACTTCTCTAGGTTCACTTGGGTTTTCTTCTTGAGAAACAAATCTGATAATTTCAAAGTTCTTACAGACTTTCTAAAATGCATAAAGATTAAGTACTCTACTCCAATTGCATTGATCAGAAGTGATCAAGAAACTGAGTTTGAATCTCTTTCTATGCAAGAATTTTGTGAGAAGGAAGGTATCAGGCACTGCTTCTCTGCTCCCAGAACTTCTCAACAAAATAGGGTAATTGAAAGAAAAAATAGAACACTCATTGAAGCTGCAGGCACATTGCTTGCTGATGCTCACATGCCTCTATCCTATTGGGCAGAAGCTGTAAGCATAATAAATTATGACCTGAATAGAAGTTTGATACACAAACTTAAGGGCAAGACTCCTTATGAATTACTCAAAGGGAAGAAACCTAAAATAGATTACTTTAGAATTTTTGGTTGCATTTGTTATATACATAATAACAACAAAGACTATATTAGAAAGTTTGAAGCCAAAGCTACAATGAGAATCTTTCTAGGATATTCCCAAGTTTGCAAGGTATATAGGGTTTTCAATAAATCATCTTTTAAAGTTGAAGAATCTATGCACATTAAGTTTGATGAAGCTAATATGTTCTACAAGGAGAAGGAAACTTCTACCAGTAACTCTTTGCAGGTACCTAACTTATGTGAGAAGTTGGATGACTTAAATCCCACCCAAAAGGTGATACCACATCCCTCTCCACAGGTTGATGAAGATAGTGAAGAAGAATCTTTAGAAGTGGCTGAAATTCGTCCAACAACAAATATAATTCCACAAGAGGAATTGAGTCATAATGTTGTTGCTGAATAAACTCTACCTCCTGACTATGTTACACTTAGAGATCATCATATATCTCAAGTAATAGGAGACATGTCAGTTTGTGTGCAGACAAGGCATCAACTCAACCAAGATGTGATGCATGTCTGTTTCTTATCTCAAATTGAGCCCTTATCCATCAAAGATGCTGAGCAAGATCCACACTGGATTATTGCAATGCAAGAGGAGCTCAATCAATTTGAGAGATGCAGAGTTTGGAATTTGGTTCCTAGACCCAAAAGACATCTAGTCATTGGCACTAAATGGGTTTTCAGAAACAAATTGGATGATTAAGGCATAATTATCAGAACAAAGCAAGACTAGTAACACAAGGATATAGGCAAGAAGAAGGTATTGACTATGATCAGACCTTTGCACCTGTTACAAGGCTTGAAGCTATCAGAATATTTTTGGATTATGCTACATACAAGAAATTCAAAGTATATCAAATGGATGTCAAAAGTGTCTTTCTCAATGGGGAACTCAAAGAAGAAGTACATGTGGAACAACCACCAGGTTTTATCTCTTCAACTCACCCCTCTTATGTTTTCAAATTGCATAATGCTCTCTATGGTCTAAAGCAAGCTCCAAGAGCTTGGTATGAGACCATAGCTAGCTTTCTTTTAGAGCATAAATTTTCAAGAGGCATTGTAGATAGGACTTTATTTATAAGACATCATCATGATAGGATTCTGTTAGTTCAAGTATATGTAGATGACATTATATTTGGATCTACTGATTCTAAACTATCCAAAAAGTTTTCTGACCTTATGCATTCCAAGTTTGAAATGAGTAGCATGGGTGAACTCTCTTACTTCCTTGGTCTCCAAGTGAAGCAAGCACCTGATGGCATCATCTTATCTCAATCCAAGTATGCTAAGGAATTAGTAAAAAGGTTTGGGATGGCTGATGCCTCAGCAATGAAAACACCCATGGCTTCTAATGTAGTGATTGATTCTGATGAAAAGGGTAAACCTGTTGATCAGAAAAATTATAGGGCCATTGTTGGGTCCCTATTATATCTTACTGCAAGTAGACCTGATATAATGTCTGCAACATGTTTTTGTGCTAGATTTCAAGTCAAACCTAAAAATTCTCATCTAATTCTTCTCAAGAGAATTTTAAAATATTTAAAGGGTTGTCCTAATCTAGGACTTTGGTATCCTACAGAGTCAGAATTTGACTTAACTAGTTATTTTGATGCTGACTATACTGGATGCAGAGTTGATAGAAAAAGCACTTCAGGAACTTGCCAGTTCCTGGGTGATAGATTAGTGTCCTGGTTTTGCAAGAAACAATCATCTGTGTCTACTTCAACTGTAGAGGCTGAATATATAGCAGCTGGTAGTTGCTGTTCACAGATTTTGTGGATTCAAAACCAGCTACTGGATTATGAAATCTCTCTAAAAAATACAACCATATTTTGTGACAATACCAGTGCTATATCTATTGCACAAAATTCAGTCCTTTATTTTAGGACCAAGCATATAGAAATAAGACATCATTTCCTTAGAGATTGTATTGACAAAAACAAAATTAATCTCAAGTTTATCTCCACTGATTTTCAAAGAGGAGATATTTTCACCAAGCCCTTGGATGTGCAAAAACATTTATTCTTTTTAAATCAGCTTGGAATGATAAATGACATGGATTAAAATTGAATTTTGTCTTTATGTGAAGATTTGTTCAACGATCGTCGAACGGAGATCCACGATCTACGAATTCGTCTTGAGCTCTATCGTCGACCTGAGTTTGATGACAACTCTGCATGAAGACAAAAATCGTCGACCGGAGATCGACGACTTTGCTTCAGAAATTAATCATCGACCTGAGATCGACTATCGATTTTCGCTTCTGAAATCAGAGGCCAACGATATTATTTGCTCATAAATTAATCGTTGTCCTACGATCGACGTTTTTGGTTTTATCGTCAGACAGAGATCGTCTTTTCATATTCCAAAAACCTATATGTAGGTTTTTCTTCGATCTCTATCCCACGCTTTCATAATTTCCCTTTGCACTTGATCATTTCTCTCTTGAGTCTACAGAACTTCAATGGCGATTCCAGCAGCAATTCTATCTGTAATGAAATTCGACACCGGCTTTGACGTCGGCTTTGAATATATCAATCATTGTGATCCAATATTCCAAGAGATGCTGTAGCTGTGTGAAGATCACGGTCTGAAGAAGATTACGACAACAAGGATTAAGCTATCTGCTTCAGAGATAAAAGAATGGGTGTATTCTTCCTCCTCCACCAATGAATCCTCCATGATTGGATTTATTTCTGGACAGCAGGTGACTCTAAACTCTGAAACTCTTACTAAGATTTTTGAATTGAAAAATGGAAAAGAAGAGTTATAATAGGATAGTGCTGAATACATCAGGATGTTAATGAGATGGGTCATGCTGAGGGCATCCCATCTAAGCTTTTAAAAAAGAACTTATCTATTGGCTTTAAATTTCTTGCTGATATTGTGGGCAAAGTATTGCTGGGCAAGCATTCTGCTCATGATAATATTAATAGGCAACAGTTTGCTATCATATCTGCTCTGGTTAACAAAAAGTCCATAGATTGGGCTGGCTTGTTCTTTGATTTGATAAAGAGGAAAAATAGCAAGAAGGATTCTGGGAATCTTCCCGCAGAAGAAAGTTCCTGAGCTACTGGTTTCTTCTACCATAGCTATAAATGCTAGCAAGAGATTGGACTCTTCTCTTTTTATGAAGTGGGAGATGACCATCCAAAAGCCCTCCAAGGCTGGATCTTCCTCCAACATATCTGAGGACACAAGGGATGTAACAACCACTTCTCACCCTAGTGAAGAAGTTCTTCTTCCTCCTCCTCCATCTTCCCCAGCCATCCCTCTTGTTGCTTCTCAACCTTCAGATGTTGTTCAAACTCCTCCATCTTACCCAGCTATACCTCTTTCTCTTTCACAGTCACCAATTCCCCAACATCTTGTTGAAACTCAAACCTTCAACATTATGTCTTTTCCAAATTTTGACCTCCTCTCACCTCATTCATCACCTGCCCATCATCATGATTTCTCAACACAAAACTCTCCACATAACTCCCCTTTCCAGGATGAAATCATGACTGATTTCATTCCTCCACTTACTTATCACTCTGTATCAACTCTGACACCCTCTGAGTTTCTACACTTTGATGCCCCTTTCATTCCTCATCTTTTGGAGCTCATCACTCCATCCCTTAAATCTTTGATAACAGAGGCTATTTCCCCCTCTTGCTCAATCTATCTCAGCTCTTGCTGCTTCAATTTCTGCTACCTCTGTACCTTCTACATCTAGGGGCCCGGATCCAATTTCTACTGAAACTAGGTAGGGGGAGATGTCCAATGAAGATGCAGTAGGTCTAGCCTCAGCAGATCTTCCAGCTTTGTCTCCTCCAGCAGTTCAAAAAGTAGAAGACTCTGAAAAGTCAGGTTCATATATAGTTTCATATTCAGATCTGTCTAATTCAGAAGAGGACAGTGATGTGTCAATTCTTGGTATAACTAGTGGTGATTGCTTTATAAATCCCACTATCTATTTGCAGGTTCTTTTGCATTCTTTTTCTTTGTTTAGATCAGTTTTGTCTCCAATTGAGTTCAGTGTCTCCGAGGCCATGGTTTGTTATACCTGACCCATGAGTCCTCAAGCTTTGGAACAGCTTATGCAAAATTTTGGTGAGCCTAGTGTTTCAGTATCAGAAGATGCAGCAATATCAGAAGTCTCTTTAGCTCAGTCAGAATCAGTTTGTGCAGTAATGCCATCTCCTATGGCTATTGAACCTACATCTGTTATAACAGATAAGGTTGATCTAGATGTTCTTTTGATTGTTGAAGAATTGATCTGTCTAGTGGCTTCTAAAAATCTGGATTCAGCCCTAAAGACAGAATTAATAAACCTCTGTGATCCTAAAGCTCCTTTTTTTGAATTGTCTCCATCCTCTATGGATGTTGATACTGTTGCTATTATAACAAAACATGTTGTTGATCCAGTCTCAAATCCCTTTGGGCCATCTTATCCCATAGATGACAACCCCCTTCCTTCCTTGGACTCATAGCTCTTGATATACAAGAAGAAGCTAAAGAATTAGCTGCCAAGAAGATTGCTGATAAGCAGTTAAAAGAAATTAATGATTTATATGACAATCCTCCTTATTCATCTGATGATGATGAGGATGATGACTCAGAGGATTCAAGCTCTAAGAAGAAGAAAGTGTCAAGGAAAAGGAAGGCTGTTCCTAAAGTTGCTTCTAAGCCAGGAAACACAAATGACACCCCTTATTACATTCTGAAAGTGATTACACCATATCCAGGCATGGAAAGCTGGATGTGGTTGTCAAAGAATGAGCAAAAGGCCAGGAAGAAGAGCAGGAGATACTCTCCTCCACCTCAGAAGTTTAAGAGAGGTCCTCCTCCTCCTCCTCCTCCTACTACTGCTGGAGCCTCAGGAATTGTTCTTCAAAGTACTAATGTATCTTCAAAGCCTACTTCTTTCACAAGAACTTATCAAAGGCAGGACAGATCATCTAGACCTCAATCCCAAGGAGGTAGTCAGCAACAAAGAAATCTATGTTCAGCTGAGCATGCAAAGGAAGTTATTTATCAAAAGCCATCATTCTCTCTGTAATACCCCTATCCGCCGCATAGCATATAACAGTAGGTCCGGCTGGGGCCCGACGCCATATACTACGAACAGACCGGTTGGTTACGCATTGAAACCATTTAACCAATTACACGTCCTACACAAGCACCTAGCGGAAGCATTAAAGTTAAGTTGCACAAGATAAGAACCCTGCCAAGCATGAATGTCCACTACTCAAATAAAATAGGAATGTTGAATACACACAACAACTGGCCTTATGGCCTTACAGTGTTTGCTTAACAAAACATGTCTTTCATACTTCGGCTCGCAGGCCGGCCATACATGAAATAAACGAAAAACATAAGAAGGTTAGTCCTTCGAGGGCCAGCACCGCAATATGGGCTTTAGCCCACTATTTTCCGCTCGGCTCCGCAGCACCTGCAAGCACAAACCACCGCCCGGTGGCAAACAAAAACAACGGTCAGCTATGCTGACCAAATTATAACGATCCCGCCCCCAAAATCGGGGCGGCGATGCTCTTTCCCTGCACTTTATTAGTATAGGCAATATTAGTGTAAACACACATCATCACAGGCGTAGGCTCGCACGGATACACACCTCGTGCACACAGGGCACATTCACGACAAACCGGCCAACGCCACGTCATTTCAAGCCATAGACGTTCCCGTTCCACCACCGGCCCTTGGATGGCCAACCATATGAGCATTTTGTCTTCTTGGCCTTGGTCACGACAATTTAAGCCATAGACCGCCGAAGACCCTCATCCATACCAACGGTTCCACCGAACGACATAGATCTGGTACGGTTCCGCCTGACCCGTGCTCATATCACAACGACAATTTAAGCCATATGCGCAAGTCAAGACTCACCGAGTCCCATTTCCACCACAATAATCACATAACCCGGTTATGTTCACGTTGGCTCCCCGGCCACCATGTTGGCAAAACCCGCTTTTGCCTAGTTTTCCGGGTGCACCTTGGAGTTAATCTCCAAGGCTCCCTGCTGCAATCTACCACGTAGAAAACCCGAAAAACGCCCAAACACCCGGAGTTTTCCCCGGTTCATATGCAATGCAACATCACCGATCCGGACCAACTTGTCCGGATAGGATTCACACACAATGCCTATGTCCGTTTTTGCATACGGACTCTACACAAGGGGGACTTTACATATCTACCCCAAGGAACGCTCCAACTCTTCGCTCACTCGCGAGAGAGGGCTTTCTATGCAAGGAAAAGAGGGCTTCACATGCCCAAGGATGAGAAATCGTTACCCTTGCGTTCTTCTGCGGTGCCATGAAAATCTAAGCGATTGAAAAGCACCGCAACGGCGTCGCCTTCGCGGATCTGGACTCGGATCGCGATTCGGAGCTCCGACGCTCCACCGGTGGCCGGATCTTTAGCCTTCTTCCTCCTCCTTGCTCTCCCTTCTCTCTAGAACTTAGAGAGAGAACACCCAAATGAAAGTGAGGGTTTGAAACCCTATTTTTGGGTTTAAACTGCCAGCACTCACCCTCAGCCGTCAGATCCAAAGCCAAGGGAACGAACGACCATGATTAGGCCTGAAATTACAAAATCTGGGCCGAACACGGGTTACAACACGGCCGTGTGCATGGCCATGTCACCCATTCGCCGTCTCGACCGACACGATAACAAGCACACGGCATTCAACACGGCCTCCGACACGCCCGTGTCGCATGCGACACGGCCGTGTCACGACCCGTGTCACACCCCATGTGCAACGACCAACATTCTTTTCCCGAGACGGACACGGCCTGCGACACGGCACCCGACATGCCCATGTCACAAGTGACACGCCCGTGTCTGTGCCCGTGTCATGGCCTGTGTACAACTCACTCAACGATCGTTGAGTATGGGCTTTGAGGGACTGACACGCCCTGGGACACGCCCATGTCCCAGGCCGTGTTCAGCCTCTCAAAGATCTTCGACCCCAAAAACGTCGACCATGCAGCCAACAGCAAACCCGAGCACAACACGCCCTGGGACACACCCATGTCCCAGGCCGTGTCACCCCTGCCAAAACACATTTTTGGCTCAAAACGCCACCCGTCACCCTATTGAGTTTCGGGGCGTTACACTCTCCTCCTCAATAGCAAGCTCAACCTAAAGATCAGAAGACTGCTTAATATCAATCCAGAAGGCATGCTGAATCTCACAAGCCTAAAGGAAAGTATAGTGAAGCTGCTCCTCCCAGATCTCTCTATTCTCAAAGTGATGAAAAGCATAGTATGCCAAGCTTTCAATCTCAGTCTACTCAGTTCAAATCTGTTACCTAGTTACCTCCTCAAGATGATCAGCCACCTGTTGATCAGGAAGTTGATCCAAACTTCAGGATGGCTAGGCTCCAAGAGCTGATTGACCTATCTTAGATAAGGAAAGCTATAGAAGAAGGTGAAGACCCATCCAAGTTCACTACTATGTCATCATTCAGAGAAATGGAACTTGATAAGCTACAAGTAAGCAAGAAAGTCTACAATCCAGCTGAGTATATGACACTGCACCCTGAAGCAGTTGTGCCCAGAACAGGTTCTCAGAAAATTCTTGGTGAACAGGACTTGAAGGCATCTAAGAAGGAAGCACCAGATCCTAAAAGAAAGATAATTTTCTCTAAACCCTCATCTGGTCCTCCTTCTGATAATTTATAGTGTGTGCTCTGTAATTTTTAAATGATTAATTGAACTATGTATAATGCATTGCTATAGTATATCTGTTGATGTTATTTCATCATATCAGATATTTATGGTCTTTGTATTCTTATTTCATTTCAGTTCTTTTTTTGAGTGACCTCACACAAATATGGGAGATTGTTGGAACCATTGTTTGGATTTGTGCTAGGTCTACTCTTAGGATGTTTTGACCCACCTATATAGCCAGGGTCTTTGTCTAGTCTAAGTTAGTTCCATTTAGGTCAGGCTTCTTCAGACCAGCAGAACAGTGGACTCAAGACTTAGACTCAGAAGATTTCTATGAAATATTTATATTAGTTCGAATATAGTCGAACTCAGCTCGACGATCGTCGATCTCCCATCGACGATCTCAGAGTCTTCTACTATGAACTGAGCTCAATGATCTACGAGCTTAGGTCGACGATCTTTTGTTTCTCAGCAGTTATCTTAGATCTACGATAGTTGTTCTCGGGTCGATGATATTTTAACTAAGTTCGACAATATCTTAACTCAGGTCTACGATTTTACGCTGCTTGCAGATATCAGTTTACAAAAATGGTCTGAAGTATTTGTTTTCTTTATGATCAATTATTTAGTGGCAATTATATTCTGATAATTAATGCTGATATTCTCAAGGCTAATAGTCGTATTTTGTAAGCATTAATTATGGTATTCGCAGAATATTTTATTGTCTTATCTTAAGAAGACAATTAAGGAAGTGCATTTATGTTGTCAGCCATTCTAGCCGTTTGGGCTCCTAGATTCCTGCAGAGAATTAAGTACTGTCTTGGAAATTCAAATATCATGCCGTTTTCCTTCTGATGAATATAACAGAGATAGACAGAGAGAAAAACAGTTAGAGAAAAATAGACAATCAATAGAAAGTTTTCTTCAGCAGTTTTCACTCTCTTTCTCACAGGAACTGTTGCATTGTTTTCAAAAGAAAGAAGAAGAATATATTCAAAAAAACTTTCTCAAGTCTTCTTCATTCCTCAGCCTTCAGAGATCTACAGAGACCTCTAATCAATATCAGTCTACTGATCTAAAAAGGCTATATAGTAATTCTTTGAAGACCTACACCCAGGACCAAGTTTCCTCTTCCTGAATCTATACAACATCTCAGGGGGAGCTTGGACTTTCTACAACAATCCACATAGTCTTCTCATTTGCTTGAGAAAGAGAAGTCTTCTTTAAACTTTTCTTTTACCACCATCTGTACAGGGTTATCTCCCACTTCAAAAGTGAACTCTTGGTGATAGGTCACCTGATCAAAAACCTATTAGATTTTGGGTTCCTGATCAAAAGCTCAAAGGGTCTCTAGATCTACCTGAAAGAGATCTTGTGGTGGTAGGGCACCTGATCAAAAACCTGTAATGGATACCTACCTTGGTGGTAGAAGAGTGGATGTACCCAGTGTAATGCCCCGAAACTCAATAGGGTGACGGGTGGCGTTTTGAGCCAAAACTGTGTTTTGGCAGGGGTGACACGACCTGGGACACGGGCGTGTCCCAGGGCGTGTTGTGCTCGGGTTCGCTGTTGGCCGCATGGTCGACGTTTTTGGGGTCAACGATCGTTGAGAGGCTGAACACGGCCTAGGACACGGGCGTGTCCCAGGGCGTGTCAGTCCCTCAAAGCCCATACTCAACGATCGTTGAGTGAGTTGTACACGGGCCATGACACGGGCACAGACATGGGCGTGTCACTTGTGATACGGGCGTGTCGGGTGCCATGTCGCAGGCCGTGTACTTCTCGGGAAAAGAATGTTGGTCGTTGCACACGGGGTGTGACACGGGTCGTGACACGGGCGTATCGCATGCGACACGGGCGTGTCGGAGGCCATGTCGAATGCCGTGTGCTGGTTATCACGTCGGTCGAGATGGCGAATGGGTGACACGGCCATGCACACGGCCGTGTTGTAACCCGTGTTCGGCCCAGATTTTATAATTTCAGGCCTAATCGTGGCCGTTCGTTCCCTTGGCTTTGGATCCGATGGCTGAGGGTGAGTGCTGGCAGTTTAAACCCGAAAATAGGGTTTCAAACCCTCACTTTCATTTGGGTGTTCTCTCTCTAAGTTTTAGAGAGAAGGGAGAGTAAGGAGGAGGAAGAAGGCCAAAGATCCGGCCACCGGTGGAGCGTCGGAGCTCCGAATCGCGATCCGAGTCCAGATCCGCGAAGGCGACGCCGTTGCGGTGCTTTTCAACCGCGTAGATTTTCATGGCGCCGCGGAAGAACGTAAGGGTAACAATTTCTCATCCTTGGGCATGTGAAGCCCTCTTTTCCTTGCATAGGAAGCCCTCTCTCGCGAGTGAGCGAAGAGTTGGAGCGTTCCTTGGGGTAGATATGTAAAGTACCCCTTGTGTAGAGTCCGTATGCGAAAACAGACATAGGCATTGTGTGTGAAGCATATCCGGACAAGTTGGTCCGGATCGGTGATGTTACATTGCATATGAACCGGGGAAAACTCCGGGTGTTTGGGCATTTTTCGGGTTTTCTACGTGGTAGATTGCAGCAGGGAGCCTTGGAGATTAACTCCAAGGTGCACTGTTGGTACCCTAGTTTGGATTTGAGTTTAGTCCTCTCTTTTAGTCTCTTGACCCAAGATTTATCTATGGTCAAAGGTTAGTTGTCTAGTTGTAGAGTTTCCACTTATCCAGATGAGAATTTGGTTAAGTTGTTTTTTAGTTCGACTATGGTCGAACGCCGCTCGACTATCGTCAATTGACTGTTCGACGATCGTCTATCAGTTGGTCGACTTTCGGTCTGCGTTGATAGTTCGACTATCTGTCTTGATAGGTCGACTATCTGTTGTGTTTTATAGTTCAGCTATCTGCTTGGATAGTTCAACTATCTGATAGTTCGACTATCTGTTTGATAGGTCGACTATCTGTGTTGTTTGATAGTTCAACTATCTGCTTGGATAGTTCAACTATCTGATAGTTCGACTATCTGTTTGATAGGTCGACTATCTGTCCCCTTTGATAGTTCGACTATCTGTTTGATAGGTCGACTATCTGGTTTCTGTGATAGTTCGACTATCTGTTTGATAGGTCGACTATCTATTTTCTTTAATAGTTCGACTATCTGTTTGATAGGTCGACTATCTGTCTGCGTTGATAGCTTGACTATCTGTTTGATAGATCGACTATCTATTTTCTCTGATAGTTCGACTATCTGTTTGATAGGTCGACTATCTGTTTTGCTTGATAGCTCGACTATCTGTCCTGATAGGTCGACTATCTGATAGCTCGACTATTTGTTCTGATAGGTCGACTATCTGCTGTGGTAGTTCGACTATCTGCTTTGATAGTTCGACTATCTGTATCGTTCGACTATCTGTTTGATAGGTCGACGATCTCTGTGCTTCGGTCGACGATCTCCGAGGGTCGTTCGACATTCTGCTGTATGTCTTTAATTATTTTGTCCTCTTCTATGCTGTGATTTAATTCATATTTATTTAGCATATTTTGTAAAAGATTATTTCAAGTAATTTATGCTGTCACTTCTAAGCTATACTTGCTTGCTTCTTTATGCATAAGTTAAGCTTTTATCTGATAAAGTTGTTTGTCTTATTAGTTGACATATCCTGTTGCTTTATCTGCCATGCTGTCCTTATAGCCGTTAGACTCAAAAGTCTTCTCTGGCGTAAAGAGTTTCTTCTGATGTGACTTTCTCTAGTATTCTTTCATCAGATTTATTTGCAGCTTCTTAGAAAGCTTTATCCTGGTATAGGATATCTGTCTGCAAGATTTGTTTTTTTGCTTTATGCTTTTTGCAGCCTAGTTTGCAGATCTCAGAAGAAGATAAGATTCAAACTCAAATTAGAGCCATTGAAAAAGCTCATATATAAAGAGCTTCTTTTGAAGAAGAAGATAACCACTTAACAAGAGTGAGAGATCATATACCCAGAGACATAAGATACAGATTTAAAGCAAGAAGTGCTACAACTCTCAGAAATTCACATTCAACTGAGAAGATCAAATCTCTTCAGCATTCTTCTTCATCCTGAGTTCATCCTGCTCACAGGAAGACTTTCACTCAGAGGCTTTTAGAAGAAGAAGAAGAAGAAAGAAAGCTGATTGAAGAAGAACACCTTTTCAAAATCAAGAGTCTTCTTCAAGCTTCTCCTTCAGAACTCCAAGACAATTCTTTGTCTTAGTTCAGAAGAGTTCCTGCACCCTGAAGCAAGACTTCTTTCTGGATATTCTCTAAGCCAGGGGGAGTCTTGATTCTTTAGAGCTCTCTAGCTCTGTGCAATCCACTAGCTTCTCTAATCTGTTTTAACAATAGAGAAGATCCCTTAACTCTCTCTACCTCCTGTACAAAGGGTTATTACTCCCTTCAAAAGTAAACCTTGGTGGCAGGGCACCTGATCAAAAACCTGTGTTGGATTTTGAGATCCTGATCAAAAGCTCAAAGGGTCTACTTGATCTACCTGAAGCAGATCAGTTGGTGGCAGGGCACCTGAACAAAAACCTGTAGTGGATTCCTACCAGGGTGGTAGAAGAGTGGACGTACCTATTTAGAGGGAACCACTATAAACTCCTTGTGTCGTCTGTGTTGCACATTTAATTTATTGCACTGTGGCTGTGAGTAGAAATAACTAGGATTGCTAGTTGCTGTGTTAGGACCCAAGCTTAATTGTAATTACAGTTAGCTCTCTCTTGTGCACTACACTTTGTGTTAGGCTCTAGGGTTTCAATATCTATAAACTTATTCCGCAATTAACTCTAAGAGAGTTGAGTAGGGTATCATAATTTTTGAATACTCTATTCACCCCCCTCTAGAGTTGTATCTACCCTCACTTTCAATTGGTATCAGAGGGAGGTTGTCTGACTGTACAGGCTAACACTTGAGGCACAAGATCCTGATAGATACCAAGCTTATAGATATTCACTTCATGGCCCAGTCCAAAGATTACTCTAGCACCAGACCTCCAGCATGCAACTTAGCTAAGTTTAGCATCTGGAAGGCAAGGATTAAGTTATATATGAACTCTATTGATGAGAGTATTTTTGCTTCTATTTTGACAGGACCACCAAGAGCACCTGCTGCAGCTACTGCTTCATCATCAACTGATATGAGTGTAGTGCCTCCTCTAGATTACAACGATGAATATAAAAAGGCAAAGATAGCAGATGCCAAAGCAATGAATATTCTGGCTCATACAATGTCTAATGAAGTATTCCAGAAAGTTGCTGACTGTTCCTCAGCAAAAGCAATGTGGGATACACTAAACCAGATTGTAGCTGGTTCAGCTGATGAAATGAAGGACAGAAGGTCCAACCTTATCTCCCAGTATGAAAACTTCAAGAAAACTGATGCTGAATCAGTTGAAGCAATGTACACCCGACTCAGCTCAATCATCAATGAGCTGAGGACTCTTGACAAGGATATATCATTGACAGAGGTCAATGATAAGATTCTTATGTGCTTCCCTAGCACATGGGATCTGAGGATCTGGCCTATCAAGGAGGCCAGAAGCACAACAGAAATCTCAACAGAAGCCCTTCTCGGCAAACTCAAGTCCTTTGAGCAAGTGCTGAAGTCCAGGGAAGCTGAGGCTGAAGCAAAGACTCCAACTCCAACAAGAAAAGAGCAATCTCTTGCTCTCAAAGCTGCTGATGATTCTGAAGGAAGCCAATCCAATGAGGAGCTGATGGCACTCTTTGCCAAAATGTTTCTCAAGATGGGAAGAAAAGACTTCAGAAAGAAATCTTCACGATATGAAGATAAACCAAGGTATGATCGTTCTCCTGCTAAAGAAATAATTTGCTATGGTTGCAGGAAGCCTGGACACATTCTACCAGAGTGTCTAGAGGAAAAGAATAAAGAGAAAAGGAAGGAAAAAGAACATCGCAGGAAACACTCCAAGCCCTCCTCCTACAAGAACAAAAAGAAGGAGAAAGGTTTCGTTGCTGAAACCTGGAGCGATTCAGATGAGGAATCTTCCTCCTCAAGCTCCAGTGAGGATGAGGAAGAAAAGAAGGCAAAGGAAGTTTGCCTGATGGCAATTGATGCCTGCAGTAATCACTCAGCTGCAGAGAGTTCAGATTCTGATGAAGAAATGCCAACAGAAGATGAGGTATTGTCTTCTTATGATTTTACATCTGCTGAATTTAAATTAGATTATAAATCTTTGTGTTTAGATTTAATTAGTTCTGAAAAGGAAATTAAGGACCTTAGAAATAAGCTTGCTGAATCTGAATTTATCTCTAATGAAAACATTAAGTTAACAGCAGAACTCACTAATTCTAGTGAAGAAATAAAATTCCTTAAGAATGAATTAGCTAAGTCAAAAAGGTTAGAAGAATCTCTGAATGGTAGAAGCCTTAAGTTGCTTGAAATAACCAGCATGTCTAACACTAGGTCAGACAATAACAAATTAGGCTTAGGAGCTTTATCTAGTGAACCCCCAATTATTCTTAAAAATCATCTTTCAACTCCAGTGAACTTTATTTCAGCTAGTGGAATAAAGAACACTGAGCAAGTTAATCAGGTTAATAAAGCTTTAAATAAAGCTAAGAGAGAAAAGAGGAAGCAAAAGTTTAAGGAAATACAAAAAGCGTCGAATGCTGCTCGACGATCGCAGGCTCGGTGGTCGAACGAAGCTCGACGATCTGAGCATCCATCGTCAAATGCTGATCGACGTTTTCAATATGAATTTCAAAACTTCAACCAGAACTTTAGAAACCCGAATGTAAATAGAAACCCTAGGTTCATTGACCCATCATCTGCATGGAGAATCCCACCTAGGAGATCTTACCCGTTAGGTTATCATCCTCAACCTGCTTTTTCATTTATTTCTAGTTTTTCTTATGTGAAAAACAAGGGACCCAAGGTTACCTGGGTCCACAATGTTTAATTGATTTCTTTGCAGGTGAAGACCTATCCTATCACTCAAAATAAGTGGTATTTGGATAGTGGCTGCTCCAAGCACATGACAGGAAATAAGGAAAATCTGTCAATATTTAAGGCCAAGCTTGGACCAAAGGTGATCTTTGGAGATTCAAGCTGTGGTCAAACTGAAGGCTATGCCAGGATTACCATTGGAGCTGTAACATTCAAGAGAGTTGCTTATGTAACTGGACTGAAGCATAATCTCATTTCAGTAAGTCAGTTATGTGATGCTGGATACCAGGTATCATTTTCTAACTCTCTTTGTAATATTACTTTAGATAATAATGTTGTGTTAGTAGGTATTAGACAAGGTAATATTTATTTAGTAGATTTTAATTCAACTCACTCTGAAATCTACTTATTTAATGAAGTAACAAATAACAACACCTTATGGCATAAAAGGCTTAGCCATGTTAACCTCAAGAACTTATCTAGGTTATTTAAATACAACCTTGTTAGAGGTTTACCTTCTTGCCCCTACAAGAAGGAGAGCCTATGCAAGGCTTGTCAATTAGGCAAGCAAACCAAGAATTCATTTAAATCAGTAAATAAAAGTGATTCTCCTAGAATCCTGTATTTATTACATTTGGACCTCTTTGGCCCAATAAATGTACAGAGTCTAAGAGGAAAGTATTACACCCTAGTCATTGTAGATGACTTCTCTAGGTTCAGTTGGGTGTTCTTTTTGAGAACTAAGGCTGATAACTTCAAAGCCCTTACAGATTTTCTATTATGTGTGCAGACTGAGTACTCTACTCATGTGGCCTTGATCAGAAGTGATCATGGTACTGAGTTTGACTCTCTTCTCATGCAAGAATTCTGTGAGAGAGAAGGTATCAAACATAGCTTCTCAGCTCTTAGAACTCCCCAACAAAATGGGGTAGTTGAAAGGAAGAATCGAACACTAATTGAAGCTGCTAGCACATTGTTGGCCGATGCTAACATGCCTCTTTCCTATTGGGCAGAAGCTGTTAGTACAGCCAACTATGTCTTGAACAGAAGTCTTATACACAAGCTTAAGTGTAAAACTCCTTATGAGTTGCTTAAAGGAAAGAAACCTAAAATAAATTATTTTAGATTATTTGGTTGTGTAGTTTATATTCATAACAACAACAAAGAATACCTTAGAAAATTTGAAGCAAAAGCTTCAATGGGAATTTTTCTTGGATATTCCCAAGTAAGCAAAGCTTATAGGATATTTAATAAATCATCTTCTAAAATTAAAGAGTCTGTGCATGTTTCTTTTGATGAATCTCAGATGTTTTACAAGGAGAAGGAAAATTCTCCTTCCTCAAGCTCATTACAGGTACCAGAATCTAGTAAAGATGTCACTCAAGAGATTCTCCATCTATCAACTCTTCATATCACTGATTCAGACATTGATGAAGACTTTGCAGAAGCAGTTGCTGTACCACCAATAGTAGATCCAATTCCTCCTGAGGAATTAATCCCAACTATTGCTGAAGATCACATCCCACCTGTTGATATTATTACACTTAGAGATCATCCTACATCTCAAGTGATTGGAGACATATCAGCTGGTGTACAAACAAGACATCAGTTAAGACAGGATGTGATGCATGCTTGTTTCCTTTCACAGATTGAGCCCCTCACCATTAAAGATGCCGAGCTAGATCCCCACTGGATCATTGCTATGCAAGAGGAACTCAATCAGTTTGAAAGATGTTAAGTATGGACTTTGGTTCCAAGACCTAAAGGCCAACTGATCATAGGCACCAAGTGGGTGTATAGAAATAAGTTGGATGCAAATGGAATCATTGTAAGGAACAAAGCTAGGCTTGTAGCTCAGGGCTACAGACAGGAGGAAGGTATAGATTATGACCAAACCTTTGCTCCTGTTGCAAGGCTAGAGACAATAAGGATCTTTTTAGCCTATGCAGCCTATATGAAGTTTAAGGTCTTTCAGATGGATGTCAAAAGTGCCTTTCTAAATGGTGAGCTAAAGGAAGAGGTATTTGTTGAACAACCTCCTGGGTTTGTTTCTTCAACTCAGCCCTCACATGTCTTCAAGTTGCAAAAAGCTCTTTATGGACTCAAGCAAGCACCCAGAGCCTGGTATGAGACTCTAGCTAGTTTCCTGTTAGAGCACAACTTTGTTAGGGGAGTAGTTGATAGAACCCTTTTCGTCAAGCACCACAAGGACACAATCCTGTTAGTTCAAGTGTATGTGGATGATATTATTTTTGGCTCCACTGATCCCAAACTGTGCAAAAAGTTCTCTGACTTGATGCATTCTAAGTTTGAGATGAGTAGTATGGGTGAGCTGTCTTACTTTCTTGGTCTCCAAGTAAAGCAAGATGCTGATGGCATCTTCATCTCCCAATCCAAATATGCCAAGGAATTGGTAAAGAAGTTTGGGATGGCTGATGCTTCAGCAATGCATACACCTATGGCTACTAATGTAGTTATAGATTCTGATGATCAGGGAAAGCCTGTTGATCAAAAGAATTATAGGGCCATTGTTGGTTCCCTATTGTATTTAACTGCAAGTAGGACAGATATAATGTTTGCTACATGCCTTTGTGCTAGATTCCAGGTCAACCCCAAGGAATCTCATCTGATTCTTCTCAATAGAATCTTGAGATACCAGAAGGGATGTCCAAATCTAGGACTTTGGTACCCAGCAGAATCAGAATTTGAGTTAATTGGATACTCTGATTCTGACTATGCTGGTTGTAGAGTTGACAGGAAAAGCACCTCAGGAACTTGTCAGTTCCTGGGAGAGAGATTGGTCTCTTGGTTCTATAAGAAGCAGGCTTCTGTCTCAACTTCAACTGCAGAGGCTGAATATATAGCAGCTGCTAGTTGTTATTCACAGATCCTGTGGATTCAAAACCAACTTTTGGATTATGGATACTCACACAAGAACACAAAAATCATGTGTGACAGTACCAGTGCTATCTCCATTGCACAAAATCCTGTGCACCACTCTAGAACCAAGCACATTGAGATTAGACACCATTTCCTGAGAGATTGTGTGGAAAAGAACAAGATCAGCCTTGAGTTCATATCCACTGACCTTCAGAGAGGTGATATATTCACCAAGCCCTTAGATGAACAGAAGCATCTGTTCTTTTTGGTTCAACTAGGCATGATTAATGGAAAAGACTAAGTGTGACGTCTGCCTTGTTGAAACCTGTTTGAAGATTGTCGAACGACGTTCGAAGATAGTCAATCGGATCAAGCCTATCGTCGACCTATGGTTGATGATAGCTTATCTGCTTGAAGATCGTCGACCGACGTTCGAAGATAGTCGAACAGGTCAAGCCTATCGTCGATCTATGGTTGACGACAACTTGTTGTTTGTGAAGACAGAAATAGTCGAACGATTGATCGACTACTCTGCTTCAGGAACGATCGTCGAACGACCGTTCGACCATCGTCTCCAGTATCTTTTAAATAGATCGACGATCACTGGTTTAATATAAAACCGATGGTCGATCTAGGTTAAGAGATCGTTCTTTTTATCGTTGACGGAGAGCGTCTTTTCGCATTCCGTCTTTCTGCTTGCTCCCTGTCTCGCGATTTCTGCCGTTTCTCCTTCGCCGTCTCTCTCTCGCCTTCTCCAGCCCCTTCGATGGCGATTGCTCCAGCCCTCTTGTCCGTAGTGAAGTTCGACGCAGGCTTCAATGTGGACTTCAATTCCTTCAGCTGCTGTGAATCTGCGATTGTGGAAATCCTCAACCTCTGCAAAGATCAAGGTTTGGAAAAGTTTATGTCAACAAGGATAAAGATAAACGTTCAAGAGATTAAAGAATAGGCATTCACTTCGTCCTCCAATGACGAATCAATGACTGGAACGATAGGCGGAGAAGAGGTAATTTTGACTCCCGCCGTTTTAACAGAAATCTTTGGATTGTTGAATGGGGAAGAGGATTATGAGCAAGATACCCTGAGTTTGGGAGAATGTTAACAGAATTAGGACATGCTGACAGCATTCCTTCTAAGCTGCTAAAGGTAAACTTTCCGTTCAAGATTAAGTTCCTTGCTGAACTAGTTGGAAAAGTGCTCCTGGGAAAGCACTCTGCCCATGATAATATTACCAGGCAACAGTTTGCCCTGATGTGTGCAATTTTGAATAAGAAACAGATTAACTGGGCAGCAGTTCTGTTTGATTTGATAAGGAAAAAGAATAGCAAGAAGGAAGTCACCCTGGGTAGGGTGCTTGGGATTTTTCTAAAAGAGAAATATTCCCATTTGTTGGTTTCATCTGCTACCTCCATCAATGCCAGCAAAAAGATGGACCCAACCCTGTTTGTGAAGTGGAAAAGGAGCTTTCTGAAGCCCGCTCCTGCAGGGGTTGCTCCAGCTACATCTGAGAGCACCAGGACTGCTTCAGTCGCTCCCCTCCTTCAAGAAGCAGGCTCAGCAAATTTCTCTACTCCTTCCTCTTCTTCTGCATTACCATCTACTTCTACTGAAGTGCCACCATCTACTTCAGTTGAAGTTCCTCCTTCTGTCTCTCATCTTCCTGATTCATCTACAATTCTCCATGCATCACCTCCTGCATCTCCTCTCCCTTCTCATCTTGCTAGGATCTCACATCCTAGTTTTGATTTGTTGGTTTCTGAGCTATCCACTCCTCCTCAGTCTCCAATTCCTTCCTCATATTATATTGATCATCCTGCATCCACCCATCACTCTCCAGTTCACTCTCCTTCTCATCAGGAAACTGCCTTTCCTGATGATCTTCCATCTTCTGCTGTTCATCCATCCATTGTGATTCCCCCTCCATCATTTGAAATCACTCCAGCATTCATCTCTAGCATATTGGAGCTAATTACTCCTTCAATCAAAACTATGATTGAAGAAGCAATTGCCCCTCTCGTTGCTTCCATCTCTTCTCTGACTACCTCCATCCAAGTCCTCTCCAAATCTGTCGAGCCCTCTTCATCTAGGGGTCTGGTTTCAGTTTCCACTGAAATCAGGCAGGGGGAGATGTTCTATGAAGATGCCTCTGAATTGCCCCTGGTCTCTCTACCAGCAGATCCTCCAGCAGATACTCAAATGGAAACAGATCTTACAGAAAAAGAGATAGTAGCTCAAGAAGAAACAGTTCCTCAACTGTCTGAAAAAGAGATTTCTGATGCTATAATGGAAACAGAATTTGTTGTCAAAGTCTGCCTAGAAGAATCCTCCACTCCCGTTGTTGCCCTTTTCCTAGAAGGAGTCATTACCTCCTTTCTAGATGAATTATGGGAGTTAGGACATTCTGAGAGAAATCCCGAAGGTATTTCATTTACTCATTTTCTTGACATGTTAACTGATATGATAGTATGGGAATACCTAGAAGGTATGATACAACTTCATTTAGCAAATCTGTGTTCATGATACTACAGATATATTGGAAGAAGTGTTAGCTGTTCAAGAACCTGTTCATCAATCTGCTCCAGAAGTTCCAATTGTTATAGAACCAGTGTCTCAACCTGCTCCAGAAGTTCCAGCTGATCTAGAGCCTGTTGTTCAAGATCCTGAGTCTGCTCAACCAGCTCAGTCAGTTTTGCAAGAAGAACTGGTCTCCATGATAGTTATAGTTGAACAAGAAAATGTTTCAGAAATTCAAGTGGAAAAGTCTACATTCTGGGATGACACCCCAGGACTGGATTTAGACACTCTTCTGGCACAGGATGCCTTGGAAGAAGAGTTAGAAAAAGCTGTTTTAAAAGAGAAAGAAAAAGCTGTACAAGAAGCTTATGATCCCTATGACCATCCACCATCATCAAATTCTGAGGATGAGGATGATTCTGATGATTCTGAAGATTCTAAGAGAAAGAAATCTGCCAAAAAGAAAAGAAAGGCTGTTGCTCCTCCTCCTCCAAATCTTGATAATGATATTCCCTATTATATTTTGAAAGGAATAGATCCCAAATCCAAAGAGTATCAGCATTGGATGGGATTCTCAAAGAACCAGCAAAAGTTAAGGAAGAAATCCAAAAGGTATGACAGCCCATCCCCAAGATGGACCCCTAGAGGTCCTCCTCCTCCACCTCCCAGTGCAGGAGCCTCTGGCAACTTGTCTGCAAATCCTTCTGCTCCATCTGCTAGATTTACTCCATCCTAACCTTCTTCAAGGAAAAGCAGTCAAGGATATCAAGGCAGATCGCAATCTGGCTATCAAAGGCATGATGCTGATGTAAAAGAACAAGTGAAAGAGGTAGTGTACCTAAAGCCGACTTTTTCTCCTCCTCCTTCTCCCAAGAGAAGAGTTTCACCTTCCAAAGAAGCCAAGAGCATATCTTCTTCAATGCCAGATCTTGCAAAGGAATCTGTTTCAAAAGGTAAAAGAGTTATTTTCTCTGAAAAATCAAGTAAGAAATTTGCTGAGTTTGCTCATCCTTCTTCTCTAGTTATTCAGGAAAATAAAGAACCAGCTGAAAGCCTGTTAGATCTCTCTATTAAATTTAAAGCTGTGAAACCTGTAGATCCAACCTGTGAAAATGTGTATGAAAGTCAAGAGCTTGATCCTGATTACAGGATGGCTAGATTTCTTGAACTGGTTGGATCGGCCCAGATTAGAAAAGCAAAAGCTGAAGGAAAAGACACTACAGGATTGACAACAATGTCCAAATTCAGAAAGAAAGAGCTTGATAGATTCCAGGTTAGACCTGAGGTATTTGACGCTTCAAAATACATGGAAAAGCATTCTGAAGCTGTTGTTCCAAGGGCATCAGAATCCAGAATCATTGGTGAGCAAGATCTGAAGCTATCGAAGAAAGAGGCTTTAGACCCTCTCAGGAAAATCTCTTTTATTCCTAGTTCCTCTGTTCCTAAACCTGATTCTGATGCTTCTTAGACTTCATTGATTGATAGTATTTATTTGTCTGTTATATGCTGCTTAGATTTTTCATTTCCTGTATTGTTTTTATTTTCAGTAGTTTGTTGTGTGTTTTTATTGTTGAGAGACTTAACTCAAATAGGGGGAGATTGTTGGTACCCTAGTTTGGATTTGAGTTTAGTCCTCTCTTTTAGTCTCTTGACCCAAGATTTATCTATGGTCAAAGGTTAGATGTCTAGTTGTAGAGTTGCCACTTATCCAGATGAGAATTTGGTTAAGTTATTTTTTAGTTCAACTATGGTCGAACGCCGCTCGACAATCGTCGATTGACTGTTCGACGATCGTCTATCAGTTGGTCGACTTTCGGTCTGCGTTGATAGTTTGACTATCTGTCTTGATAGGTCGACTATCTGTTGTGTTTGATAGTTCGACTATCTGCTTGGATAGTTCAACTATCTGATAGTTCGACTATCTGTTTGATAGGTCGACTATCTGTGTTGTTTGATAGTTCAACTATCTGCTTGGATAATTCAACTATCTGATAGTTCGACTATCTGTTTGATAGGTCGACTATCTGTCCCCTTTGATAGTTCGACTATCTGTTTGATAGGTCGACTATCTGGTTTATGTGATAGTTCGACTATCTGTTTGATAGGTCGACTATCTGTTTTCTTTGATAGTTCGACTCTCTGTTTGATAGGTCGACTATCTGTCTGCGTTGATAGCTCGACTATCTGTTTGATAGATCGACTATCTGTTTTCTTTGATAGTTCGACTATCTGTTTGATAGGTCGACTATCTGTTTTGCTTGATAGCTCGACTATCTGTCCTGATAGGTCGACTATCTGATAGCTCGACTATCTGTCCTGATAGGTCGACTATCTGATAGCTCGACTATCTGTTCTGATAGGTCGACTATCTGCTGTGGTAGTTCGACTATCTGCTTTGATAGTTCGACTATCTGTATCGTTTGACTATCTGTTTGATAGGTCGACGATCTCTGTGCTTCGGTCGACGATCTCCGAGGGTCGTTCGACGTTCTGCTGTATGTCTTTAATTATTTTGTCCTCTTCTATGCTGTGATTTAATTCATATTTATTTAGCATATTTTGTAAAAGATTATTTCAAGTAATTTATGCTGTCACTTCTAAGCAATATTTGCTTGCTTCTTTTTGCATAAGTTAAGCTTTTATCTGATAAAGTTGTTTGTCTTATTAGTTGACATATCCTGTTGCTTTATCTGTCATGCTGTCCTTTATAGCCATTAGACTCAAAAAGTCTTCTCTGGCCGTAAAGAGTTTCTTCTGATGTGACTTTCTCTAGTATTCTTTCATCAGATTTATTTGCAGCTTCTTAGAAAGCTTTATCCTGGTATAGGATATCTGTCTGCAGGATTTGTTTTTTGCTTTATGCTTTTGGCAGCCCAGTTTGCAGATCTCAGAAGAAGACAAGATTCAAACTCAAATTAGAGCCGTTGAAAAGGCTCATATATAAAGAGCTTCTTTTGAAGAAGAAGATAACCACTTAACAAGAGTGAGAGATCATATACCCAGAGACACAAGATACAGATTCAAAGCAAGAAGTGCTACAGCTCTCAGAAATTCACATTCAACTGAGAAGATCAAATCTCTTCAGCATTCTTCTTCATCCCGAGTTCATCCTGCTCATAGGAAGACTTTCACTCAGAGGCTTTTAGACGAAGAAGAAGAAGAAAGAAAGCTGATTGAAGAAGAACACCTTTTCAAAATCAAGAGTCTTCTTCAAGCTTCTCCTTCAGAACTCCAAGACAGTTCTTTGTCTTAGTTCAGAAGAGTTCCTGCACCCTGAAGCAAGACTTCTTCCTAGATATTTTCTAAGCCAGGGGGAGCCTTGATTCTTTAGAGCTCTCTAGCTCTGTGCAATCCACTAGCTTCTCTAATCTGTTTTAATAATAGAGAAGATCCCTTAACTCTCTCCACCTCCTGTACAAAGGGTTATTACTCCCTTCAAAAGTAAACCTTGGTGGCAGAGCAACTGATAAAAAACCTGTGTTGGATTTTGAGCTCCTGATCAAAAGCTCAAAGGGTCTACTTGATCTACCTAAAGCAGATCAGTTGGTGGCAGGGCACCTGAACAAAAACCTGTAGTGGATTCCTACCAGGGTGGTAGAAGAGTGGACGTACCTATTTAGAGGGGACCACTATAAACTCCTTGTGTCGTCTGTGTTGCACATTTAATTTATTGCACTGTGGCTGTGAGTAGAAATAACTAGAATTGCTAGTTGCTGTGTTAGGACCCAAGCTTAATTGTAATTACAGTTAGCTCTCTCTTGTGCACTACACTTTGTGTTAGGCTCTAGGGTTTCAATATCTATAAACTTATTCCGCAATTAACTCTAAGGGAGTTGAGTAGGGTATCATAATTTTTGAATACTCTATTCACCCCCCCTCTAGAGTTGTATCTACCCTCACATTCATGCACCCAGAAAACTTGGCAAAAGCGGGTTTTGCCAACATGGTGGCCGGGGAGCCAACGTGAACATAACCGGGTTATGTGATTATTGTGGTGGAAACGGGACTCGGTGAGTCTTGACCTGCGCATATGGCTTAAATTGCCGTTGCGATATGAGCACGGGTCAGGCAGAACCGTACCCGATCTATGTCGTTCGGTGGAACTGATGGCATGGATGAGGGTCTTCGACGGTCTATGGATTAAATTGTCGTGACCAAGGCCAAGAAGACAAAATGCTCATATGGTTGGCCGTCCAAGGGGCGGTGGTGGAACGGGAACGTCTATGGCTTGAAATGACGTGACGTTGGCCGATTTGCCGTGAATGTGCCCTGTGTGCACGAGGTGTGTGGCCGTGCGAGCCTACGCCTGTGATGATGTGTGTTTACACTAATATTGCATATACTAATAAAGTGTAGGAAAAGAGCATCGCCGCCCCGATTTTGGGGGCGGGATCATTATAATTTGGTCAGCATAGCTGACCGTTGCTTTTGTTTTCCACCGGGCGGTGGTTTATGCTTGCAGGTGCTGCGGAGCCGAGCGGAAAATAGCGGGCTAAAGCCCATATTGCGGTGCTGGCCCTCGAAGGCCTAACCTTCTTATGTTTTCCGTTTATTTCATGTATGGCCGGCCTGCGAGCCGAAGTATGAAAGACATGTTTTGTTAAGCAAACACTGTAAGGCCATAAGGCCAGTTGTTGTGTGTATTCAACATTCCTATTTTATTTGAGTAGTGGACATTCATGCTTGACAGGGTTCTTATCTTGTGCAACTTAACTTTAATGCTTCCGCTAGGTGCTTGTGTAGGACGTGTAATTGGTTGAATGGTTTCAACGCGTAACCAACTGGTCTGTTCGTAGTATATGGCGTCGGGCCCCGGCCGGACCTACTACTATATACTATGCGGCGGATAGGGGTGTTACAAATTGGTATCAAAGCTACTGGTTTCGGTCAAACTTAAATGAATTCGTGGACGAATTCACTTTAAGGGGTGGTGAGCACATGTGTGTGCGTCATCGTTATAACATGAAAAGAACCCATGAATGTCCACTTAGGAATGAAAATACACATGTTTGAGGAACCTGCGTGTTCGTATAATTGCTGTTTGTAATGTTATTTGGTCGCTTATCGGTGTTTTGCACGTGTATAGGTGACCAGAAGTGGTACTGGGCCGTCAAAACGGCCAGGTTCTGAGGCAAGCAGTGCGCCAAGCGATGCGCCTGTAACACCTCTATCTGCCGAGACCATTAGATTGGTGGCAGAAGTGGTCATGATAATGATCAACGCGTAGCCTGCAAGGCAGGTGCAGCAGCCTGCTCCTGCTGTGGAGCAGGTGCCGCTCCAAGCGGCGGAGCCAAGAAGGGTTGAACAAGTGGCGGTGGAGCCGGAGTTGCCTAGGAAAGCAACTGAAAGACAGTTGAAGCATGTGATGGGCTTCCATCCACCGGTGTTCACGGGAGCGGAAACCCCGACCCAGGCTGAGGATTGGCTCTCAAGAGTCAATAGGGTCATGACAGCGACAGAAACGGAAGAGTGGCAAAAGACTACAATAGCGACGTTCCTTTTGGATGGGGACGCAAGGTTATGGTGGGAAGGCCTAGAGCTACACCAGTTGAGGGGAAGGCCGTTGGCCGAAGTTCCTATGGCGGAGTTTGCGAGATTGTTCATGGCTCGATACCTCCCCTCAGGGCAGAGGATCGCATTGGAGAACGAGTTCCAAAAGTTGGTGCAAGGAGATAGCACCGTGGACGAGTATCTCCACGAGTTTACTCGATTGGGGAGATATGCTGGCGCTACCTTTGCCGATGAGGAGCGCAAGACTAACCGCTTCTATGAAGGGTTAAGAGACGAGCTGAGGTTGCTACTGTCGGGGCCTATGGCGCAGGGTTTCCTAACCCTGGCCAATACGGCCCGGTCCTTGGAGAAGGACATGAGAAATGTGCAAGCTAAGAAGGAATCTGCTGGGAAGAAATCGGAGTTCAAAGCGCCGACTATGTTGAAGTCGGGCTATCGAAGATTCTACAAGAAGGCTAGGACGTCAGGTCCAGCTCCTTCTGTAGGTGCCTCAGGGACAACTACCAATCGAACCCCGGGCGCTTATTTCACGTGTGGAAAGACGGGGCACTTTACCCGCGATTGCTGGAGTGGACGCCCAAAGTCCGAGAGAAAACAAGGAGCTACCTATGAAGAGAAGGTCAAGGCGGTGGAGTCAACCGCGTCCCACTATGCTCCGACTCAGCCTAGAGTCTACAACTTGGCCCAGCAGGAGGCCATTAAACAAGCGGACGTGGTGACAGGTACGAGCTAATTTATAGCAAGTTAACTTAGATACTGTTATTTATTGCTTGTTAGCCTAATATGGTTTGCATAGGCTTTGTTTTGATTAGCGATAGTCCGGCACGGGCACTGTTCGATACGGGAGCTTCACACTCCTTCTTGTCCGAAAATTTTATATCGCGCATCGGAGTCCCTTCTTCGATGGCGGAGGACAAGTTGGATGTGCTGCTACCGAATGGGTGCTCGATGCGTGCGGACAGAGTGTGCGCCGTAAAGGTTCACATAGGGAGCCAAGAGTTCGACTTGCTAGCGTCATTGTTACCGCTAGTAGAGTTTGACGTTATCTTTGGGATGGATTGGCTTTCGGAGCAGAAAGCTTGGATTGACTGTGACCGGAAGGAGGTCAAGCTGGGCGTTGGGCGGGAGACAACATTCGAGGGACTCAAGGGGTCGAGCAAGACGTTGATGTCTGCTCTTCAGGTGGTAAAGGCAGTTCGTGCTGGAGCAGAGCTGTTTTTCACATTAGTGGAGGCTGCAGAGCCAAAGTCCAGGTTGGGTAGTATCCCCGTGGTATGCGAGTACCCAGAAGTGTTCCCAGATAGTTTTCCCGGAGCCCCACCGCAGCGGGAGATTGATTTCACCATCGAGCTCGTGCCGGGTGCCAAACCCGTGTCACGTGCTCCTTATAGGTTGGCGCCAAAGGAGATGATAGAGTTGAAAGTTCAGCTAGAGGAGCTGATGGAGCAAGGTTATGTGCGTCCAAGCTCGTCGCCTTGGAGCGCACCGGTCCTCTTCGTTAAGAAGAAGGATGGGAGTATGCGGTTGTGTATTGACTACAGAGAGTTGAACAAGCTGACGGAGAAGAACAAGTACCCGATCCCGAGGATTGATGATCTCTTCGATCAGTTAGTTGGATCGTCGGTATACTCCAAGTTGGACTTGAAGTCGGGGTACTACCAGTTGAGGATAAGGGAGTGTGATATCCCGAAGACGGCGTTCAGCACGAGGTATGGGCACTTCGAGTTCACGGTCATGCCGTTTGGACTGACGAATGCGCCATCGGTGTTTATGGACTTGATGAACAGGACGTTCCGAGAGTACTTGGACCACTTTGTGATTGTCTTTATTGACGACATACTAGTGTATTCGCAGTGTGAGGAAGACCACTTCAAGCACTTGCATCTGGTGTTAGAGACTCTGAGGAGGAATGAGCTATATGCAAAATTCTCCAAGTGCGAGTTCTAGCTACCCTCAGTAGCGTTCCTTGGTCACATTGTTAGTGGGGAAGGTATAGCGGTGGATCCGGCGAAGATCGTTGCGATACGGGAGTGGCCTGCGTTGTCTTCTGTCGCGGAAGTCCGTAGTTTTCTCGGGCTTGCCGGATATTACAGGCGCTTTGTAGAGAACTTCTCGCGGATAGCGCTACCTCTCACGAAATTGACAAGGAAAGATCAAAGATTCTTGTGGACGCAGGAGTGCGTGCAAGCTTTTGAGGAGCTGAAGAGACGGTTGACCACGGCGCCAGTGCTTAGTTCGCCGAGTGGGACCGAGGGCTTCGAGGTTTATAGTGATGCCTCAGGTAGTGGTTTGGGCTGCGTGCTGTTGTAGCATGGGAGCGTGATAACTTATGGATCACGTCAGCTTAAGGTGCATGAAAGGAACTATCCGGTCCACGACTTGGAGTTGGCGGCCATGATATTTGTACTTAAGTTGTGGAGGCACTACCTATATGACGTGAGAGTCGATATATACACCGACCACAAGAGCCTGAAATACTTGTTGGATCAAAAGGATCTTAACATGAGGCAGAGGAGGTGGATGGAGTTCCTGGGGGACTACACCTTCAAGATTCATTATGTACCCGGGAAGGGAAATGCAGTCGCGGATGCGTTGAGTCACAGGGCTCCTGCCCAAGCCAACTGGTTGTCGGTGCATGATGAGCGGCTAGTACGGGAGTTGGAGGAGCTTGAGATCTATTGCGTTGACAAGCAGACGAGCGCCAAAGCAATGTTGAACTGGATAGAAGTTCAGTATGACCTGGCTGACCGGGTTTGGCAGGCATTGGAGTTAGATGACTCCATGAAGGAGCTTATGGAGGCAGCTTTGGATGGGTCAAATTCCCAGTGCTCGGTGGAAGATGGGTTGTTAAGGAAGGATCATCGGTTGTGCGTCC
This sequence comes from Platanthera zijinensis, assembly GCA_039513925.1. NCBI lineage: Eukaryota > Viridiplantae > Streptophyta > Magnoliopsida > Asparagales > Orchidaceae > Platanthera > Platanthera zijinensis. Next base: position 212,171,385 of record CM077082.1, on the reverse strand, counting down.
CAAGCGGGGGTAACCTCCGGGCGGAGTTGATGTACGAGGCTCATCATACCAAGTACTCGATCCACCCAGGGAGCACAAAGATGTACCGTGACCTCAAGAAGCTGTTTTGGTGGCCGGGGCTTAAGAAAGACGTAGCATTGTTTGTGGCTAAATGCCAAACGTGCGCCTTGGTGAAGGCGGAGTGCCAAAAGCCGGGAGGATTTCTGAAGTCCTTGCCTATACCGGAGTGGAAGTTCGACGACATATCGATGGATTTTGTGCATGGTTTTCCAAGGTTGTAGAAGGGGAACGACGCCATCTGGGTGATCGTAGACCGGTTAACTAAAGTGTCGCACTTTATTCCGCATAGGAAGGATGACTCGGTGGAGAAGTTGGCGAAGCTATATGTAGATAATATAGTTAGACTGCACGGTGTGCCCCGTAGCATTGTGAGTGATCGCGATGGGCGTTTCACGTCAAATGATTGGAGGTTAGTGCAGCAGATGCTGGGGACAAAGTTAAAGTTCAGCACAGCCTTCCATCCGCAGACGGATGTACAGACCGAGAGAGTCAATAGAACGATGGAGGACATGCTTCGCATGTGTGTTCTAAACTTCGGGAAGCATTGGGAGGACCACCTATATTTGGTGGAGTTCGCGTACAACAACAGCTACCAGGCGAGTATCCAAATGACGCCCTTTGAGGCCCTATATGGTAGAAAATGTCGCACGCCGTTGTCTTGGTTAGAAGCGGGTGAGGCAAGGTTGTATAAGAAGCAGGAGGTGGAGAGTGCTACCTCGTTGGTGCGGATCATTCGGGAGCGCTTGTTGATCGCTCAGGACAGACAGGCTAAGTATTACAATGCCAAGCACCGGAACGTGGAGTTCACGGTAGGCGATTGGGTATACTTGAAAGTGAAGCCGTTCAAGGGGGTTTCGCGGGTGAGACGCTTGAAAAAGCTGAGCCCAAGATACCTTGGACCTTTTGAGGTTCTGGAGCGAGTCGGCGAAGCAGCATACCATTTGAGGCTATCGGAGGAGTTAAGTGGACTACACGATGTGTTCCACATCTCTGTGTTGCGGAAGGCGGTGCAAGAGCCTTCGCTAGTGATCGTAGTTGATCAAGTGCCGGTGGACGAAGGGCTGATGACTAGGGTCAAGCCCGCCTGTATCGAGGACTCTGAGGTCAAGAGACTCCATAACAAGAAGATCCGGATGGTTAAGGTCCGGTGGGATAATTGCGGTCGAGAGGAGCTCTCTTGGGAACGGGAGAAAACTATGCTGGAGGAGTACCCGGAGTTATTCCGCTCAGGTACCATTTATAGTTTTGAGTTCCTTTTGTTCCTTTAGTAATTTCGTGGGCGAAATTCTATTAAGAGGGAGAGAGTTGTAACGCCCCGAAACTCAATAGGGTGACGGGTGGCGTTTTGAGCCAAAACTGTGTTTTGGCAGGGCTGACACGGCCTGGGACACGGGCGTGTCCCAGGGCGTGTTGTGCTCGGGTTCACTGTTGGCCGCGTGGTCGACGTTTTTGGGGTCGACGATCGTTGAGAGGCTGCACACGGCCTGGGACATGGGCGTGTCCTAGGGCATGTCAGTCCCTCAAAGCCCATACTCAACGATCGTTGAGTGAGTTGTACACGGGCCATGACACGGGCACAGACACAGGCGTATCACTTGTGACACGTGCGTGTCGGGTGCCGTGTCGTAGGCCGTGTCCTTCTCGGGAAAAGAATGTTGGTCGTTGCACACGGGGTGTGACACGGGTCATGACACGGCCGTGTCGCATGCGACACTGGCGTGTCGGAGGCCGTGTCGAATGCCGTGTGCTGGTTATCGCGTCGGTCGAGACAGCAAATGGGTGACACGGCCATGCACACGCCGTGTTGTAACCCGTGTTCGGCCCAGATTTTATAATTTCAGGCCTAATCGTGGCCGTTCGTTCCCTTGGCTTTGGATCCGACGGCTGAGGGTGAGTGCTAGCAGTTTAAACCCGAAAATAGGGTTTCAAACCCTCACTTTCATTTGGGTGTTCTCTCTCTAAGTTCTAGAGAGAAGGGAGAGCAAGGAGGAGGAAGAAGGCCAAAGATCCGGCCACCGGTGGAGCGTCGGAGCTCCGAATCGCGATCCGAGTCCAGATCCGCGAAGGCGACGCCGTTGCGGTGCTTTTCAACCGCGTTGATTTTCATGGCGCCGCGGAAGAACGCAAGGGTAACGATTTCTCATCCTTGGGCATGTGAAGCCCTCTTTTCCTTGCATAGGAAGCCCTCTCTCACGAGTGAGCGAAGAGTTGGAGCGTTCCTTGGGGTAGATATGTAAAGTCCCCCATGTGTAGAGTCCATATGCGAAAACGGACATAGGCATTGTGTGTGAAGCCTATCCGGACAAGTTGGTCCAGATCGGTGATGTTGCATTGCATATGAACCGGGGAAAACTCTGGGTGTTTGGGCGTTTTCGGGTTTTTTACGTGGTAGATTGCAGCAGGGAGCCTTGGAGATTAACTCCAACGTGCACCCGGAAAACTGGGCAAAAGCGGGTTTTGCCAACATGGTGGCCGGGGAGCCAACGTGGACATAACCGGGTTATGTGATTATTGTGGTGGAAACGGGACTCGGTGAGTCTTGACCTGCGCATATGGCTTAAATTACCGTTGCGATATGAGCGCGGGTCAGGCGGAACCGTACCCGATCTATGTCGTTCGGTGGAACCGTTGGCATGGATGACGGTCTTCGGCGGTCCATGGCTTAAATTGTCGTGACCAAGGGCAAGAAGACAAAATGCTCATATGGTTGGCCGTCCAAGGGGCGGTGGTGGAACGGGAACGTCTATGGCTTGAAATGATGTGACGTTGGCCGGTTTGCCGTGAATGTGCCCTGTGTGCACGAGGTGTGTGGCCGTGCGAGCCTACGCCTGTGATGATGTGTGTTTACACTAATATTGCCTATACTAATAAAGTGCAGGGAAAGAGCATCGCCGCCCCGATTTTGGGGGCGGGATCGTTATAATTTGGTCAGCATAGCTGACCGTTGCTTTTGTTTGCCACCGGGCGGTGGTTTGTGCTTGCAGGTGCTGCGGAGCCGAGCGGAAAATAGCGGGCTAAAGCCCATGTTGCGGTGCTGGACCTCGAAGGCCTAACCTTTTTATGTTTTCCGTTTATTTCATGTATGGCCGGCCTGCGAGCCGAAGTATGAAAGACATGTTTTGTTAAGCAAACACTGTAAGGCCATATGGCCAGTTGTTGTGTGTATTCAACATTCCCATTTTATTTGAGTAGTGGACATTCATGCTTGGCAGGGTTCTTATCTTGTGCAACTTAACTTTAATGCTTCCGCTAGGTGCTTGTGTAGGACGTGTAATTGGTTGAATGGTTTCAACGCGTAACCAACCAGTCTGTTCGTAGTATATGGCGTCGGGCCCCGACCGGACCTACTGCTATATGCTATGCGGCGGATAGGGGTGTTACACCCAGATTTGGGGAACCACTATAAATCTTCTTGTGTTGTCTGGTTTGCTTTGTGTTTTCTTTGTGTGTTGTGCTATGTTTTCTTAGTTTGTTTTGTTTTCTCTCTTACTTATAAGTATCAGCATTTTAATTCCCAATAAATCTATGTAAAATTTTTAATACTCTATTCACCCCCCTCTAGAGTAAATACTATCTATCCCCTCACTTTAATTTTGTTGTTTATAAGTGGGTTTTTGCGCTAAAACGTGCTCAAGAAGGGACAGTTAACTGCCTAAAGTCCCAACATGTGGCTCGGGGGTTCACTCAACAACAATGTTTCATTTATGATGAAACTTTTTCACTAGTTGCTAAGTTAAAATACTATTTGAGTCTTGATCTCTTGGCGATTCATCGACAGTGGCCCTTACATTAGTTGGATATCAATAATGCTTTTCTCAACGACGACTTGTCGAAACAGTCTGCATGCAGTAACCTCCCGGGTTTGAGTCCACGTGGGAGTCTCGTGTTTGTCTCCTAAAGAAATTTATTTATGGTCTCAAACAATCTCCTCGCGCATAGTTTGATAAGTTTAGTAAGGTCGCCCGTGATGTTGGATTTGCTGAAGCTCGACTTTTTTCTCACTTTTTACTCGTGATCGACCAACTGACACAGTAATTCTCTTGATTTACGTTGATTAAATTTTGATTACTGGTAATGACTCCCCCAAAATATAGATGATCAAGCAAAACTTAAACTTGGTTTTTCAAACCATGGATATGGAAAATCTTCGGTACTTCCTTGGACTTGAGGTAGCAAGACGACCTGATGACCTATCTCAACGCAAGTATTGTCTTGACCTTCTTCAGGATATTGGTTATTCGGGATGCAAGCCTGCTAAAACTCCTATGGATGTCAACCACAAGCTCTGTGCTCATGACTCTGACTCCGATCAACTACTCTCAAACCCAGAGTATTATCGACGTATTGTAGGAAAGCTGATGCATTTGACTGTTACAAGACTTGATATCTCGTTTGTTGTTGGAGTCGTCAGTCGATTTATGCATGCTCCATGAACCTCTCATCTCCAGGCCATCGAAGGAATCCTCAGATACTTGAAGACTGCTCCTGAACAAGGGCTTGTGTACAAACCATTTTCCTCTCTATCTTTGATTGCATATTCTGATGCTGATTATGCTGACTCCCTTGATGATCGACGCTCCACAACTAGTTTTTGTACTTACTTTGGCGGAAACCTTATTATCCGGCGTAGAAAAAAGTAATTTGTTGTTGCTCGTTCATCTGCTGAAGTCGGGCATCGTGCAATGACAGTTGTTGTGTCTGAGCTTACCTGACTAGAAAGTCTCCTTGGTGATTTGGGAGTAAAATTATCCTCACCAACAACTCTATTTCGTGATAGTCAAGCTGCTATATATATTGCCAAGAATCCTGTATTCCATGAGCAAACCAAACACATTGAAGTTGACTGTCACTTCATTTCGGGGAAAGGTTCAACTAAATAAATTGGAATTAGAACATGTTCCTGCTACCGGGCAAGTTGCTGACACTCTCACCAAGGCCCTTCCATGACAGTTGTATCATCTTGTGGGGATGTGTTACAGAAACTATGTAAAGACCCATATTAAAGCCCATGTTTTAGGCCCATGTAACTTAGTTTAGCCCCACATCGTAAGATTGGGAATCCTCTCCTCTCTCACTTCCTATATAAGTGTGTAGATACTTGTATTTGTTTTTTTTTGAGAATTAATATAATCATTCCTAATTTTCTCACTTTGGTGCATTTCTACATATATGTGTGCATTTCACACACTATGCATCCAATTTGTTAGAAAATACAGGATTAAAAATAATATTTTCACCAAAGAATAACTAACATATCTCGATTTGTCTACTGATAAAAGATGCATCGAGTATATTTCTGAGTACACATGCACTTTGTACTTGAGTTGATGGTACGTGTTTTGATAGTTTTTACCTTTGAAATTAATAATTAGGTGTAGAATTTATGCCACGCCCTCGTGTTTTAAATCTTTAAATGAGCATTTTTTCTTTGATGCCTGAACGTATCACTTGTCCACCGTATTCTTATTCTGTGTTCTCTAGCTTTATTTTCATATTTTGTAGTTAGTTATTCACATATTGTTCTAATCTACAGGTATTTATTTATTAATAATTTCATTCTTGCATTATTCTTTTGGGCAGTATTTTCCGTTCACCATTTGCAGCAAACCTTAAGGGGGATACTAAGGCTATGTTTGGGGGGACTTATTTTCACCGGTCAGGCGGTTACAACCGCATGAACTGGACTTTAATTAAGGTCCGGTTCATGTGGTCGTAAACCCCTGACCGGTGAAAATAAGTCCCCCCAAACAGACCCTAAATCCTGCAAGTTCTATTGGTGCGGAACCATGGGTCTTCTATGCAATTTATGCCTTTCTTGTTTTCCTCTTCAATATCTTCGACATGGTAAGTACTTGAGTGTCAAATGTAAGATAATTTATTATTATTATTTGCATAAACAGCTACTGTACTGTTCTTCTAGTACACGTTCATGCACATACGTACACTTTAGGAATAATTATGAAAAACTACCCTACGATTTTGCATATTACAGGGACCTCTCTAATTTTTAAAATTATCAATACCTCACCTCTAAGCTTATATTGTTACTAAACATGTGTAAAAAAACACCCCTTATGGGAGGGTTTTTGTTGCAACTATTTGTTAATAATATAAACTTAGAAGGAAGATCCAAGTAATTTTAAAAGTAAAAAGGGGAGGTCCCTGTAATTATGTAATAATAGCGGGGAGGTCCTTGTAATTATGCAAAGCGGGGGGGGGGGGGGGGGGTGATCCCAATAAATCAGTATATGTGAATTGCAAGGTATAAATACTTTCAAGATTTATAAGATAAATAAAACTTTAGATGGGCAGTCCTTGAAATTATTTGTTAGCAATCAATATACATTTCTTGTTTATAGTACTTATAATATCTAATACATAAAAAGCCCTAGAGCTGCCATCTGTCCCAATAGCGCCCACCACAATATTTAGGGATTATATGTATTTTGTATAAAAAACAACCAGTAATAGTTAATTAATTGGTATTAATTAATATTTAATATACTAATTAAATACAAGCAATGGTATAAGCAATCCGAAATCCGCTATTCGCACCTTGAAAAAACCCTAAAATTTCTCATTTTACTAAATATAATCACACATTCGCACGCCAAAATAAAACCCTTGCAACCGCCTAAGCCTTGACCTACATAGGCCTTGACCCCTGCGCAAAGTAAACCCTAAACTGAGACAGGTAGCAGATGTCATGACGGTGGAGATGCACGTTGGTCTTATGTCCGAGGGTGAAAACAAGCTTAAGATGCATATCACCTATGTCAATAACCTTCCAATAGGGTATGTCCTGCCTAATATCGTAATTCGGCTTGAACTTTTACGCTTTTCTCTTGAACGATTTGTTCTTTTCATGTTCAAATACAGATTCAAATGTCTTTTTAGCAATTGGCAAATTCCAACTTTTCTGTGGCTAACATTACTTGAGTCAAAATTTGTGATCAATCTGAAAGTCTTGTTTTCAATGCTAGCTAAACACCTAGAGAGAGGGGGGGGGGGGGAGTGAAGAGTTTTTGTCTCTATTTGAATTTTCTTACTTATTAGCAGATTTCTATGCTTAGTAATTAGGTTAGTTTTTAGCTTTCAAGAACAATCACAGACGACACATCAATTTTATGGTGGTTCCTCAATCTTGGGTACATCCACTGTCCCTCTACGCCTTTCTAACAGTGTGTTAGAATAGACTCTCCCTTCAAAACTCAGCTCCTTAAGAGCTTACAACATCGATCCCACAAGACCTCATAGGTCACACAAACCTACAACTTAAGCACTAAGCCAAACCCAGGTCACAAAGACTTTTCACCCGACACAAAGCCAAACCCAGGTCACAAAGACCCTAACCTTTATAGTACAGACTTACAACTACAGACTCATAAAGAATCTTTACAGAAGAATAAGAAGGTGATTTGATTAGACACCAGAGCAAGAACTCTGAGTCTTCTTCTTCCTGGACTGAGCAGATATCAATCCAAGCTTTTGCTGTTGAAGACAATGGATTGGCAGTTGAAACTTTCTTCAAATAGCTTTCTTTTCTCTACAGTGCTTGTTGATCTGCTACCTCAGAGTTACTTCTGAACCTGCTATCGCAGATGGTGATTGCTTCAGCTATCTCTTTCCTCAGCTAGGTTAACTGTGCAGAACAACTTCTTCAGGCTCGACAAGAAAGGCGGGGAAGAATATTGAAGTTCGGCCGCACTTTCGTTTTCAGAAAGCCTAAACAAGGATTCGATTAATTGTTGTGGCCGATTTGCTTCCTTTTATTCTTTGACGACCGATTTGAGCAGTGAGCCCACCACCAGGATTGATGGCTGAGATTTAGTCCATTCAGCACATGCTTTCCATTTACTCTTGCTTCAACGGCTCTTTGATGAGTGTGGGCCCCCTTAAAGATGAAAATATTTTTTGGAAAGTGCAGAGGATGATGACAGCTGGCCACATGTGCTTCTGGCAGCATTCCAGCAACATTTGAATTTTGGTTGACTTTTTGACTTTGCTGACATCAGCATGATTCAACATCTCTGGCGTTGAGTGAGCTTGCTCCACTATATGCCTGCGGGCTTAATAAATTTTTGTTATGTACAGTAACCAATTATTGTGTCCACTTGTCCAATCAATGTGATATGAACTAACCTGCATTCAATACCTCAAATACACATCAAATACAGTTAATGTGTGTGACATTGACCTGTTTGATTTCTCATAAATCAGGGACATTGGGAACAATGGAACCAATAATCTCCCCATATTTGAATAAGTCAAAACCCTTATCCAAATTGTTTTCTTTCCTTGGTCAATGACACACACAACCTATACCGCAAAATAAATATTTAATTCTGACATAGTAGCATAAGGAAGTGTACCTCATTTCCTGCCTATATGGTGAGCATCACCTATTCCCCCTATTTTGCAGCAAGGTGTTTGTCCTTACTTGAGTGCCACATATCCTTCTCTGGAGGACTGGATATGTCCTTCTTATCTACCTGTATGGTGAGCATCACCAACTCCCCCTATTTTGCTGTAAGGTGTTTGTCCTTACTTGAGTGACACATGTCCTTCTTTGGAGGACAGGATATGTCCTTTACCCTTTGCCATCTCTCCCCATTGCTCTCTCCCCCTTGCTATGACCTTCTCTCTTCTCTCCCCCTTTTTGACTTCTGCAGAATAGGCAGATAGGGGCTGGCCCTTCCACTGTATCAGAACCCTTCTTTTGATTTGGGCTAGTTTCACTATTAGGTTTGTTTAAATGACCCATCATGTGTAGTCTAGAGACATAGGTTTTCCAGGGTCAAAGTCAGCAGCACTTTCTTAGACTGTCAGTACTCTACTTCAGAAGACTTGAGAGACAGAAGAATTCAAAGGAAAAGCAGTTAAAATGATTGCAGGAAGGTCGTTCGACGATAGTCGAACTCAACTCGGCGTTCATCGATCTCAGATCGACGAACTCAGACTACCTTTTCTGAGTTGTGCTTGACGAAAGTCTTGCTAAGATTGACAAACTGATATCTCATATCAGAAGTTCTGCTCGAAGAATGACTATCTCAGTTCAACGAACTTGAAGCTCAGATTGACAAGTATATTTTCAGCTCGACGATCTTGGAGCTCAACTCGACGATCTTGGAGCTCAACTCGACGATCTTGGAGCTCAACTCGACGAAGGAGATTTCTTAGCTCGACAAACTTGGAGCTCAAGTCGAGGAATTCATTGTTGATTTTGACTAACTCCTTCCTGGTTCTGTTTGTCTATTCCTCTCTGCAGTTTGACTATCAGTTTGTTTTCAAATTTTATTTTAAGTCAGTAATGCTCTGATAATTAATACTCAATATTCTCAAGAATATAGTCGTTACCTGGCATCATTAATTATGGTTTCTCACATATTTATTACTCTACCTTATTTATTGGGACAGTTAGGAAAATGCATTCAAGACAAAATCAGCCATTCAGGATCCCATAATTTATGCAGAGGATTTCAGGAAACAATTTAAAAAATTCAAATGTTTTGAAACTGCAATCAATATAAAAAGTGTTTTCAGAAGATTGCAACTAGAAATGAATCAGAAATAATAATCACAGAGAAAGTGAATCAGTGAAAAGAAAAGCAATCAGTAATCAGTGAAGAACAATACAGCTCTCATACATACAGTTTTCTTTATCATCTACTTCAGGCTTTCAAGAGAAAATCAATCAAAATTTGTCTAAAAGCTTCTGAAGAGCAACAACATTTGAAGGCCTAAACCCTGAAGCAAAGCTTCCACTCCTGATCAGATCCATACACTCAGGGGGAGCTTTGACATCATCAACAAATTCATTAGTCTTTTCAGAGCTTTGAGAAAGAGAAGACAACATATTTTTTACTTTTCACTTTCACTGTGTACAAGCTTTTAACTCCCTTCAAAAGTTAGCTTTTTGGTTAACAAGTCACCTGATCAAGACTTGTGTTTGGTTTTTAGACACCTGATCAAAATACTTGAGTTTGGTTTTTGGGCACCTTATCAAAAGCTCAAAGGGTTGCTAGATCTCCCTTAGAAAAATTGATCTTGTGGTGACAGGGCACCTGGGAAAAAACCTGTGGTGGCTGGGCACCTGATCAAAAACCTGTAGTGGATTCCGACCAGGCTGGTAGAAGAGTGGATGTACCCAGGTTTATTGGGGAACCATTATAAATTTCTTGTGTCGTCTGGTTGTGCCTTTACTTATTTATTTTCTGTGTTGTGATATTTCTTTTTATTTATATACTTATATATCACCTATTTTAATTTGCTATAAAAACAAGTTAATTAATTTTTAATACTCTATTCACCCCCTATAGAGTTAGTCAGATCTATCCCTCACTTTCATATTGGCTGACCTTCTCTCTCCTCTCCAGAGTAACTTACTCCCCCTCATTAGAAGCATCAGTGAACTGATACCACTTGGGAGTCTTTATGTCCAGCAAAAGGAATAATACCTGCAACACAACAAAAATGCAAAAGGGAGAGCCTGAAGTTAGGCCAATTTCAATATACCCAACTCAAATTTGAGGGTGTTGAACTTTGCTTTATCTAATTGCTTAGTGAAGATATTATCCACTTGCTTGTCTGTGGGGACAAATCAAGACTGATGTCTTATTTCTCCACATGCTCCCTAATAAAATGATATCTAATTTCTATGTTCTTAGTCCTGCTATGTGAGATAGGATTCTTAGCAATAAAAATAGTACTTATAGAATCACAGTAGAGAGGAGTTCTACTTAACTGAAGGTTGTATTCCTAGAGATGGATCCACAGCAGCTGAGCACAGCAGCTGCCAGCTGATATATACTCTTACTCAGCAGTGGATATAGCTACACTAGTTTGCTTCTTGCTGCTCTAAGAAACTAGCCTTCTTCCTAAGAACTGACAGGTTCTAGTAGTGCTTTTCCTATCTTCTTTGCAACCTGCATAATCTGCATCTGAAAATCCTGTTAGATCAAAATCCTTATTTCTAGGGTACCATCGGCCAAGATCTAGTGTACTCTTAAGAAAACTCAAGATTCTCTTTGCAGTAGAGTAATGAGATTCATTAGGGCAGGCCTGATACCTAGCACAGATACATGTAGCATACATGATGTTAGGCCTACTTACAGTCAAGTATAGAAGGGAGCCAATTATCCCTCTATACAAAGACTCATCAACACGCTTCCCTGCCTCATCTTTACATATAGGCATACTTGACCCCATGAGAGTTCTCATGGTGGAGGCATTCTCCATACCATATTTTTTGATTAGCTCCTTGGTGAACTTGGACTGGGAATGCACAAGTCATCATCAGTCTGTCTTACTTGGAGTCCCAAGAAGAACTTGAGCTCACCCATGCTGCTCATTTCAAACTTCTCTTGCATAAGTTTAGCAAACTTCATATAAAGGTTGTCATCAGTAGATCCAAAGATAATGTCATCGACATATATCTTGACTAGGATAAGCTTGCCCTTCAATTCACTTTAGAATAGGGTCTTGTTTATCTTCCCCCTTGAGAATTTGTTCTCCATAAGGAAGCTGGACAAGGTTTCATACCAAGCTCTAGGGGCTTGCTTTAGCCCATATAGAGCTTTCCTAAGCTTATATACAAAATTAGGAGAGTTATGATCTACAAAACTTGGTGGCTGATCCACTTATATTTCCTCTTTTAGGTCCCCATTCAGGAATGTTGACTTGAAATCCATCTGTTAGACTCTGAATCCCGGATAGGCAGCAAATATAAGAAATATCCTTATTACTTCCAATCTGGCTGCTGGGGCAAAGGTCTGGTCAAAGTCTATTCATTCTTCTTGCATGTAGCCTTTATCCACCAGTCTAGCTTTATTCTTAACAATAATACCATCTTGATCCAACTTGTTCCTATAGATCCACTTGGTCTCTATGACATTTTGTCCTTGTGGTCTGGGGACTAACTTCCAGACCTTACATCTCTTGAATTGGTCCAGTTCTTCTTGCATTGCTCCAATATAGAACTGGTCCTTGATTGCTTCTTCAAACTTCTTGGGCTCTTCTTGAGACAGAAAGTTTGAGTATAGAGCTATATTCATTCTCCTGCTTCTGGTCTGGACTCCATGATTTGCATTACCAATGATTTGGTGTGCTGGATGGTCCCTTAGATTCCTGGTAGCTGGAGACAATCTAGCTGCAGCTTGCTGATCTTTAGGGTTTTCAGCTAGCTGGTCTTCAATTTCTTCAGGTATATTTTCCCCTTCTCTTGGAATAAGCAGTCCATCATCATTATCTTGGATTGTGGGGGTAGCTTCCTTGATAGTCATCTTGTCCATCATCTGCTCTGTACCTGTAATACTATAAGAGGAGGAGCTTGACAACTCACAGTTAACCATATTGGATTCATCAAAAACAACATGCATTGACTCTTCTACAACTTGGCTAGTTAAGTTGTAGATTCTATATGCCTTATTTTGAGTGTTGTACATAACAAAGATCTCTCCATGGAATTTGGCATCAAACTTAGTTAAATGGACTTTTTCATTGTTTAGTACATAACACTTGCAACCAAAGATCCTAAAATAACTCAGGTTTGGTTTTCTACCCTTCAAGATCTCATAGGGAGTCTTCCTGTGGCTCTTGGTGATAGGAGCTCTATTAAGGACATAACATGCAGTGTTAACTACCTCTACCAGAAGTATTCTGGGAGGGATGAGCCACTTAATAAGGTTCTGCCATCCTTTATGAGAGTCCTATTTTTCCTCTCAGCAATTCCATTTTGCTGGGGTGTTCTAGGAGAGGAAAATTCTTGAGAAAACCCTTGCTCTTCACAGAACCTTATCATGTACTCAGATTGAAACTCAGTCCCATGGTCACTTCTGATTTTGACCACAATGTTGTTGAATTCATTCTGAATTAGCTTGATAAATGTCTGGAAGACATCAGGGGTTTCAGATTTCTTCCTTAGAAAGAACACCCTGAAAAATCTGGAAAAGTCATCAACAACCACAAGGGTGTAGAATTTCCTACCTAGACTTTGAATTGGCATAGGACCAAACAGATCCATATGCAAGAGGTATGAGTACCTCACTAAGTTTTTGGTGCCAATGCTCTTGAAGGAGGTCTTAGTTTGTTTGCACTTTTGGCATGCAGAGCAGATACCCTCCTTAGTGCATATAGACTTAGGCCCATTCCTAACAAGCTCATTATTGAACAACTTGCCTATGGTCCTAAAATTTAGATGGGCTAGCCTCTTGTGCCACTATACATAGGAAGAAGCTTTTTCATCTACAACTAGGCATATATGTGAGTCTTTGCTAGAACATAGGAAATCTAAACAATAAACATTTTCACTCCTAGTGCCTGTTAAGATGATCTCTTGATCACTTAACCTCCTAACTTGGCACTCATCCTTGTTGAAAACTATATCATAGCCAAGATCACAGAGTTGACTAATGCTTATTATATTGTGTTGCAACCCTTCTACATAGGCTACTCTAGTGATAGTGACTATGTCGTTAGAGATCTTACCATAACCTATAGTCACCTTTTTTTGACCCACCAAAGATAACCTTTGGTCCATTTATTACTGGAGCATAATCCCTAAGCATGCTCCTTGTTCCAATCATGTGCCTAGAACATCCATTGTCCAAGTACCATATAGGGGTATGGGCACTTAGACTAACCTGTAAAACCCAAACAGTTAACCTTAGGACCCCAATTTTATTGGGTCCTTGGTGCATGTTAGATTGGAAATAATTATGCCTGCCTATAGCTTTTCTGACAGGCAATCTAACATTTGCTCTCTGCACACTATGATTGTGCCAGCAATCAACAACAAAGTGACCTACCTTGCCACAACACCAAGACTTACAGATGTTGTACCTTCTTTTCAGAGCAGTTCTAGTTGCTGTGTTAGCAACAGCTCTTGGTCTAGAAGGGGTAGCATCAGTTCTGTTCTTTAATTTCCTAGGCCCAATCTGATAAGTGGTGGGTTTGGCAGTAGAAGTGCTTGGGATATCTTGAGCCCTTCTAGTAGCTGCTTTCTTTTCAGAAAGCGTACTCTTGATGGCCTCAGAGATGCCAAGGTCTGGTCTACTGACAGTCTTGCCCTTGTCTTAGAGTGGGCTGGAGGAACTGGAGAACAATCAATAGCTTTACCCTTGTCTGAAGGGGCTGTTGCACCAAATACAAATGGTCCAGGATGGGCCATTTGTATTTCCTCATAGACTGCCCTAACGACACTTGCACCCCTGTTGTATCTACCACCATATTGTGGAACATCTTTGTTCATACAAGAGGGTCTAGCATGATTCCAATGACCATAAATACTCTCATGATCATGGAAGTTAGAAGGAAATTACACTTTATTAAACTTAACAAGAGGCTTAGAGGCTAGTGGCTCCACTTAAGCTTTGCCCTTTCCCCTGGGATTAACAACTCTTGTCCTTTCCTTGAATCTCAAACATTTCTTTCCCTTTTGGGAGGAGGAGCATATCAAGGACAACACTGTGCTATGCTTGGAATAACTAGCCACTAGTTCCCTCTCTTTTTGGAGCTTTCCTTCAAGATTCCTGATATGGTTATTCTTGAAGGTTATGGTGCTCATCTAAAGGATTATTAAATTATTCAGTTTGGTAACTTCATGCATCTTCAGATCCAACGATTTTGCTGACTCTAAAGCAGCAAGCTGTAGAGAAGCAATTTCCTAAGCCTACTGCTTAACTATGAGCTATCTTTTCTTTAGAGCCTGCAGAAGTGCATCATAATTATCAATCAATTGCTTGATGTCTCCCTCAGATTCTGAGTCATCATCATCATTTAATGCAGAGGCACAGGAATCCTAAATTGATTCATAATCTGAACAAGAAGAGCTAGTAGCAAAGATTACCTTGCTTGGACCAGACTGATCCTTGCTGATTTCTTCATCAGACCTGGCCATCAGCCCAATGTAGCAGCTGTCTTCTTCATAATCCACCTATGAATCACCATCATACTGTGATAAAAGGGCCCGATCATCAATCCTAATAGCAGGATGAACCTTCTCAGCTTCTTCTTCTAAAGCAGCCAGCCTTTTAATGCAATCTGCTTCTGCAGCTCCATCTTTAGTGGAGTACAACCCAATGTCGGCTTATTCTTCTTCTTCTGACTCTGATGAGGAGTCAGTCCAGCTTCTTTGCTTCTTAGCAAAGAAGGATTTCTCCTTCTTGTCTTTTTGTTGGTGATCCTTTTTCTCACCATGTTCCCTTCTTTTGACTGGGCAGTCGGCTATTACATGTCTAGGTTTTCTGCAATGATAACATGTCATGTTAGAGAAAACCTGTTTACTAGTTATGGAACATACCTGTCCTCCTTAGATTATTTTCTCTTACCCTTGTAGTAGTCATCCTTGGGATGAGAGGAGGTGGAAGGCCTGCCTCTCCAGTGCTTCTTCTTTAAGAACTTCTGAAATTGTCTGGTGAAGGCAGCAAAATCTTTATTTGACCATTGGCAGTCTGATGTGATTTTTTGTGATCTTCCAAAATCAGATTCAGCATCTCTCCTAGGTGGAGAGGGAGACTTCCTTCTGCTTTTAATATTATATGTTGAAATCGAAAATCAGTCTCTTGTGGAGTTCACCCTTGGGGAAGGGGTGATCGCACACCTACTTCTCTCCTGCAAGCTGGGAAGACTAAAAGAGAGAACTGGAAACAGACCCAAGAGATCGGCGCGGAGGACCCACCACACACCCGGAAGATCACTGAGCGCTTCCCCTCTTTAACCAAGTGCCGGGCTAAGGTACCTCAGGAAATGCTGGGGGAATTTGAAAACAAGAAAACGTGCCTTCTGAGGTACCCCTTGGGTCATATTT
Source organism: Platanthera zijinensis (assembly GCA_039513925.1). Taxonomy (NCBI): domain Eukaryota; kingdom Viridiplantae; phylum Streptophyta; class Magnoliopsida; order Asparagales; family Orchidaceae; genus Platanthera; species Platanthera zijinensis. The sequence goes on along the minus strand of CM077082.1, from coordinate 212,155,520 downwards.
ATAGGTTTCTGATGATGACCTGCCGATAACCAATCTCTACTATTCTGAAATTACTAAAAGCCACTTGGGTTGGCCTGCCAACAGCCAAACTCTGCTATTCTGACTAGCTATGTGCAACCCACCCGGGTCTTCCAACAGCAAGACTTCGCTGTTCTAACTGGCTAAGGGCAGGCCTGTAGGGGCAAAATGGTAAGAAGCGCCCTTATGTGGGACTGGGCCAGTAGCCCTTCACTTCCTCTACTCGGCAAGAGGCGCGGGCGCCGGATGGAGCTAGTGCTCGCCACCTCAACTCAGCGCCTGGCGACCGTGGGCTCGGCCCACCCCACTCGCCTGCCTCGAGGTCGACAAACAACATTGGAATTCGTCGAGCGGCCTTGAGCTCGATGAACGGCTAGGAAGCGCGGGCCAGAGCTGGCTAGCCTAGGGGGAGTGGACTGGGGCTGACTCGCCCGGGAGGCGCGGACTAGGGACGACCCGCTTGGGAAGACGTGGGCCGAGGCTGACCCGCCTGGAAAGGTGCGGGCCGAGGCTGACCCGCATAAGAAGCCGCGTGCCGAGGCTGACCCGCCTGAGAAGGCGCGGGCCAATGCTGACCCGTATGAGAAGGCACGGGCCAAGGCCGACCCGTCTGAGAAGGCGCGGGCCAAGGCTGACCCGCCTGCTTGTCCCAGTCCCCTTGATGAACACGGGGTTGTACACAATCCCCGCTCTTTTTGAGCTTTGCAAAAGCTCGGAAAGAAACATCCAACCCCATGTGTTTGGCGAAAACCCTGCTGAGCTGGAGGGAATCTTTTGGCGAGGGCCCACCTTTACGCTATAAATAAGCTATCAGACCTTTGGGGAGAATTCCCCTTCTTTGCTCTTTTCTGCGATTCATAGCCGGAAGATGCCTATGTCCGAGGAGATGCGTGCTCATTTGGAGGCTGCGAGGGAGGGTGCCCGGGAAGCGGCTCTCGAAGCTGCCCTGTAGCTGGCACACGGGTCGCCCAGCTCCCTATTCAGGCCAAAGAAAGGGAAGATAATCTGGCGGTCTCTGACAGGTGATAACCCCGCCTCCGGCTTGGCTGAAGATGCCGAGGTCATTCCTGAGGTATGTGGTCCCTATCTTTGATCCACCACTTTGCCTTCTAACATCTATTTTTACAGGAGGCACCTCGTGATGACATGGCGTGCAGGGTAGACCCCGAGAATTCCATCCTGGTGGTGATTGATCGGGTCGCCAGCCCCTTATCTCAGACGCACATCTCTCCCGCAATGCCTCCATAGCCGAGGCTCCAGTGGTCTGCTGAAACCCTTCGTTTCTCTTGGGGGAGAACTCTTACAGGGTTGGTCGGGCCCTTCTCGTCCAGCTGATGGTGCGGGTGATGTACCAATGCCTGGTAACTCTCTTGCTTTATCGCGCTTACCATCGCCAGCTTCTTCTGATCTCATCTCTGCAGGTTATAACGCGGTCTCTTCTGACGTCTAGATGAGCGAGGGGTACTCGCCTCCCCTGAGTTGGACCGTATTTTGGATTACCTGGGAGACCCGCAGGATGCCGAGAGGACGAATACGCAAGTGATGCGACTATTTTAGAAGCACACGCTGTTGCTGCAGGAGGTCTTCGACGGGGTAGAGAAAGACAAGGCCGACGCGGTGGGGCGCGTCGCAGCCTTGGAAGGGGCGAGACGTCCTATTGACGAGGACGGGGTGACATCTCTGAGCATACATATCACGCGGGCCGAGGAGCGGCTCAGGCATGTCTCGGAGAAGGTCGATCTGACCCAGCAGGAACTGACGGCGGTCCACGAGTACCATTATCCTCACGTGTCGCCTCGAACTGGCAAGCGGGGGCGGGGCATGTGGAAATGGATCAAGTACTGAGCCGCCTGCCCTCCCCCGTTGACATCAGCTGCTACCCGCTGGGTCCGGATCGCCCACACATGCAACAATCGAAGCTCCCGAAATCATTGAATTTGCTATGAACAATTTAACTCTGTAATAATTCAGGACCTCCCCCGCCCGCCTATGGGCGGGCATTTACTACACTTTCTTTTGACTGCGCTGGTGTTCTTGACCTCTGGAGGAGATGCGGGCGAGGTGAACTAGCTCAGCCGGTTCTTCTTTCCGTCGTGCTCACACCGCGAGGGCGACTCACTTAACCCTAGGCGTACCTGTGCTGATGGGGGAGATCCGACTGCCTGCGAGTCGCATATTCAGGGACTCGCACGCCAATCCCGGCGGGGCCCGCATCTCCGGTCATTCTACTTCCATGCGGGAGCGGGTGCGGGCGGCTTGCGGCCGAGATCTTCTCGCGGCTGACTGGCGAGTCGATGCGGATCCGGGTTGGGTTCGGAAGTCGAAGCGTCAGGGTTAAATTTGTTATCCGCACTTTTCCCACCATTGGAACATTTTCCCGCCTTTTTTGATTCTATAAATAGGCCATGCCGATTCACTCTTTACCTACTGCATTTAAAGCTTCTTCCTGCTTCCCCTGCGATTACCCCATTCATTCACTCAACGTAGATCTCACAGAATGGTCGGCGGCAGCGGCGAGGCTGACGAGAGGGGGAAGTGCGCCTGGATCTTTTCCGAGCATGACTTCCCTCTCGCTACCATTACTGAGAGAGAGTTCGTTGACGCCGTCAGCAATTACATCCCGCTGGGCTTCGAGGCGAGGCGGCCCGAGAAGGAGGAGCGAATCAACGAGCTCTATGCCGACGAGCTCGTGCTCCCAATGACCCACTTCGAGGCAGGCCTCCGGCTACCCTTATGGCCGGAAGTCCGCCAAATTCTCAAGTACTATGGGGTCATCCCCGGGCAGATGACTCCCAACTCTGTCACGGTCATAGTAGGGTTCGTCTGCTTCTTGCGAGAGGAGCAGATTGAGTTCAGTCTTGCGGTATTCCACAAGCTATTCTCTTTTCACGCGAACAAGGACGGGACCGCCTGCTTCGCTAGCACACACGTCAAGGTGCGGGAGACCGTCAATAAGAGCCATAACTGGCTCAAGAAGTTCGTGTTCATCAAGGGGGATTTCGGCAACATCCCCTTCTCCCCTGCTCAACTTGGTGAGGCGAGCTACCACCCCCCGAGCCTGGGGGGACATGAGGCGGAGCTGTTCGGATTCTTCGTCGGGAAGAACTTCGAGGTGGCCTACCTCCGCAGGAACCTGGACGACCTCGCTCACGTCCTGCATGGTGAAGTTAAGTGTTTTACCCCTCTTCTATTCCCTTTCAACAGTCCTTTGAATATTTCTAATTCCCATGTTTTTTTGCAGGCGAGCATGACATCCCCCTCCATCCTCTATATGAGAGCGCACGACCCGCTTCCGGCGAGCTCGCTCGGGCCGAGGTGGCGGCCTCCGCCCATCACGAGCTCTCGACTCCTGCTCCTGCGAAGCGGCCTCAGGCTCCGCCGCCGCCTAAGAAACCGAGAAATGCGGACATACTGCCCCCGTCATTTTGCGAGAAACGCAAGGCCCCCACGAGCCAACCACCCACCGATCCCGCCTCCATACCCCATCCGACCGTCAGAGCTGCTACCGAGGAGGCCGACACATCGAAGCAGCAGAAAGGGGATCAGCCTACCGAGAAACCTGTGCCCAGGGGGCACCGCAACTTCGGCTACGACGAGGGGCCCATGGACTTGATTGGCGTCCCCCTCCTCTTGATTCCTGGCCCCCTTAGGCCTCTCCTCCTCCATAGCCCACCTGGCTAACTTCCGGGCAAACTCCAGATTTGATGCCTCCCCGTCGAATTCACTCGCCACCCTCTCCATCAACTCCTCGTAGGAGAGGGGTGGGACTCTCTTCAACTCCATCCGGAAGAAACCCTACTGCAGCCCCAGGGTAAAGGCCATCATCAGAGTATGACCCGACATCTCCTGGACCTGGGTGACCTCCTCCTAGAAGATATCGACGTAGCTCTCTGGGATCTCGTTCACCCCCTGCTTGATGCGGAACATGGACTTCGACTCCCTCTTCCTCCTCTTGGAGGTTGTGAACCTCAACATGAACCCCCGACGTAGGTCCTCGAAGCAATAGATGGAGTTGGTCGGTAGCTGGTGGAACCAATCTCTTGCCTTCTCCTTCAGAGTGATGGCAATGAGTCTGCACTTGAAGCCATCTAACATCTGTCGGATCAAGACCACGTCCTCAAACCACTGGACGCGCTGTACCGGGTTCCCCTTCCCAGTGTAGTAGGACATCTCGGGCTCCCTGAACCCATCCGGGACTGGTACAGAGGAGACCAACTCGCTGAAGGGGCCGTATCCCCCCACTAGGCAAACCGAGGGGTCTCGCGCCCCATCTTGCCGAACATGTCGCTGCCTCCCGAGCCCGGGAAGAGCACTCGCTCGGGGAGCTCGGCACCACGACCCTCCTCGGCAATCTTCTTCCTTGCTTGCCTGGCGGGAGCACCCTCGCCGAGTGCCGGATCCGTTAGAACCGGAATTGTTATAGTCGAGCACTCGACACGTGCGCTGAGTTTGAATCTAACTAGGCCAAGAACCTCCTGCCTGAAGTCTTCGAACATCCCCATTATCACGAGAGGGGGAGGGGGTGGCGCGTCGGTCCTGCCCGATCCTTATCCTTCTCCTCTAGTCATTGAACTCGCCGAAGATTTTCTGTGCTGACCACTCTCCATGCTCACCGCACCAAAATGTTGAAACCGAAAATCGGTCTCTTATGGAGTTCACCCTTGGGTAAGGGGTGATCATACACCTACTTCTCTCATGCAAGCTGGGAAGACTAAAAGAGAGAACTGGAAATAGACCCAAGGGCTCGGCGCGGAGGACCCACCACACACCCGAAAGATCACTGAGCGCTTCCCCTCCTTAACTAAGTGCCAAGCTAAGGTACCTCAGGAAACACTGGAGGAATTTGAAAATAAGAAAGCGTGCCTTCTGAGGTACCCCTTGGGTCCTATTTATAGGTTTCTGAGGATGACCTGCTGATAACCAATCTCTACTATTCTGAAATTACTAAAAGCCCATTGGACTGGCATACCAACAACCAAACTCCGATGTTCTGACCAGCTATGTGCAGCCCACCCGGGTCTGCCAACAGCGAGACTTCGCTGTTCTAGCTGGCTAAGGGCAGGCTTGCAGGGGCAAAATGGTAAGAAGCGCCCTTATTGGGGACTGGGCGAGTAGCCCTTCACTGCCTCTACTCGGCAAGAGGCGCGGGCGCCGGATAGAGCTAGCGCTCATCGCCTCAACTCGGCGCCTAGTGACCACGCGCTCGGCACGCCCCACTTGCTTCTCGCAAGGTCGACGAACATCATCAAAATTCGTCAAGCGGCCTTGAGCTCGACGAACGGCTAGGAAGCGTGGGCCGGAGCTGGCTCACCTAGGGGGCACGGTCTGGGGCTGACTCGCCTAGGGGCGGACTCGCCTTGGAGGCGCGGACTAGGGATGGCCCGCCTGGGAAGACGCGGGCCGAGGCTGACCTGCTTGGGAAGGCGCGGGTCGAGGCTGACCCGCCTGAGAAGGCGCGGGCTGAGCTTGACCTGCCTGAGAAGGCGCGGGCCAAGGCTGACCCTCCTAAGAAGGCGTGGGCCGGGGCCGAGCCGCCTAAGAAGGCACGGGCCGGGGCTGACCCGCGTGCTTGTACCAATCCCCTCGACAAACATGGGGTTGTACACTATAGTCTTGTCTCTTGACTGAGACTTGTTGTTGTTCTACTCTTCTTTCCTTGCAGCCAGTTGCATCTCATATGATAACAACTTTCCAAAGAGGGTGTGAGGAGTAGTGTCACCCAGCTTTTCCACTTCTCTGATGGCACAGATCTTTGTGTCCCACTCTCTAGAGAGAGATCTAAGGAACTTGTCATTCAGTTCATAGTGACTGAACACCCTTCCATAAGTCCTTAGTTCATTCACAATCCTAAAAAACTTTTCATAACAGATGGTTATGTTATCAAAAGGAACTCATGCGCAAGGATCGAAGGCTACCAACAAGATGACCAAGAAGCCTTCATCCTAATACTCACGTGAAGGATCCTCGCTACAAGAAACTCTCATCAAGCGCACACCTTCACGGATCTGAAGAACATCGAAGAGGATGACTCTCAAGCCACAAAGATTGAACCTTTGCAATCAAATCATCATAAACATCATGGGTTCTAGTTAGAGGGGAGTTTTCTCTTATTCATTGCATTTTACTTTAAACTCTTTTATCTAGTTATTTGTGTAAGGGAAATCGATCGGAGGGTCGTCAAAAGTCGGGAAGGGTTTCATGAGAAATAGATTAGAAGGTCGTCGAAATCTGAGAAGGGTTTTGTGAGAAATCGACCGGAGGGTCATCAGAATCAGTGAAGGATTCCGTGAGAAATCATCTCGGGGAAGGGACGTTTAGATCGGGAGATCTACTGGGACTCTAAGACCCTTCCTTGCATGGAGGTGAAGAGCCGGCTCAAATTCCTTTCTTGGAGGGAAAGGGAGAGAGCCAACCGGTTCGTGGAATGGGTCGGTATAGAGAACAAAAGATTTTTCATTCTCATCGCATTTGATCTCTGGCGTCACGGGGATCACAATTTTATAATTGTTCAAAACGATTGTTGTTTTAATTCCTGCAATGAAATTCATTTTTGCTTTATTATTCTAATGTTTTTGTTGAGAATGTTAGTTTGATTTCTCATGTGTGGTGTACAAGCGAATTCGTACAGGAAAACGAGCCCTGTGACATACCATCGTGCGTTAGCTACCTAACGCCCCACGGTAGCTTCCAAAAATTGATTTTTTGGGACAAAATATCTTTAATTCCATTTAGCTCACAAAAGCTTTTTCACCCCCATAAGGTTGTCCATTAGATCCAACACAATTCGTATTAACTCTGATAAATGATGTATATATGCCTGTGTACTCTGCTCTATTTTGCGACAAATGTGCTTTATTTTTCTCTGATTTGTTTTTTGGGTCACCCCTACGTTTTTCACTTCTTGCCGTATTAATTGTGTGCACTGTCTGCTAGTTTTTACCGCTCATCATATACTGATGTTTCATCGCGCATGTGTGGTTGGTCTAGCCCACCCCTTTTGATACTATAAAAGGGGGAGAAGAGAAGTTGTTCATGAGTTTGAGCCATGGGTTAAGGGATGATCACACGTAGGGGGAGCGTATCAATGTCTGCACATAAATAGCGGAGTATGTGGAACATGTCGATAGGGGGAGCACGCGTGTGTGTGAGCGTGCGAGCTGAAAACAAGAGACCGAAAAATTGGAGTAATAAAATTTTATTATCTAAAAAAGGTATCTATTACAAAGATATGACCTCCCTTTTATAGAATGGAGAAGAGAAGAGAGATAACAAATAAGCAATGTGAGACTAATAATTACATGAACACACATCTATACAGGCCACACAAGCCGCATAAGCCACGCAGTTAGACTAACCGCATGGCCACTTTAATGTGGAGGACAAGCGACCAATATCTCCAAGCTGCCATAGACCAGCCGCTAGATCGCCAGACCGCTAGACACCAACCAGCAACAGATCGGCTACCAAGCCACTAGGAGAAGCCTCTAGACTGCTAGACAAACCGTCAAACCGCCCGGTTTCCAACCCGACTACCAATCCGCTGGGACAAGACGCCAGATGCCAGACCGCCTAGTCTCAACCCGCCAGACCGCCCGGTCTCAACACTCCCCATCAAGCTGGAGCATAAATATCAATCATGCCCAGCTTGTCACAAATGTGAAACAAGGAAGCGGACACCGTCTTGTGGAAGACATCTGCCAACTCATTGTATGAAGTGATGAACAGAGTACAAATCTGTTTTTTCAAAATCTCTTCTTGAATAAAATGAAAATTGACCTCTATGTGTTTTGTTCTCTCATGAAAGACCGGATTTTTGGAAATATATATCACAGCCTTGTTATCGCAGAACATAGGAAGAGGATAGTTGTAGAACTCTCCTAGGTCAAGCATGAGAGCCTGTAACCACTTTAACTCACATGTGGTCGAAGCCATACTACGATATTGTACTTCTGCACTAGACTTGGAGACAACTGTGGGTGGTTCGATGATGGTCTGATTCCGCGGGACGAGTTAGAAGATCGAGTTTTCTAACGAGAGGAGGCAAGTGCACCTATCACGTAGTACTCGGTATTCGGGAGAATACCGAGGTCGTATTGTTCTCGGGTACGCGTTGATTGTATCTACTCTTCCAGGAACACTATTATTTTACTATCAGTAAGGTGGGTTTTTAATTAAAAATAAAAAGGGAAAGAAAGCAGGAAATTTTCTAAGTTAGTTCGATGACGGGTTAACGTTCGGCATCAAATCGAATTAAGACTAAAATAATTCTTAATAATTATTGAACTTAGTTTTTAAATTAATAAAAGGCACTTGGCCGTGGAGGTTCCGAAAATATGAGCGCACTTATCTCTAGGAATATTGCTCACCTGAACATTAAGACTATTCGACCGATCGTTAGACCGACGAAGGATTTCTCTTAATGCCCGCTTTACGCTAAGAACCCCGCTATTGGGTGGGGAACCCAATCCGGTAGAACTACGCTCGTCCTCTTTCGAGGGTATGTACGCAATTCTATTTACCCAAGGGGGATCGGTCCATACGTGCGGCCTCTCGGCGTTGCGTATGGATAACGGAAATAGAGCCCGCAAATCGATTATGTGGTCCTATGCATCGTTAACCCGGGGCAAATCTTAAGTCCTTAAATTAAAATAAAAATAAGTTCTTTAATTATTTCAAATCATTTTATATGTCCCAATGCTCTTCGATGCCGAAGGCTAAAGGAGATTAGCCACTCATCGGTATGGGGACAGCTTTATGGTTTTTAGTTGAGCGTGAGTTGAAATTAAGAACTAAACAGTTATAAGAGAAGACATAGAAAAACAAGACATTTAGATAAACTGAAAATAAAGCTAATTGATGCAGGCACTCACGCACACTTCAAAACCATAAAGAAAGTAAATAAAGCGTGTCCTACTCGAATGAGTAGGCGGGAAATAAATGCAAGTACAAGTCCTACTCAAAACTGAGTAGGCGGGAAATTAAAGCGCGCCATTAACTCTTAACGAGTAGGCGGAAATAAATGCAAATACAAGTCCTACTCAAAACTGAGTAGGCGGTAAATGACAAGTCCTACTCAAAACTGAGTAGGCGGGAAATTAAAGCACGCCATTAACTCTTAACGAGTAGGCGAAAATAAATGCAAATACAAGTCCTACTCAAAACTGAGTAGGCGGTAAATGACAAGTCCTACTCAAAACTGAGTAGGCGGGAAATTAACGCACGCCATTAACTCTTAACAAGTAGGCGGAAATAAATGCACACACGCACGCACTCTACATAATTGAAGAAAGCGATAAAAGAAAGCAGTAAGAAAGCTAAAAATTGCAAGTCCTACCCAAACGAGTAGGACTGAAGAAAGTAGTAAATGCGAATCCCGACTCGAGCGAGTGGGCGGGGGTAAATTAACCTCATACATGCACGCACTCTACAGAAATTAAAACACAAAAATGAAAGTTACCTAAAAATTAAAATTACAACTTTTCTACCATTATATTTTGCCAAAAACAATTAAAAAGGTAAAATATAAATTAAAGAAGCAAAAAAATTTGAAAACTAAAGTTAAAACAAAGTTGCTAGAAAATCAAAATAATTATATTTTCATTCTTAGAGTTTTACAAAAGTGATGAAAAAGTTGAAATAAAAATAAAAGAACAAGGGGGGTTTTACAATCCTAAAATAAAGCTAAGTAAAAAAATCAAAAACACTTTAAAACCTCTTTCATAAAACTCATAAGAATGAAATTATAAAGATTTTTAAAAGACCAAAAAAGTGAGAAAATTTAACATTATAACATTTCGATATTTGAAATAAAAACTAACAGCAAAATTTATATTAATAACATAGCACTTTTGCATACTAATTGAAGAACAAGGATGAACGTGAGAAAAAAAAGGGAGAAAGAGAGTGAGCCAACCCGTAAGAATTTTTCATTCCATGTAAGAGAGAGAAAGGAAAAAAACACATTCTATTTATGAAGAAAAATTATTACAAACTATTACAGAGAAAGCTAAAACATACATAAGAAAAGAGGAGAGAGAAAGTTCTCCTTACAGTGGAATGAAGAACGCCAAGGCAGCCCACAAAAAACAGCAAAATGGCTCAAAGATGTGAACGGGAAAAAGCTTACAGGAGGCTTTTATTTATAGACAAAATTATTACAGACGTGTTTCACTTTTCAACCATCGGTCATCTGCCAGCAGGCGTCATTCTGGAAGGATGGGAAGGCCACGTAATAGCTCCGCTGGCGGGACAAAAAAAAAATTGATCTTATCCCATTGTGTTCGACTATCGTCGAACGACTGAATTGCTGTGTTCGATGATAGTCGATCTCTGGATTCTGGCGTGGATCGGCTGGCGCTGATGGTCGATGCTTTGTGTGGTCGACGCTTTGTGTGGTCGACGCTTTGTTGGCGTTCGACTATCGTCGAGCAGTTCGACGATCTGCTGGGCGGTCGACTATCTGGCGTTCGACTATCTGGCGTTCGACTATCTAACGTTCGACTATCGATAGTGGTCGACTATCTTGACTTTGTGGTCGACGATAGTCGAACGACTTGACCTGTCAGAAAACTATTATTATATTTTTTTTTCTGCAAAAATTTAGAAAAACAAAAAAAAAGTTAAGTTAGGAATAATTTTAAAAAAAGAACATATTAATTAATAAAACAATTTAGAAAAGTCAAAAAATAAACAAAAATGACTTTAATAAAATACGAAAATATAGGTATATTTACAACTCATCAAATACCCCCATACTTAAGCTTTTACTATCCCAGAGCAAAAGTTTGAGGTGAACTTATAAGGAATAATAAAAACTCTAAGTTTTGCTACTGCTAAATTAATTATAAGAGAGATCAAAATAAATATATGGGGTATAAGAGTTAAGTCCTAAAATTATGTAGATGATTTAAACAGGGCAAAAGTTTTGGCAAAAAGATTTCTTAATGTAATCAAATAGAAAGCAATAATTGTATTGGTTAGATAAACAAAAATAGCTTGGAGTTATACGAACCTTAGCTTATAGGAGTTTTACTGGAAATAATGCAATTTACGAATTATGCTCTCAAAAAGATTTTTGAATTAATTCTAGAGTCATGAAATTGGCTAAGGGGGGGGGGGTGATGTTGGTTTATGAAGATGCTTGGATAATGAGGCGAGGAAATTTTTTCTCAAACCACCATTTTTTCTTTGATTTGGATGTTAAAGGAAAATGAAATCTTATTTTCCTTAACATAAATTTTTTTTTCTTCATAATAAAAATTAACCCAATGTATATGTTGGAGTAATGAATTTTATCCTCTTACTCCGAATCATATAATCTTTTAATTTATTGGATGCCTATGTTTACGGGACGAAATCTTATCCCCATTGACATAAGATATTTTAAGGTGGGAATTTTTTTTTTTATCATACCAAGTAGGTTATGATAAGTAAGGGGAGAAAAGAGAACTAGATTTTTAATTAAAAATTTTTTGAGAGCAACCTTTATAAATTGTACGTTCCAATTTTTCAGAAAGCTAAAAGTAAGCATAATTGAATTCTATAATCGTTATTTTCTAACATAGTACACGTGCTCCTATCTATGAAAAATTAGAAGTAGTGCCTAAAGCGAGTCCCCTATCTTTAACAAAGCATAATAAATTCTTTAAAACTTAACCCCGGCTATTTAAATTTTCAATCTATAATTAACAAACGAATAGAAAACAAAGAATTGATAACATTCACATATAAATAAACTCAAAACTAAATTTTTGGATAGCAAGAAACTTAAGAATGATATGTTTGATTTATTTTCATAACTTATATATATATATATATATTATTTTTTGTTTTGCAATTTTTTTTGTATTTTTAAGTTTTGTGAAAGTTTTTGTATTTTTAAGAAAATTTCCATTCTATTTACAAAAATGAGAGAAAAAAGAGAAGTTAAATACAAAGATGAGATAAAAAGGATATTTACGAAAATACTTACAAAAATATTTACAAAAATTATTTACAAAAAAAAATATTTACAAAAATTATAACTAGGTCGCCGCGAGATGACTCGTTATGTGGATGGCTCGAAGAGCCGGATCTCGCGGACCGAGTTAAAAACAAGACAGTTTCAAAAATGAAACTTCAAATTTTTTTTTTGATTTTTGTGTTTTTATAATTTTTTTTGTTTTATATATATACTTTTTTAATTTTTATGTTTTTTTTAAGTAAGAAGGAAAGTGCGAAAATGCAAAAATACCCCCATACTTAGTTCCAACATTGTCCCCAATGTTGTATGCTAAGCATGAGGAACAATATAATAGCTATATGTACAAAAAGGAGAAAGAGGGGGGCAGAAAACGTCCCTGGTCTGTGCTCGGGGAAGCCCTTTAGAAGCCCTGCATTTATTAGAAAAATAGAAAACATGATAAATAAGACGTAAAAAAGATAAGCGTGGGGTGCCTCCCAGGAGCGCTTTGTTTATAGTCGCGTAGCTTGACTATATTGGCGGGGTTATAGGTCGAGGAGGGTTATGGTTTCGCAACGTTCGATCACAGGGGCGCCCGCAATATAAGACTTTAACCGATGACCGTTCACCTTAAACGAGCCTTTTTCCGGGTGGGAGACGAGTACGGTCCCATATGGAAAGATTTCTTCAACTATGAAGGGACCGGACCAACGAGATTTTAGTTTTCCAGGAAAAAGCTTAAGACGAGAATTGTAAAGAAGGACAAGATCGCCCGGAGAAAAAATTTTGGGGGTTTTAATTTTTCGATCGTGATATAACTTAGAACGCTCCTTATAGAACTTATTGCTCTCGTAAGCGTTCGCACGCCATTCATCGAGCTCGTTTAGTTGCAATTTTCTATTCCGAGCGGCTAAGTTAGAGTCGAGGTTTAAGAGTTTTAGTGCCCAAAGTGTGCGGTGCTCCAGTTCTACGGGTAAATGGCACGCCTTGCCATAGACTAATCGAAACAGAGTACAACCAGTAGCGGTTTTGTATGCCGTACGGTACGCCCACAACGCGTCGTCTAGCTTAACAGACCAATCTTTCCTATTAAGTGAAACGGTTTTTTCTAATATTCGCTTTATCTCTCGATTTACTACCTCAACTTGGCCACTTGTTTGCGGGTGGTAGGGGGTGGCAAGTTTGTGCGTGACTCCGTACTTAGCAAACGTCTTAGCCAGGAGAGCGTTACAGAAATGCGTACCCCTATCACTAACAATAGCGCGAGGAGTGCCGAAGCGAGAAAATAATTTTTTAGAAAAGTAACAACGACTCGCGCATCGTTGGTGGAGAGAGCTTGCGCTTCCGCCCACCTTGACACGTAGTCGACCGCCACTAAAATATACAAATTTTTATAAGAAGGAGGTAGGGGGCCTACAAAATCTATGCCCCATAAATCGAAGACTTCGCATTCTAAAAACATATTTTGGGGCATCTCGTCTCGACGAGAGATGTTACCCGACCACTGACAGCTATCGCATGCGCGCACAAAATTGTGCACGTCTTTGAAGAGAGTGGGCCAAAAGTAGCCCGCCTCTAGCGCCTTCCTAGCAGTCCGGTTGGCTTGATAGTGCCCGCCGGCTGGACCCTCGTGGCAGTGCCGCAATATTTGTGTGCACTCCACTCCCGCGACGCATCTTCGAACCGCTTGGTCCGCGCAGATACGGAAAAGAAACGGGTCATCCCAAAAGAAATTTTTCAAGTCGGAAAAGAATTTCTTCTTTTGATGACTTGAAAATTCTTTTGGAAGAACCCGCGCGACTAAGTAGTTCGCAAAATCTACGAACCAAGGAGAAGATGACGAAGACGAACGAAAGGCGAGAAGGCGTTCCTCGGGGAATCTGTCATTTATTTCAGATTCGACAAGCGCTTCCGCACTAGAATTTTCTAAACAGGAGAGGTGGTCTGCCGCTAGATTCTCCGCGCCCTTCTTATCTCGGAACTCCAAATCAAACTCTTGATGGAGGAGGACCCATCGAAGAAGGCGAGGTTTCGCATCGGTTTTGGCTAGTAGGTACTTAAGGGCGGAGTGATCGGTGAAAACGATAACTTTAGATAGCGTAAGGTACGAGCGAAACTTATCGAAAGCGAAAACGACAGCTAAGAGTTCCTTTTCCGTCGTTGTGTAATTCACTTGTGCGGAAGTGAGCGTCTTGCTAGCGTAATAAATAGGATGAAAATGTTTTTTTACGCGTTGGCCAAGAACGGCGCCTAAGGCAATATCACTAGCATCGCACATGATTTCGAACGGAAGGGACCAATTAGGGGCCACTAGAATTGGAGAATTGATAAGCTTTTGTTTTATAAAATTAAATGCAGACTCGCAGTCACTACTAAAGACAAAAGGTGATTCCTTTTCCAAGAGGTGAGTAAGCGGGTTTGTTATTTTTGAAAAATCTTGAATGAAGCGCCTATAAAAGCCCGCGTGGCCTAAGAAACTCCTAATAGATTTAATGTTAGTCGGCTGAGGAAGCTTTTCTATGACTTCTACTTTGGCCTTATTGACCTCTATCCCCTTAATCGAAATCTTATGGCCGAGGACCAAACCTCCTCGAACCATAAAGTTAAGCTTTTCCCAATTTAAAACAAGATGCGTGTCCTCGCATCGCTGGAGGACACGATCAAGATTGCGAAGACAATCCGGGAATGAGCATCCGAATATAGAAAAATCATCCATAAATACTTCCATAATATCTTCTACTAGCTCGCCAAAGATTGCTAGCATACACCTTTGGAATGTAGCCGGCGCATTGCAGAGGCCAAATGACATTCTTCGATAGGCGAAGGTGCCAAAGGGGAAGTAAAAGTTGTCTTCTCTTGGTCTTCGGGGGAAATGGGGATTTGGAAAAACCCCGATAAACCGTCGAGAAAACAATAAAAAGGATGACCGGAAAGACGCTCGAGAATTTGGTCAAGGAACGGTAGTGGAAAATGGTCTTTGCGGGTGGCATCATTAAGTTTGCGATAATCGATGACCACACGCCAACCCGTAACAGTACGAGTTGGGACGAGCTCGTTGCGCTCATTCGCCACTACGGTTAGACCGCCCTTCTTGGGCACGACATGAATGGGAATAACCCATGCACTATCAGAAATGGGATAAATAATCCCCGCATCTAATAATTTAATTATCTCAGTTTTGACGACGTCTTTCATGTTTGGGTTAAGACGCCGCTGCGGCTGAATGGTTTTGCGGCAATTATCGTTTAGGAAAATTTTGTGAGTGCAGAATGAAGGGTTAATCCCCTTGAGGTCAGAAATTTGCCACGCAATTGCGTGGCGATGTTTAAGCAAAACCTCCAATAAATCGGAGGTCTCCGAATCGCTTAAATACGAAGAAATGATAACAGGGAGTGTATCATTTTTCCCCAAAAAGGCGTATTTAAGGGATTCAGGTAATGGTTTGAGATCTAGGGTGGGCGGTTCTTCTAGCGAGGTTTTAGTGCTAATGTCTTTTGAACCAATTGGTTCAAAAGGCATATCGGAAGACGCATCCTCATCACAATAAAAATTTTTGAGAGAAAAAATATTTTCGCTTAAAAACTCGGACTCGAAAACCGGAGAAGAACAATCTCCAAAAAAGGAATCTAAAGAGTAGCAGAAATCGTCGCTCGACGACGATTCTTCCATAGAGGGGTTAATAGAAAAAGTAACTTGGTCATCTCCTACCCGAAGGAGAAGATGACCGTTACTTACATCGATTAGCGCACGCGAGGTTGCGAGGAAGGAGCGACCGAGTATTATTGGTACCTCAGCGTCTTCCTCGATGTCTAAGATGACGAAGTCCACCGGGAAGGTGAACTTGTCTACTCGGACAAGGACATCCTCGACTACCCCGATGGGGAACCTAACCGAGCGATCCGCTAGTTGGATGCGCATATTGGTAGGAGCAGGAGTACCCAAACCGAGACGAAGGAAGAGCGAGAACGGCATCAAATTAATGCTCGCGCCTAAGTATGCTAAGGCGTACTTTACTAACACATTGCCAAAAAGGCACGGGATGGAAAACCGTCCCGGGTCGTTTTGTTTCGAGGGCAACTTATTAGTAAGAGCCGCCGAGCATACATCGTTAAGAGAAATATGCGAAATTTCTTCTAGTTTTCGTTTGTTAGAAAGAAGCTCTTTTAAAAATTTTGCATACTTAGGCATTTGCGAGATGGCCTCGCAAAAAGGAACATTAATATGAATTTGTTTGAGTAATAAAATAAATTTGTCGTATTGCGCGTTAACTCGCTCTTTATCTAATTTATGCGGGTAGGGCAACGCCTTGTTTAAAATAGTTTTTTCAATTAAAATCGGTAAGGGATGCATAGACGAAGAAGGGGGAAGAGGGGTAGGAGGTGAAATTTGTACCTGAGGATCGATCCGTTTTGGATCGACCACCTCCTTACCGCTACGGAGGGTTATAGCGTTGGCATTTTCCCTTGGATTGGGCTCCGTGTTCCCCAGCAGTGCCCCCAGGGCGCGTTTCGACAAAAGTTGCGCCAACTGTCCAACCTAAATTTCTAAATTCTTTAGCGATCCGGTGATGTTCCGGATATTGGACTCGTTAGACGCAACATAACGATTAAAATTTTCCTCCACCGGAAGAAGCTTCGGAGGAGGAGATGGAAGAGAAAGCGTAAAAGGAGGGGGAGGAGGGCGCTGCGCATTATTCGGGTTGCTCCAAGAGAAGTTCGGATGGTTCCTCCAACCCGGATTATAGTGAGTACTATAGGGGTTGTTTTGAAAGGAGGGACGCACCAGATTTCCCATGTAGTCCACGAATTCGTCGACCACGCAGGCGGAAGGGGGGAGAAAACAAGGCGGAGTGGTGGAGGCAACAGACATCTCCGCCACCTGCTTAGTTAGCCTTTCCACTTGGAGGGCTAGCTGAGCAGTGGCATCCACTTCAAAAATGCCCGCCTGCTTAGGGCGCGCCCGCGGGACATTCCACTGGTAGGCATTCATCGCCATTTCCTCGAAAAGGGCCTGGGTGGCCTCGGGGGGCTTATTGTTCAGAGTGCCCCTGGCAGCCGCGTCAATCATTTGACGCGTCTGACTATTCAGTCCATTGTAAAAAATCTGTACCTACAACCACATTGGCAAAGCGTGGTGCGAGCACCGGCGGAGAAACTCCTTAAAGCATTCCCAAGTCTCGTAAAGATACTCGGAGTCGTTTTGGACGAACAAAGATATGTCCGCCCGCAATCTTGCAGTTTTTGCGGGCAGAAAATACTTCGTAAGGAATTTCTCTGCCAACTCCGCCTAGGTCGTGATGGATCCCTGCGGGAGGGAGAGTAACCACGCCTTAGCCTTGGACTTAAGAGAGAAAGGAAAAAGGCGCAAACGAATGGCGTCATCAGTGACACCATTAATTTTAAAAGTATCGCAAATCTCAAGAAAATTAGACAAGTGGTTAGTTGGGTCCTCATCGTGCAGTCCGTCGAACTGCACGACATTTTGGATCATTTGAATAACACTTGACTTAATTTCAAAATTATTGTTGGCTACAGTGGGCCGAACAATACTCGACCCCGTATCATCCAAGTTGGGCTGAGCGTAGTAAGACATAGTACGCTCGGCAGGTTGGGCATTATTCGGGTCGGCTATAGAAGAAGAAGAGGGTTCTCCGATGGATTCTTCCGGGTCCAAAAATGGAATTCGACGCAGAGATCGAGCCAAACTTGGATGATACGCGGTATTCCGGTGGAGGAAAATGATACGCGCAAGAGAGCGGTTGATCTTGGGGTCGAATTCAAGATTTTCAGAACCTGAAGGTTGTCCACGGGTCATACACCCTAAAAAAAACAACGAAGGGGGGGGGGAGGATTTTTTTTTGTTATAAAAATTTTTTTACTTGAAATATAAAGTAAAATTAATAGAGGCCCAGATTCAATATAATAACGGTGATTCCCCGGCAACGGCGCCAAAAACTTGATGGCCGCGGAAGATGAGACCGACTGTGGGTGTTTCGATGATGGTCTGATTCCGCGGGCCGAGTTAGAAGATCGAGTTTTCTAACGAGAGGAGGCAAGTGCACCTATCGCGTAGTACTCGGTATTCGGGAGAATACCGAGGTAGAATTGTTCTCGGGTACGCGTTGATTATATCTACTCTTCCAGGAACACTATTGTTTTACTATCAGTAAGTTGGGTTTTTAATTAAAAATAAAAAAGGGAAAGAAAGCAGGAAATTTTCTAAGTTAGTTCGATGACGGGATAACATTCGGCATCGAATCGAGTTAAGACTAAAATAATTCTTAATAATTATTGAACTTAGTTTTTAAATTAATAAAAGGCACTTGACCGTGGAGGTTCCGAAAATATGAGCGCACTTATCTCTAGGAATATTGCTCACCTGAACATTAAGACTATTTGACCGATCGTTAGACCGACGAAGGATTCCTCTTAATGCCCGCTTTACGCTAAGAACCCCGCTATTGGGTGGGGAACCCAATCCGGTAGAACTACGCTCGTCCTCTTTCGAGGGTATGTACGCAATTCTATTTACCCAAGGGGGATCGGTTCATACATGCGGCCTCTCGGCGTTGCGTATGGATAACGGAAATAGAGCCCACAAATCGATTATGTGGTCCTATGCGTCGTTAACCCGGGGCAAATCTTAAGTCCTTAAATTAAAATAAAAATAAGTTCTTTAATTATTTCAAATCATTTTATATGTCCCAATGCTCTTTGATGCCGAAGGCTAAAGGAGATTAGCCACTCATCGGTATGGGGACAGCTTTATGGTTTTTAGTTGAGCGTGAGTTGAAATTAAGAACTAAACAGTTATAAGAGAAGACATAGAAAAACAAGACGTTTAGATAAACTGAAAATAAAGCTAATTGATGCAGGCACTCACGCACACTTCAAAACCATAAAGAAAGTAAATAAAGCGTGTCCTACTCGAATGAGTAGGCGGGAAATAAATGCAAGTACAAGTCCTACTCAAAACTGAGTAGGCGGGAGATTAAAGCGCGCCATTAACTCTTAACGAGTAGGCGGAAATAAATGCAAATACAAGTCCTACTCAAAACTGAGTAGGCGGTAAATGACAAGTCCTACTCAAAACTGAGTAGGCGGGAAATTAAAGCACACCATTAAATCTTAACGAGCAGGCGGAAATAAATGAAAATACAAGTCCTACTCAAAACTAAGTAGGCGGTAAATGACAAGTCCTACTCAAAACTGAGTAGGCGGGAAATTAATGCACGCCATTAACTCTTAACGAGTAGGCGGAAATAAATGCACACACGCACACACTCTACATAATTGAAGAAAGCGATAAAAGAAAGCAGTAAGAAAGCTGAAAATTGCAAGTCCTACCCAAACGAGTAGGACTGAAGAAAGCAGTAAATGCGAATCCCGGCTCGAGCGAGTGGGCGGGGGTAAATTAACCTCATACACGCACGCACTCTACAGAAATTAAAACACAAAAATGAAAGTTACCTAAAAATTAAAATTACAACTTTTCTACCATTATATTTTGCCAAAAACAATTAAAAAGATAAAATATAAATTAAAGAAGCAAAAAAATTTGAAAACTAAAGTTAAAACAAAGTTGCTAGAAAATCAAAATAATTATATTTTCATTCTTAGAGTTTTACAAAAGTGATGAAAAAGTTGAAATAAAAATAAAAGAACAAGGGGGGGGGGGGGTTTACAATCCTAAAATAAAGCTAAGTAAAAAAATCAAAAACACTTTAAAACCTCATTCATAAAACTCATAAGAATGAAATTATAAAGATTTTTAAAAGACCAAAAAAGTGAGAAAATTTAACATTATAATATTTCGATATTTGAAATAAAAACTAACAGCAAAATTTATATTAATAACATAGCACTTTTGCATACTAATTGAAGAACAAGGATGAACGTGAGAAAAAAAAGGGAGAAAGAGAGTGAGCCAACCCGTAAGAATTTTTCATTCCATGTAAGAGAGAGAAAGGAAAAAACACATTCTATTTATGAAGAAAAATTATTACAAACTATTACAGAGAAAGCTAAAACATACATAAGAAAAGAGGAGAGAGAAAGTTCTCCTTACAGTGGAATGAAGAATGCCAAGGCAGCCCACAAAAAGACAACAAAATGGCTCAAAAATATGAATGGGAAAAAGCTTACATGAAGCTTTTATTTATAGACAAAATTATTACAGACATGTTTGACTTTTCAACCATCGGTCATCTGCTAGCAGGCATCATTCTGGAAGGACGGGAAGGCCACGTAATAGCTCCGCTGGCGGGACAAAAAAAATTTGATCTTATCCCATTGTGTTCGACTATCGTCGAACGGCTGAATTGCTGTGTTCGACGATAGTCGATCTTTGGATTCTGGCGTGGATCGGCTGGCGCTGATGGTCGACGCTTTGTGTGGTCGACGCTTTGTGTGGTCGACGCTTTGTTGGCGTTCGACTATCATCGAGCAGTTCGACGATCTGCTGGGCGGTCGACTATCTGGCGTTCGACTATCTGGCGTTTGACTATCTGGCATTCGACTATCGGCAGTGGTCGACTATCTTGACTTTGTGGTCGACGATAGTCGAACGACTTGACCTGTCAGAAAACTATTATTATATTTTTTTTTCTACAAAAATTTAGAAAAACAAAAAAAAGTTAAGTTAGGAATAATTTTTAAAAAAGAACATATTAATTAATAAAACAATTTAGAAAAGTAAAAAATAAACGAAAATGACTTTAATAAAATACGAAAATATAGGTATATTTACAACTCATCAGTGTTTCTTGTTCTTCCAGCTCACAAGATTTCCTCCAACAAATGTGCAAAAATCGGATGTTGACTTATTGTCTCATTTATCATCAGCATATCTCAAATCTGAGTACGCTTCAAGCCTCAAGTGACCATTCTTATGAAAAAACATTCCTTTCCCCGAAGCTGCTCTAACATACTCCAATATCCTCATGTCAGACTGTAGATGACACTCCCTAGGAGCTTGCATAAATTGGCTAACCTTTCCTACAACATAGGAGATGTCGAGTCTGGTCACTATGAGATAAATGAGTTTGCCCACCAAACGTCGGTACCTCGTAGTATCGGATAGAGGAGGTGAGTCATCTGTCCAAGTTTTGTCTTCCCCAATAGCCATGTGACATCTTCCAGGTTTAGCACCAGTCAACCCTGCCTCTTTTAGTAAGTCAAGAACATACTTCCGTTGGGAGAGGACTAAAGAGTTGAGCTTCCGAGAGATTTCAATCCCCAGAGAGTATTTGGGGGAGCCCATATCCTTAGTGACCAAGTGTTGCCGGAGGTGTTTCTTTGTCAAAGCTACCCCAGCCTGGTCATCGCCAGTTAGAAGAATATCATCCACATATACAACAAGAACCACCATACAAGAGGAGGTTTTGCGAATGAATAAGGAGTGATCAGCTGAACTTCTTTAGATGGTATACTAGTGTCTCCTCTTGAGAAACATACCCAAGAGGTTGCTCTATGTATACATCCTCCCGAAGATCACCATAGTGGAAGGCATTCTTGACATGTAGCTGGGAAATTGACCAATCTCTGGTTACAGCCACAAAGAGAATAACCCGAATGGTGCTGAGATGAGCAACTAGAGAGGTGTCAAAGTAACCAACACCATAAATTTGAGTGAAGCTTTTGGTGACTAAGCAGGCCTTGTATCGATCCACGCTACCGTCCGAGCAGAACTTCACAATGAATACTCATCGACAGCCAACCACATCAGTTCCCAAAGGGGGAGAAATAAGGGTCCAGGTACCCCTTTCAGTGAGGGTAGCAATTTCTTCATCCATGACTGTCTTCCAATGAGGAATAGTAAGAGCTTCCTGATAGGTGTGGGGAGTGACAGTGACAGAGATAGACACGACAAACATCCCGCGAGAAAGTGTTAGATGATCATATGAAACAACAAAAGCTAGCGGGTGTTGAGTAGAAGTCCGCACCCCTTTGCAAAGAGCAATGTGAATATCCAGGTCGGCGTGTTCCTCAGTTTCCAGGGCATCCGTGGCGGAGAGAGCTGGCTTAGGAGTAGAGAGAGACGGTCGCGAAGAAGAGGGAGATATCTCGGTAGGTAGACACGGTGGAGGAGATAGTAGAGACAGAGGAGGTGGCTGAATCTCGGTAGGTGTAGAGGGGACGGAAGGGGTGGTATGAGAAAGAGGAATATTAGGAGAAGAAGAGGAGTCGGGAGAGAAGTAGGATGCATTTTCAAAGAAGGTGACATCCGTAGAGACAAACTGCTTGCGGGCAATCGGGTGAAAGCAACTATAACCTTTCTGAGTGGTAGAGTACCCCAAAAGATACACTTGGTGGCCCATGTTGAGAGTTTGTCACAGGTGGCTGAGGGAGAGTGCACAAAGGTTGTGCACCCAAAGACACGTAGAGGGAGAGGAAATGGATCCTTCCCTGGATAGAGAATGGAGAAGGGCATTTTGCGGTGGAGAATGGTGGAGGGAATGCGATTGATAAGATAATAGGAGATGAGAACAACATAACCCCAATAGGAGCGAGGAACCTGCATTTGAGTCAGCAAAGTGCGCGCGACATCAAAGAGGTGACAGTTTTTGCATTCGGCCACGCCATTTTGCTGTGCGGTATAGACACAACTAGTTTGATGAATAATACCATGTTCCATACAGAAGGAGGAAAACTCATTACTAAAATATTCTTTTGCATTATCAGAGCGAAAGGTTTTAATAGAGATATCAAATTGATTCTTAATCATATAATAAAAAGATATCCATACTTGAAATAATTCAGAGCGATCTCGTAAGAGATACACCTAAGTACAGCAGGAGAAATCATCAAAAAAAAGTTACAAAATATGAACTATCCCGAACTATGGTGAGGGTAGGAGCGGGTCCCCAGACATCGGAGTGAACCAGATCAAATGTTCGGGAAGATCCACAACCTTACTTAGGTGAGAAGGAGGAGCAGTGATGCTTGCCATGCGAACATGAATCACAGTTTAGGGGAGGACTCTACGGAGGAAGGTGAGGCATAAGCTGACAAAGAAGATGAGGAGGAGCATGAGCAAGACGAAGGTGTCATTATAGAAGATCAATAGAGGAGAGGGCGGACAATGCAAAAATGTTGTCGAGGAAGTAGAGCCTGCCGCTCTCAGTCCCAGTAGCAATCATCCGTTGGGAGTCTGGATCCTAAAAATAACAAGAACTAGGAGTGGATGTGACAGAACACTATAGTTGCTTGCATAGAGAAATAACATAGAGTAAATTGCAAGGGAACGTGGGAACGTAGAGGGTATTGATAATACGTTTTGTAGCCTAAACTATTATCGTATTTTATATTTTATATTGTACAAATTATGTCTATTATTAGTTTATTTTTATCCTTTTTATGAAAATTTTATTGCCACTAACTTTTTCCTGTCTTTTTGCAGGTTTTCAGAAAAATTGCCAAAATGGCCTGTCACGCCCCCTTGTCACGCCCTCCCTGGGCGTGACCTAGGGCGTGTCACCCGATCCCGAGGACACCTGTTGGAAGGGACAGAAAACGGTCAAAACCGCTGTCACGCCCCCCTGTCACGCCCTCCCTGGGCGTGTCACAAGGCGTGACCAGGGGCGTGTCGCCCTCTGCCGCAAAGCTGCCGCCGCATTAAATGCCCTTCCGCCTCAGCACGCAAATAGTACTGTCACGCCCCATGTCATGCCCGTGACATGGGCGTGACACCTTCCTTTTTCGGCGACTGACGGATTTCCGACCAATGATTTGGACATGACATGCCTGTCACGCCCCCCTGTCACGGGCGTGACCCAGGGCGTGACCACCGACGTACCGAAGCAATCATCCCTCCCGCCAGAATCCAGAGCCCGAGGTCAACTCCGTACCTGTCACGCCCCCTGACACGCCCCCCTAGGGCGTGTCAGAGGGCATGACCAACCCGAGAAAAAAATCTATAAATTGAGCCCCCCTCCCCCCCATTTCAGCAAGCTTTGGTTGAGTGGGGGAGGTGCTGCCCCTTTGTTTCTTGATCCTTTTTCATGCTTTCTCTCTCTCTCTCCCCCTCTCTTTGTACTTTTTGGTTAACCCTAGTTTAATCATAGTTTGTGCTAGCTTTTAATGTAATTTTCTTCTTGCTTAGTGCTTAATGTAGGGATAGAATAGGGTTTAATTTTCATGCACTTGTAACTTTAATTTTCAATAGTGTAACTTGCCCTTTTTATTAATAAAAGTGTTCTTTTTTAGCTTGTGTTCTTCTTATGCTTTTCTACTCATCTTCCCCCCTCCACTCCATTATGATTAACTAATCCTCCTTGTACTCGATCTTGATGATCCGAGGTTAGAGCGATTATGTTATGATGTTTTAATTAATCTTTTCTTTTTAGGTTAGGGCCTTGAATTACTCTTGATTTATCACGGGTCGGAGGTATATTTTCGATATATACTCTCTGCCTTTGCTTTCATTCCGGGCTAGCCGAGAGGCCGAAAGAATGAAGTGAGCATTCAAGAGTAAAGGGAGTTGTACGCACCCCTCGAGAGAGGCAGACGTCCAAATCTCCCGGATTGGAGTAAAATCCAATAGTGGGGTTCACCGTGTAAAGCGAGTTTTAGGCCTCCGATTTAGACGAGAGTCGGTCGGACCTTCCTAAACTCAGTTGGGCACGACTTCGAGAGAAGCGTGTTCAAGCTTTAGGAACCTCCACGGTCAAGGACCCTTATCCTATTAAGTTTAGATTTTTATCGCATTGTCTTAATCATCTTTAGCCGAGGTGAATCTTGATCGGGTGCATTTCCATTTCATATTTTCTACCTTTCGTAGTAATCACCTGTCTTGTGCTCTTTAATTAACTGCAGTAGTTTCCTTTCTAGCTTAGTTGTTTACTTAATAGCCCTCTTAATTGCAGTGTTTCTTTTTCTAGTATAGCTTTACTTTCTCCCCTGCACTTAGACTTTCTAAAACCCTAGTTTTCCATCGATAAGATAATAGCGTTCGTGTGAGTAAGCTTAGCCAACAGTTCCCGGATTTCAATACGACACTTGTGTCCCCTTGCTACAATTCGATAGGTATACTTGCCTCATCGGGTTGCTAGTTCGGTTGCGTTTATTTTCTTCGAACCCTAGCGCGCAACAAGTTTTTGGCGCCGTTGCCGGGGATCGAATTTCCGTTGATATTTTGAAAACACGAACCTATTAATTTTATCTCTTCTCTTTCTCATCCCCTTTCTTTAAAGTTTTAAAAAATAAAAAAAAATTTAATCACCGCTCTTAATAGAAACCAACCTCACAATTTTTCTACGCCACCTAATTCTCTCGAAAAGGGCAAAGGGCTTTAAGCGCCACTGTCTTGTCTAGTACCTTGCGAACCCTTCACGGGGTAGTCCTTGGGAAGTTCGGGAGTTAATTTATAATAAAAAAAATCTATTTCAAAAAGAAAAAAAAAATTTTTATTTAATTTTCTAAATCTAGTTTTTCTTTCTAGTTTATCCTTTTTCTCTTTCTCTTCCTCTTTTCTGTTCTTTTAGTGCATGACCCGCGGGAGTCCGTCGGTTATTTTGGACTTGGACCACGAAATTGAGCGTACTCTTCGGAGAAGATCGCGATTTCAAGGTCCTACTATCCAAGTGCCGGTTGAGGACTCCGAGTCATTTAATACTTTAAGAATGGAAGAACCCAACGTAGATGAGGCCGTGCAAAGGACTATGTCCTATTATGCACGACCAAACCTCGAGGGAACAGAATCGAGTATAGTCCGCCCTACTATAGCAAATAATAACTTTGAACTAAAGCCTAGCATAATTCAAATGGTGCAGCAATATGTGCAATTTGACGGACTTCAAGATGAAGATCCGAACGCACATATAGCTAGCTTTCTTGAAATTTGTGACACCTTCAAGATAAATGGTGTCACAAATGATGCGATCAGGCTAAGACTCTTCCCCTTCTCTCTAAGAACTAAAGCTAAGCAGTGGCTTAACACACTTCCGAAAAATAGCATAACCACTTGGAATGAATTAACTGAAAAATTTTTGGCGAAGTATTTTCCGCCAGCTAAAACTGCAAAACTTAGGAACGACATCTCTGCCTTTGGACAAATAGACTCTGAAACCCTTTATGAAACCTGGGAGAGATTTAAAGAATTATTAAGACGATGCCCACATCACGCGCTGCCTGTATGGTTACAAGTGCAGACATTTTATAACGGGCTAAATCAAAGCACGAAGCAAATGATAGACGCAGCTTCTGGCGGTACTTTAAATCATAAGACCCCGGAAGCCGCTCTTGAGCTTTTTGAGGACATGGCCATGAACACTTATCAGTGGAATGTGCCTAGGTCCCGCCCGAACAAGCCTGCAGGTATCTATGAAGTGGACAACGTCTCCCAGCTCGCTCTGCAAGTAGAAATCCTAAGCAAAAAAATCACGGAGATGACTGCTGCCTCCGCCCCTCAGGTATGGGAATCTGCAACCCCTACTCCAGAACATTTAGATTATGTTAATAATTTGCCTAGAACTGCTTTTAATAATTTTTCTGCTGCGAATTTTCATCCGCCTGGTTTTAATTTTCCGAATAGTTATAACCCCGCTTTAAGAAATCACCCGAACTTTTCATGGAGTAATCCATCGAATGCGATGCGCCCACCTCCGCAAAATGATTTTTCTGCACAACCACCACCACCACCACCACTTCTTCAAAATTACCCAAAACCTCCGAGCTTGGAGGAATTACTTTCTAAATATATCACCACAAATGATGCTACCATAAGAACTTTAACCGGAAGCGTAAAAAGTTTAGAAAATCAGGTAGGACAGCTCGCGAAAATAATTTCTGAGCGACCCGCAGGGTCTCTTCCTTCCAATACCGAACCCAACCCGAGAGAGCAAGCGAAAGCTATAACTCTTCGGAGTGGGAAGCAAGTCTCCGGTATGGTAAGTGAAGAGCCCGAGGCAAGCTCCGCTCCTGCTTTTAAAAATCAAAGCTCCGCTCCCGCTTTTAAAAATCAAAGCTCCGCTCCCGCTTTTAAAAATCAAAGCTCTGCTCCGCTTCCACCCTCTGCTGAAGAAGTAATCACCCCCACTTTAGAAAATAATCTCACTCCACCACCCATGTTCAAAAATAATTCAACTCCTCCATACCCCTCTGAACTTAATAGACAACGTCAAGATGATCAGTACTCCCGCTTCTTAGAAATCTTCAAACAAATCCACATTAATCTTCCCTTCCACGAGGCTATTTCGCAAATGCCGAAATACGCCAAATATCTTAAAGACCTCCTCACAAACAAGAAGAAGTTAGAGAATCTTTCGCACGTCACGCTTAACGCCGAGTGCTCCGCCGTTTTAACAAACGGTTTGCCGAAGAAAATCAGTGACCCGGGTAGTTTCTCTATCCCGTGTGTCTTCGGTGATCTCTTTGTTAAACACGCGTTAGCCGACTTAGGCGCAAGTATAAACCTGATGCCCTTTTCGTTGTTCAAAAAGTTAGGGATTGGTAGCCTTAACCCCACGCGTATGAGTATCCAGCTAGCCGATAGATCCGTCAAGTACCCGTTAGGAATAGTGGAGGACGTTTTAGTGAAAGTCGACAAGTTCATCTTCCCGGTGGACTTTGTCATTTTGGACATCGAAGAAGACGTCGAGGTTCCCCTGATCCTTGGCCGACCCTTCCTTGCCACCTCCCGAGCCATCATTGACGTAAGCAATGGTAAGCTCTTTCTTCGAGTAGGCGACGACGAAGTCACATTTTCTATCACCCCTTCGATGAAGAACACCTTAGCGAACGATGACTCATGTTTTTTCGTAGACGCCGTGAGTGATGATTCTTCCTACTGCCTCTCCGACTTTGAAAAAGAATTTTCTACTTTTTGCTCCTCTTCTCTTACAACAGAATCACTGCAAGGAAGTGATGAATCTTCTTATTATCTTTCCGACTTTGAAAAAGAGTTTTCTGATTTTTGTTCTTCCTCTTTTCTTACCACTGAATCTGTACAAGAAGCCGTCTTGGCTGCTAGCCCCACCCCTTATTACGTTCCTTATAAAAAAGTTTATGAAGATATTATTTTTGAAAAAGAAAAAATCTCAAAATCCTCTTATGAAGAACCCCCTACCCTAGAACTTAAAGAACTTCCCGAACACCTTAAGTATGCTTTCTTAGAAAAAGACTCCAAGTTACCAGTTATCGTTTCGGCCTACCTCACGGATACGCAGAACGATAAACTTCTTCTAGTTCTACGTAAGCATCGCCGGGCTATTGCTTGGCAAATTTCTGATATCAAGGGCATAAGCCCATCTTTCTGTACACATAAAATTTTAATGGAAGATAATTCGCGTAACTCTATTCAACCTCAGCGCCATATAAACCCGAATATGAAAGAAGTAGTTAAGGGCGAGGTTATGAAACTATTAGACGCAGGAATTATCTACCCTATATCAGAGAGTAAGTGGGTTAGCCCCGTTCAGGTAGTTCCAAAAAAGGGAGGGATAACCGTAGTTAGTAATGAGAATAATGAATTAATCCCGACACGGACGGTGACGGGTTGGCGTATGTGCATAGATTACCGTAAGTTAAATGACGCCACCCGTAAGGACCACTTTCCTCTACCGTTTATCGACCAGATTTTAGAACGTCTCTCCGGCCATAGCTTTTATTGTTTTCTCGATGGCCTCTCGGGGTACTTTCAAATACCCATCTCTCCCGAGGACCAAGAGAAAACTACGTTTACTTGTCCCTTCGGCACCTTCGCGTACCGAAGAATGCCGTTTGGATTATGCAATGCGCCGGCTACATTCCAACGATGTATGCTCGCAATATTTGACAAGTACGTAGAAAGCATTATGGAGGTATTCATGGACGATTTCTCCGTGTTCGGCGACTCCTTCGATAGATGTTTAGAAAACCTCGAAAAAGTCTTAGAACGATGCGAAGAAACTAACCTTGCCCTAAATTGGGAAAAATGCCATTTTATGGTGAGGGAAGGGTTAGTTTTGGGTCATAAAATTTCTGCTAAAGGTATTGAGGTAGACGTTGCCAAGATAGAAGTTATTGAGAAGTTGCCGCCACCTACAAACATAAAAGCTATAAGAAGTTTCCTAGGCCACGCTGGTTTTTATCGTCGTTTTATAAAGGACTTCTCCAAGATCACTAAGCCCCTCACCCATCTCTTAGAAAAAGACGCTCCATTCATTTTTGATGACTCTTGTATTTCTGCCTTTGAATTAATTAAAGAAAAGTTAATTAACGCGCCGATTATGATAGCTCCGGTGTGGGACCTTCCTTTCGAGATTATGTGCGATGCGAGTAGTTTTGCGGTGGGAGCCGTATTAGGTCAACGCATATCTAAGAACTTCCACCCCATCTATTACGCTAGTAAAACCCTCACATCTGCACAAGAAAATTACACCACAACCGAGAAGGAGCTCTTAGCCGTAGTATTTGCATTTGATAAATTTCGCCCTTACATTACACTTTCAAAAATCATTGTTTTTACGGACCACTCGGCCCTCAAGTACCTTCTTGCCAAAACGGATGCCAAGCCTCGCTTGATTCGCTGGGTCTTACTCCTCTAGGAGTTTGACTTAGAGATCCGTGATAAGCGAGGAGCCGAGAACTTGGCCGCCGACCATTTATCAAGATTAGATAACCCCTTTATAGAAAAATTAAATGAAAAATCTTTTAATGACTATTTTCCTGATGAGAAGCTGCTTTTAGTTAATACATCTACTTCTCCTTGGTTCGCGCACATCGCCAACTATCTAGTGGCCCGGGTGCTCCCAAAAGAGTTCTCCTCTCAGCAGAAGAAGAAATTCTTTCCTGAGCTGAAGAACTACTTTTGGGAAGACCCGCATCTTTTCAAAATTTGTGCGGATCAAGTGATAAGGAGATGTGTTTCTTTTGATGAAGGAATTGATATTCTAAAACATTTGCATGAAGGTCCGACAGGTGGGCACTATCAAGCTGCTCGCACCGCTCATAAAGTGCTTTGCGCGGGTTTTTACTGGCCTAGCCTGTTTAAAGACGCGCAAGCCTTTGTGAGCAGGTGTGATAGTTGCCAACGGTCGGGCAATATTTCTAATAAAAATGAAATGCCGCAAAATTATTTCTTAGAGTGCGAAATTTTCGACCTCTGGGGAATTGATTTTGTTGGCCCCCTTCCTTCTAGCTTCGGAAACAAATATATTTTAGTTGCTGTTGATTATGTTTCACGATGGGCTGAGGCCCAAGCTCTTCCTACGAACGACTCCCGAGTTGTAGTCACGTTTTTAAAAAAATTATTTTCTAGATTCGGTACGCCACGCGCAATCGTTAGCGATAGGGGTTCCCATTTCTGTAACGCGCAATTTTCAAAAATCCTTACTAAATACGGCGTTACGCATAAACTATCCACTGCCTACCACCCCCAAACTAACGGTCAAGTCGAAGTAGTAAATAGAGAAATAAAAAGAATATTAGAAAAGACTGTTTCAACTTCTAGAAAAGACTGGTCAGCCAAACTTGACGATGCCTTATGGGCCTACCGAACAGCGTACAAAACCGCCCTCGGATGTACGCCGTATCGGCTGGTCTATGGAAAATCGTGCCATCTGCCCGTAGAGTTAGAACACCGCGCCTTTTGGGCCTTAAAATTTTTAAACTTCGATCCCCACTCAGTCGGTGAACTTCGAAAATTCCAACTAAATGAACTCGACGAGTGGCGCTCTTATGCTTATGAAAATAACAAACTTTATAAAGAGCGGACGAAGCGTTTACACGATAAACACTTAAGGCACCCTAAAAACTTTAAGCCGGGCGACCAAGTCCTGTTATATAACAGTCGTTTACGTTTATTTCCGGGCAAATTAAAATCTCGCTGGTCTGGCCCATTTTCTGTTTTAGAAGTATTTCCTTATGGAACTGTTTTAATTTCTCACCCTGATAAGGGTAAATTCAAAGTGAATGGTCAGCGTCTTAAACTGTATTTCTCTGGTGATGATGATGTCAGTCCAAACACTATTAAGTTTCTGCTTCACGAACTTTAATCTTGAAATTTTTAATTTTTTTTTGCTAAAAACAATTTTATTTCGGGACAACAATATTTTTGGACAATATTATTTTTGATGCGTCGAGCTCAACGACGCTTTAACCAAAGGGCGCTCTTGGGAGGCAACCCAAGTTATCTTTTTCTGTTTTCTTTATTTTACAATTTTTTGCCTCGGACGGCTCCGACAAGCTGAAGCTTCTGCGATCGCCTGCTCCAACATTGCTGAATCCATCACGAAGTCCAAAGAAGACATTCGGAGGAGCGGCATCACTCAGCTTTCGCAGCAAATAAATCCGGGGAAGTACCTGTATTTCAATTCTGTCTTTTCAATTCTGCACTTTATTTTTCTCTCCTTCTCTAATCCCCTTCTTTAGCCATTGAGGACAATGTCTGTTTTAAGCTTGGGGGAGGATTTCCTCCTTCATTTTTGCTTAGTGTAAATAATTTCCTTTTTTGTAAATAGTTCTATAAAAAAAATGAATATCTTAAAATTCCAAAAAAGAGAAAAATTTTCCAAAATCCAAAAAAAGAGAATATTTCTCAAAATAAAAAATATATATGTATTTTTGAATAGTTTAGACATTTTGGTATTTCAATAGTACCCCTAGTTTTTAGTTTTGTTTTACTCAAAATCTCCTATAAACAACTTAGTTAATTATAATATTTCTAATCGTCCTTTTTAATTATGTTTCACAAGTAAAATGTTGGCCATGCTGTGTTTCTAATTCGCGGTAGCATGTTAAGGTGAAATATTTTTCTAAAACTCGCATTTCTATTATGGTTTTTTGTTTTTTTTATTTCCTTTACTTTCTCAAAAATTCATCATCCACTATTTTCTTTTTCATTTTTGAATAATTTTTGTAAAGTCAACTTTTGAATAACGTAGTAGATGTGAACGATCCAAGTCACCTATTATTTCTATTTTCGAGTTAATTTCATCAATCTTCTTTTATTATCTAGGACTCGCTTTTTGAAATTTTTCAAACCTTTGTTTTAAATAAATTCAAAAGCGTGAAAATGATTTAGGCCGTTTTTGTTTTCGTTTGAGCTTTCCTGCCAACCTAAAAACTTTTACCACTAGTTAGCCGTTTTTGAGCCTTTTTCCGATTTCATTTGATAGCTCCTCTCTTCATTTCAGTTTCACCAAAGCCAAAATTTCCAACCTATCGAATCGCACTAGCCTTTTTGAGTTTCATAAATTATTTTGACGATTTTTGATAGGGTATTTTGTGATTTTTGTGGAGAAAGGTTTTCGAAAAAAAAAGGAAGTATGTTCAAAAGTGATGTTTATTTTTGTTTGGCCAACTCAAAAAGGAAAATAAAAATATTTATGGCCTTTGTTTTGAAAAAAGAAAAAAAAAATGAAAAAGAAAAATGAAAAAGAAAAAGAAAAAGAAAAAAAATGTGTGTACATATTTTTATGAAAGTTTTTGAAACTCTTTGTTTTGGTTTAGTGTGATTTTAAACCTTCACGTTTATCTTTGAATTCCACTCCTAATCATTTTCCTAAACTAAACGTTTCTGTCCTATTTAAGTCCTTTTGATTCACGCTTTTTGTTTTTTTATTTAACAACTAAGAAAAGAAAAACAGTAAATCAGTTTTAGTTTTGGATTTAAACCTAGATTTTTGATAATTAAATTGATATAATTATAATGCGTTGCTTGGATCTATTAACAACTCAATGCGTGTTTTTCATTTTCGTTGTTTTACTTAAGTCCATTTAAAAAATCTCGCTAAAATTTTGGATGATTTGTTTTTATTAAGTAAAGTTTTTAAAAGTTTTACCATACCTAAATAATTGTTTTAGACTTACATTTCACCTTTTCCCTACTAAGAATTTCGCATAGTACTTGTGTAGGCATAATTAGAACTTTTTGATTAGTCCTTTTTATAAATATCTAGTTTTTATATTTTTGCTTGGGGACAAGCAAAGCTTAAGCTTGGGGGAATTTGATAATACGTTTTGTAGCCTAAACTATTATCGTATTTTATATTTTATATTGTACAAATTATATCTATTATTAGTTTATTTTTATCCTTTTTATGAAAATTTTATTGCCACTAACTTTTTCCTGTCTTTTTGCAGGTTTTCAGAAAAATTGCCAAAATGGCCTGTCACGCCCCCTTGTCACGCCCTCCCTGGGCGTGACCTAGGGCGTGTCACCCGATCCCGAGGACACCTGTTGGAAGGGACAGAAAACGGTCAAAACCGCTGTCACGCCCCCCTGTCACGCCCTCCCTGGGCGTGTCACAAGGCGTGACCAGGGGCGTGTCGCCCTCTGCCGCAAAGCTGCCGCCGCATTAAATGCCCTTCCGCCTCAGCACGCAAATAGTACTGTCACGCCCCATGTCACGCCCGTGACATGGGCGTGACACCTTCCTTTTTCGGCGACTGACGGATTTCCGACCAATGATTTGGACATGACATGCCTGTCACGCCCCCCTGTCACGGGCGTGACCCAGGGCGTGACCACCGACGTACCGAAGCAATCATCCCTCCCGCCAGAATCCAGAGCCCGAGGTCAACTCCGTACCTGTCACGCCCCCCCTAGGGCGTGTCAGAGGGCGTGACCAACCCGAGAAAAAATCTATAAATTGAGCCCCCCTCCCCCCATTTCAGCAAGCTTTGGTTGAGTGGGGGAGGTGCTGCCCCTTTGTTTCTTGATCCTTTTTCATGCTTTCTCTCTCTCTCTCTCCCCCTCTCTTTGTACTTTTTGGTTAACCCTAGTTTAATCATAGTTTGTGCTAGCTTTTAATGTAATTTTCTTTTTGCTTAGTGCTTAATGTAGGGCTAGAATAGGGTTTAATTTTCATGCACTTGTAACTTTAATTTTCAATAGTGTAACTTGCCCTTTTTATTAATAAAAGTGTTCTTTTTTAGCTTGTGTTCTTCTTATGCTTTTCTACTCATCTTCCCCCTCCACTCCATTATGATTAACTAATCCTCCTTGTACTCGATCTTGATGATCCGAGGTTAGAGCGATTATGTTATGATGTTTTAATTAATCTTTTCTTTTTAGGTTAGGGCCTTGAATTACTCTTGATTTATCACGGGTCGGAGGTATATTTTCGATATATACTCTCTGCCTTTGCTTTCATTCTGGGCTAGCCGAGAGGCCGAAAGAATGAAGTGAGCATTCAAGAGTAAAGGGAGTTGTACGCACCCCTCGAGAGAGGCAGACGTCCAAATCTCCCGGATTGGAGTAAAATCCAATAGTGGGGTTCACCGCGTAAAGCGAGTTTTAGGCCTCCGATTTAGATGAGAGTCGGTCGGACCTTCCTAAACTCAGTTGGGCACGACTTCGAGAGAAGCGTGTTCAAGCTTTAGGAACCTCCACGGTCAAGGACCCTTATCCTATTAAGTTTAGATTTTTATCGCATTGTCTTAATCATCTTTAGCCGAGGTGAATCTCGATCGGGTGCATTTCCATTTCATATTTTCTACCTTTCGTAGTAATCACCTGTCTTGTGCTCTTTAATTAACTGCAATAGTTTCCTTTCTAGCTTAGTTGTTTACTTAATAGCCCTCTTAATTGCAGTGTTTCTTTTTCTAGTATAGCTTTACTTTCTCCCCTGCACTTAGACTTTCTAAAACCCTAGTTTTCCATCGATAAGATAATAGCATTCGTGTGAGTAAGCTTAGCCAACAGTTCCCGGATTTCAATACGACACTTGTGTCCCCTTGCTACAATTCGATAGGTATACTTGCCTCATCGGGTTGCTAGTTCGGTTGCGTTTATTTTCTTCGAACCCTAGCGCGCAACAGGTATCCTCCAAGCGAAGAGATGGAGTGACTTGAACCACTCCCATTCCATTGACTTGTGAGGGAGAGCCATCCGCAATAAAGAGAGGGGGCAACCGATCATGCTTTTCTAGGAGAAAAAAATTACTGAGGATTGCCTGTCATGTGATTGGTAACACCAGAGTCGATCAGCCATTTACCTTGAGTAGCGACATGAGCACTACCCAAAGATGTGACCACCGAAGCAGACTGCTTCGAAGAGGAGGTGGAAGCATCACCTATTGGTCAAAGATGAGGATGTTTCTTCCAACAACGATCAACCGTATGGCCGGTGAGGCCACAGTGAGAGCAGAGAAAGCGGCCAACATCGCATTCTCCTGATTGATGGCTGCGGACACCAGATCCAGTCAGAGTTGTCCAGTTGAGGAGGGGAGGATAATAAGGGACATTGTAGCAGAGAGGTAATCGCGGATATGCGGGCAGCAGTGGCATCTAAGGTGGGAGACTCGTCATCGACAAGGATCTATTGACGGATCATTTCATAGGACTCGGGAAATCGTAGAAGATAACACACAACCAGAAGCTCCTGGAAGTGTTTGTGTTGCTCGGCTAGATCCGTATAGAAGGGATGATTCTGGAGGATTTCAGCTCCGAGAGCCTGAACTTGTTGGTATGCAGCAGCAGGAGACATGGAGGGACGAGCAAAGAGGTCCGCAAACAAAGTATAGATGCGAGACGTCTGAGCCCTCTTTGAGTAGAGAGCGGCAAAATGAAGCCATACAACCTTGACTGTCTCATCATGACAGATGAAGGGTAGACATTCATCATAAAGACTGTAAGCCAGCTATGTACGGATAAGGGCATCGCTGGCATCCCAATCAACAAAAAGAGGGGAATCTTGTGGAGGAGGGTCATCTGTGAGATGATGACATTTGCGTTGAGAGCAGAGAAGGAAGGTGAAGGAGACACTCCAGTTCGGGTATTTGGGACCGAAAAGTTTGGAAAAGGTGCCAAGGTTGCCCGAAGGAGTAAGAGGAGTAGGAGGAGGAGCGATAACGGGAGTAGTGGTGGTAAAGATATTGTAGGTTGTCATAGAAGAGAGCAGAGAGAAGAACAATGGGCAGCTAGACAAAGGAGGGCATGACAACTAAGATTAGGAGTGCGACAAGAAGAACAGGGCGCGACGACCAAGATTAGATCGCGGCAAGAAGAACAGGTCGCGGTGACTTAAGAAGAGGTCGTGACAAGAAGAACAGGTCGCGGTGACTTAAGAAGAGGTCGCGACAATTAAAGAGCTGGAGCGGCTAGAAAAGGAGGGCGGGGCGACTAAGCTCAGGCCGCGCTAGGGAGAACATGTGGCGACGAATTGAGAATAGGTCGCGACGGCTAAAGAGCAGGAACAACTAGAAAAGGAGGGGTAGAAAGCTCGCTTACACAAACGAGTAGCGACAAGGAAAAAGAAACTGTGTGAACATGGCGCAAACAGGAGGAACAAACAAGTCACAAGAATAGGTCGCAAGAAGAAGGAACGAGCCTCGTGGACAGGTCTCGTGGACAGAGAGGGCTCAAGAAATCAGGAGGAAAAGATCGAGTCCTCTGATACCATGTGCGAACAGAAAACTAGAGACCGAAAAATTAGAGTAACAAAATTTTATTATCCAAAAAAGGTATCTATTACAAAGGTATGAAATCCCTTTTATAGAATGGAGGCGAGAAAAGAGATTATAAATAAGCAATGTGAGGCTAATGATTACATGAACACACATCTATACAAGCCGCACAAGCCGCATAAGCCGCGCGGTTAGACTAACTGCATGACCACTTCAATGTGGAGGACAAGAGGCCAATTTCTCCAAGCCATCATAGACCAGCCGCTAGATCGCCAGACCACCAGACACCACCAGCAATAGCTTGGCTACCAAGCTGCTGGGAGAAGCCTTTAGATCGCCAAACAAACCTCCAGACCGCCCGATCTCCAACCCGACAACCAAACTGCTGGGACAAGCTGCCAAACTATCAGACCGCCAGACCGCCCAGTCTCAACCCACCAGACCGCTCGGTCTCAATAGTGAGAAAGGGGAGCTATATGTAACCTGAAACTTATTTTTATACTTTTCATGATTATCTCGTATATGCACTCTATCATGCATCTCAGTGTGTTTTTTCATGAGCGGGATTTGATATTATCAAAAGGGGAAGTTTGTTGGAATCAATGTTTCACATTCCCTTAGTTTGAGAATATCAACTCCCATGGTGTATTTGATCACGTCTTGTGTTTTCATAGAGTGTGCAGGTTGACTGGTTCTATCGAAGCAAAGGAAGTCTCCTCAGGATCCTATCGACGAGTATAAGCTATTGTCGGGAGGTAGCTGGAATTAAATGGACAGAGCACTCTGGAAGCTATCAGATAGCGCTAGCGCTATCGCCTTTGCTAGACCAAGGAATTAAATTGACATGGCGCTTTGGAACCTACTGCTAGCAGATAAGTCTTATCACGCCGCGATAACCATATTAAATGGAAAATATTCGTTTTAAATATTTTTCCAAATTTGCAGGATGACTGTCAGAATGAAGCGCACGAACCTACATCCCGACGGTGATATTCTACGGGGGTGGCGACATGATTCCGCTGGCTCAAGGGATTGGAGCACTCAAAAATTCAATTTACCTACCGACTGATAGGAATTGGAGCTCTCAATGCCTTTGGATTGGACCATCAGATGAATCTCAAACTTCCATTATATAACTATGTGACATTAAGTGAGGATAAGTGAACATGAATTTTTTGGTATTACACGTATCGGGTTTTGAAAGCATACTATTGTAATGGAAACATGTAAGAAATCATGTGATTGAGCATTAGGGAAAAAATTATTTGCATATTAGTAAGCAATTTTGACAACCCATTGCCACCATAACAACCTAAAAAGCATGTACAAAAAACTAACAGTGTCATTCTTGGTTTCCAATGTCATGCAATTAAGAATTCACTCATATATATTATTTTGGGCTTTATAATAAAGAAAATTAAAATTAAAAAAGAAGACTAAAATTTTACATCTAAATCATGGCCACAAAATTCCAAATAATTCTCTGGATTCTAAAACATAAATACTGCAACAGTAACCTGAAGTTCCAATTCCATGATAGAAACTACTCCTCTTAAGCAAGAATCGTCATATATTTAAAACATATCAAATTTTACATTTACATGTAACTGTATTATAGCACGCACACTATAACACTTGTATTAATTCCTTGCTCACACTTGTATTATAACACTCATGTTAATAATAGATCAATGCAAATTATCTATTCAACCTAATAATGGCATTCTAAAAAATTGTTAATACCTTGATACCTAAATTAAAACATAATTAATCAAGGGAACACCCATGAATGCTATAACCTCAAAATTAGCAATATTTGGATAATGTAATCAATAAATTAGATCAAAATACACAGCTCTAATTGAAGGAACGAACAAACAATACCACAATGGATGATGGTGTGAGCCACCTTTAAACTAAAGGGTGGGCTTTATACACTTATATGAATAAATCTAGGAAATAGGTAAACTTATTAATGAGGAAGATAGTTTCTTAAGTTGGGTAGAGGGGTTCTATCACCCCTTTGTGATTTTACTGATATATACATTAGGACATGATCTTGGATAATATCAATATCATATCAAGCAAAATATGCTAACAATATTAATGATATAAAAAATAAAATATGATAACTTAAAATAAATTGAACAGAATAAAAAAATTCATGATGAAGAAATGTCATGTGATCATTTCAATATTCAGTAATAATAAATATAATATTTTGAAATCAACATTCACAAATAAAATTTGAAAAAAATAGTTCATCAACCACAAAATACACTTGAATAGAATTTATCTCCTATTTTTGAGGAGCATATAATATTCTGGAATCATAAGATATTAGGAGCACAACAGTGTTGGTAACTTTTTAATAATGCAAACATTTAGTAATTTCTCGAAAAGCATATATTTGATATCATAACCGTTAGGATGTGCGGGAGACCTCTAAAGCATAGCAAAGTTGGAGATGCTTCTCTTGAGCTTTTCCCCCATCTTCGCTGACACTTTGTTAGCTAACTCCACAATGTGCTCCACCTACTATATGCTTGCCCAGAAGCTCCTCTTCGCCGCATCCTTCATTGTCTCCCGTGCTCCCGCCATCTTTCCATATCTTCTCACCTCAAATGGTTGCAAAATATGAGGCATTTATATAATTATAACAAAATCTAAAAAAACAGGTGATAACTTCTTAAAAAAGAAGTTATTTTAGTCCATTCCCATGAACTTTATGCTCGCTTTAATTATGAAAAATGATTTTAAATCAAATAAAATGGAATTAAATTTATATTTGGTGTAAAGTGGTTAATATTATCATTTTCTTATATTTTTTATTGCAGAAGCAATGGAGAATTCGAAGCGAAGACAAAACAATGCTAAACCTTGAAAAGTTGTTGTAGAGTTGTTGCAACATGCAGGAATCCAAAAATTCAAAACTTAAATTCAGAATTTGGCGCTATTAACAAATTCAAACTTTTTGGAGCCTTTGTTCGTTTTGCCATGAAATCATAGTGCAAACTATCATCTTAATAATGGTATATTGATACAAAGAAAGCAATCATATTCTATTCCAAATATTTCTCCATTAATGAGGACAATTTAAATAAAAGAAAGAAGATCTTTTGGATATCTCATTTTGAACCAAGATGAAGAAACTTAAATAGGGGATTTAAGCCATTATGAGTAGAGCCTTTTTGGAAGAATTTTTGAGGAGAACAATTGGGCTCATCATCAACTTTGGAGGAGGAACGACTATATGAGAAAGAAGAAGAAATCCGGTGAAGAATTCCTGCAGATTTTGATTTTAATCATGTCTTGTAAGATCTTTTCAATTACATGTTGTTTTCTCTCAAGCAAGAACTAATTTTCCTTACTCTTGTATGATAAAAGTAATATATATGTTGTGATGATTAATTTATTTTAAAAGGTATATGAATGTTTGTTGGTTTATCTTTATTAGTTTATGATTTCTTATGAAATTTGGGTTATTCATTAATTATTGCGCTTCAAGATTCGAGAGAAGAGAAGTGTTAGTATTTTGGTGAAGATTTCCTTCCTACGTTACAAGATTCGAGGGAGGAGTGACGTAGGTTCTCTTAACCAAATTTCTGTATTTTACTACATCTCAAGATTCAAGAGAGGAGAGACGTAAGTGCATCATAAATTCAACATAACAAGCGAAGGGAGAATGAAATGTCACTTTCATGCTATCAACATTGATTTTTGATCTTTATGCGGTACTTGTTTCACCTAAGGGGAAATAGAGGCTAGAGATTTCTGATATCGAGAGGTACAGATCTTCTACCCTAAAATCATTGCAAGATAAACCGAACAAATATTTTCATAAGCCTTTATTCTAATTCATTCATTGCAATAAACATAGGAAATCAGAATACAAGTCCATTTCTCCATATTGATTAAAACTTATTTTCATAGAATAGTGTCATTTTATTTTAGTAGTTTTTAATTAATTAAACAAAATCCGTAATTAATTAAATTTTGTTGGATTTAAAGAAAATGTTGAGTTAGTATTTGCAAGCGTTAGATTTGTCACTTTCTCATGGAAACGGTCACTACTCTCATTTTATTACTTGTTTCGACACGTGCACTTGCGTAATTTACGTATACCTATTTCAGGCGTATCAAGTTTTTGGCGCCATTGTCGGGGAAGTGAAACTAATTTAGTATTTTATTTCTTGCAATATTAATAAATCCTGAGTATTTAGAGCTCAAGTTTTTATTTCATTTTATTTTTTTGTTTGTTATGTAATTTATATTTTAAATTAAATTTTTTTTTGTCTAGTACATGTCAAGATATCAAAATCCCAAATTATTGCCTTTGAATTTAGAAATTGAACGCACTTGTAGGCAAAATTGATATTTTTTTAGAATTGATAATATTATTCATCCTGCGATGGATAATAACGAACAACACATTATAAATCATATTGAGGGTCAAATGAACCTTAATGGTCAAGTTGATCAAAATGATTGATGATCGGCACCACGAACGATATGTCGCGATTATAATACAGCTGTTAGAGGAGGTTTGCACTATAGTATATCTTGAACTATGATAGAAGCTAATAGTTTTAAAATGGACGCCACAATTATGCAACAAGTTCAATATAATAAATTTGGGGGCCTAAATCATGAAGATGCGAATTCTCACTTAAGAACCATCATGCAAATATGTGATATGTTCAAAGTTAATGGAGCATCTGAAGAAGCTATTTTATTAAGAGTATTTCCATTTTCTTTAGAGGGTAAGGCAAAAGATTTGCTCAAATCACTACCACATGAATGTATCACTATATGTGACCAATTAGTAGAAAGATTTTTAAATAAATATTTTCCACTCTCTAAGGCGGCTAAGTTAATAAGAGATAAGCACTTTCGTTCAAATTAATGGGGAAACACTTTATGACGCTTGATAACATTTAAATTTTTTTAAAGAAAATGTACACATCACGGTTTAGCATTACATCAACAAGTTTCTACATTTTACAATGGGTTACAAACTGCGACTATGATTTTAGTTGATGGAGCTGCGAGAGGGTCTCTAATGAAGAAATATCCTGAAAATGAATTCGCTATTTTAGAAGATCTCACATCTAATAACTATCAAGCATATGAAAGATAAGGAATTAACAATCCCATAGGAGTCCATCAAGTAGATCAAATCATATCTTTAGCTGCTCAAATGATCTTACAACTTAGTATGATTAACAAAAGGATAGATTCTTTATCTACACCTATACCTAATGCACCACTCACGGTCGAGCAATTAAATCAAATCACTGAAGAAGCGAACTATATTGGTGGGCAACAAAGGTATAATAATAATCATAATACACTACCAAATCATTACGCTCCTGAATGGCGAAATCATCTAAACTTTTCATGGAAAAATAATACTGGAATAACACACCCAACGAGATTCAACCCAAATCATTCACATCAAAACAATAACTTTAATCAAAGGGTATCTTCTAGGAAAATATCTAATGAGATACTCATTGAATCCATACAAAAAAGTGACGCTCGCATTACTAGCTTAGAGGGTTCATTACGTGTAATTGAATCTCAGTTAGAACAAATTGCCAACACATTGAGCGTTAGAACTCAAGGGACACTCCCAAATGATACCGCTCCAAATCCTTAAGGGGACAATCATTGCAAAGTAGTCACCTTGCGTAGCGGAAGGGAGTTAGTAGGTGAGCTGAGAAATGAACTAGCAAAGAAGAATAATGTTGAAGAAGAGGTGGTGAAAGTTATTCCTTCTGAACTTGATAAAGACATAGAACAAACTAGTAATGAGAAAGAAGATGGGGTAGAAGTACTAGGAGAAAAAGATGGAACCTAGTATTGGAATAATAAAGAAAAAAGAGAATCCAATAATCTACCAACCTCCACCATTTCCTCAAAGACTAAGGAAAAGCAAATGGACCAACAATTTCAAAAATTTGTTAAAATATTTAAGAAATTACAAATAAATATCTCTTTTGCTGAAGCTCTAGAACAAATGCCTAGTTATGTGAAATTTATAAAAAATATACTTTCTAAAAAGAGAAAATTTGGTGTGAATAAAAAGGTAGCACTTACTCAAGAGTGCAGTGCCATACTTCGGAAGAGACTTCCACCCAAACTAGAAGATCCATAAAGTTTTACTATATCGCGCTCCATAGGATATCAATTTGGGGGCAAGGATTTATGCGATCTAGGAGCGAGTATAAACTTAATGCCTTTATCAATTTATAAAAAGTTGGGGTTGGGAGAAATCTCAAAAACATCTATAACCTTATGAAAGTATTTAGTGCCAACCTAATCCATCTATGGGGGAGGGGGAATAGGTGTCGTGCAGTCTTTGGCGGAATTAAACTAACCTGTACAAGTAAGCAAACAGAACACAGAAAACACACAAAGAATTATAGTGGTTCCCCGATTTGGGTACGTCCACTTCCCCCTTCGACCTATCTCCCACCAAGGGATGACTCGGTCACTTCGTCAAATAGATTGAAATCCAATCCTCACACTAGGAGCAACGCTCCCCTAACCACGGAAGGAACCCTTCCAACAACGGAGTCACAACTCCACCACAATGGGTTGCACCCAACCCTTACAACTAGGAATGAAAATTCCTTTACAACAAAATTGAATGTAAATAAAAATACAAATAATGTTATGGAGATACCGATGTCCTTCTTCGTTCGTTGAAGCTTGCACGAAAAGTACGAATAGTCCACAACCGGATTTCTCACTTGGAATGGGTCTTCTAAAGATCGGCGACGGCAAGTGAGTGCGGCGGCGATGCTTTGTAGATCCAAACTTCTTGACGAAGCAAGCTAGGTCTTCAAACGATCTCAGTCGGATCAAATGTCTCAACCGATTCAGAAGGGAGAACAAGTCTCGTTCAATGAATCGGAAGACAAGAGATCTCGAGAGAGATACGTGAGACCGGTTGCTTGCCTCGGTTCTGTCGTCGGACGATCAGAGAAGATCTGAGATCAGTGGCGGCGACTATCTTGCGAGCGGCGACAAGCGTTCGACGATTTCGCGATCGGCCAGGTCACCGTCTACTTGTTTCGTATTTCCGTGAATGTATATCTGTGGAGTTTCAAAATACTTGTATATTTATACCAGGAGCCAACCCTAATGACCGTTGTGGGGCCCACGAGGATAAGCCCTAGCCCCGGCTGAAACAGCGCACGACGGCTTGGTTCGGTCCAGCGAACGGAGAAAATTTGCCTAAGGTAAAATCGGCTGGAATCGTTGGTGATTCCCGTCGATGTCGGCGGGAATCGCTCACGACTCCCGTCGATTCTGCCTTGGCAGAATTTCTGTTTGAAATCCGTCAGCCGGAAGAAGTCGGCGAGAGTCGTTATTGATTCCCGTCGAAGTCGGCGGGAATCACTAACCATTCCCGTCGAAGTCGGCGGGAATCACTAGCGATTCCTGTCAATTTTGACTTGGAAGAATTTTTCTTCTTCCTTCTTTTGATAACTTGGTCTTTGACCCATCCTTGCTCCTTCTGCTCTTGATCTACCTTGACCTTGTACTTGAAAATAAGTACACTTTAATAGAGAGAGCACACTTGAATCAACACACTGATCTACACAACGAGGGATTACGTTGCGCAGACCCGTGTATATTGACCCACTAAACCCTAACATTAGTGTGTACTTAACATGGAATAGCTGCAAGCACAACTTGATAGAATTGTCAAATATATTGTCAATTCAACTTAGCTTATTCAGGGGCTTCTTCAAATCAGGTCTATTGTGGATGCAATACCCAACAATCTCCCCCTATTTGAAGAAGCCTAAACCCTACAAGCTAAGGTGAATATAATAGATGGGAATGAAAATCATAAAATTAAAATTCAATTGAGAGTGGAATTCATTACCATTTTCCTGAGAGCAACATAGCCTTTATGGCCTACTTAGCATTAGCAGCCACCTTAGTGGCCTTAGCCGAGTGTAACATCCCATTTCCGGCTAGACCCCTAGGAGTCGGATGGTTGTGGTAGAATCCCAGGGAGCCCAAAACTTGAAATAAATCGACCAAGAAATCGGGTCACGGGTCGGTCACGCCCGTGACCCGCCATGTCACGCCCGTGACATAGGGCGTGACCATGATCGTCGGTTCCAGGTCGACGGTCGTCGACCCAAAATGGGCCCACGGGCATGTCACGCCCGTGACCCGCTATGTCACGCCCGTGACATAGGGCGTGACACGCTCGACGATCGTCGATTCCAGTTCGACGCCGTCGACCTAGAATTTGGCCAC
The DNA here is from genome assembly GCA_039513925.1 of Platanthera zijinensis. Lineage (NCBI taxonomy): Eukaryota > Viridiplantae > Streptophyta > Magnoliopsida > Asparagales > Orchidaceae > Platanthera > Platanthera zijinensis. Next base: position 212,110,947 of record CM077082.1, on the reverse strand, counting down.
ACGGGCCAGTCACGCCCGTGACCCGCCATAACACGCCCGTGACATAGGGCGTGACCATGATCGTCGGTTCCAGGTCGACGGTCATCGACCCAAAATGGGCCCACGGGCATGTCACGCCCGTGACCCGCTATGTCACGCCCGTGACATAGGGCGTGACACGCTCGACGATCGTCGATTCCAGTTCGACGCCGTCGACCCAGAATTTGGCCACACGGGCCAGTCACGCCCGTGACCCAGGTGTCACGCCCGTGACCACCCTTCGACGATCGTCGATCTCAGTTCGACGATCATCGAACCCAGAATTGGCTAACCGGGCCTGTCACGCCCGTGACCCATGTGTCACGCCCGTGACCAAGGCCGAAACGACAGCAAGGTTGGAAATTTCGATAACCGACGCCATAATAAATTCTGACCACGGGAATGAAAATCAAGAGTATTTATGGGTCGTTCCCTACTTTAATTATGTTAATAATTAAGGAAAAATGGGTCCAATAGGAAATTGCCACCTGGCAAACACCTCTTCACCTCCAACTTTTCCACTGCCATTCGTCATAATCGAAACGTCATAAGGGTGTTAGTAATGGCCGCCAACGTTTCATCTCCAACGTTTCATCTTTTCCCCTCCCCATTTGCTGATCTATAAAAGACTCCTAAGAGCAAGAGGAAAAGGTTACACTCCCTCAAACTGTTTCAGACCTCCGCCTTGCTGTTGAAGAGTTTTCGGCGACGCCACCACCGCATAAATGGCTTTCCGACGCTCTGCACGCCTTCAACCCGCGAACAAGGTCCTCCCCTCCCTCTTCTTCTGTGGATAGATCTTAGGAATCGTTAGGAGAGATATCGGGCTCAAAAGAGCCAGATCGGGTGAGCATATTCGTGGTTTTCCAAAAATTTCATGGTGGCGGGTTCGCCGGAAACCGCCTCTCCGGCGGCCGTGCCGCCGCCCGACGATAGCCCTCACCTCAACAGAGGTGGTGGTGGAGGTGGCCGGCCAGGGAGATGGCTGGATGGCCGGGAAATAGCTTGGAAAAGCTACAGGAAAATGAGTCCTCAGGCCTCTGGTTCGGGCTCTGAAGAAGATGAATAGTGCCATGAAAATTGTATTCTATTTTTAAAACAATTTTTGAATGAAAATATCTGTCACCTTAAATATTTTGGGAAAAATACTTAGAGGCTCCTACAGGAAAAATGGTTAACATAGAAAATGTAGCCCTTGAGGTCTACTTTAATTTAAAATTAAGTTCACTCGATTTGGAATCCTGGTTAGAGCACAGCACCCTTTTTGGTGAGGTCTATCCAGAGGGCCATCTTGACCTTAGAAAAATTCCCCACTCTAAACCAGTCATCAAAATGACTTGAAATTTGGGGTGTGTTCTAATCTCATATATATCTAGGTGCTATCCAAAAAATGAGAATTTTTGGAGAATATTTTTCTATAGTTTTTTGAAAAATTCAATAATCCTAGCCGAATTTAATTAGATAAATAAATAATTTCCAAACCCTCCCAAATTCTGGTGAGTGGTCCCTGGGGTCACCATAAGGTTCTGTATAATTTTCCATCTCATTTGTAGATGGTTTGGACTAGAAATGATCAACCCTAAGTTTTGCCCTAATAAGGGGTCTTAGGTTAAAAGTGCACTTTTGAAGTTTGAGTGGTGAGATCACCTCAACAGAGGCTGAGATTTTTACCACTGGCTAGTAATATTCTCTAGCACCCCCTCATGGAGTTTGAGGTGGATCGGGGTGAGTTTACCCTAAGGACCAAGGCCAAACCCTAAGGATGGATCTTGGTGGTTTGTGAAGGTCATGTGATCAAATGACCTTGGATTGACCCGAAATTGGGTGAAGAGAACCATAGGGTCAATATAGTTCTCTGGATGAAATCTTAGTAAATTTGGAGACCGTTGAGATACCTGGAAGTCTAACCCTAGTTTAGGGCACAAAACTTGTAGAGATAGGAAATGAAACAAAATCCCATTGAAAAGTGATAAGAATTGGGTAGAGTGAATTATAGGGATGGTACAAGCTCTAGATATTTTTCTATGAATTTTATGTTCATTATTTTGGATACTTCCTTCAATGATGTAGTAGTAGTATGATTTGCTTAGAAAATTTATTAGGGAATACACACTCTCTGGAAAGTGATGAAATTTAAGCAGAGAACGTTTATTATGATTTTAAATCTCTGTGAATTTTTATGGGACTTTTGGAAGATTAATTCTAAGGCTTGCTTCTTTAAGTATGTTTTACCTTGATTATTTTATTAAATCTTTAGTGGTGTTTAGCAAGTTAGTAAAATTATGATTCTCTGCACAAAGATCTTTTATATATCATACTACTGACTAGTGATTTTTCTATAATTTTTAGATGAATAATTTCTGTACTTCCTTCATTAAGTAGGATTAACGTGATTATACTGAATAAATTATATAGAGGTTAAATACTTTCTATAAAATTCTGAGAATTTGTATTTGAGGTTATCTTGCTGTTATTTAATGAACATAATTTTTGGGTGGCCATTACTTAAGAATATCATAAAGTTCATGTTTAAAATTACCCATGGCCAATCTTTGGAAAAAATTAAATAAATATCAGATTAAATAGGAAAATTATAAATTTCTGGATTTAAGCTAATTATGTCATGATATACCTCCATTAAATTTTATAGGAGATTTGGAAGATAATTCGGTGTACCTCCCCTTGTGTACCTCATATAGCTTAGGATGGTCTGCATATAGTAAAACCACGGAATTTTGATAATTGAAGATTGGTAGGGTAAGTTAAGATTGAGTTCATCATTAGGAGTCAGGATAAGTAGAGAGTGGGACTGGTTAGGATAAGGGAGTACGGGAACGACGAAAGATCGTCCATCCCGGGAAGAAGAGGAAGAGTCTTAATACTCTAGGGTTAGAACTAAAGTAACTAAAGAGGATCGGGATAAGGGACATCAACCAATAATAATAAGTGCCTTGCGAAAGGGAACTTCGGGCCGTAATGCCGCCGTCTTGGTTCCTAGTGCCCCTTGAGAGCCCTTCACGGGGTATACCGGGGGCAGTCCTGGGCTAACGTAAACCATAGGGATAATAAATTAAAAGAGCAACTAGTATAACTAGGGTTACACATGCACACTCCCCGATAGCTAGGAAGGTAGAATAATAGGACTTGTTGCCATTCAGACAGTAGCTCTGAAGGTAGATGCACGGACGGGACTGTCCGGGGGGCCGCGAGCTCGAGGGTTGGAGTACAGAATAAAAGTGGTGGGTCATCGGTACTAGGCGATCGATCACACCGACAGCGGTACGATGACTCGGCGAAAAGTCTGGAGGGTACATCCAGCAGCAGTACGCGGATACTCTAGGTTGTGTTCTTCTAGGGGCGTACGGAAGGGCTAGGCCTGGTAGTGTGGTTACCCGCCTAGGAGTGGGGGGCCCGACTCACTGTCTCCGTTTGCCACAACGGAGGTTCCTGGGGGTGAAGCTAGCCTCCCGAACAGTGGGAACTAAAGGTCTGTGCGCATAGAGTCGTGTGCGTGAGTTGCACTTGCATGAATCATGGCATAGCATATCACTACACTCATATTTGCATACAACCGACACCCCAACGTATAAATCGGTATGGGACTTTTTATACGATGTGAGCCTTGCAGAAGACCCCTTAACTTATAAGTTTGTATGGGCATTCATATAAGTTAAGGTTACATACTTACTTACTTATTGCTTACTTACTGTTCTCTAGTTACCTTTTATACATTTTGCTATTTATTAATTGTTCTACCTATTACAACATTTATACTGTTCACCTGTTATAACTTGCTAGTTAGGTCTACCGTCACCTGCTTGACTATTCTCCACTTTGTAGCTTCCCTTTCCTCCTCTCCGCCCGGTGCTTAGGAGCCGTGGTGGGAGGGGTAGGGGATGATAGGGCTTAGTCTTTATGACTAATGGTTTTCGAACCAAACATTACAGGAGCTCCGGATGGGAGACAGAGACCAGCACCAGCGGAGTACGGTGCGCATGGAGGTGGGACAGTCTAGCACCGGTGCACCTGCGACCAGCTCCATGAGTGATTAGTATTTTCTTAGCTTCTGCGATGAGTGACTTGTAGTGAGGACTCTGATGTACTGGGCTCGAGCCCATTTATCTATTTTCCCTATTATATGTATTGATGGACTGGTTATGATTTCACTTTATTTACATGTTCTGTGGACTTGTTTACATTTTTGTATAAATGCTTCTCTCTCTTGTGATCGAAAAGGGCCGGCAGAATTGGCGTTTTGTAGTGGTTGCCTTCCCGTGAGTCGGTGCCACCGCAAAGCGGCAATTCTGGGCTAAGACCCCGGTGGTTGAAAAAGAAAAAAAGGGGGTCTTACAAGTGGTATCAGAGTAAACCTCGATCGAAGAGAAGTAGTCCACAAAGACCTTGGGCCACCCCCGTGCGAGCTTAGTTTGCGGACAAACTAGCAGCGGAAGCAGTGGTGTGCCCATAAGGGAAATCACATGTGAAAGTCCATCATAACTCTTCTTAAATTCCATTCATTCGCTCTCTAACAAATGGAATTTTTGCTTGTAGCCTGCGACGAACCCTACATCGCAGCAGGGAACACCTCAGGCTCCGAATGTGGTCCCGACTACGCCAGCACCCGTTCCGTTCCAGCAGACGGAGATGGGGCAAACATTGACGGCCATCCTGGAGGCCTTCAGAGCTCAGCAAGCCTCGGCCCCACAGCCAAACCCCGGGGCCAATTGGATGACTGTCTTCCGGGGACTTTCCCCTCCATCCTACCAGGGGACGGAGTCTGCAGTACGTACGGAGGAGTGGTTGGACACTATTTACGAGATGCTGGCAGGGATTCGATGCCCCACGGAGGAGGCAGTCACTTTGGCAGTCTCCTGCTTAGAGTCACATGGAAAGAGATGGTGGAAATCTCAGCTGGACACCACCTTCGCAGGGATGGACTGTGCTGATATTGCTTGGGAGGAGTTTAGGGCAGCGCTCTTAGGACATTTTGTGCCTCGGTCGGCGAGAGATGACCTGGAAGATAGGTTCCTACGGTTGAGGCAGGGGAACAGGACTGTGGTGGAGTACTATCAGGAGTTCACTCACCTGGCCCGTTATGCGGACGCTTACCAGTTAGACGATGCTGGCTACGCCCGGAGGTTTTATAAGGGGCTGCAGGATGACATGAGGCAGACCCTCCTTTTCGTTTCAGAGGGGAGTCTGGCCAGGATTCTGGAGATGGCTAAGAAGAGAGAGGTGGATCAGCTTACAGTGAAGAATCGGAAGAGACCGGCTGATGATTCAGTGATTGGAGGTCGTAGAGACCGTCCTCGGGGCCAGGTCATCGGGGAGAGAAGGAACGGGGATCAGCCTCGTCAGGAGTTTGGGCAGGAGCAGAGGACTCAGGGGGTATTGGCCCCCCAGCCTATACAGATGCTGGAAATGCCAAGGACGGCAGGGCAGCCACCGGTATGCTATCAGTGCAACCAGCCGGGGCATATCAAGCGGAACTGCCCTGTGGGGCGAGCACCCCCACCAGCACATCAGGGCGCTCCACCTCCCCGACGGTTTGGCGGACGAGGACAGGACCAAGGACGAGGATTTCAGGATCGAGGTCGTAGGCTAGAGAGAGAGCAGGTGTATGCTCTAGACCTGACACAGCCCCGGGACCCGGAGCAGGTTATCACAGGTATGGCAGTACTTTTCAGATTTTCTTCATATAAACCACTATTTTAAACATAACCTGGTTAGAAATTAAGGGAAGATAAACTACAATAAGAATACTAAGACATCTAATTACCCCAGGCTTAGTATTCGTGAGCGGCAAGCCCGCTCACACCCTCTTCGACACTGGTGCGTCGCAATCATTCGTGTCGGAGGATTTCGTGAAAGGACTGGCAGGAGTGGAGCCATTCACCGGGAAGATGATGAGGGTGCGCCTACCCGATGGGTCAGAGATATTGACCTCTGCTCATTGTAATATGGAAGCAAGGATCGGCGGAAAGACATTTGAGGCACCAGCGACGGTTCTAAAGATGCCAGATTACGATCTGATCCTGGGCATGACTTGGCTTCATTGGAACCATGCCCAGATCGATTGTGTGGCGAAGAGGATCACCGTGAGGCACGGCGACTCCTTCATTGTTATCGAAGGTACTATATCAGCACCCCGTACTTTACTATCGTCTGTGCAGGCCGTTAAGGCCCACCTGCAGGGGGAAGAGGTTTATCAGGTCCTCTTTGAGGCGGTCGTAGCCAAGGACTCCATTGCAGATATTCCAGTAGTGCGAGACTTCGCCGACGTGTTTCCGGAGAAGCTACCAGGGTTACCCCCGCACCGAGAGAAGGACTTTCAGATTCAGCTCGTACCGGGGGCTAAGCCGGTATCCAGAGCTCCCTATCGAATGGACCCAAAGGAGTTGGTGGAATTCCGAAGCCAGCTTCAGGAGTTAGTGGAGGCCGGGTTCGTTCGGCCTAGCTCATCACCGTGGGGAGCTCCGATGCTGTTCGTTAAGAAGAAGGACGGGACCCTTCGATTGTGCATAGATTACCGGGCTCTGAACAGGTTGACAGTCCGGAACACGTATCCCTTACCACGGATAGACGAGCTTTTTGACCAGCTGGAGGGAGCTCATTGGTTCTCAAAGCTGGATCTGAGGTCAGGGTACTACCAGCTTCGTATTCGGGAGGAGGACATCCCGAAGACAGCCTTCAGCAGCAGATACGGCTTGTACGAGTTTACCGTGATGCCGTTCGGGCTCACGAATGCACCCTCCGCATTCATGACTTTGATGAATCGGGTGTTCGAGGAGTATCTGGACGTCTTTGTCATTGTATTCATCGACGACATTCTCATCTATTCAAGGACGGAGGAGGAGCACGCGAGGCATCTGGCCTTGACCTTGGGGAAGCTGCGTGAGCATGAGATGTATGCCAAGTACAGCAAGTGCCAGTTCTGGCTAAAGGAGGTGGCCTTTTTGGGCCATGTCATCAGTGGAGCAGGTCTGGCAGTGGATCCTGCAAAGATCCAGGTAGTGCGGGATTGGCCAACGCTAAAGTCGGCCACGGATGTTCGAAGTTTCTTGGGACTGGCCGGTTACTACCGGAAGTTCGTCGAGGGGTTCTCCCAGATTGCCCTCCCTCTCACGTCTCTGACGAAGAAGGAGTCCCCTTTTATATGGACGCCTCGATGCGAATCTGCCTTCCAGGAGCTAAAGTATCGTCTCACCTCGGCTCCCATCCTTGCTCTTCCATCAGGGAAGGAGGGATTCCAGGTGTATACAGATGCTTCCTATCAGGGGATGGGTGCCGTTCTGATGCAGAACGGGCACGTAATAGCCTACACCTCCCGTCAGTTGAAGCAGCACGAGCAGAACTACCCCGTGCACGATTTAGAGATGGGGGCAGTCATTTTTGCTCTTAAGATCTGGCGACACTATCTCTACGGAGTACATTGTGATATCTTCTCCAACCACAAGAATCTGAAGTACGTCGACACCCAGAAGGAGTTGAACATCAGACAGAGACGCTGGGTGGAGTTCCTGTCGGACTACCAGTATACCATGCACTACCATCCGGGGAAGGCGAACGTGGTCGTAGATGCTCTGAGCCGGAGAGCGAGTTCGACAGGAGTAGGCCCGCAGCTGATGGCCTTGGAGTTGATTAGATCATTCGAGGAGATGCAGATTTCGCTAGTGTCTGAGGATGACCCGGAGCTGTACATGGAGTACCTGGGGTCGATGGCTACTACTGATGACATTCGGGACCGCATCAGAGATGGGCAGATGCTGGATGAGAGAGCTGAGCCGATATTCCGAGCCTTGGAGGAAGGCACGACGGGAGATTACTCTTTGAGGGATGGGCTCCTGTGTTTCTGAGGCAGAGTCTACATACCAGCAGGAGGACGGATCCGGGAGGATATTTTGACGGAAGCTCATTGCAGCCGATATTCGGTACACCCGGGGGTCACCAAGATGGAAGGATTTAAAGAGGACGATGTACTGGCCGGGTATGAAGAAAGATATTACGTATTTTGTGACGCATTGTGAGGCCTGCCAGCTCGTGAAGGCGGAGTGTAGGAACCCGGCAGGCTTGCTGCAACCGCTTCCAGTGCCGGAGTGGAAGTTTGAGGATATAGCCATGGAATTCATACATGGGCTACCTAGATCCCGTGCGGGGAACGACTCGATCTGGGTGATAGTGGACAGGCTGACAAAGGTGGCCAGATTCATTCCAGTAGCAAAGGGGGCACCAGTCAGCGTATTAGTACGGAGGTTCATTGAGCAGTTTGTGCGTTATCATGGGGTGCCCAAGACTATCGTTTTGGATCGGGATGTGCGGTTTACATCCAGGGAGTGGAGGTCAGTCCAGGCCCATCTGGGTTCCCGGTTGACATTCAGCACAGCTTTTCACCCCCAGACCGACGGGCAGACAGAGCGCACCAACCGTACACTGGAGGATCTGTTGCGACTATGTATTTTGGACCGTAGCGAGCCTTGGGAGAGATTGCTGCCACTGGTCGAGTTTTCGTACAACAATGCTCATCAGTCCAGCATAGGCATGGCTCCATACGAAGCGTTGTACGGAAGGAGGTGTAGAACCCCACTATCATGGGTTCAGGATGAGGATCCGCAGGCACTAGGCTCGGAGTTTGTGGGCGATACAGATGCTCAGATTAGATTGATCCGAGACAGGATGTTGGAAGCCCAGAGCAGACAGGCGAAATACTACGATGCGAGGCATCGCCAAGTGGAGTTCCAGGTAGGAGACCGGGTTTTCTTGAAGATACGGCCGATGCACGGAGTCTCGCGGGTTCGCGGGCGGAAGAAGCTCAGTCCGAGATATATGGGGCCCTATAGGATCCTGGAGCGGATCGGCCCCTTAGCCTATAGACTGGAGCTACCGTCGGAGTTAGCGGGATTGCATGACGTCTTCCACGTCTCCTCACTTCGGAGGGCTCTGCTACGCCCTGAGCAGCTGATTTCCTCGGCAGATGGCCCAGTGGCCTCGGATCGGTCAGTCGATTTGGAGCCTATCAGGATTGACGATACAGCAGTGCAGGTCTTGCGACGAAAGAAGGTCCCGTTAGTCAAGGTTCTGTGGAACAATCATGGGCAGGAGGAGCATACATGGGAGCCAAAGGACTTGATGCGGCAAAAATACCCGGAACTTTTTCGTCAGGTATACCTCACAACCTCTCTGGACAATTAATTTGCCTTCCTGTTTTAAATCAAAGGAACTGAAACTTCAAAAATAGGGGCTAATCTTTTGTTTATTGGGGTGTATATATCTAGTTAAGTGGACGAATTAACCTTAGACTTGAAACCGCATAAAGCGAACATAACATATGGATGTAATTTCTTTAATTCTCATGGGATGTTACAAGCTTATTTTCCCGATTTGAGTCCCGTAGGCTTAACCTTGATTTCGGGGATGAAATCTTTGTTTTGTTTATTGGGATTTGTAACATCCCATTTCCGGCTAGACCCCTAGGAGTCGGATGGTTGTGGTAGAATCCCAGGGAGCCCAAAACTTGAAATAAATCGACCAAGAAATCGGGTCACGGGTCGGTCACGCCCGTGACCCGCCATGTCACGCCGGTGACATAGGGCGTGACCATGATCGTCGGTTCCAGGTCGACGGTCGTCGACACAAAATGGGCCCACGGGCATGTCACGCCCGTGACCCGCTATATCACGCCCGTGACATAGGGCGTGACACGCTCGACGATCGTCGATTCCAGTTTGACGCCGTCGACCCAGAATTTGGCCACACGGGCCAGTCACGCCCGTGACCCGCCATGACACGCCCGTGACATAGGGCGTGACCATGATCGTCGGTTCCAGGTCGACGGTCGTCGACCCAAAATGGGCCCACGGGCATGTCACGCCCGTGACCCGCTATGTCATGCCCGTGACATAGGGTGTGACACGCTCGACGATCGTCGATTCCAGTTCGACGCCGTCGACCCAGAATTTGGCCACACGGGCCAGTCACGCCCGTGACCCAGGTGTCACGCCCGTGACCACCCTTCGAAGATCGTCGATCTCAGTTCGACGATCGTCGAACCCAGAATTGGCTAACCGGGCCTATCACGCCCGTGACCCATGTGTCACGCCCGTGACCAAGGTCGAAACGACAGCCAGGTTGGAAATTTCGGTAACCGACGCCATAATAAATTCTGACCACGGGAATGAAAATCAAGAGTATTTATGGGTCGTTCCCTACCTTAATTATGTTAATAATTAAGGAAAAATGGGTCCAATAGGAAATTGCCACCTGGCAAACACCTCTTCACCTCCAACTTTTCCACTGCCATTCGTCATAACCGAAACGTCATAAGGGTGTTAGTAATGGCCGCCAACGTTTCATCTCCAATGTTTCATCTTTTCCCCTCCCCATTTGCTGATCTATAAAAGACTCCTAAGAGCAAGAGGAAAAGGTTACACTCCCTCAAACTGTTTCAGACCTCCGCCTTGCTGTTGAAGAGTTTCCGGCGACGCCACCACCGCGCAAATGGCTTCCCGACGCTCTGCACGCCTTCAACCCGCGAACAAGGTCCTCCCCTCCCTCTTCTTCTGCGGATAGATCTTAGGAATCGTTAGGAGAGATATCGTGCTCAAAAGAGCCAGATCGGGTGAGCGTATTCGTGGTTTTCCAAAAATTTCATGGTGGCGGGTTCGCCGGAAACCGCCTCTCCGGCGGCCGTGCCGCCGCCCGACGATAGCCCTCACCTCAACAGAGGTGGTGGTGGAGGTGGCCGGCCAGGGAGATGGCTGGATGGCCGGGAAATAGCTTGGAAAAGCTACAGGAAAATGAGTCCTCAGGCCTCTGGTTCGGGCTCTGAAGAAGATGAACAGTGCCATGAAAATTGTATTCTATTTTTAAAACAATTTTTGAATGAAAATATCTGTCACCTTAACTATTTTGGGAAAAATACTTAGAGGCTCCTACAGGAAAAATGGTTAACATAGAAAATGTAGCCCTTGAGGTCTACTTTAATTTAAAAGTAAGTTCACTCGATTTGGAATCCTGGTTAGACCACAGCACCCTTTTTGGTGAGGTCTATCTAGAGGGCCGTCTTGACCTTAGAAAAATTCCCCACTCTAAACCAGTCATCAAAATGACTTGAAATTTGGGGTGTGTTCTAATCTCATATATATCTAGGTGCTATCCAAAAATGAGAATTTTTGGAGAATATGTTTCTATAGTTTTTAGAAAAATTCAATAATCCTAGCCGAATTTAATTAGATAAATAAATAATTTCCAAACCCTCCCAAATTCTGGTGAGTGGTCCCTGGGGTCACCATAAGGTTCTGTATAATTTTCCATCTCATTTGTAGATGGTTTGGACTAGAAATGATCAACCCTAAGTTTTACCCTAATAAGGGGTCTTAGGTTAAAAGTGCACTTTTGAAGTTTGAGTGGTGAGATCACCTCAACAGAGGCTGAGATTTTTGCCACTGGCTAGTAATATTCTCTAGCACTCCCTCATGGAGTTTGAGGTGGATCGGGGTGAGTTTACCCTAAGGACCAAGGCCAAACCCTAAGGATGGATCTTGGTGGTTTGTGAAGGTCATGTGGTCAAATGACCTTGGATTGACCCGAAATTGGGTGAAGAGAACCATAGGGTCAATATAGTTCTCTGGATGAAATCTTAGTAAATTTGGAGACCGTTGAGATACCTGGAAGTCTAACCCTAGTTTAGGGCACAAAACCTGTAGAGATAGGAAATGACACAAAATCGCATTGAAAAGTGATAAGAATTGGGTAGAGTGAATTATAGGGATGGTACAAGCTCTGGATATTTTTCTATGAATTTTATGTTCATTATTTTGGATACTTCCTTCAATGATGTAGTAGTAGTATGATTTGCTTAGAAAATTTATTAGGGAATACACACTCTCTGGAAAGTGATGAAATTTAAGCAGAGAACGTTTATTATGATTTTAAATCTCTGTGAATTTTTATAGGACTTTTGGAAGATTAATTCTAAGGCTTGCTTCTTTAAGTATGTTTTACCTTGATTATTTGATTAAATCTTTAGTGGTGTTTAGCAAGATAGTAAAATTATTATTCTCTGCACAAAGATCTTTTATATATCATACTACTGACTAGTGATTTTTCTATAATTTTTAGATGAATAATTTCTGTACTTCCTTCATTAAGTAGGATTAACGTGATTATACTGAATAAATTATATAGAGGTTAAATAATTTCTATAAAATTCTGAGAATTTGTATTTGAGGTTATCTTGCTGTTATTTAATGAACATAATTTTTGGGTGGCCATTACTTAAGAATATCATGAAGTTCATGTTTAAAATTACCCATGGCCAATCTTTGGAAACAATTAAATAAATATCAGATTAAATAGGAAAATTATAAATTTCTGGATTTAAGCTAATTATGTCATGATAGACCTCCATTAAATTTTATAGGAGATTTGGAAGATAATTCGGTGTACCTCCCCTTGTGTACCTCATATAGCTTAGGATGGTCTGCATATAGTAAAACCACGGAATTTTGATAATTGAAGATTGGTTGGGTAAGTTAAGATTGAGTTCATTATTAGGAGTCAGGATAAGTAGAGAGTGGGACTGGTTAGGATAAGGGAGTACGGGAACGACGAAAGATCGTCCATCCCGGGAAGAAGAGGAAGAGTCTTAATACTCTAGGGTTAGAACTAAAGTAACTAAAGAGGATTGGGATAAGGGACATCAACCAATAATAATAAGTGCCTTGCGAAAGGGAACTTCGGGCCGTAATGCCGCCATCTTGGTTCCTAGTGCCCCTTGAGAGCCCTTCACGGGGTATACCGGGGGCAGTCCTGGGCTAACGTAAACCATAGGGATAATAAATTAAAAGAGCAACTAGTATAACTAGGGTTACACATGCACACTCCCCGATAGCTAGGAAGGTAGAATAATAGGACTTGTTGCCATTCAGACAGTAGCTCTGAAGGTAGATGCACGGACGAGACTGTCCGGGGGGCCGCGGGCTCGAGGGTTGGAGTACAGAATAAAAGTGGTGGGTCATCCGTATTAGGCGATCGATCACACCGACAGCGGTACGATGACTCGGCGAAAAGTCTGGAGGGTACATCCAGCAGCAGTACGCAGATACTCTAGGTTGTGTTCTTCTAGGGGCGTACGGAAGGGCTAGGCCTGGTAGTGTGGTTACCCGCCTAGGAGTGGGGGGCCCGACTCACTGTCTCCGTTTGCCACAACGGAGGTTCCTGGGGGTGAAGCTAGCCTCCCGAACAGGGGGAACTAAAGGTCTGTGCGCATAGAGTCATGTGCGTGAGTTGCACTTGCATGAATCATGGCATAGCATATCACTACACTCATATTTGCATACAACCGACACCCCAACGTATAAATCGGTATGGGACTTTTTATACGATGGGAGCCTTGCAGAAGACCCCTTAACTTATAAGTTTGTATGTGCATTCATATAAGTTAAGGTTACATACTTACTTACTTATTGCTTACTTACTGTTCTCTAGTTGCCTTTTATACATTTTGCTATTTATTAATTGTTCTACCTATTACAACATTTATACTGTTCACCTGTTATAACTTGCTGGTTAGGTCTACCGTCACCTGCTTGACTATTCTCCACTTTGTAGCTTCCCTTTCCTCCTCTCCGCCCGGTGCATAGGAGCCGTGGTGGGAGGGGTAGGGGATGATAGGGCTTAGTCTTTATGACTAATGGTTTTCGAACCAAACATTACAGGAGCTCCGGATGGGAGACAGGGACCAGCACCAGCGGAGTACGGTGCGCATGGAGGTGGGACAGTCTAGCACCGGTGCACCTGCGACCAGCTCCGTGAGTGATTAGTATTTTCTTAGCTTCTGTGATGAGTGACTTGTAGTGAGGACTCTGATGTACTGGGCTCGAGCCCATTTATCTATTTTCCCTATTATATGTATTGATGGACTGGTTATGATTTCACTTTATTTACATGTTCTGTGGACTTGTTTACATTTTTGTATAAATGCTTCTCTCTCTTGTGATCGAAAAGAGCCGGCAGAATTGGCGTTTTGTAGTGGTTGCCTTCCCGTGAGTCGGTGCCACCGCAAAGCGGCAATTCTGGGCTAAGACCCCGGTGGTTGAAAATGAAAAAAAAGGGGTCTTACACCGAGAGGGTAATCTCTCCCTTTTCGGCTTCTGCAAATCTGGGACTTCACTTGGAGAAAAATGCTCCCCCTCAGTTCTTGTATCCGTGCCCGATCTTGAGTGCCTAGCAGATGCTTCCCCTTGATTTAAGAGCCTTGAGCCTTTCAGTCTTCAATCTTCAAAGTTCAGCATGCCGAGTTCAGTTTTGAACAAATTGAACTTGGCCTCGTCTAGTGGCTTCGTGAAGATATCTGCAATCTGCTTATCCGTGGGGATATACTAGAGAGATATATCTTTGTTTTCCACATGCTCCCGAATGAAGTGGTAGCGTACTTCAATGTGCTTTGTTCTGCTGTGTGACACTAGATTGTTCGCAATTGAAATTGCGCTCGAGGAGTCGCAATACATAGGAACTTCTCTGAACTGCAAGTCATAATCTTCGAGTTGATTTCTGATCCATAGAAGTTGTGCACAATAGCTGCCTGCTGATATGTACTCAGATTCAGCCGTAGAGGTTGCGACACAGTTCTGCTTTCTACTGTTCCACGATATAAGCCTTCTTCCAAGGAATTGGCACGTCCCGGAAGTGCTTTTCCTATCATCCTAGCTTCCTACAAAGTCAGCATCTGAAAAGCCTATTAGCTCGATATCATTGTTTCTTGGGTACCACAAGCCAAGATTTGGTGTACCTTTAAGGTATATAAGAATCCGCTTTGTAACGACATAATGAGATTCCTTAGTGTTCACCTGATATCTGGCACAAAAGCATGCGGAAAACATAATATCCGGTCTACTAGCAGTAAGGTAGAGCAGGGATCCAATTATGCTTCTGTACTTGGTTTCATCAAAAGGTTTCCCTTTCTCATCCTTCTCCAGGGAAACAGTGGATCCCATTGGAGTCCTCATAGAGGTTGCACTCTCCATTCTGAATTTCTTGAGGAGTTCATTTGTGAACTTCGTCTGAGAAATGAGAATTCCATCCTCAGACTGTTTCACTTGAAGTCCCAAAAAATACTTCAGTTCTCCCATGCTGCTCATTTCAAACTTACCTTGCATAAGTTTAGAAAAATTCTTGCACAGGTTCTTGTCCGTTGAACCAAATATTATGTCATCGACATAGATTTGCACCAGCAAAATCTTGCCTTTGACTTCCCTAAGAAACAATGTCTTATCTATTTTTCCTCTCGAGAACTTGTTCTCAAGAAGAAAACTAGACAGAGTCTCATACCAAGCTCGAGGAGCTTGTTTTAAGCCATATAATGCTTTATTAAGAAAGTAAATATGATCAGGGAGTGTTGGATTAACAAAACCTTGGGGTTGCGCGGCATATACTTCCTCTTTTAAATTTCCATTCAGGAAAGCAGAATTCACGTCCATCTGATAGACAGTGAATCCTTTGTGAGAGGCATACGCCAGGAACAACCTGATCGCCTCGAGTCTTGCAACTTATGCAAAGGTTTGGTCGAAGTCAATCCCCTCCTCCTGTCTGTAACCTTGATCCACCAGTCTGGCCTTGTTCTTGATGATGACACCATGTTCATCCAGTTTATTTCTGTAGATCCACTTAGTGCCTATCACATTCTATTTCTTTGGTCTAGGAACTAGCGTCCATACGTTGCATCATTCGAATTGATGCAGTTCATCTTGCAATGCCAATATCCACGACGCATCTTTGTTCGCTTCGTCGAACTTCTTTGGCTCAACCTGTGACAGAAAACTAAGGTGCAGAATCTCGTTAATTGTACCTCTGCGAGTTCTGACACCGTCCCGATGATCTCTTATGATCTAATCTCTTGGGTGATCCCTCACGTATCTGAGCTCTAAGAGTCTGGCATCTAGAGCTCCAACAGCTTCTCAGGCTCCTCCCTCTTCTGGGAGAATTTCTCCATCCTGACCGTCATCTTCTCCAGTTGGCGTTGAGGTGGAAACCTTGACGTACTTTGGAGTTTCATCTTTAGCAGTTTCATCTAGACTTAGCTGTTCAAGCCTTGCACCTACATCTTTAAGAATGCCACTGGAAGAATTGCTATGAAGCAGGCTTCCTGCATCAAATACAACATTAATGGACTCCTCTACCACTAGGGTTTTCTTATTGAAAACCCTATATGCCCGACTATGGCTACTATAGCCCATGAAGATGCCTTCGAAGCATTTTTCTCTTAATTTAGTACGTGGGTACTTCCCATTATTGAGTACATAGCATCTGCAGCCAAAAATCCTTAGATAGGACATGGTCGGTTTCCTGCCTTTCAATAGCTCATAAGGCGTCTTATGATGATTCTTGTTGATCAAGGCTCGGTGTTGCACATGACAGGATGTATTGACAGCCTCTGCCCAAAAGTACTCTGGAAGAGAGGCGTCATTCAACATTGTCGTACATGCCTCAATGAGCGTTCTATTCCTCCTCTCCGCAACTCCGTTTTGCTAAGGAGTACGCGGGGAGGAAAACTCATGAAAGATATCATGTTCTTCACAGAATTCTTTCATAGCACCAGACTCGAATTCTATTCCATGGTCACTTCTGATTTTGACCACGGAGCAGGTAAGTTTGTTCTGAATCTGCTTGATAAAATTAGTGAAGATGTCAAACGTATCCGACTTTCGTTTCAAGAAGAACACCCACGTAAACTGAGAGTGATCATCAACAATCACTAGCATATACGATTTGCCTCATAAGCTATGAACTTGCACTGGACCGAACAAGTCCATATGCAGAAGATAAAGACATCTGGAAGAGTCTTTGTCTGTAATGCCCTTAAAGGTAGCCTGAGTCTGTTTGCCCTTCTGGCATGCAAGACAAGGGCTATCTTTGATGCACTTTATAGTAGGGGCATCCCTTACTAAATTCTTGAAAAACAACATATTAATAGTTTTGAAATTAATATGTGCTAATATCTTGTGCCATTGTTCACAGAGAGATACACTGTCTTTTGCTACTAGGCAAGCGGGGGTAGAAGAGTCTAAGCTAAGAAAATCTAAGCAAAAAATATTTCTGCTCCTAATGCCAATTAATACCGTCTCCGAAGAGGCACACGATATTATCAAGCACTTTTCCTTGCAGAACTTAACGTCGTATCGTTTATCACACAACTAGCTTACACTGATCAGGTTATGGTTTAACCCTTCAACATAGGCCACGTATGTGATAGAGAATACACTGTTGGAAATCATACCATAACCCCTGGTGACTCCTCGATCTGATCCTCCAAAGATGACTTTGGGTCCATTTTCGACTGGGGAGTAATCACGCAACAGGCTTCTTGTCCCGGTCATATACCGGGAACATCCACTGTCCAAGTAACAGATTGGCATTTTGGTGGCCTTTGGACATACCTGCAAAACAGAATTAGTTTCCCTTAGGAACCCAATCGGACTTGGGTCCTAGATTCCTTGTTAGCACACTCCCCCTCGATTGGTTAACCCTACGAGTGGTCAGCCTCGCATTGCTAACATAAGGAGTCTCATTGTATCTTGGATTAAACCAGCAATCCACGACAAAGTGACCAACTTTGCCACAACACCAACAGTCAAACATGTTGTACCGTTTCCTAGGCTCCTGCTTCATCCTTGGAACGGTGGGTCCAGCCGGGGCCTTGGATCTGGAGGTGGAGGCATCATGATGACAACAGTCACACGATTTCTTCACTTCCCGTTCCTTCTGTATAACAAGCTTGGCCTTTGGTGTCTGCTTCCTATTATGGCCGCTAGAGAAGTGGCCATAATTCTTTACTTGGATTTCCTCATAAAGTACATTGAAGACACTCTCACCGTAGTTGCGGGGGAAGGTCCAACCATCATATTGGCTCTTGGGATTTTCAACCGAGGGCCGGAAGAGGAGGCCATAGGTTGACTCAAAGTTATGATCATTGTATGGAAAGCTAGGCTTTCAGAATGAAATAGGACCGAGTGGGGCCTTTCCCTTTTCTACAGCAGAGGCCTTCTTAGTAGACTTATTTTTCCTCTAATTTCTGTTTCTCCTGTATGATTTACCAGGCTAAGCCACATACCCTAAGCCAGCCCCCTTAGCCCGAGCAGAGAATTCATCAACCAGAGGATGAACGGTCTTGGGCATAGAGAAGCTTTTGACAATCTTCCTCTCGGCCGTAAGCTGTTCTTCCAGCTTGTTGATTTCTTCCTATTTTTGGTCAAGGAGCCTTAGAGAATCTGAGTGCTCAGAAGTCAGGTCCAGGTGTTCCTGTCAGAGAGAAATCAAGCTAGTGATCTCTTCTCTTAGTGACATACCCTCAGCCTTAAGGAATTTGACTTCCCTTTTCTGAGCGCTCAACCTCTTTCGACACTCTTCGAAAGTATTGAGCAGAAACTCATACTTTTCGAGGAGTTCAGCTTCACGGGCAGATGGACTGTCCTCGTGATCATCTTTAGGAGACTCAGAGTCAGAGTCAGAGTCAAAGAGGGGGGTGCGATCTTTTACCTTCCCAGTAAATGGGGGACAGTCTCCATCTGAGTCAGAGTGACCCATTAGCTCGAAGTAGGCTTCCTCATCATCACTGGAGTCTGAAGAGTCAGATTCACTCAGTGTCTTTGGCTTTTTAGCAATATAGCTCACCTCCTTCTTCTTATCTCTAGAGGACTTGTGCTCCTCTCCTTTCCCCTTACCTCTCTTGCTTTGGTGGCAGTCAGCAATGACGTGGCCTGGCTTATTGCATCCAAAGCAGATAATGTCAGTAGAACGAGTTTTGTTCTGTTTAGACTCATACCTGTCAGAAGAGTAATTCTTCTTTTGATGTCTGGAGGAGGAGCCATCCTTTTTTCTCTGATTCCTCAACTTGAGGAACTTCTTGAACTCTCGAGTGATGAAGGAGAATTCTTCCTCAGATAGCTCTGAGCGGGACGAGGCTGCACCCTTGCCTTTCCGTGAGCTATAAGCTTTCAGGGCCACAGTCTTTTCTTTGGCAGCAGCCTTATCGGCCTCCTCTTCAGCTTTTCTGGTGTTCAGCTAAAGCTCGTAGGACATTAGCTTCCCAAAC
The DNA here is from genome assembly GCA_039513925.1 of Platanthera zijinensis. NCBI lineage: Eukaryota > Viridiplantae > Streptophyta > Magnoliopsida > Asparagales > Orchidaceae > Platanthera > Platanthera zijinensis. The sequence goes on along the minus strand of CM077082.1, from coordinate 212,091,842 downwards.
AGGATCTGGGGATCAGTTTTTGCCAGCTTGCCAAACTCTCTGATGGCGCAGATCTTGGTGTCCCATTCCTTAGTAAGAGATCTAAGGAATTTGTCATTTAGTTCACCATCGGTGAACACTCTACCATAACCCTTCAGAGCATTGATGATCTTCAAGAAGTTCTCAAATGTCACTCCGATTTATTCTTTGGGACCTTGCCTGAAGGCCTCATACTTCTGGTTCAGAAAGGGATCTTCGATCATCCCTTACTTCATCTGTGCCTTCCATCAGAATGATCAGGCAGTGCCAGATATCCTTGGCAGTCCTGCAGTTGCTGAAATTCTGCATCATTGAATCATCGACGTCGCTGACTAAACTGTTTTGAGCTTTCTTGTCTAGTCTGACAAGCACCATCTCATCCTTATCCATTTTAGAGAGATTCTTGGGCACCATCTTGGTCGGATCAATGGTGGAGGCCTTAGTGGGGATATAAGGGCCCTCCTCCACTATCATGAAGAGTCGAGGATCGACTGCTTCCATGTAGAACCTGATCCTTTCCTTCCAGATAGGAAAATTTAGCTTGGTGCATACTTGAATCTTTCCTGAATACTTAAGTCCGTCCATTCCTGAGATCTTCTTTCTTCTTGACACTAGACACAGGATCTTACTCAAGGTGTTAACCTTATTGATGAGCAACCTCCCTCTGATACCACTTGAAAGTATCTAGTGTCAACCTAATCCACCTATGGGGGGGGGAATAGGTGTCGTGCAGTCTTTTGCGGAAGTAAACTAACCTGCACAAGTAAGAAAACAGAACACAAAAAACACACAAAGAATTATAGTGGTTCCCCGATTTGGGTACGTCCACTTCCCCCTTCGACCTATCTCCTACCAAGGGACGACTCGGTCACTTCGTCAAACGGATTGAAATCCAATCCTCACACTAGGAGCAACGCTCCCCTAACCATGGAAGGAACCCTTCCAACAACAGAGTCACAACTCCACCACAATGGGTTGCACCCAACCCTTATAACTAGGAATGAATATTCCTTTACAACAAAATTGAATGTAAATAAAAATACAAACAATGCTATGGAGATTTCGATGTACTTCTTCGTTCATTGAAGCTTGCACGAAAAGTACGAAGAGTCCACAACCGGATTTCTCACTTGGAATGACCCTTCTCAAGACCAGCGGCAGCAAGTGAGTGCGGCGGCGATGCTTTGTAGATCCAAACTTCTTGATGAAGCAAGCTAGGTATTCAAACGATCTCAGTCAGATCAAATGTCTTAACCGATTCGGAAGGGAGAACAAGTCTCGTTAAACGAATCGGAAGACAAGAGATCTCGAGAGAGATATGTGAGACCGAATGCTTGCCTCGGTTCTGTCGTCAGACGATCAGAGAAGATTTGAGATCAGCGGCAGCGACGATCTTACAAGCGACGACAAGCATTCGACGATTTCGCGATCGGTTAGGTCACCGTCTACTTGTTTCGTATTTCCATGAATGTATATCTGTGGAGTTTCAAAATACGCGTATATTTATACCAGGAGCCAACCCTAATGACCGTTGTGGGGCCCATGAGGAGAAGCCCTAGCCCCGGCCGAAACAGCGTACGGCGTCTTGGTTCGGTTCAGCGAACGGAGAAAATTTGCCTAAGGCAAAATCGGCAGGAGTCTTTGGTGATTCCCGTCGATGTTGGCGGGAATCGCTCACGACTCCCGTCAATTCTGCCTTAGTAGAATTTCTGTTTGAAAGCTATCAGCCGGAAGAAGTCAGCGGGAGTCGTTATTGATTCCCGTCGAAGTCGGCGGGAATCACTAACCACTCTCGTCGAAGTAGGCGGGAATCACTAGCGATTCCCATCGATTTTGAATTGGAAGAATTTTTCTTCTTCCTTCTTTTGATAACTTGGTCTTTGACCCATCCTTGCTCCTTCTGCTCTTGATCTACCTTGACCCTGTACTTGAAAATAAGTACACTCCAATAGAGAGAGCACACGTGAATCAACACACTAATCTACACAACGAGGGTTTACGTTGCGCAGACCCGTGTATATTGACCCACTGCACCCTGATATTGGTGTGTACTTAGCATGGAATAGCTGCAAGAACAACTTGAAATAGGTAGTCAAGAAGGAGATTATTAAATGGCTAGACACGGGAATACTCTACCCCATCTCGGATAATCCATGAGTTTCACTTGTTCAATACGTACCAAAAAAGGGAGGAATGACTGTGAATAAAAATGAGAAGAATGAGATGGTAGCCACTAAAATGATCACAGGATGCCGTATTTGTATGGATTATAGGAAACTGAATAAGGCCACGAGGAAAGATCATTTCCACTTTCCCTTCATTGATCAAGCCTTAGATAAATTGGCGAAGAATGATTTTTTCTATTTTCTAGACGGGTACTCTGGATATAACCAAATTACTGTTGACCCCGAAGATCAAGAAAAAACTATGTTGAAAGTTAGGGTTAGATCTTAATTTAATCTAAATTAGAGTTAAGAAATAAAAAGTCACAGCACAAATAAAAAGAAAGAAAGCAAACAATCCAGACGACACAAGGAAATTTATAGTGGTTCCCCAACCTGGGTACATCCACTCTTCTACCACCCTTGGTAGGAATCCACTACAGGTTTTGATTAGGTGACTACCACCAATGAGCTTTTGATCAGGTGCTCAAAAACCAAACCTCAAGCCTTTTGGAAGGAGACTTGCAACCAGAATCACTTTTGAAGTGAGTAGAGAACCCTTTTTACAGAGGTGTGGATTAGAGATTGATGGAAGTCTTCTTTTCTCAAGTCAAAATGAGAAGACTTTGTGGATTCTTATTTGATGTTGTCAAAGCTCCCCTGAGATCTTGAATGGTTCAGGAGTGGAAGCTTTGCTAAGGGTGAGTAGGCCTTCAACTTTGATATTGCTCTGCATCAGGCTTCCAGACGGATATGTATCTGTTGTCTCTCGAAAGCTTGGATGAGATGAAGAAGTTCAAGAGTTGTTCAAAAAGATGCTTTTTGCCGAGAGTTCTTCTTCTTTGAGAAAAAGCCTTCTTGTTTTTTTCTCTCTCTACCTTGTCATCTATGAGATATATTTCTCTATATATTTATTGCCTAGAGAATTCAAACATTTGAATTCTTTCTGTCTATGGAATGGCCGAATCTATTTCCAATAATGGAATCTGCCTTGAGAAAACAATTGGCATTTAATCTCTATAATTAACAATTGGCATTTGATAAGAATATATAACATTAAATCTGAGATCTATAAATGCCAACAGTTAAGCCTTAATAAATTCTGCCAGCTGTAAATAAATCTGTCTGAAAAACTGCATAGGTAATCGCCAAACTTTATTTTAAAGCTTCTGCATTCTGCGTTCTTCGTTCAGAGAATTCTTCGTTCAAGGAATTCTGAGTTCAGAGAATTCTGCATTCTTCGTTCAGAGAATCTGCGTTCAGAGAATTCTTCGTTCAGAGAATTCTGCATTCAGAGAATTCTGCATTCTTCGTTCAGAGAATCTACGTTCAGAGAATTCTTCGTTCAGATAATTCTGCGTTCAGAGAATTCTGTGTTCAGAGAATTCTGCATTCTTCGTTTAGAGAATCTGCGTTCAGAGAATTCTTCGTTCAGAGAATTCTGCGTTCAGAGAATTCTGCATTTTTCATTCAGAGAATCTGCATTCAGAGAATTCTTCATTCAGAGAATTCTGCGTTCAGAGAACTCTACATTCTTCGTTCAGAGAATCTGCGTTCAGAGAATTCTTCGTTCAGAGAATTCTACATTCAGAGAATTCTGCATTCTTCGTTCAAAGAATTCTGCCTTCACTTCTTCTGAAATACTTTTGAGGCATACCTGGAGAATCCTATGACCCATGACTATACATTTTGGGTCAATCTAATAAACCCTAATAGTGATCCTTACCCAAATCCAAACTAGGGTTCCAACATATGTTCACTTGTTTGTATGAAACCTTCGCATATAGGAGAAAGCCCTTTGGGTTGTGTAACGCACCCGCTACCTTCCAACGTTGTATGATCGCAATTTTCTCTGATATTATGGATGATGGTATTGAAATTTTTATGGATGATTTTTCCATCTTTGGTAAATCATACGAAGCTTATTTATAGTGTTTAGAGAAGGTACTCGCACGTTGTGTGGAAACTAACCTGTTACTAAACAGGGAAAAATGTCATTTCATGGTGCGCGAAGGATTAGTGCTTGGACATCACGTTTCTAAGAATGGGTTAAAGCAAAAGTTGATGTAATTGAGAAGTTATCCCCACCTCAGAACGTGAAGATGCTGCAGAGCTTCCTAGGCCATGCAGGATTTTATAGAAGATTTATTAGGGATTTTGTGAAAATTACAAAATCGTTGAGTGGCCTCTTAGAAAAGGATATAAATTTCATTTTAATAACGCTTGTTTAAAGGCGTTTGACGAGCTAAAAAGTCGATTAACTACTACGCCAATTATGGTGACTTGAGCCTCTTAGAAAATTGCAAAACTGTTGAGTGGGAAGAACCCTTTGTGTTAATGTGTGATGCTCGTGATTATGCGGTGGGAGTTGTATTGGGACAAGTGCGGGGGATGGTATTCCATACCATAGCCTATGTTAGTAAAACATTAATTGAGGATCAAGTCAATTACACCACTACTGAAAAAGAATTATTAGCGGTAGTTTTCGCTTTCAAGAATTAAGATCATATCTCTTGTACACAAAAGTTATAGTGTACACTGACCATACTGCGATCCGTTAACTTATAGAAAAAAAGGATGCAAAACTGTGATTGATTTGATGAGTGCTTCTCTTGCAAGAGTTCGATGTAGAAATCAAGGATAAGAAAGGTGCAGATGATCCTGTAGAAGATCATCTATCTAGGATTGAGTGTCCCCAGTCATCCCTTCATTCTAAAATTAATGAGAGATTTCCTGATGTGTGGTTATTTCCTATATCTGAGAGTACGGTGTCATGGTACGCTGATTATGTGAATTACATAGCTATCAATATTATGCCTCCTGATTTAACTTGTCAACAAAAAATGAGATTTATGTATCAGTTCGTTCATATCTATGAGATGACCCTTATCTATTTAAGGTGGGCGCTAACGGTGTTATGATACAGTGCATTCCTGAGAAAGAGATGAAATTCGTACTAGAAAAGTGTCATAGTTCCCCATATGGAGGGCATTTTATGGGAGATCGAACAATGATGAAAATCTTATAGGCCAGATTCTTTTAGCCCAACTTATTTCGCGACTCTAGGGAATTTGTTAAACAGTGTGATCAGTGTCAAAGGAGCGACGATTTAAGAAAATTTGATGCGATGCCCATGAACACAATTTTAGAAGTAGAACTATTTGATATTTGTGGCATAGACTTTATGGGACTATTTGTAAATTCAAATGATAACTTATATATTTTATTGGCGGTAGATTATGTATCTAAATGGGTGGAAGCAATTGCTACACCAAAGAATGATGCCAAAGTGGTCTTAAATTTTTTGAAAAACTTTTTATTTAATCGGTTCGGATCCCCGAGGGCGATTATTAGTGATGGGAGAAGTCATTTTCACAATGCCCAATTTGCTGCGCTATTGAGAAAATATGGGGTAATACATAAGGTCGCACTAGCGTATCACCCCCAAATGAACGGATTAGCGAAGGCGTCTAACCGATAAATTAAGAAAATTTAAGAGAAAACCTTAAGTATCAGCCAGAAATATTGGTCACAGAAGTAAATGACGTATTATGGGCATATCGAATGGCCTATAAATGTCCATCGGCCTCACTCCACATAGACTAGTGTAAAACATGTCGTTTACCTTTAGAGTTAGAACATCGAGCGTATTGGTCTATTAAGGAAATAAATTATGACTTCCAAGATGCAAGTAAGAGATGACAATTGCAACTCAATGAACTAGAAGAAATAAGGATGAACGCATATCGGCCATGCCCAACCACTCATATTGAGTCAAAACCTTTGAAACAACCATCATCACCTCCATTCCACCCCACCATCACCTTTAGTGAACCCTAAGGAGCAGAAATTGACAACTGGAGTAGAGGATTAGCCGGAGCAAGGGTCGGCCATGGCGCAACACCACCAAACCCGCCGTCAAGCTCGTCTAAGGGTCCGTTTATCCTCCCCTCCCTATGTGCTAGCTGTCTAGCTCTTTTAGGAGAGATATCGGGCTCAATGAGCCGATGCCATGTCATAGGGAGTATTCCGAGCTTTTATCTTACTCAGGTTTGCCGGAGGAGCCACCTCCGGCGGCCACATTGCCGGGAAACGCTAGTCGCCACCTCAATGGAGGTGGTGGCGACAATCGCCAGCGGTGGAGGTGGCCAGAAGGCCGGGAAATGCAAGATCAAGTTTTGCCCATGTTGGGGCAATCTGGACCATCAGATCATTGGGTAAGATGAGCCGATGCCATCCATTATTTATAATAAAACTATAAGTTTAGCTAAATGTTTATTTTTCTGTCACTGTTTGAACATCAACTTGCTTGTAAATTTTAGGCCTCTTAGAGGCATTTTAAGAAATGATGCTTAACATGAAAAAGATATATTTAGGTCTTAACTTTAAATTGACATCCTAAAGTTGTAATTTAGAGCACTATAACTCCCTATTGGGCCATTATACTAAGACTGGTCGTAGGCTAGGACAGATTTTTAAATGAGTGCCCAAGCAAAACGCTAAGTCCACATGTCATGAAATTTTGAACATACATGTGTTTTGCTAGACTTAGGTCTTGTCCAAGAATCAAAATTTTTTGGGATATATTTTTCTATAATTTTTATAGAAATATTATTTTTTAAATAAATGGAATATAGGAAGATACCCTCTTCCAAATGCCACCAAATTTGGGTTACATGGCCATTGGGTCATTATATGACCATGGAAAAAGTTGCAGGTCATTTGGACCTCTGTATGTTGGGGAAATCCAACATGCATGGTGGAAGTAGATTTGTAAATATTGTGCCAAAATGTAAAAATAGGAAGTTAGCTCACTTGGCCCAATGAATGTCCATGGGATTTTAGACAGGGGCGTATAGGGATGAGTTACACCTCCCAAAGAAAGAGTGGGATTTTTGGGAACAAAAATCCCATTATTTTGATTTAATGGAAAATAAGTTCTTGTAGAAATAAAAATGAGATATAAGTCTACCGACCTTGTAAAATTCTAAAATTTTGATACATGCCCTAATAGGACATTTTATATATCTGGAAAAAGTTATAAGTCTAGTTGAGGAATATATTTGGTGTATATAGTAGATTTACAATTTTATGCTTTTGGAAATTAATTTAAAAGTATGGCAAACTACTGTTGAATAATTATGAAAATATTTATAGCATCCTATTTCTGTGATTAAAACCCAATATAATTTAATTGTGAATATTTGGATGTTCTTATATGCTGAAAACCCTTGTAGTGGCATTTTCTTAATAATGTCCATATGAAATTTTGTTAGGTCAAATCACAGGCTAAGATCATAAATTTTTGTCTCGACTATTATTATATCAATTTTGATTACGAGTAATTTTCTAGGAATTTTTGGTTGTGTATTTTAAGTACTTCATTTGGAAAATGGATTATTTATGGATTTAATCATAAATAGAAAATATATGGAAATTTAAATTGGAAAATCATGATTTTTGATGAACAAAAATTTTTAACCTAGATGAAGCTCAGATAATTTATTTAGATATATTGGACCACTGGTTAGAGTAGTTCATGTTCAAAGTGACCTAGGTCATTTAATTATTTAATTTAAATTATGGTCCAAAATAATTAGAAAGATGATGAAATTCTGAATGATCTATATTACATACATGACAAACCCATGATAAATAATTAGGGGCATTTGGCCCAAGGAATTAGAAGTCATTTCGTTTGGACTGGAATTAGGTCATGTGTTGCGCTTAGATAAAGTAACACATAACACTAGGACCCATAGAAGATATGGTAGGAGGTTAGATTGAGAAGCGTATTGTGAAGTTGGAACCCTGGTTGGTGTCAAGTAGTAATGTGTGTTAGAGTTAAAAGCCCAAGGAAAGTAAATAGAACGGATACCAGCGGAAGACCGTCGTTCTCCCAATAATACCTTAAGTCATCAGGTTCACTCAAGAGCAACATTGAGAGCTGGGTATTTATAATGGGTAAACACTTATAAAAGTAAGTGTCCTTGAGAAAGGGAGCTTTCAGATTTAACCCATCATAGTTCTTAGGGCCCCCGAGAGCCTTTCACCGGGTATGCCTTGGACAGTCCGAGGACTAACCAAAAGTTGTTATGCCTAATAAGCATTAGGCCAGGCTAGTCTAATAGGTTACGGGAATGATGCAACAATCTCACTCGTATAGGGTTGGAGGATACATGATGGGTTTTGTACTACGAGCTGGAGGCTCGGATGTTTGGATACAGGACGGGCTTTGTCCTGCGAGCTGGAGGTTCGGATGTTTGGATACAGGACGAGTTTTGTCCTGCAAGTTGGAGGCTCAGATGTTTGGATACAGGACAAGTTTTGTCCGGCGAGCTGGAGGTGCAGATTGGAAATAAATTGCATGTGTATATAACATATTAGTGGCAGGTCATGCGGTAATGGGCCAATCATAACACCGATGGCAGTACGGTGACTCAGGTGTGGTTTGAGGGTTTGAGGGGCCAATAGGTTGTTTATACTACGGTCAGGAGGACAATCCCCGAAAACGAACACCCGACCTAAAAGTCTGGTTGTTTAGCCAGCACTTTAGTACGTGGTAACTCTGGTGTGTTCTTCAGAGGCGTACGGAAGGTCTAGGCCTTGTAGTGTGTATACCCGCCTAGGAGTGGAGACGCCTGCTCCACTACTGTCATAGACACAACGGTATTACCTGAGAGTTAAGATAACTTTAAAAAGTGGGAACTAAAGGTTTGTGCGCACAGAGTCTAATGGTGATGATGCTGATGTAGCCGTGGATCCCCGTCAAAGAAAGTTCGTGGATTAGGATGATCGATGCCGCAAGCTCAAAGATGAAATTCTACCATGATATTTCTTCGCCAACGCCGCCGCCTCTACATATTTTGCACGACGTCCGCAGCCGCCATTAAATAAAATATATAATTATAAGTTAAATAATTATAATTATATTTTTAATTAATTATTATTTTTACCAATTTATATTTAATGCAATTTTAATTTAAGCATTTTTATTTCCAAGCATTTCATTATTGTATTTTATTTCTTGTATTATGATGAGTGCTTATAACTATAATGTGTTGTTTTTAATTATTTCATTTCATATATAAGATGGGTGTCTATAACCATCATATGTCATTTGAATTTTAATGGAGGAGATTGAGTGGTGTAGGCTATATATAGCGATGCTTATTTTGAGTATTGTAATGAAGAATGAAAATTGAAACTTTGAATTCAAAATTTGAATTTCCCCCTTACCTCTCTCTTCCCCCTTAGGCAAAATTTTGCCCCCTCTTTCTCTTTCCCTCTGTTGGCCATCGGCCTCCTCCTCTCCCCCCACTTAGTGTTCAACCACCTTATCCTTCCCCTCCCCTCCTCTTACCCTCTCTATTTCCGCATACCTCCTCCTCCCCTCCTCCTCTTCTTAGTGAGACCTCCTCTACCTTTTCTCTTCCCTAAATAAAAACTCGTTCACCCTTCCTCTATACAAGACCCGACCATCCCCACTTCCCTTCTACCACTCGGCCACCACCCTTCTCCACCAACACCCGACCAACCCTTCCCCTTTCACTACAAACCTGACCCCCCCACCCTCTTCTTCCCTTTAAGGTTCGGCCAAATCCCCTAGCCGCCACCTCTCCACCCTCCTTGATAATATTGATATTATCCCCACCACCATTCCTCTCTCCTCTTTCCATATATATTGGGTTTCAAAGATTCTCCCACTTTAAGGGTTTGGCAAAGGAAAACGGTGAGCGTCTTCACCTTCCGGTGCGGATCCGAGGATTTACGTGGAGATAGATTTAACCACCGTCGTGAGCGCTTCCTCCACTCATCTTGTGGACGTATTTTTCTTGGGATTTGGGTAACGATTTCTAAACTAACTCTTTGTGTGCTTCTTCTATATATTTGTGAGAATTGATGGAATAGAAGGCTAGTTAATTGTATTGATTTATATTGAAATTTATGCTTAATTAAATCTTAATTTTAAGCGTGTTTTCTTTAGAATATTCTCATATAATTTGGAGCGGGTCGATCTCGTGAACACTTGAAGAAATCAAGTTCATCACCTTTGATTTCCACTTGAGTTCAAGTGATTTGGTATGCTGATGCAGAGCAGAGACGAGGACGCGTTTTGGGCACGTTCGGGGCTGATTTGGCAACTTTCCATATATGGCGTGCCCGAATCGACGATCGGGCTCCGTGATTGCGTCCAGAGTATCGCCACGAGTCAAAGTACTATATTACTCTATTTTTTCAGTTTATTTTGATGTATTTTTATGGGAGAACCCACCGGCCAATCATAACCATTGATGGGGATGCCCTAGCTTCTCTTTAATTATAAATAGGATATAGAGGGGCTGATTTGAGTCATTGTTGAATTTGGAGAAAAGCTTTCCCGGATTCCAGCGATCCCTCCTCGGTGCCGATGCCGTGGAACCCTAGGTAACGACTCCTAGGCTGCCAAACTCCTCCCCAAGGTAATCACTACCCCCACCTTCATTTTCCACCCCTCAATCTCCACTTCTAGCCGCCGAAAACTGGTCACGATCACTGTTCATCGACACTGTTCATCTGATAGTATTCAACATTCCTGTTCATCGTTAGTGTTCACCCGACCCTCCACTTCTTCTCCCCTTCGTGGAACCACTTCCAAAAAACCCTAATTCTCTAGATCCATTCCGATCTAAGAATTTCTCTCTCTATCCGTTATTTCCACATCTCATACTTTCAATTTTAGCGGATCCGCCCCTAAATAGCGGATCTACCCATCACTGGCCCGGATCTACTTATTCGTGGCCGAATCCGCCGTTTTACTATCCGTTACCACCGTTTCCCACCAAGGGCAGCCACCGTCACCATCGTCTCGCCATTGGTTACAACTCCGATCGCCGATCTACACATCCGACCCTCCAAATATTTAGTGTCTCAGTTCATCCCTCTACGTTGTGAGCATTTATGGTATTATATTCTGTGACTTGACATTTTCATTTGATATTTTCATATTGTGCTGGGATTATTGTTGGCTAGAGATTGGTTCTTTTATGCTAACAACTGCATGAGGAAATATTCGCCGCTTGCTTGCTTAGGCCCTCCGAGCGGAGTAAGCAATTGCTAAATCGCTAAAATTTAATTAATTATTTCTTTCTTTATTTCAAATATTTGTGTGGTGCTAAAATTCACATTGCTCAAATTACTTGCCAAATACCGATCATTGCATTATATTTAGAATTGCATTAGTGTGTCACATTCACACTAACACTAGAGTCATAATTTTCGAGCACCACTAGCCTACCCTACATCAAATTGGTATCAGAGGTCAAGATTAGTCCATTTGCATGCTTTGTAGTGGTAGGTCATGTAGAGTTTTTAGGTTCATCCATGACTAATTATCGGTGTCGTGCCTCTCCTCTCTTGGGAGATTCTGAGTCTGCCTATTTCTAATCTCAAAGAGCGACTTCAGAGAAATCCTCACATTATCATAATCATTATTATCGTCTGCGGCACACCACTTCCCGAGATCTTGTCAACCCACCAGCACAACCTCACTATACCAGAGACGATTAGTATGATGATTGTCGTCGTTCATATCCTTGCACGCGAGCGGATCGTGTTGATCCTTCGACTCGACCTGCTTACCTTAGGGACGACTTTTATGAGGATCGTAACTTTGAGAGAGATCTTGAGAGTCAGTTTTGTACAGTTTCCCCTTCCTTTGACGGCTCATCGAGTCCCGAGTCTTTCAGTTATTGGCTCGTGGATATTGAGTATTATCTTGATCATTTTGAGTTATTCGGTGAGCGTCGTGTTAAGTTTGCGAAACTTAGACTTTTAGATCAGGCAAGGGCATATTGGGCTAGCGTTGAGAGAACCCGCGAGCGAGACCGTCTTCATCGCATCACTAGTTGGGTGAACATGAAGCGTATATTGTGTCAGAGGTACCTACCTTCATCATATCGGAGTTGCTTTCTCGACCAATTATTTTCCCTTCAGCAAGAATCCATGTCTGTCGCTGAGTACAGGGATTGCTTTGATTAGTTAGTTTTGAGGAGCGATATCCGAGAGGACTCAGCCATGACCACTTACAGATTTCGATCTGGGCTTCGATCTGACATCCATACTAAGGTGGTTTATCATATCTCAAAGTCCCTCGAGCAGACGTATCAGCTTGCCCTTCATTACAAACAGTCTCTGAGATCCGCCAAAGCTGGTTGGTTGGACCCTCAACTTGACCTCCGCAGTACGAGTTCTTCTCATATCGAGGTCACCACGATGCCTACCACTGTCCTGTCACCCACGACAGAAGTGATACCTGATACAGATTGCTCTCACCCTGGCGAGATGCTTAGCCCCGTGAGTGACATATCTCTTGTTTCTAACCCATCTCTTCTGACTTCGATGAAGGGTGAGCCTGAGAAACCTATTGAGTCTGTAATTTTGTGCCTCTCACCCACACTTTCACTTTTGGCATGTCCGGGGTTGATTGACACTCGTAACCTAGACTCATGTCTTGACACCACACCCACATACCTAGTCTTGAGCATTGGTCTATATCACTTTTCCCTTGGAATTACTCTGAGCCACGTTACGACTGAGAGCTCAGAGCTTGGTGTTGATCTCGTAGTGGCTATGTTACCCATGCACGGGGGTAGTACCCCTTTCGATGGTTATCATCGTGAGGACCTTGACCTTAGTGATGAGCCCTCTATTGAGCCTCCTGATAATCCTCCACATCTTGGTGTGGTTGAGACTTGGGTGAGCCACTCAGGTATGACGCCTCTTTCATTATCATCTCTAGCCTTGCCCTAGAGCAGGGACCTTGAGTGGAGCATGACATATATAGGGCCTACCTTGAGTCCACTTGAGTATTCTCATATTGTGAGGACCTACCTTATGATGCCTCACACTCTAGATGAGTTTTGGGACACGCCACCCGCTGAGCAACCCGATGAGTTCTTTCTTGTCTAGGACGCTTACCATATTTTAGAGTCACGACTTCTAGTCGGTGTACATGATTTTCACTCAGGTGGTCGTCTCTGTTGGAAACTGTCTCCACAACACCTCAGATTTGTAGAAAGTCAGACCTTGAACTAAGATGAATTTAGTTGTATTTGATATTGTGTTTGAGTTGTATGTATGCAGGACCTTATTGCAAAGTGTATACCAATGTAAGTCAATAGTGGGTCACCAAACACAGGACTATACAATGTAATCCCTCATTATGTGATCCAAGGTGTTGACTCAGGTATAGCCTCTCTATTGGGATACACTTCATCTACATGCATTTGGACTTATGGAATATGGAGTATTGAAGATTATTTCAGTCTGGAATTTTCCTAAGTCCACATACTCGAGTAGTATCCTTCATATACTCGAGTGAGTAACTTAGTACTCGAGTAGATACTTGGACATACTCGAGAAGACTCTGTATACTCGAGTATATGAGCTTATACTCGAGTAGATTTTCTTTTACTCGAGTAGGTGATATCTTACACTCGAGTAGATGGTTAGTCACTCGAGTAGGTTATGTATTATACTCGAGTAGAGCTTTCTGTATTCAGTCTTAATTTTTCTTAGTCCACATACTCGAGTAGTATCCTTCACATACTCGAGTGAGTGACTTAGTACTCGAGTAGATCCTTGGACATACTCGAGAAGACTCTGTATACTCGAGTATATGAGCTTATACTCGAGTAGATTTTTGTTTACTCGAGTAGGTGATATCTTACACTCAAGTAGATGGTTAGTCACTCGAGTAGGTTATGTATTATACTCAAGTAGAACTTTCTGTATTCAGTCTGAATTTTTCTAAGTCCACATACTCGAGTAGTATCCTTCACATACTCGAGTAAGTGACTTAGTACTCGAGTAGTTTTCTAGTTACTCGAGTAGGTGTTCTGTGTATACTCGAGTGGTTTTCTAGATATTCGAGTAGTTTCTCTCCTTGTACTGGAGTATATTCCTCTCTTATCCACTTGAGTAGCAGACCTCTTATACTCGAGTATATCATTTCACACGAGTATATTGGTTCAGATTTCCTGGAATATTTCTAAGTCCAGATTCAACGGGTATGTTGAATTACTCTTTTCTGATTGGTCTACGTGTCGTCATTAAAGATTAGTATGACCATTGCAGCTTACCTATAAATAGATCCTTTCCGATTTGACCTATTAACAATTTGTTTTAAAGAATACAAAGATTACTAAGAAAGAATTTTTTTTCCGAAAACCTAAATCTCTCTCGACCACCATTACTGTTTTCGGAAAGAACTCTGGATCGTCCTTCTCACAGCCACTGCTGCCGATCTCTAACTCTCAAGCGATCAAGACTCAAGAAGAATCATCCGATCACTTCGTTCTTCATCGATCTATGATATTTTTATTTGATCGTGGTGATTCCAGATCTCAGATCTGTGGATTTTTGTCAAGTCTTCTTCCACATTTTCAGTCCAAGCCGAAAGCTCTCAACAAAGAAGACAAAGCCAAAGATCCAGATCTGTGTTATTTTTTTTTTGTATTTTTCTTCAAACAATTTTCTTTGTAGGAGATTTATCTCCGAGTGGTAGGAAGTTCTATCTTCCGAGTGTAGATCCGTTTGGGATCGAGTTTTGTAGGAACATGGTTCTGAGGTGTAGGATTGGTTTGCAATCCGAGATAGTGGAGTAGCTGAGTCTAGTGATTTGCTAGATTGGTGAGGAAAGTGGACGTACCCAAGATCGGGGAACCACTATAAATCTCTTGTCGTCTGTGTGATTGCTTGCTTACTTATTTGTGCTAGTTGCTAAATTTTTTATTCCGCATTAGACGCACATCTCACATATTCACCCCCCTCTAGGTGATTTAGGTAGACAACTTATATCTTTCAGTCTCCTTCGTGATGACTTTTCTTACACACCTCTTGAGGAGTCACCTGATGCGCTACATTCCCCGAGAGACATTTGGCTCTTTACGAGCCCATATTTGAGTATAATTGTCTCTCACGGTCATCTGAGCACTCGTCACACATGGGATGAGTTTGTCTACACTCCACCAAAAGAACCTCCATATAGGCCACCCCATGTTAGAGATATCCCAAGCATTATTAGATTTTCCTTTAAGAAGTGTATTGTGTCTGTCGTGTTGTCTTTGCATCATTTGCATTACCTGAATGAGTCTGCTGAGTATTTTGCATAACATTTGCATGATTTGCATGAGTCGGTTCGCCGATGAATAATAACAAGTAATGAAAATTACAAAGCCCATGCAGATAAGCGAAGGCGAGAGCAAATATTTAACATAGGCGAGAAGGTAATGGTGCGAGTCCACCCTGAGAGGCTCCCTTTGGGGCCTGCCTAGAAGTTAAGCGCAAGTCCAATGGGTATGTACTCCATTATTAGTTGTATTGGGACAAAAGCCTACCGACTTGACATCCCGACCAATATGGGAATTCACCTTTTGTTTAATGTTGATGATCTGACTCCATACTATGAACCTCATGAGTATGTGGACCCGAATAGTGGAGATGCCCAGCCACCCCCACCCCTACTGTCGTTACCATATCACCCTCATACATCCTCACTCATTGTTGACCTCCACCCACCTAGGGACTCGTTTTCTTTAGTTTTGCCGTAGGCACCACCGATCGCACCAGGATCCACCACTCGTGAGTTGAGCGTTGAGAGCTTCATGGAGATCAGACTCCACCAGAGCTTGATCGATTCGCCCCTGTACTTTGACTTCAGCACGTCTGTCTCCATTCACCGGAGATGACATCTTTTCTGTCAGGGAGAGTTGATTGGTGAGGACACTTTCCAGCGACGACACTTGGGCGACCTTTGGTGGACTTCTTCGAGTTTTACCCGACATGTAGCGAGAGAATTTTTATCCCTATTCATCGGGAGATGAATTCTTTCAAGCCGGGGATATTGATGCGGAGCAGAGATGAGGATGCGTTTTGGGCCCGTTCGGGGCTGATTTGGCAACTTTCCATTTATGGCATTCCCGGATCGACGATCGGGCTCTGAGATTGCGTCCGGAGTGTTGCCGCGAGTAAAAATACTAAATTACTTTAATTTTTTTTTTTTCAGTTTATTTTGATGTATTTTTATGGGCGAACCCACCGACCAATAATAGCTATTGATGGGGATGCACTAGCTTCTCTTTAATTATAAATAGGATGTAGAGGGGTTGATTTGAGTCATTGTTGAATTTGGAGAAAAGCTTTCCCGGATTCCAGCGATCCCTCCTCGGAGCCGATGCCATGGAACCCTAGGTGATGACCCTACGCTGCCAAACTCCTCCCCAAGGTAATCCCTACCACCACATTCATTTTCCACCCCTCAATCTTAACATCCAGCCACCGAACACTGTTCACGATCCCTGTTCACCTGATACTATTCATCTTTCCTGTTCAACGTTACTGTTCACCTGACCCTCCACTTCTTCTCCCCTTCGTGGAACCACTTCCAAACAACCCTAATTCTCTAAATCCATTCAGATCTGAGAATTTTGCTCCTGATCTGTTATTTCCACATCTCATAATTTCCATTTTTGCCCGGATCTGCCCCTAAATAGTGGATCTACCCATCCCCGGCCCGGATCTACTTATTTGTGGCCGGATCCTCCGTTTTACTATCCGTTACCACTGTTTCCCGCCAAGGGCAGCCACCATCACCGTCGTCTCGCCACCAGTTCCACCTCCGATCCCCGATCTACACATACTGCCCAACAAATCTTCAGTGTCTCGGTTCATCCCTCTACGTTGTGAGCATTTATGGTATAGTATTCTGTGACTTGACATTTTCATTTGGTATTTTCATATTGTGCTGGGATTATTGTTGGCTATAAATTGGTTCTTTTATGCTAACAACTACAGGAGGAAATATTCGCTGCGTGCTTGCTTAGACCCTCCGAGCGGAGGAAGCCGTTGCTAAATCGCTAAAATTTATGTATTTCGTTCTTTATTTCAAATATTTGCGTGGTGCTAAAATTCACATTTCTCAAATTACTTGCCAAATACCGATCATTGCATTACATTTAGAATTGTATTAGTGTGTCACATTTACACCAGCACTAGAGTCGTAGTTTCCGAGCACCACTAGCCTACCCTACATCATATACCCTCGTATTAATTAATTTTTTTTGGGATTGATAGGGGCTTTGTTTTATATCGCTATTTTAGCCTGGATTTTCTCTTATTAGAATTGTGAATATTTACGTATAATTTTAATTTGAATTGCTAATTGTCCGGATCGGGTAGGACCTATTCGCTTGAGCGAACATTGACATATAGCCCTTGTTCAATCTCTATAAGGGGTAGCGACCCTTTTGTGTTGTTTGATGTTGAAAATTATGTCGTTAATTGCTTGAGTAATTGATAGTGTTAATTAGAGAAACCGCACGCGACATATTTATTTTAATTACCGAACCTAAGAATGCGTAGTTTAATCCGTCGAAACCATGAGCCTGCATCAATTTGGTATCAGAGGGAGGTTTACGCCAATTTCCTAATTGGCTCCTCCATTTATTAGTACGCCGACACGCACTTGCACGTTTCAATGCCAAAACAATAAAAATAAATTTTTATTTTTTGGTCTGCAAATAGTGGCCTATTTTTATTTATTCTGCAAAAATCCGTCGAAACATGTATATTTTTTATTTTTATTTAATAATCTTCATAATATTTCCAGCAAGAAAATCAAAATCATATATTTATTACCTTAGTTAGATAGCAGGAACAAATCCATCTGTTGCAATTTATATAAGGTCAGTGCCCTTTTATTCATTGTATGCGCACCAGATCCGGGTGAGTTTTCTTTCCGGTTCTCACTGGTATGGTCTATGACATTTACGCTTCCCGTTTAGACTATTGGTATTATAAATCTATGGCTAAACACACCCCAGCTTGCCTTCATACCATAGGAATACCAACCATCCTCACGCTTATCCTGACACTAGAAGACAGGTACCTACTTATGATGGTTTAGGGTATCCCCAAATTTTTAGAGACTGGCTTAAGGGGATAGAAATTGAATTTGATTGTCAAGATTGGGATGACCACCACAAGGTTATCGTATCCCGAGAATGATTAGTAGGTTAAGCCCAGGTATTTTGGCTAAATGAAGAGCATCGTGTTGGTAGTTATAAATATGTTTGGCCAGCCATGCGTAGCCTACTCTTGGATCAATTTGATCTCGCCTACCTCCGCACTACTGACACCAAGATAGCCTGTGAGTGAGTATCATTATGGAGCTAGTCCCATACATTCCTATAGGAATGATTATAAACCTAAAGCTAGATCATTTTCCCCCAAAGTTCGGTCTGCCCATAATGTACCTATTACCACCTTTAAGGAAACCAAGCCTTATAGGTCATATGTCTTGGACTCAAAAGTTATTACCACTAGGGTCTTGCCTCCTTTAGCTGCGTCGACTATGCCTCCCAAGATTATGAATGATACCCATGAGGATGCTTATATAGATGTGGTATCACTTGATTCTGAGGATGATCAGCTAGGTGGGAGTCTTCCTTCACGTACGATTGTGCCCGACGAGTTTGATGATTTTGACATTGAGGGAATACTTAGTGATTTATAAGATTATGTATGAGATGATTACATTCCGATATGTGAGAGTATTTCGTTGCCTATTACTTCCCCTGCTAGCGTTTTGTCTAATCACCCTAGTATTAAGTGCCCTCTCCAGGATACGATCCCCATCATATTAGAGCCTATGATTGTACCCAATGAGATTGTATCTGAGTCATCTAAGGAGCCTGAGAGTGAGGATGTCCCTATTATTATTGTGGATGAGTTACAATCTAAGGGAAGGGTATTTTTGGATGATTCTTTGGATGTACACCCAGATGAGAGTTCCTTGATGTCGTCACCGTTGAGTGAAATTTATATTGGTTTGAATGTTATCCCGGGGTTGATTTTGTCGACCTTTCCTCTTGAATATTTTCCCACATTAGTTGATGTTTTAGGACGTGGAATCGGTAGTCCTAGTCTGAGTTTTTGTGACATGCCCACTTTTTTAGTTCCTACATTGGCATTGTCTCAGCGCTTAGATATTAGTAAGTTGAGCATGCTAGTATTTGGTCTATTCACCGCACCCCGTAGATCTGACTACGTGTCACATTTGACTCTTCATTTTTTGCGTGTCCGTCTACGGTTCTGTCCTCGACTGCGACCGATTTTGAGTCCTTGGCCATTGTGCCTCTAAATGTGGTGTCACTTAAACATACTTATATACCACACCCGGTTGCATGCATTTACCCACTACCTTATGATGACCCTCATTTCCATACGTTAGTGACTATATAAAGGCCCCTTGAGTTGTATCGCTCCCACATCCTTTCACATTCGGAAGCGTCCAACTTTATTATTAATGATGAGCGGTTCTCCTTGGCATATCTTCATGCCAAGTGTCAATATTTAAAATATAAAATAAAAACTGTGAATTTTGAGCCCATTAAAATCATCTTTGATTATAAGGCTCCCGTGCCACCGGACTTACCCCCCTTATCCTCTGCTTTTGGGTCAATTCATGTAGCACATGGCCTACTCCTCAGGTATGTAGGACGTTAGCGTTTTATTTTAAGTTATGTCGCACGCACTTCCACTCCTTTCTGAGACCGTCCAACGCTAGATTTAGTGATTTGGGTTTAGTCTGGTCAATCCCCGAGTGGATGCCTTCTGGCTCCATTTTTAAATTAATACATAGGAATGTTGACCCATCCATGATTATGAAGAACATCGGATTTCAAGCTTTTATTTCATATTTTTTTTATAACACAAGGTGTTTCACTTTGTTTCAAGTTTTCGGACTTTTTACTGTACGTCTCTATTCCACCTGAGTGGCATTCTCCATCATTTCTTCCTCCAACTAAATGTTCTCTTAGGTTGGGGAGTGTTAGTTCTGCCGTATCTATTTCCTATGTTGATTCTATGGTTCTGAACTGGATGGTACGATTCAAGTTTTATTTCTTTTGCTTGACACCCTTTCGAGTTTCCTCGGAAGTCTTGTTGTTTCTTTGCCAGACAGGTTCTCAGTGCTGATGGATGTTCATGCTACTACGACATGGATAACAGGGCCAGATTTTCCCCATGTTGTTGCTGCTTTTGACTATTCTCCTCTCACGGGCCACTCATCGGTGATGAGTAATTTTGATTAGGGGAGGATTGATGGCGACGATGATGATACAGCCGTGGATCCCCATCATAGAGAGTTCGTGGATTGTGACGATCGATGCCGCAAGCTCGAAGATGAAATTCTACCACGATGTTTCTTCGCCAATGCCGCCGCCGCTACATATTTTGCTCGATGTCCGCCGCTGCCATTAAATAAAATATATAATTATAAATTAAATAATTATAATTATATATTTTATCAATTATTATTTTTAGCAATTTCTATTTAATTCAATTTTAATTTAGGCATTTTTATTTCCCAGCATTTCATTATTGTATTTTATTTCGTGTATTATGATGGGTTCTTATAACCATCGTGTGTTGTTTTTAATTATTTCATTTCATATGTAAGATTGGGGCCTATAACCATCATATGTCATTTGAATTTTAATAGAGAAGATTGAGTGGTGTAGGCTATATATAACCATGCTTATGTTGAGTATTGTAATGAAGAATGAAAAATTGAAACTTCGAATTTAAAATTTGAATTCCCCCCTTACCTCTCTCTTCCCGCTAGGCAAAATTCGGCCCCCTCTTGTTTTTGCCCTCTCTTGGCCGCCGACCTCCTCCTCTCCCCCCTCTTGGTGGTTCAGCCACCTTTTCCTTCCCCTCCCCTTGCTCCTCTTCCCCTCTCTATTTCTAGCTACCTCCTCCCCTCCTCCTCCTCTTCTTAGTGAGACCCCCTCTACCTTTTCTCTTCCCTAACTCAAAACCTGATCACCCTTCTTCTACACAAGACCCGACCATCCCCACTTCCCCTCTACCACTCGGCCTCCACCCTTCTCCGCCACCACCCGACCAACCCTTCCCCTTTCACTCCAAACCCAACCCCCTCATCTTACCTTTAAGGTTCGACCAAATCCCCTAGCGCCACATGTCCACCCTACTTGATAATATTGATATTATCCCAACCACCTTTCCTCTCTCCTCTTTTCATATATAATGGTTTTCAGGGATTCTCCCACTTCTAGGGTTTGGCAAAGGAAAACGGCAAACTTCTTCACCTTCTGGTACGGATCCAAGGATTTGCATGGAGATTGATTTAACCACCGTCGTGAGCGCTTTATCCACTCATCTTGTGTGTTGGGTCCGGCGTTCCTTCACTTGACCCATGGCGCTCTGCTACTTATATAAGAAATTAAGTAGCGCCCTTTCCAACAATCTGGGATTTTGGAGTAGTTGGTTATGCGCTTGATCCCACAATTGGTATCAGAGGAGGTCACAGGTTCAAGACGGGGGGGGGGGGGCTTTTCAATTCCAATTTTTCCCTTCTACCTGTGTGGGTCCGGCGGGTCAGGAAACCGTAGATATGTGGTAACCCCACCTTTGAGCCGACGGGTTGTGCTAGACGCCGGGGGGGGGGGGGGGATTATTGGGTCTGACATTCCTTCACTTGACCTGTGGCGCTCTGCTACTTATATAAGAAATTATGTAGCGCCCTTTCCAACAGTCTGGGCTTTTGGAATAGTTGGGTATGCGCTTGATCCCACATTATGGGCAGATTTTTCAAGGGATTTGGGTAACGATTTCTAAACCAACTCTTTGTGTGCTTCTTCTATATATTTGTGAGAATTGGTTGAATAGAAGGCTAGTTAATTGTCCTAATTTATATTGAAATTTATGCTTAATTAAATCTGAATTTTAAGCGGGTTTTCTTCCGAATATCTCTTATAATTTAGAGTGGGTAGATCTCATGAACACTTGAAGAAATTGTGTTCATCACCTTTGATTTTCCCTTGATTTCAAGTGATTTGGTATTCCCTCATATTAATTAATTTTTTTGGGATTGATAGAGACTTTATTTTAAATCGCTATTTTAGTCCGGATTTTCTCTTATTGAAATTGTGAATGTTTGTGTATAATTTTTATTTGAATTACTAATTGTCTGGATCGGGTAGGTCCTATTCGCTTGAGCGAACATTGGCATATAGTCCTTGTTCAATCTCTATAAAGGGTAGTGTTGGAACCTTAGGTTCTGATTTGGGTTAGGATCACTATTAGGATTATTAGTTTGACCCAAATTATATAGTCTAAGGGTCATAGGATTCTCCAGGTATACATCAAAAGAATCCAAGAAGAAAGTGCAGAAAATTCCAGAGAAGTTCAGTTTTGAAGTTCAGAATTCCAGTCCAAAAATAGTAGAACGGCATTCAACTATAGTAGAACGGCGTTCAACTATAGTAGAACGGCGTTCAACTATAGTAGAACGGAGTTCGACTATAGTAGAACGGCGTTCGACTATAGTAGAACGGCGTTCGACTATAGTAGAACGGCGTTCGACTATAGTAGAACGCCGTTCGACTATAGTAGAACGGCGTTCGACTATAGTAGAACGTCGTTCGACTATAGTAGAACGGCATTCCACTATAGTAGAACGGCGTTCCACTATAGTAGAACGGCGTTCCACTATAGTAGAACGGCGTTCAACTATAGTAGAACGGCGTTCAACTATAGTAGAACGACGTTCAACTATAGTATTATATGCGTTCTTTTCTGTGTTTTATTTCCTGTATTTCTAGCATATATTTATTATATAATATCTGATTGATTTACTGCTATTACTTCAAAGCAATCCTTGCTATTATTATGCATAAGTCTTTCCTTTCAGATAAAGTAGTTTGTCTTATTAGTTGACTTATTGATTACTTTATCTGCAGCTGTCCTTTATAGCCATTGGCTGTAAAGAGTTATCTGATGTGACCTTTTATAGCATTCTTTATCAGATTTAATACTGCAGCTTCTTATGAAGCTTTATTCCTTTTATAGAAATATATATGTCTGTAGATATGTTTTGCCTTGTGATAATTGCAGCCCAGATTCAAGATCTGAGAAGAAGACAAAAGCTCAACTCAAATAATAGATCCGTTACTGCTGCTTATATATAAAGAGTTCTTTTGAAGAAAGAACTAAGCTTGCTACCAGCAATATACAGCAGCAGAAGGAAGAAATACAATACAGCACAGCTGCTCTCAGCATTCATACATCCAACTGAGAAGATATCTCTTCACTCTTCTTCAACCTGAGTGCTCCTGTTTCAGGAAGACTACACTCAGAGATATTGAAGAAGAAGAAGAAGAAGAAGAAAGCTGCTGAAGAAGATCCTTTTATTTTATATTCTATTATCTTCTTCTAAGCTTTACCCTTCAGAACTTCAAGGCAGTATTCTGTCAGAAGTTCTGAAGAGGCCTTGTGCTTCTCTAATCTTATTTAAAATAGAGAAGACAATCTAACCCTCCTTTCCCCCTCCTGTAAAGGGTTATTACTCCCTTCAAAAGTATCACTTGGTGGCAGGGCACCTGATCAAAAACCTGTGTTGGTTTTTAGACACCTGGTCAAAAGTCTAAAGGGTCTCTAGATCTACCTGCAGCAGATCTTGTTGGTGGCAGGGCACCTGATCAAAAACCTGAGTGGATTCCTACCTTGTTGGTAGAAGAGTGGACGTACCCAGTGTTTGGGGAACCACTATAATATCTTGTGTCGTCTGGTTGCTTGATTTATTAATTGCATTGTGGCTGTGATTAGTTTTAACTAGGATTGCTAGTTGCTGGATAGGACCTGAAGCTTAACTGTAATTACAGTTAGCTTTAGTTTGTGCACAACACCTTGTGTTAGGCTTTAGGGTTTTCATCTCAAATATCTATAACCTATCTGAATTCCGTAATCGGTATCTATCCCTTTTCTTTCAATTGGTATCAGAGGGAGGTTGACTGACTGTACAGGCTAACACCTGAGTCACAAGATCCTGATAGATACCAAGGATTATAGATATTCACATTCACTTTCATGGCCCAGTACAATGATTATTTTAGCACCAGACCTCCAGCTTGCAACTTAGTTGAGTTTAGCATCCGGAAGGTAAGAGTCAAATTATTTATGAACAATATTGATGAAGAAATATTTTCTTCTATTTTGATAGGTCTTCCAACATCGGCAACAACAATAAAAAGTGCCAGGCTAGCTGATGCCCGAGCAATGAATATCCTAGCTCAGTCATTGTCTGATGACATTTTTCAAGAGATTGTTGAATGCTCAACAGCTAAGGAGATGTGGGATTCCCTTCACCAAATGGCTTCTGAACCCGTGGATAATATATCAGAAGGAAGCCACAACATCTCATCTGAAGAAGGAAAACCAACATCCCTAGATGTTATCTGGGATGTCTCAGATGATGACTCATCATTTGAAGATGAAGAGGAGGAAGCAAGGGCCAAAGAATTTTGCATAATGGCCATAAATGCTTCATGCAGCAACTTAGATGCTGAACAAACAGAAGACAAATCAAAACCTGAAAAGGTTCAGGTAATATCTAATTCTGTTATCAGTTTAGTTGATTTAGAAATTAAATATTGCTGCCAAAGTTTAACAAAACCTAAGAAGGAAACAACACTTCTCAGAGAAATGTTTTCAGATTATTCTAATCAACAAAATGAGTTCAGATTTGAGAACTCAGTCAGCTTTTTCATAAATTTGTTTTATTATCAAAAAGAATAAATTACTTAAAATATTTTCAAATCCTTCTACCATCTGGAACAAATTTATTAGGAAGCATTTCCTTTTTCTTAAGGCTGTTTATATATCTGTTTGATATTTTGTTCAAATATTTTATTCAGATTTCTGTATAAAGAAATTCTCTGTCAGATAACTCTATTTCTTATAGATCCTTTTCTAATTTCATCTAGATTGAGTCCTCTACTCTATTTGCATTGGTCAGCTGAGTTTGAATCTCGTCTAATGAAAAGAAATTCTATAGGAAGGAAGATATCTGATTTTGGTTTTCAGATCCAGAATCCTAATTAAATTTGCTGGACAAATATCATTTTTTTGCTGCTAACATACCCTTTTTCAAGAAGAGAGCAATCTCTATCATAGTCTTCTGCAGGTACTATTTATAAGAGTTTGCTGGATGACTCAATCAAAATTCAAAGTCATCTCAGTCTCCTTCAATCACAGGTACCACATCAACATAGGGGGAGATTGCAAATGCCTGCAAGCAGCCAGCTATGCAAACCTTTTCTTTTTTATATATCTTATGCTTTGCAAATATATATTTATTATAATATTATTTTGCTAATAGGATCCTCACCCAAATAGGGGGAGATTGTTGGAACCTTAGGTTCTGATTTGGGTTAGGATCACTATTAGGATTATTAGTTTGACCCAAATTATATAGTCTAAGGGTCATAGGATTCTCCAGGTATACATAGAAAGAATCCAAGAAGAAAGTGCAGAAAATTCCAGAGAAGTTCAGTTTTGAAGTTCAGAATTCCAGTCCAAAAATAGTAGAACGGCATTCAACTATAGTAGAACGGCGTTCAACTATAGTAGAACGGCGTTCAACTATAGTAGAACGGAGTTCGACTATAGTAGAACGGAGTTCGACTATAGTAGAACGGCGTTCGACTATAGTAGAACGGCGTTCGACTATAGTAGAACGCCGTTCGACTATAGTAGAACGGCGTTCGACTATAGTAGAACGGCGTTCGACTATAGTAGAACGGCGTTCCACTATAGTAGAACGGCATTCCACTATAGTAGAACGGCGTTCCACTATAGTAGAACGGCGTTCAACTATAGTAGAACGGCGTTCAACTATAGTAGAACGACGTTCAACTATAGTATTATATGCGTTCTTTTCTGTGTTTTATTTCCTGTATTTCTAGCATATATTTATTATATAATATCTGATTGATTTACTGCTATTACTTCAAAGCAATCCTTGCTATTATTATGCATAAGTCTTTCCTTTCAGATAAAGTAGTTTGTCTTATTAGTTGACTTATTGATTACTTTATCTGCAGCTGTCCTTTATAGCCATTGGCTGTAAAGAGTTATCTGATGTGACCTTTTATAGCATTCTTTATCAGATTTAATACTGCAGCTTCTTATGAAGCTTTATTCCTTTTATAGAAATATATATGTCTGTAGATATGTTTTGCCTTGTGATAATTGCAGCCCAGATTCAAGATCTGAGAAGAAGACAAAAGCTCAACTCAAATAATAGAACCGTTACTGCTGCTTATATATAAAGAGTTCTTTTGAAGAAAGAACTAAGCTTGCTACCAGCAATATACAGCAGCAGAAGGAAGAAATACAATACAGCACAGCTGCTCTCAGCATTCATACATCCAACTGAGAAGATATCTCTTCACTCTTCTTCAACCTGAGTGCTCCTGTTTCAGGAAGACTACACTCAGAGATATTGAAGAAGAAGAAGAAGAAGAAGAAAGCTGCTGAAGAAGATCCTTTTATTTTATATTCTATTATCTTCTTCTAAGCTTTACCCTTCAGAACTTCAAGACAGTATTCTGTCAGAAGTTCTGAAGAGGCCTTGTGCTTCTCTAATCTTATTTAAAATAGAGAAGACAATCTAACCCTCCTTTCCCCCTCCTGTAAAGGGTTATTACTCCCTTCAAAAGTATCACTTGGTGGCAGGGCACCTGATCAAAAACCTGTGTTGGTTTTTAGACACCTGGTCAAAAGTCTAAAGGGTCTCTAGATCTACCTGCAGCAGATCTTGTTGGTGGCAGGGCACCTGATCAAAAACCTGAGTGGATTCCTACCTTGTTGGTAGAAGAGTGGACGTACCCAGTGTTTGGGGAACCACTATAATATCTTGTGTCGTCTGGTTGCTTGATTTATTAATTGCATTGTGGCTGTGATTAGTTTTAACTAGGATTGCTAGTTGCTGGATAGGACCTGAAGCTTAACTGTAATTACAGTTAGCTTTAGTTTGTGCACAACACCTTGTGTTAGGCTTTAGGGTTTTCATCTCAAATATCTATAACCTATCTGAATTCCGTAATCGGTATCTATCCCTTTTCTTTCAGGTAGCGACCCTTTTGTGTTGTTTTATGTTGAAAATTATGTCATTAATTGCTTGAGTAATCGATAGTGTAAATTAAAGAAACCGCACATGACGTGTTTATTTTAATTACCGAACCTAAGAACGCGTAGTTTAATCAGTCGAAACCATGGGCCTGCATCAGAGTCATGTGGGTGAGTTGCACTTGTATGATTCATAACCCGCATGCCATACCCTTCATACATAATTAGGACATACGCACCATAGATCCTTATCATATAAATTAGTATGGGCTCTTTTATATGATAAGTTTTATTTGTGAAACCTTAACTAATAAGTTTGTATGGGCATTCATATAAGTTAAGGCACTACTGTGATGTTAGTGTATTAGTAGCTAGTTTACTTTTCTGCTCAGTACTTTACTTTGCTCACCACACTTCTTTTCAATACAGCTTTTACATACTCTACTTATACCTTATAGAACTGCTAGTGTAAAGATACATTTGTTATTTTATAACCATGATAAAATAGATCCACTGTCACCTGCTTTCCTTTTTATACCCCTTGCTATTCTCCGCTTCATCCTCCCGCTCAGTACCTAGGAGTCTCGGGGGTGAGATGAGGAAAAAATGGCTTAGTATTTATGCCTAACGTTCGGTTATGATAGTATCATTTTAGGAGCTCGAGGAGCTGGAGCACCAGTTGGACGAGGTGGCAGGACATGAGGAGATGACACCACCTACTACTACTATTATAGCCTGGCGTCAGGTGATGATGCGTGTACCGATGATATTTTAGCTTTTGTATAGATTTGTTTTGTGAGAGAGAGATTTGATTACCAGTTTGTAAGACCCCCCTTACCAAGGAGGTATCCCGGTCTTATGCCCAGAATCATTGCCTTACGGTGACACTTAGCCCATATAGGCTAGTTGACACCGCAAGAAACCGATCCTACCAGCTATTGGATCACTTATTTTACTTATATTATGATGATGCTGTGATGTGGACTTGATATATAATTATTTATACAGCTTCTCTTCTCGATTGGCCGATAGGTTTAATGATCGTACTAGCTGGCAGGATCGGCATCTTGCGGTGTCGACTAGCCTGTGTGGGCTAAGTGTCACCGTAAGGCGGTGTTTCTAGGCATAAGACCGGGTTACCTTCTTGTTAAGGGGCGGGGGTCTTACAGGGCGTCAATTTTTGCATTCTGAGTCGCAAACATGGTGTGGAAGAGTGACATAAGTTCGAAGAGAGAGGGGGGAGCATCATCCATCAAGGATAGGGCTGGAAAGATGGCCGATGGAATTGGAAGTAGGCCACCAGAAGAGAGGAGGCGCGGAAGCGCGGCTGCGGGGCTAGGAAACTGGGCGGAAGCTGTCGAATCACTCGGAGAGAGGTCCACGGGGCTGGACGATGGGCCGACTAGCATGCCGTGCCGGTGGGGGGATGTGATAAGTCATAAATATCCGTATTTTTCAGTACTTCTATTAGGTCATTTTTGTTTATTTTCGTTATTTTTAGTTAGTTTTCTGCAATAAAATGTTCCTTTTTTGTATATAATTTTCTAACTTAGCTTTATTTTGTTTTTTAGAAATTTTCAGAAATAGCCAAAAAAGTCACAGCACATGCCCGTGTCGGATCCGACACGCCCATGTCACGCCTCTCGACAATCGATGCTCGGCGTTCGTCAAACCCGACTCAATGCTTTGCTGAACACGCCCGTGTCAATATACTACACGCCCATGAAAAATCCACCTGTCCCAGACAAGACGTTGCCAGTGTGGCAACAAATCGACGCCTTCACTAGATAAACCTTCTGGAACACGCCCGCGTCGATTCTGGAACACGCCCGTGACTGCCTCAAATTTCCAAACAAGATGTCGCCAGCAATGCAAGAACTCGACGCTTTGCCAGTCACGCTCTTGCTACACGCCCGTGTCAGATCCGTCACACCCGTGACCTCCATGTAGAATGCCCTGAAGTCAACCACAAATAAATGCTCGGCCTCAACTCAGCGCCAGTACCGACATTCCCCACAACACGCCCGTGACCTAGGGTGTGTCACCCTTTTTTTGTCTATAAATAAAAAGTTTCTGTAATGTCCAAGGGTTCAATCCTTTGATCCATGTTGCTATTGGGCTGCTGATAGGAGACTTTTTGTGTTATGTAGGATAATTTCCCCACCTCCTCTTTGTGTTTGTTTTAGCTTTTGTAATCTGACTTTTTACTTAATAAAATTTGTTAGTTTTTCATCCTTGTATTGTACTGGAATGCCTCTGAGTGCCTCTCTTTCAGCAATCTTATGTATCTTCATTTTTCATTTTCGTATGTGTGTGTGTGTATGAGTTAAAATTGTGGAATTTATGCTATCAAATGAAAAAATTACTTAGCTTTATCTTAGGTTTTCTCAAATTCATTAGTCGTTATTATAGTTTTTTTCCTTTCTTATTCCTTAGACTGGTTTAGATTTAGGATTTTTATGTCTTTTTTATTTATTCTTATGAATTTGTAAAATGATTTCAAAAGTGGTTTTCATTACTCTTTAACTTAGATTTTCCTTTTTAGGTTGTAAAACTTCTGCTTCTTTTTAACTTTCTTCCACTTTTAAAAACCTTTCACCATGTTATAAGAATGGATTATGTGTTATTTCAATTTTTCAACCACTTTTATTTTCACATTTACTTAAAAACTCTTTTGCTCGAACAATTTTTATTTCTACTTTTTATGCATTTCCACCAAATTCTAACGGTAAAAATGTAAACGTTTTAAATTTTCGATCATTTTGCTTTTCTCTATTTTTGTTTGTGTGTGTGAGTATATGGGTTAGCTTTTTTTGTGTTTTCCTATTTCGATTTTTGCGTGTGTGTATGAAATAGTGTTTGTTGCTTTCTTTAAATTATGTAGAGTGTGTGCGTGTGAGCATCTATTTCGTCCTACTCATTCGAGTAGGTCTCGCTTAAATTTCCCGCCAACTCATTTGAGTAGAGCTTGTAATTTTCTGCCCACTCATTTGAGTAGGACTTGTAATTTCCCGCCTACTCGTTTGAGTAGGACTTGCTTTAATTTCCCGCCTACTCGTTTGAGTAGGACTTGTAATTTCCCGCCTACTCGTTTGAGTAGGACTTGTAATTTCCCGCCAACTTGTTTGAGTAGGACTTGTAATTTCCCGCCTACTCATTTGAGTAGGACTTGTAATTTCCCGCCTACTCGTTTGAGTAGGACTTGTAATTTCCCGCCTACTCGTTTGAGTAGGACTTGCCATTTTCCGCCTATTCGTTTGGGTAGGACTTGTCATTTCCCGCCTACTCGTTTGAGAAGGACTTGTCATTTCAATTATGCAATTTTATTTTTTGTAACTTCGTTTTTTTTTTCTTTATTATGAGTTTGGTTGAGTGCGTGCGTTTTCCTTTTTAGTAGCTTTTATCTTTCTAATGTTAGGTTACCTTATTTCTTTTTATTTTTTGTAACCCTTCAGCGTTTAATTTAGAACTCGTGCCTCACCACTCATAAGCCGTCCCCATTCCGATGAGTGGCTAATAGTTCTTAGCCCTCGGCATCGAAGAGCATTATGACAAATGAAATCTCTCTAAATAATTAAAGAATCTTTTTCTCACTTTAATTAAAGGGCTTAAGGTTTGCCCCGAGTTTAAGACGCGTAGAGACACATATCGATGTGTGGGCTCTATTTTTGTTATCCATACGCTAACTAGCCGAGAGGCCGTGCGTATGGACTCATCACCCTTGGGTAAAAAGAGTTGCATGCATACCCTCGAGAGAGGAGAAGCATAATTCTACCGGATTGGGTTCCCCACCCAATAGCGGGGTTCTTAGCGTAAATCGAGCATTTAGAGGAATCCTTCGTCGGATGATAGTTCTGTCGAATAGTCTTAATGTTCAGGTGAGCAATATTCCTAGAGCTGGTGAGCACATGTTTTTGGAACCTCCACGGAGAAGTTGCCTTTAATTAATTTGAAAACTAAGTTATATAATTATTAAGTGTCGTTTTAGTTTCGATCCGATTCGATGCCGAGCGTTAACCCTTCATCGAATATTTTCTAAGTCTTTTTACAACTCTCTTTTATAACCACTTTAATTAACTAAAACCTGACAAGTTATTTTCGGTAAAATAATAGTTTTTGGAAGGAGTAGAAATAGTCAACAGGCCCCGGGAAATATACGATCTCAATATTCCCCACCGGAATATCCTGTATTACTTGCGATAGGTGCACTTGCCTTCGTAAAAATCCCGCCGTGCAGAACACCTTTCCCACCGTGCGCATCAAGTTTTTGACGTCATTGCCGGGGAGTCTCGTGTTGCTATTTTGAATTATCGTGTCCATTAATTTTACCTATTTTCTAAAAACTAAAAAATACTTAAAAAATCTATTTACAAATAAAAAAAAGTTTATTTAGTTTATATTTTAGGGTGTATGACCTGTGGACAACCCTCAGAGTCTGAAGATTTTGATTTTGACCCTGAGATCGAACGCTCTCTTGCGCATATTCGAGCTCATCGCCGAAATCCTTTTTTAGACCCCGAAGAATCTATCGGAGAACCCTCTGCCGTAGTTATGACCGACCCTAACCCTGCCCAAGCGTCCGAGCATACTATGTCTTATTATGCCCGACTTAACCTAGATGATACTGGGTCTAGTATTGTTCGCCCTATGATGACAAATAGTAATTTTGAAATAAAGTCGAGTGTCATTCAAATGATCTAAAATGCCATGCAGTTTGATGGACTGCCGGATGAGGCCCTGAATGCCCACTTGTCTAATTTTTTTTGAAATATGCGACACCTTCAAGATTAATGGAGTCACTGATGACGCTATTTGCTTGCGCCTATTTCCTTTTTCCCTTAAATCCAAAGCTACGACATGGTTGAATTACCTCCCGTGAGGATGTATCACCACCTGGGATGAGTTGGCGGAGCGCTTCCTGACGAAGTACTTTCCGCCCGCAAAAACTACAAAGTTGCGGGTGGACATTTCTTCATTTGTACAGAATGATCCAGAGTCTCTATATGAAACTTGGGAACGGTTTAAGGAGTTCCTCCACAGGTGCCCGCACCACATGCTGCCAACATGGCTGCAGATAAATTTTTTTTATAATGGCCTTAATTTTCAGATACGTCAAATGATTGACGCAGCTGCCAGGGGCACATTAAACAACAAAACCCCCGAGGCCGCCCAGGCTTTATTCGAAGAAATGGATATGAAGGCTTACCAGTGGAACGTCCCGCGGGGACGCCCAAAACAGGCGGCCGACCTTTTTGAAGTGGACTACATAGGAAATTCGGGTCGTCCTTCCTTCAACCCAACAACAACCCTTATAGTAATAACTATAATCCGGGTTGGAGGAATCACCCCAATTTCTCTTGGAGCAACCCGAACAATGTGCAGCGCCCCCCTAATTCTTATGCGCCTGCATTTTTCCGGCCTCCTCCTACGAAACCTTCTCTGGTTGAGGAAATTTTTTATAAATACATTGCGTCCAACAAATTAAATATCCGGAACACCACCGGATTGCTAAAAACCCTTGAACAACAGGTTGGACAACTGGCGAGAATGTTGTCTGAGCGCGCGCTCGGGGCACTGCCGGGAAAACCCATAACCCAACCCTCAGGAGAATGCCAATGCTATAACCCTCCGTAGAGGTAAGGAGGTGGTCGATCCAAAACAGATCGATCCGTAGGTACATATTTCCCCTCCGACCCCTCTTCCCCCTTCTTCGATTACGCAGCCTTTACCAATTTTAAACAAAACAACTTTTTTGATCCTGTACGAGCTCCTTCACGCATCCCCCATAGAATTCAACAGTTACCCCTACTTGTTCAACACTATACTTGGATTCTGCCCTTCTAAAAGGAACATCGACCCTCACAATTCCGTCTCCATCTACCAAAACTACCGAAAACGTTTTAAAAAAAGTTTTTAAACAAGGCCTTGCCGTATCCGTATTGGTTAGATAATGAGCGTAAGGAGGCGCAATACAAAAAATTTATTTTTCTATTAAAACAAATTTATATTAATGTTCCCTTCTACGAGGCGATCTTGCACATGCCTAAGTATGCAAAATATTTGAAAGAAATTTTTTCTAGTAAACAAAAATTAGAAAATATTTTGCATATCTCTCTCAACGCAGACTGCTCGGTGACTCTTACTAATAAATTGCCCCCAAAACAAAATGACCCGAGACGGTTTTCTATCCCATGACTTTTTGGCAATATATTAGTAAAATACGCTCTTGTAGATTTAGGTGCGAGCATTAATTTGATGCCATTCTCGCTCTTTCATAAATTTGGTTTGGGCACTCCGACCCATACTAATATGTATATCCAGTTAGCGGATCGCTCGGCTAAGTTCCCCGTCAGGGAGTAGAGGATGTCCTTGTCTAAGTTGACAAGTTTACCTTTCCGATAGACTTCGTCATCTTGGACATCGAGGAGGACACCGATGTACCAATTATACTCTGTCGCCCTTTTCTCGCCACTTCCCGCACATTAATTGATGTGAGTAATGACCATCTCCTCCTTCGTGTGGGAGATGATGAGGTTACTTTCTCTATTAATCCCTAGATGGATGACTCATCATCGAGCAATGATTTCTGTTATAACTTAGATACTTTTTTCAGAGATCGTTCTTCTCCTGATTTTGAGTCAATTTTTCTTAAGGACGATATTTTCACGCTCAAAACTTTTAATTGAGAAGAGGATAAAAATATAGAATTTCCTTTAGAACCAATTGGTTCGAAATACATTAGAATCAAAACCTCACTAGAAGAACTGCCCATCCTAGACCTCAAACCCCTACCCGAATCTCTCAAATATGTTTTTTTGGGAAAAAAAGATACCCTTCCCGTAATCATTTCTTCGCATTTGAGTATTCAGAGTCTTCCAATTTATTGGAAGTTTTGCTCAAACATCGCCATGCAATTGCGTGGCAAATTTCTGATCTTAAGTTGATTAACCCCTCTTTTTGAACTCATAAGATTTTCCTTAGCAATAATTGCCGCAAAACCTTTCAGCCGTAGCGACGTCTTAACCCAAACATGAAAGAAGTCATTAAAGCCAAGATAATTAAATTATTAGTTGCGGGGATTATTTATCCCATTTCAGATTGTGAGTGGGTTAGTCCCGTTCATGTCATGCCCAAGATGGGCGGGCTTACCGTAGTGGAAAATGAGCATAATGAACTCATCCCAACTCGTACTATTACGGGTTGACGAGTGTACATCGATTACAAAAAACTAAATGATGCTACCCGTAAGGACCATTTCCCACTACCATTTTTAGACCATGTTTTGGAGCGTTTATCCGGCCATCCATTTTATTGTTTCCTTGATGGTTTATTGTGGTTTTTCCAAATCCCCATTTCCCCCGATGATCAAGAGAAAACAACTTTTACCTGCCTGTTTGGCATCTTCGCCTACTGAAGAATGCCATTTGGTATCTACAATGCACTGACAACATTCCAAAGATGTATGCTGGCAATCTTTGGCGAGCTGGTAGGAGAGATTATGGAAGTCTTTATGGATGACTTTTCTATTTTCGGACGCTCTCTCCCGTCTTGTCTTCAAAATATAGATTGTGTCCTCCAATGATACGAGAACACGCATCTCATTTTAAAATGTGAAAAGTGTAACTTTATGGTTCGAGAAGGTTTGGTTCTTGGCCATAAGATTTTGTCTAAGGGGATGGAGGTAGATAAGGTCAAGGTAGAAATTATAGAAAAAATTCTCCCGTCTTCCAACGTAAAATCCATTAGGAGTTTCTTAGGCCACGCGGACTTTTATAGGCGCTTTATTCAAGACTTTTCTAAGATAACAAAGCCGCTTAATCGCCTCTTGGAAAAAGAATCTATTTTTGTCTTTAGTAGTGAATGCGAGTTCGCATTTAATTTTATAAAACAAAAGCTTATCAATTCACCCATTT
The DNA here is from genome assembly GCA_039513925.1 of Platanthera zijinensis. NCBI lineage: Eukaryota > Viridiplantae > Streptophyta > Magnoliopsida > Asparagales > Orchidaceae > Platanthera > Platanthera zijinensis. The sequence goes on along the minus strand of CM077082.1, from coordinate 212,056,774 downwards.
TAGTGGAGTCTGATTGGTCCCTTCTGTTCGAGATTATGTGCGATGCTAGTGATTTTGCCTTAGGTGCCGTTCTTGGCCAACGCATAGACAAACACTTTCATCCAATTTATTACGCTAGCAAGACGCTCACTTCTGCACAAGTAAATTACATAACGACGGAAAAGAAACTTTTAGCTGTCATTTTCGCATTTGATAAGTTTCGCTCGTATATAATGCTATCTAAAGTTATCGTATTTACCGACCACTCCGCCCTTAAAAATTTACTTCCTAAAACCTACGCCAAGCCCCGCCTTCTTCGATTGGTTCTCCTCCTTCAAGAATTTGATTTGGAGATCCGGGATAAGAAGGGCGCGGAAAATTTAGCCGCCGATCACCTCTCCCGTTTAGAAAATCCGGGTGCGGAAGCGCTCGTTGAATCTGACATAAATGACAGATTCTCCGAGAAACGCCTCCTAGACATAAATACCATTTCTCCTTCTCCGCCTTGGTTCGCAGATTTTGCAAACTATTTAGTTGTGCGGATGCTCCCAAAAGAATTTTCGAGCCAGTAAAAGAAGAAATTCTTTTCTAACTTGAAAAATTTCTTTTGGGAGGACCCTTTTCTTTTTCGTATATACGCGGATCAGGCGGTTCGAAGATGCGTCGCGGGAGTGGAGTGCATGAAAATACTTAGGCACTGCCACGAGGGTCCGGTCGGTTGGCATTATCAAGCTAACCAGACCACACGGAAGGCACTGGAGGTGGGCTTCTTTTGGCCCACACTTTTCAAAGACGCACACACTTTTGTGCACTCCTGTGATAGCTGCCAGCGGTCAGGTAACATCTCTCGTCGCGACGAGATGCCCCAAAATCTATTTTTAGAGTGCGAAGTCTTTGATTTATTGTGCATCGATTTTGTTGGCCCCCTACCACTTTCTTTTAAATATATTTATATTTTAGTGGCGGTCGACTATGTATCAAGGTGGGTGGAAATGCAAGCTCTCCCCCCAACGATGCGCGAGTAGTCGTTTCCTTCCTTAAAAAAATATTTTCTCGCTTCGACACACCTCGTGCTATTGTAAGTGATAGGGGTACGCATTTCTGTAGCACCCAAATGGCTAAGACGTTAGTTAAATACGGAGTCACACACAAACTTGCCACCCCTACCACCCGCAAAAAAGTGGCAAAGTCAAGGTTGTAAATTGAGAGATTAAGCGTATATTACAAAAAATCGTTTCACTTAATAAGAAAGATTGGTCCGTCAAACTCGATGATGCGTTGTGGGCGTATCAGATGATATACAAGACTGCAATTGGTTGTATGCCGTTTTTATTAGTCTATGGCAAAGCGTGTCATCTCCCCGTAGAACTAGAGCATCGCGATCTTTGGGATTTAAAACTCGTAAATCTCGATGCTAACTTAGCCGCTCAAAATAGAAAACTACAACTAAACGAGCTCGATGAATGACGTGCAAATGCTTACGAGAGCAATAAGTTATATAAGGAGTGTTTTAAGTTTTATCACGATCGAAAAATCAAGTCCCAAAATTTTTTTACTTCGAGCGATCCAATCCTTCTTTATAATTCACGTCTTAGGCTTTTTCCGGGTAAACTAAAATCACATTGGTCCGGCCCCTTCAAAGTTGAAGTGGTTTGGTTATTTGGGACCGTACTCGTCTCCCACACAGAAAGAGGGGCGTTTAAAGTAAACGGTCATCAGTTAAAATTATACATAGCGGGCGATTCAGTGATCGGTGTTAACAAAACCATAACTTTCATCGACATCATAACCCCACCATAATAGTCAAGCTACACGACTATAAACAAAGCGCTACTAGGAGGCACCTCACGTCTACCTTTTTCGCTCTTTCCTTATTTTATTTGCTACTTGTTCTAATAATGCAGGGTTTCTAATTGGGCCTCCCTGAACACGTTCCAGGGAAGTTCCTACCCTCCCTTTTATATTTTTTGTACATATTACATTTCATTTCTTTTTTGTTCCGCATACTTATATTATAACATTGGGGACAATGTTGGAATTAAGTATGAGGGTGTTTTTGTGCTTTTCTTGATGAATTTTAAAAAAATTTTATATACAAAAAAAAAACAAAAAATTATAAAAAGAAAACCCCAATTTTTTTTTCTTTATCATCGAAAATTTCAAAAAAATTTACAAAACAAAAATTCAATAAAAAAATATATTTAAATTTACTTTGTAAATATTTTTCTTTGTAAATATTTTCTGTATATATTTTTTGTAAATATTTTTAAATATTCTTCTCTCTCTCCCCTCTTCCTTTGCTCCTCTTTGTAAATAACTTTTTTCTTTTTCCGCTCTTGTTAATATTTGCTTAAAAGTATTAAAAATACAAAAAAAAATTTAAAACAAATATAAAATATTTCTAATATATATATATATATATATATTTTTTGCATTTTCAGTATGTATATATTAGAGAAATAAACATAAAATATAAAAAAAAGGATAATAACTAAAAAAAAAGAAATAAATTAAAAACACAAAAAAAAGATGATAACTTTAAAAAATCCAAAAAAATTATAAGTCTTTTTACATCGAATATTCCATTCTTAACCATGTTTGCTCTCCAAAAATATCGTTGTGAGTATATTTATATGCAAATTTCATTAATTCTTTGTTTACTATTCGTTTAATAATGAAAGATTGATAAATTTAAATAGCAGGGTTAAGTTTTAAACAATATCTTAAGTTTTTTTAATATAGGTGACTTGTTTTAGGCACTACTTCTAATTTATCTAAAATAGAGGCACATGTATTATGTTAGAAAAAACAACTATAGACTTCAATTATTTCTGCTTCAAGCTTCTTGAAATATAAGAACGTTCAATTTATCAAAGTTGCTCTCAATTTTTTTTATTAAAAGCTAGTTTTCTTCTTGAAAAAACATAAACCCTATTTACCCATATTTATCATGTTTTACTTGACATGATAAAATTTCTTTCCTTAAAAGAACTTATGTCAATGAGAATATAATTTCGTTCCGTAAACATAGACATCCAATATTTTAAAAAATTATATGTTACAGGGTAAGAGGATAAAATTCATTACTCCTATACATGTACATTGGGTTATTATTAAGTTGTTCAAAATATATATATTAGGAAAATAAGATTTCATTTTCCTAAAAACATCCACGATTTTTTTTCATAAAAGGTTCGAGAAAAAATTACCTCGCCTCTAAGCCTAAGCCCTCTTCATAAACCAAAGCAACCCCCTTAGCCAATTTCAATGAATCTAGAATTAATTTAAAATCTTTTTGAAAGCATAATTTTAAATTGCATTATTTCTTTCAAAACTCTTATAAGCCAAAGTTCCAATAATTCAAATCTATTTTTGTTAGCTAACGATTACAATCTATGCTTGCTATTTGGTTACTTCAAGATGTCTTTTTGGCCAAAACTTTTCCTCTATTTAAATCATTTTCATGTATTAGGACTTAACTCTTATACCCCGGATGTTTATTTAGATCTCTCTTTTAATTAATTTAAGCGGTAGCTAAATTTAGAATTTCTTTTTATTCCCAATAAGTTCATCTCCAACTTTTGCTCTAGAATAGAAAAATCTTAAGTATGTGGGTATTTGATAAGTCATAAATATCTGTATTTTTCAGTACTTCTATTACATCATTTAGTTTATTTTCGTTATTTTTAGTTAGTTTTCTGCAATAAAATATTCCTTTTTTGTATATAATTTTCTAACTTAGCTTTATTTTATTTTTCAGAAATTTTCAGAAAAAGCCAAAAAAATCACAGTACACGCCCGTGTTGGATCTGACACGCCCGTGTCACGCCTCTCGACACTGAATGCTTGATGTTCGTTAAACTCGAATCAACGCTTGCTGAACACGTCCGTGTCAATATGCTACACGCCCATGACCAATCCACCTATCCCGGAAAAGATGTCGCCGGAATGGAAACAACTCGATGCCTTCACCAGATATACCTTCTGGAACATGCCCACGTCGATTCTGGAACACAACCTTGACTGCCTCAAATTTGCAGACATGGCGACGCTAGGGATACAAGAACTAGACACTTTGCAAGTCTCGCCCATACTACACGCCCTTGTCGGATCCGTCACACCCGTGACCTCCACATGGAATGCCCCAAAGCCAACTACCAATAAAGGCTCGGCCTCAACTCAGCGCCAGTATCAACACGCCCCCCTACACGCCCGTGATATAGGGCATATCACCCTTTTTTGTCTATAAATAAAAAGTTTCTGTAAGGTCCAAGGGTTCAATCCTTTGATCCATTTTGCTGTTGGGCTGCTGCTAGGAGACTTTTTGTGCCATGTAAGGATAATTCCCCCCTCCTCTTTATGTTTGTTTTAGCTTTTATAATTCGACCTTTTTACTTAATAAAATTTGTTAGTTTTTCATCCTTATATTGTACTGGAATGTCTCCAAGTGCCTCTCTTTCAACAATCTTATGTATCTTCATTTTTCATTTTTGTATGGGTGTGTGTGTGTGTATGAGTTAAATTTATGGAATTTATACTTTCAAATGAAAAAATTACTTAGCTTTATCTTAGGTTTTCTCAAATTCATTAGTTGTTATTATAGTTTTTTTTCTTATCTTATTCCTTAGACTGGTTTAGATTTAGAATTTTTATGCCTTTTTTATTCATTCATATGAAATTGTAAAATGATTTCAAAAGTGGTTTTCATTACTCTTTAACTTAGATTTTTCTTTTTAGATTGTAAAACTTTTGCTTCTTTTTAACTTTCTTCCAATTTTTAAACCCTTTCACAAAGTTATAAGAATGGATTATGTGTTATTTCAATTTTTCAACCACTATGATTTTCACATTTACTTAAAAACTCTTTTGCTTGAATAATTTTTATTTCTACTTTTAATGCATTTCCAGCAAATTCTAATGATAAAAATGTAAACATTTTAAATTTTTGATCAATTTTCTTTTCTCTATTTTTGCTTGTGTGTGTGAGTATATGAGTTAGCTTCTTTTTGTGTTTTCCTATTTTGAGTTTTGTGTGTGTGTATGAGTTAGTTTTTATTGCTTTCTTTAAATTTTGTAGAGTGAGTGCGTGTGAGCATATATTTCCTCCTACTCGTTTGAGTAGGACTCACTTTAATTTCCCACCTACTCGTTTGAGTAGGACTTGCAATTTCCCTCCTATTTGTTTGAGTAGGACTTGTAATTTCCTGCCTACTCGTTTGAGTAGGACTTGTAATTTCTCGCCAACACGTTTGAGTAGGACTTGTAATTTCCCGCCTACTCGTTTGAGTAGGATTTGTAATTTTCCGCCTACTCGTTCGAGAAGGACTTGTAATTTCCCACCTACTAGTTTGAGTAGGACTTGTCATTTCTCGCCTACTCGTTTGAGTAGGACTTGTCATTTTAATTATGCAATTTTATTTTTTGTAACTTAGCTTTTTTTTCTTTATTATGAGTTTGGTTGAGTGCGTACGTTTTCCTTTTTAGTAGTTTTTCTCTTTCTAATGTTAGGTTACCTTATTTATTCTTATTTTTTGTAACCCTTCAGCGTTTAATTTAGAACTCAAGCCTCACCACTCATAAGCTATCCCCATTTCGATGAGTGGATAATCGTTCTTTTCCCTTGGCATCGAAGAGCATTGGGACAAATGAAATCTCTCTAAATAATTAAAGAATATATTTCTCACTTTAATTAAAGGGCTTAAGGTTTTCCCCGGGTTTACGACGCGTAGAACCATATATCGATGTGTGGGCTCTATTTCCATTATCCATACGATAGCTAGCCGAGAGGCTGTGCGTATGGACTGATCACCCTAGGGTAAAAAGTGTTGCATGCATACCCTCGAGAGAGGAGAAGCGTAATTCTATCGGATTGGGTTCCTCACCCAATAGCGGGGTTCTTAGCGTAAAGTGGGCATTAAGAGGAATCCTTCATCGGATGAGAGTTCGGTCAAATATTCTTAATATTCAAGTGAGCGATATTCCTAGAGCTAGGTGAGCTCATGTTTTTTGAACCTCCACGGCCATATTGCCTTTAATTAATTTGAAAACTAAGTTCTATAATTATTAAGAGTCGTTTTAATTTCGATCCGATTCGATGCCGAGCATTAACCCATCATCGAATATTTTCTAAATCTTTTTACATCTCTCTTTTATAACCGTTTTAATTAACTAAAACCCGACAAGTTATTTTCGATAAAATAATAGTTTTTGGAAGGAGTAGAAATAGTCAACAGGCCCTGAGAAATATATGACCTCGATATTCCCCACCGGAATATCCTATATTACTTGCGACAGGTGCACTTGCCTCCATATAAATCCTGCCGCGCGACACACCTTTTCTCTCCATGCTCATCAGGATGTCACAGGTCTGGAAGCTCATTCCGATACGCAGGAGAGGTAGGATGTGGAATTGATGGGTGTGTGGAGGGGATGGTTATGTTGCGGTTTCAGGCGAGCAGAGGAAGCGCCAAAGAGGTCGGCGGGTGGTTCTCTTACCAAACGGTTATGGACCTTCCCCTTAAATCTCGTTACTAGCGGAGGAGCAATGACGGCAGGGTAGGCTAAGTTATCAAAAGCGCAAGGCACACCGAGGCACAAAGGGCCCCTAGAGCCTAGGCCCAAGTGCGCGCCTGAGGCACGTGAGGTGCATAAATGGGGGAACAGCGAATTCGGCACCCAATTCGCTGAAATTGACCGAATTTGTTCAATTTCTGTGAATTGGGAGCCCAATTTCAGTGAATTAGGTGCCTAAGTGTGCCTAGGGGTGCCTCGGGTGTGTCTGAGAACATGTTTTTACCCATCTCAAATTTAGTTTTTTAAAAAAAACACCTTGAAAGGCTCAGGCGCGCCTTTGGCATGCCTGGGAGCCTGTAAAGTGCGTGCTTGGGCGCATTTGGGGCACATTGCCCGCCTCACCCATGCTGAGGCGCAGCGGTTTGCGCACGGTGTGCTCGGCGCCCCAGTCATACCAAGGCGCGCGCCTTGACAACTAAGTGAGGAGGAGATGCGGCAGAATGGGGAGACACAATACTCACGCGAGTTACGGTTAGGGTGATATCATAGGTTTTTCCCGTGCAGTTATAGAGAGAGGAAGAGGTGAATAAGAGAGACAGGGATAGAGGGATTTTTAAGTTCTAATTTTCTTCTTGCCATCAAGGCTCAACCGACCGCTATTTAAGTTCACCAAACGTGCCCCCCATTTCGGCTTACGACAAATGGCACAAAAATTTAAAATAACACTACAGAAATATGAAGATAACTAGTGTCGTCATGCCACATAATAACATTCTCTTCCGGTAGTTAGCTTCTCCCACCATCGCGTCCTTCTCGTGCTTTCTCCCTAGAATCTCCGACTTCTATCGGTCGTTTATCGTACTAGTAGCACCCGGTTTGCATTCTTCTTCTTCTCCATCACTGCCCGTGTCCTCTTTTTATGCCGAAGGCCTCTCACTAAATGGAATCCCGTGCTGAGGCCCTCAAATATGCCCTCACCACCACCAACTCTCACCTCAAGGTCTAAGTCGAGTAGTTCACTTCAATTATTACCCTGCTCCACAACCTGTAATCTGGCCAACACTCCGGGCCAAACACTATTTTTGCCTTGGGATCCCCGACACATTGTCCCCCGGAGAAACCGCTTTGTCAGGATTGCCTCTTCCATATCTCCCCTTCCTTGACATTCCCACATTCAACGGGATAAACTCCCTGGGTTGGAATGTCGTATTGAGCAGTATTTTGACATTCATCACACTCATAAGGCACAAAAGGTCTCCACAGATCTTATCTTTATGGAAGAGTTCGCCCTCCATTGTATCATGTATGTGTGTAGTTGTATGTGTGTCTATTAATATGTATAATGATATATGTTTTTTAATACAAAATTGTTTTGTTTTCTAAAGAAGGGCAAAAAAAGATAGAGGGGTATCCGTTATGTGGGATATTACAAATGTCATGTTCTTCTGCGATATATGCTTTAAAGAGATAGATCTTGGAAATCGACCAATCACACATTTTAATAAAGAGGGGTGGAGTCATATTATGAAAAAAAATCAAACAACAGACTGAAAAAAATTATGATAAAGTCTAAATGAAGAATAAATGGGATCATTTGAAGGAGTGAAAAATTATGGATGGAGTTGAAATATGGCGAGACCATTTTAGAGTGGAATGCGTCAAAAAAGATAATATAATGAGAAAACATGTGAGCATTTTCAACACTCAGCAGAGACAGCTAACAAATTTACTGCTCAATTTTTTTGCGCTTTGTTACAGTTAACAAAGGAAGTGATTTAACCATCAGATAGATCTTTCTGTAGCATTCTGCAAGATATTCTGTAAGATATGCATTACATGCCTTTTTTTAAAATTATGGCAGACAATAGATGGAATTCATGTTGACGCATGCATACCAATTAGAAATTAAGTACCCTAAATTTTGAGACATGACAAACACAAAATGTCATGATTGTTTGTGATTTCAACATGTGCTTCACTTTTGTTGTGATTGGTTGGGAGGAATCTGCGCACGATAGCCGTATTTTTAATTATGTCATAAGTGAACCCGGTTGTAGTTCATCCATCTCGAGGTAACTAAGAAAAAAATGTTCAAGTATATGTTATTTCAAAAAATTTTCGTTATTAAACAAATTTTTATATTCTCCAAGAAAATATTACTTGGCTGATTATGGCTATCCTCTATAATGAAGATATTTGAAATCGTATCAAGATACATGGTATCAACTAATGGACTTTGCTAATGGTGGTCATCCAGTAGAAGGATGTCAAGAGATATCCAATCATGCACACTCATCGCTTAGAAGTGTGATAGAATGATCGTTCGACATTTGGAAGAAGAAGTCGGTCATACTGCGGGGCATGCCAAGCTATCTCTTTGACAAACAAGAAGTTGGTCATACTGCGGGGCATGCCAAGCTATCTCTTTGACAAACAGACAGATATTGTGATGGTCATGATGACCGTACATTATTTCATTCACCAGCACCCTTCGTGTGTGAATATTGATTTCCATGAATGCGAACAGGATGGTCGAGATGGAGTGCGCTCACAAGGGTGGCGAGAAACATGCTCTGATACTACAAGTGGTGTAGCGAGATGATTGTGAAATGTGAGATTATAGTGCATCAGTTGTATGAATCTAGAACATAGACCAAGATCACGAGGGTAACTGGCTAAGCAAAAACATGTCTTTTTCATGACATAAACATTATCTATGTTTGTTATCATATTATGTAAAAAACATGTCTTATTTATTTATTCTGTTAGTATCATATTGTAAACAAATAAAATCGTCATACACTCCATTTTTCCTAAACAACTTTTTCAAAACTCCATCACCATCAGCTCTACAAACTACATTTCACTCAAAAAGTTTTTTTAAAAAAGACTCTGTTTTTTAGAAACAATAATTTTCTCATACTCCATTTTTTATCTGTTGTTTTTCATCGGCAACATCCCAACCAAACAAAGCCTTAAATGAAGTCTGGAGCCTAAAGCTGGCCAAGGAAATCATCCTTGGAGTTTTCTCTCTTACTGATTTTCTCCCTTCCCCTACCATCGGACCCTAAGGGGTATTAAGTTTCTTCTCATTTTCTTTTTTGTTGCATTTTTAATTTCTTAAATATGTTTTTATAGTTTTTTTTTGAACTTTCCCCTTTTAATCGATTTTTTGTTTTAAAACAAAGCACGACTTCTACTGAGAATAAAATAGAGGTATCTCAAAATTAGAATTAAGGCTCAAGATGAGAGTAAAAGAGGAAACAAGGTTTGACCTGACCAAATCAAATGATTATGCTTCCGACTAATCTAGAGCTACTAAATGTACAACATAGTTAATTACATCATAGGATATAAACTATTAGAACTTCAAAAAATACAAAAAATATAAAAGAGTGAAACAAGTGCGCAACATAAAAGAAAAATATTCGACACGATTAAAAAAAGAAGTGCATGCATAAAAGTAAACTTCGGCGATGTAAGCAACTATTTGCATCAATTCCTTCGATGGGAGAATCTCGTATACTGACGAGAAAGCCTCATTGATATGATGTAATATATCAGGGTGATGTCACAATAGCTCTTCGACCTTGATCCAAGAAGAATATATCAGCAGTCGTCCTCTCCAACATACTAAGAATCGTCGATGTACCCCAATTCAAGTCTGAGTGGTACGAATATCTATGATGACATCGATCTCATCAGTCTCTAGTTGTTCCACAGGTGTAAATGGTACTGTCTCTAAGCCCGTCTCATTCTCTCTTACTCATGTGTAGGTTGTCAGATTGACGTTGTTAAACACGAGGGAAGTGGTCGTAGTGGCTAGAATATCTAACGAGTGTTAGTCCCAATCTACGAAGTATACGAAATGGGTCAAACTTCCTCCTGCTCAATTTGTCGAAAGCACCAACTGGGAATCTCTGCCATTAGAAGCATGCCATCATCATATCTCCCTCGAGAAAAAACTGCTCTCTCCTATACTCATTGGTAATTGTTTATATCGTGTGTTTGCGATGTGGAGTCTCTAAAGTACTTCCCTCTCGACCTTTACGATCTGGGCACTAAGATCACTAGACTTTGAATTAATCTTACCCAAAAAAGGTAAAGGATTCATGTCTAGTATGTTGGTGCGGGAAATGCGCCTCCACAACGACACGCTAGGGGGGCTAGAGGGATGGACAAGACTGAGAGCTATCGGTTACTGAGGGTCGTGCGAGCACAGAGAGTGAGAGGGCCGCCAGAGTAACAAGACCAGACAAACCCTCCACGACAAATATCCCTTGCAGTGGCTATTTATTAATTGGGAAAAACGGTTACAGTAAGAAGGGAAAGATGAGCTCTGAGCATACAGGAGGCCGCAAAAGCACAAGATTCGAGACTAGTGAGGCACAAAATTCAAGACTACAGCCACATGAGGCTAGCTTGAGGATTTGAATTAGTCTGTCAAAGAGGTATTGTTCACCCCTATTTATAGGCTCGAGGGGTATTCCCAAATAGGCATGGCTTAAAATAAATGGTTGTTAGGGGTATAGGAGGACCGGGCAGAGGTGACAGGATACACGGTGTGTAAATAAAGAGAAAGCAATCTGACCGTATAGTTACACGACCAACCTTAAGTCTAGATTGGCTCTCCCGAGCCTTTAACACTTGGCAACTTGGAGGCTAGTGCGGGCAGTTCCCCAACTGCTCATGGTGAAACTGGTCACGGGATTCTGGGTAAACATAGTAGGTGGGGAAAGGATCTCAAAGGGAGTTTTACCAGTGGAATGATTCACAAAGTTATTGTACGCAAACTTGGCTGTGGAAGTATCAAATCTAACTGAGTTGGTCTTTCTCCTACAAAATATCTAAGTTACCTAGACTCTTATTGATTACTTTTGTTTGTCTATCCGTTTGAGGCCGATATGCATAATTTGGTTCCTAAATTTGCTTATAATGTTCTCAAAAAATGACTCATAAACATAGTGTTGTGATTAGATGTGAATGTCCTAGGTATGTCATGGAAACAAATAGCTTACCTAAAATAGAAATCAACTATATGTGATGCATCAAATGTTTTTCTACATGGAATAAAATGTGACACCTTGCTAAATCTATCGACAACGACAAAAACAGAATTGACCTTACTAGCAGTTATAGGAAGTCATAAAACAAAGTTTATGATGACATATTCTCAAGGTTTGCTCGAGATAGGAAGAGGTGAATACAACCCAACATTTCGTACAATGCGTTTGAAGGATTGGCATGTAGAGCATTATTTAATAAAGTGGCACATCTCCTCGCCATTATTTTAAATGTACTTCGACATGTCTAACATGTCTCCCGACATGTCATTTTAAGGGCAAAACGATATGTTTGTCTACAAAAAAAAGATTGTCCTTTTATAAAATATAGGCTGACATGTTCTATTTTTTCCGATATATCGGTCGACACAACTTTTAAATATCTTCATTTTTTTTATGTTATATTAGAAGACTAGCAACATATGTTTAAATCGCATATTTATATTATATTATGTATGATTAAATCAAAGAGACTTATTGTTTCAATTTTTTAATGTTTTATTATTACAACAAACAACAACACTCAAGTTTTTATTCTTACAACCAATTTTGTATAATTAATTTAAAATTTTTAATTTTGTATCATAAAAAATATGAATACATTTAATATATTTATTAGTTGATCTTTGCATGTTTTTATTATAAATTTATAGGTTTAAAAGGACTTATAATCAATCAAGGATTTTAACTTTTAACTTTTTTTTTTCAATAAACTTATTTTTATCAAAATAAAATTATTGTATATTATTAAATATATTTTACAATGTATACATCTTGTATTTGTTAATAATATTTTATCTTAACTACTTGATTTTATTTCGTAATACAAATTGCTCATTTTTATCTATTTAATATATTATATTTTAACTTTTATTACAGATAATTATAAATAGTATACATAATTTTTTTATCTATAAGACATGAAAATCTGATATTTTAAAATATCTCTGACTTCTGACATCCAACATTTAAAACTCAACAAATGTTATAGAGGATAACCATAATCTACGAACATAGATTTTTTTGCATTATCCTCTACTGTGATTATGGCTTGTTATCCTCTACTGTGATTATCCTCTACGAACAGATGTTATAGAGGAAAATATTACTCGGTAGATCAATTATGGTCATCCTCTACTGTGAATTTCCTGAATAAGGCACTCCCCAAGTGACCCCTCAATGATACATAAGCATGACCCCTTAATTAAAAATCCATATTGAATCAAAAAATACGAAGTTGGGTCTGTATCAGTATCTAAGCAGGACTCCCGCACAGGACTAAAGTATGGATTAGTCAAATAGTGGTCCTTAAGAGAATCTAGTGAAACTAATATGGGTCTAATGGTGACTAATAGTTGTGCCCTCCTACTTAAAGCGTCCGCAACTCAATTCACAATTCCTGGTTTATGATTAAGGTGAAATATGTATTATTAGAAAAATGATGACCACATATCTTGCCTCCTACTTAAAATCCTTTAGGTTCTCAGATAACGCAATGTTTCGTGATCAGTTCAACATGAATCCCCATTGAATTAGATAATGTCTCCAAAATTTGAGAGATTGAACAATCCTACATAATTCAACATCATTAGTATTAAGATCGTGTCTCGTTCAATTTCTCACTAGAAAATGCAACTGGTCTTCCCTCCTGATAAAAAAAGCTCGTATATCAACATGAGATGCATCACAATCATTTTCAAAGACCTTATCAAAATTAGGCAATGCCAAAATTGGCATTTGTGTTCTCTTAATTTTTATTATATTAAATACTTATTCAACTTCTTGTGTCTATTTAAAATACCCTTCTCAAGAAAATTAGTGATGGTGCAATCATGGTGCTAAAGTTGAGAATTAATCGATGATAAAATGATGCTAACTCATGAAACCCTCTTATCTCGCTAATTGTCCTGAGGGTCGGCCAGCTTTTGATGGCTTCCACTTTTATCAGATCAACCATGATCCCATCGATACAATATAATCAAGGAATATCAAGTTGTCGGTTATGAATGAGCATTTCTTAAGATTTATTATAAGTGGTGATGTCTTAAGGTCTTTGGTACTTGTTTTAAATGAAATATGTGGCGTCAGGAATAACATTAAATTTTCTAATAAAAGGTCAGAGCAATTGTCTAATTGTATGCATAAATATGTTGGGTGTGTTCGATAAACCAAAGGGCATGACAAGCCACCCATGGAGTCCCCCTCAAGTCTTGAAGGTTTTCTTTCACTCATGTCGAATCCTAATTTAATGATATCCATTTCTAAGGTCAATCTTGAAAAAGATAATGGAACCGTGTAACATGTCCAATATATCATCAAATCTTAGTGTAGGAAATTGATATTTGATGGTGATCTTATTAATGTCCCTACTATCGACACACATTCTCCAAATTTTAGTTTTCGTTGGAGTGAGGTGTAGGGACCGTACATGGACTCATACTCTCTCTAAAACATCACTTAATAATTCTATCACTTGCTTATGCATCTACTCATACTTGGTGTCATGTGGTAGTGAGGTAAGTATGGTAGACTAGCGTTGGGTACTAAATCTATATGATATGAGTTCGACCCCTAGTGGAATCTCAGTCTCTGTTCCCACTTCTTTCCCTACTAGAATATATAACAAGTTAGAGTTTTTTAACAACTATTTCAAGTTCAGTGGCAGAGAGAACTAAAGCATGACATTTGTAGTAAGTTATATGGAACCTATGATGATCAACTTTTTAAGATAAACTCAAATCCTTTGGTTTATGGAATCGAATTTCCCTCTAAACTCATTAAGACCTTGAATCCCCTTTTCCTAACTCCAATCATTGTGCTCAACACTTTGGTTTTACTCGATTTGATGGGGGTTTTCAGGAAAATCAACATCTACAGGTGCTCGATATTCTCTTGGCTGATTTATGATAGGTCGTGGAACATTTCCCGCGGTGAGTGTGGTAGTGAGGATCTCCATTTGTTGTCTACAGTCATCTAAGGTAGTTTATTTTGCCTTTGATTTCTTGAGTTAGCCATGAAAGATCTCAAAATGAAAGGGGATGCAACTATTATACAATATGGATCTTATGTTGCGCTCTAACATGAAAATATATTATGAGGTATGCCGAAATGGCAAATTAATTTTTTTGGACAGTAATATAATATTTCGGAAACTAAAAAAATTTGTTATTTTATTTTTATTTAGAGAACCCAAAAATTGCCATTAACCAAAACCTTTAAGACAACCTATCTCTGATACAACTTAATGTAATCGTAATCACAGCCAATGGGATGAATGCAATGGGAAATAATAAACTTTAGCACTATGAGCCCTAGTCTGTATCATGGAAGGGGCATCAAAGGGCATAGATCTACGGGGCATGTTAGGGAGATTAATGGTTTCATAATTATCACTTACTAGCATCCACGAGAAACGAAGTGTTCATTAACTCCTTGTCTTAAATTTCAAGATAGTGTGACATCATTTTGACATCAATCATTTCAAAATCACGACTTAATTGCCTTTTTCAATTATCTCATAATTATTGTAGGTGTGTGCCTGATGAAGGCAATACACAACCACATAACATAATAAAAAAGCTT
Source organism: Platanthera zijinensis (assembly GCA_039513925.1). Classification (NCBI taxonomy): domain Eukaryota; kingdom Viridiplantae; phylum Streptophyta; class Magnoliopsida; order Asparagales; family Orchidaceae; genus Platanthera; species Platanthera zijinensis. The sequence goes on along the minus strand of CM077082.1, from coordinate 212,041,637 downwards.
CTTAAATTCTCCAATGATAAAAAGTATAGAAGTATGTAAAGCCCGAGGTAAAGGCCCACCGCTCTAGCCCATTAGGAAATACCTCGATTGTATGGTTTAGTCCTACATTGTGGTTGGGAATTAAGATGCCACTTCTCCTACATATAAATATGTGTACATGTATTTGTATTTTTTTATCATATGTGAAGTAATAAAATCTTTATATCCTGTACATTCTATCACATGGAATAAGAGCAAATCGAGTCCTAAAAACTCCTCTTGCCGAGAACCTCTCCATCTCTATGCCTTTGTTTAGATCCCTAGATTCCGCATTCAGCATGTCAATGTCTTTGGTTGGAGCACATCACAGCATATGTTCTGTGCTCACTGTTGTCGTTGTTAGAGCTCACAGCTACCTCCATTGATAGCTCTTGAGCATGTTGTATCCTCTTTTCATGAGCTTCCATTGATTAAACTGAACTCATATCGAGCTCCCATCGTCTAGTTTCTTGCTCTCGTAGACCAGTCTTCTCCGAGTTTTCATTGAAATCTCACTGAGCTCGCAGACTACAAGTTTCCTAAACACCGACCCCTGGAAAGCCTCTGGTCAGAGCTCGCCACTGGCTTGAGCTCTCCTACAAGATTCAATAAGTATTGTTTGGTGCTATTAAGGCTCTATTTGGCACGACAATTTGGGCATAGTGGGCCGTGGTTGTTTCCACTGCCCTGCCAAAAAGGAATATCAAGCCTAGCAGCGTGAACCGCCACTGACATGAAATCGTGAAATTCCTGCGATTTGGAATCGTGAAAAATATCCACGACTCCAAATCACAGGCTGCGATTCACGGAATTACTCTACGACTCTCCTCTGACGCCTCCCGTAGTAACGGAACTCCTTGACACCTCCCGCAATATTTTTCTTCCGCGACGAAGGATTCAGGCAGCAGAATCTGTCGGAGCCGCAGAGGGCAGAATCTGTCGGAGAAGTCGGCCCGCTGTGACATCTTGCCGGAGCTCTATGCCGGCATCACTCTAGCCCAGCTTGCTCGTGAAGGAGCGACCGCACCTGCCAAAGCTCCACACCAGTGTCATTCTTTCCCATCATGCCTCTACTTCCTGGTCATTTATGCCGACATTGGTCTTCCAAACCTATCGACCAAAAAATTAACCTAATAAAATTAGTGCTAGTGAAAGGGGATGATGTGCAGCAAGTTCATTATCACCATAAACATATCATCATTATCAATCTCTGTAATCCCTTATAAACTAAAGATTATTGATTTTAGAAAAAAATTGGGGCAAAACAAAGGGGATAGATCTCCGGTGAGCCCTCTCCTCGACTCTTTGAACTACACAAATTATTTTCTTGGCGAGAATGCAAAGATTGATTTTTAAATTAAGTTAAATGATAAAATAAAATTTCAAACAATAGTGCAAATGCCGTTCTTCCAAATAGTTTCACAGATTCTGCCACCACTCTGCAAAACAGCTGATTATTCCACCACTGCTTATCTAGTCGCCTCCACCCGCCAAACAGAATCTATATAGACTTGAGCCCACCAACTGGATTCAACAGGACCCGAAGCCCGCCATCTCCTAATGGCCAAAACCAGCCCTTAAGGTTAACATTTTTAAGACACAACATCTATTTGTAAGATGGGGACAAAATGTTGCTTCAGCCTCATTACCACTCTAGTCACCCTCAATCCCGCTCAAGTCTACGAACTCCGAGATGAGCTAAAGATCATCGCTATTTCTCTTATCAGGAAGAGCTTGTTGAGTGGGTACACTCGATGCACCGAACACTCAAAACTAAGGGCCTTTATCATCAGACTCACAACACACCTGGTTAAGCCTGTCGAGTAATAGCTTTGGGATAATGGTCGCGTTCAGTTTTGGATTTTGAATTCCATGGACAATGAGTCATTTCAAATGGCTATGCACCACGAAACTACATAGGCAATGTAGGATAAACTGAATGTTGCTACAATGGGAAAGATGGTTTCCAACACTTGTTTGATCTATTTAGGGACCTCCAAACTGTTGAACCTGATTCAGATGGTTACTTAACATTATTCTTTCAAAAAATTGTTGCAAGTTCTTTAGCATAATTAACCAAAAAAAATCTAGGTTAGTCATGATGTTTTTATGAGGTCATAGGACTCGAGTGCTTAAGAGAAAGCAATGCACATTCTTGCACATTGGATAAGATAGATAATAAAAATAAAATTAGCAGAACATGTGTCTCTATTAATGTCTCCATCATCTATCCATCAATCATTGATAGAAGAAAAATCGAGTAGTGGACAACCCCAAAGATAAGGATCATCAAATTTATATAGAATTAGTTATTTTTTCTATTTAGAAATTTAGAAACATAATTTCAAGTAAGTAATAATATGATAAATGGAGAAAATCGTGGAATACGAAGTATTATCAAGAAAATGACACTTGATCAGATTACTTTACCATAAAAACACACGGCAAGGGAATAAAATCACTCCATATTATGAAAAAAAATTAAGAGAGTTCAAAAGATATAAGATTGAGATATTAACAAATGATATAAGAAAAAGTTTGGATTTGATATTAATGAATTACTTACCAAATAGTTTGATTGGAGGCCATAAATTATTAATGTCATTGGCAACTCAAATAAAGTGGAAGATATTTATTAAACGGATGTCAAGACAATGTTCTTATGCAATATTTTGAATAAATGTATGCTAAGGCACCAAAAAGCATATATTACTTTGTGACAAAATCATAATACAAGGTACTAACCTTCAAGAAGGCATTATATGGTTCAAACTAAACAGCAAGAGCTTGGAATAATCGTACTAATAAACATTTTTCAAGATATTGATTTTGATTAGTGCCACAAGAACACAATTTACTCCCAGGTTAACGGGAAAACCAATTCTCCCATAATTGCCTTGGTAAAATGCCTTCTTAGGCTCTTTTTGGCAGAGCAATTTAGGAGTGGTGCGCCGCTACATTTTGAATTGACCCGCCAAACTGCAAAATCAAGGAATAGTGGGAAAATCCACCGCTCCCAAATCGCGTAAAAAGCACAATTTCAGTCGTGATTTCGACTTACGATTTTGCCACTGATTCTTGCGCGTTTACAATTTCTAAGCCTTTGTTGTTTACTCCAAACCATATATTTCATTCTTAAGCCTTAGCACCTTATATTAGGATTTTCTCACAGAGTAATGTAGGTATTTTAGTGGTTTACCACACACTTCTTCAAAAAATTGCATAAAGAGGATGACTTGCGTCCAATTGATATATTTTCTACTTTATTTGAGTTGCTAATGATATTAATAATTCATGGCTTCCAATAAAACAACTAGGTAAGAAATTCATTAATATCAATTTCAAACAATTTCTTATTTTATTTGCTAATATCCCAACCATGTACCCTTTTGAACTCTCCTTTGGAATTTTCTTCACAATATAGAGTGATTTTACGCCTATTGTCATATGTTCTTATGGAAAGTAGTCAGTCCAATTACCATATTTCTTGATCGCACCACATCTTCCATTGTTTTATCCATTTATCACATTATTTCTTTTTGAAATTATGTTTCTAAATTAACAAAAAGGAAAAAATAATGATTAATTCTCATTGATTCTACATAACTTTAATAGACTCCTTATCTTTTGGGGTTGTTCACTACTAGATTTTTCTTATATTGACGACTGATTGATAGATGATGGATACATTAGTGAAGTTACCAGTTATGTTGATTTTATTTAGTTTGTTGGGGAAGCATATGCATTGCTCTTTCTCTTGAGCACTTCAATCCTATTAACTCTTTTCATAAAAATCAAGCCTAACATAGATTTTTTACTTAATTTGGCTATACAACTTGTAGTCATTTTACCATGGGAAGCATTAAGGCGTAAAGGAAACATGAAGACTAAATGCAAGCTTGCACCTGACGAAGGCATAAAACAACCACACAACCACATCTTATTTTAAATAATCATTACCAAACATTAATTCATATTCTTGAACAGACTCTTCAAGCATTCTACTCATCATCCAATCATTTATATCGTCTATATCTTTTAAGAAAAGGGATCAATGAGATAACTTGCATCATTACAATGCTCCAATGCTCGATTATTATACACAAACAATAAATCATTCAAAAGTTGTTGAGTTGTTAAATATTTTCTTTCTTTATTTCGAAAAAAAATTACAACATAAATCTCGCCCAAGCATTTTTTATACTTCAAAGGCATAAGAAAGCGCAAACCTCTAAACCTAGTGAGTCTTGGCCCCAGGCACACATTTAACCACATAGAATTGAGCAATGTTCCAAAGAACCCTCAAATCTGAAATGCTAAACTTTTGCCCACTCAATGCTTCTTATGGTGTTTTATTTTTAACACTTCTTTTTGGGCATTAATTAGACAGGTACAATACACATTCTACAACTTCAACATAGAATTACTTTTGCAGTATTTTTTTACTTATCAATCTACATCCCATGTTGACACTTGATATATCCTTTCTTTCAAAATAAGAGTCCCTCAACGAGCAATTTAAATATATGTATCTTTATTTACTTTGTCTTGCATCTTCTATTTTCTCAAATTTACAACTTATAACTCATATGAAATCATACTTGTTTTCCTAACTGACAACTAAAGAATATCAATAATTATATAAACGGTAGGTGAGGTAAAATCAAAAGGCTTGAAGCATCGAATATTGATGTGAAAATCATGTAACCTTTTAAATGTAAATGAATGTATTGGTAGGTCTTCATTAAAACATGAGGTGTTCCTAACTCAAAGTCTATATTTGTGGAGCCAAAATTAAACTTTACCTTGGGAAAGCATATTATGGACAGGGACATGGGAATAGAAACCTAACTGATATTACTCTATATATGCTTTATTTCGCATGCATTTTTTACATTTTTTGAAAATTTATTACTTTTAAGATAATTAAAAAAATTATGACAACATTATGATTCAACTCTAGTTGGCCGGTTGAACTCTGAACCTTTCCTTCCCTCAGTGCAATGACCGATGTAATTACTAAAGCTTAGTGACTTCCTTCCTCATTCAAATTTGAGATTCAGTTCATTTTGCATTTGTATACATCATTCATGGTTATCAAAAACCACAAGTATTCATCATTTATGGTTATCACTTATCACCAAGCATTGGTATCCATCATCCATAGTTACTCACTAACTAAAAGTATCTATTTGGAACTTGGGTTGTTACAAGCATATCCATTGTCATTTGATTCATCTCTGAATAACAAATCAAACTGAATGAAAGTCGATTCGGATGTCATTTGCAATTATCATCTCGACAACATCAAAGATATTGTTCATCTTGGTTCATCTTAGCCTATACTAAGATAAATTGTACTATTTTATCATTTTTTATAGGTGGCCTATAAACACTTCTCTGAAGGCCACTCATTTCATGACTACTCCCACCAGAACATGCTTAACTATGGAGTTTCCAACACAACTCCATCACTTGCTCTTAAAATATGTTTTTGGTATTTAGGATTTTGTATTATTATTTAAGTTCAATAACTTTTCCTCGTATTTTGATATAATATTTGGTTCATTCTGTAACTATATTCATCATTTATGGTTATCACAAACCATAGATATTCATTAAATGTGGTTATACCAAACCACGAGTATCCATCATTCATGATTATCACTAACCATAGATATTCATCATTCATTATTATAACTAACCATGGGTATCCATCCACAACTTTGGTTTTTACAAAACTCATGATCATCCAACATAATACACTATTGGATTTTGTTTTAACCTTGTGTAATAACCCCAGTTCATTGGTCAATGGAACATCAAATTTCAATATCCAATGACAGAATAGAATAACACAGTATAATAATCACGGATTGATTGAACCAGAAAAAATGTGGATACTCGCAGCAAGCAATTTGGTGACTCGAATTGTCCAATCATGAAAAAAACAATTGAATTGGTAGCAACTTACCGGCAATCCAAAAATAACAACCACCTTTCCTTGAAAAATGGTATTAAGAAGGGCATAAATATGTATCTAACTTAATTGGCTCAAGTAGTAGGTATGAAAAGGATTCTAGAGAGGAGAGTGAAAGTTCCTTGAAGATTTCGTTGATGGGGGTGGTGGAGAACTTGGAGGAAACACCTTCGTCCCAACCGCGGGCTTTCTAGAGGGTCGTGCCCTGAGCGGCGGAGACAATATTGGTCCAGTGGAGAGCGAAGCAAAGCTCCTTGAGCACTAGATAGACCCGGTAGTGGCTGCTTCACCGCGGAGGAGAGACGCCTCCACCAATACGGTATACCTTAGGCTCTATTTGTTTGGGCATTTCGCTGCTCCATTTTGGGAAAACGCCACCAGAAGGAGTGTAAACAAATGAATCTCCTGCGATGTTTGTTTCGTTTCCACCCACCTGCCTTGAGAAATGCCCCCAAAAGATCGGTTTGGAGCAACCACCTCCTCCCTCCGATTCAAACACCCCGTTTCTACCTGCCGGATTGACCCGCCACCGCTAAACAAAATGAAGCCTTAGAAATGCCGATCCCATTTTCCGAATTTGCCTCTGGATGATTATTGCACTTAGAACACAAGCAAGCTGATGCATACGAACTGAACAAGCATCCGTTTCAGAAATTAATTATTTAATCTATTAATTAAAAATATTTAAAATTTAATTTTTAAATCTACCTTTTAATCGAAATTTTTTTGGTACTTTTAACATATGTATTAATTAGCATGAGATTAAATACTACCTTTCATTCTTGCAAAGGACCCACATCTTTATTTTGAAATGCCTCTTCTCCTTCTTCTTGCTTGGGCGCATTGTTTCCCTTTTTTGGATACTGTACGAAAGCTGTCATTTTAACAATTCTGACTTATTTTTTCTCTTCTACCGTCTTCCTTTTAGCATTTTGTTGGTATTAAACCTATATCATTCTCGTATTTAGCCATAGTAAACTGCTATGAACAATAGATACAGATCAAATATGGCCATAAAGGCTAAACTAGATACAGTTCAAATACTAATACTGATGATTTTAAACTTGTTTTTTCTCCTCTACGTTGTTTAGCATTTTTTTTTGTTTTAAACCAACATCATTCTCGTATATATATGTAGTCGAGTTTTGTGAAGTATAGATTTAGATCAAATACGGTCGTAAAAGGGTATACTAGACTCTCTTCTTTCGGCTAGAGTGATTAAGGATATTACCATATTTATTATTGCACTATAATTGTTTAGTTTACATACGACCCTATAAGTGTTATGTACAACCGTATTTGTTGAAACCAGGATTCGACTTTTGTGGAGTTCGAACCCTTGGGAAATGGGCGATCGCACACTTACTTCTCTCTCACAAGCTCGGACAACCAAAGACTTAGAATGAGGAAAAGACCCAAGGCTCCATCACGGAGGTCTCATCACACACCTGAAAGATCTTAGAGCGCTTCCCCTCCTTAGTCAAGTGCTGAGCAAAGGATACCTCAAAAAGCGCAAGAAAACTAGGGAACAAGTAAGCATGCCTTCCGTGGTACCCCCTTGGGTCTATTTATAGTTTTTTGAAAATGGTTTACCAACAACCAACCTCTATTATTCCAAACAGCTATATGCAACCCCACTAGGTCTGCCAATAGTGCAACTCCGCTGTTTTGAGGGGCTAAATGCAGACCTCAAAGGGCATCCAGGTAATTTTGTCTCTGGACCCCACTGGGCAAATGGTCTATGAGAGCACCACTTACCTGAAGGGGAGAATGCGGGGAGAACAATGCATTTGCCTCCTTGATTCTCTCTAAAGGGCGAGTGCCTAGCTGGGCGACCATTCGCCTAGCTCGGCGAGAACTTGTCTTGCATGCGGGCTAAGGCGCAAGATCTAGGCAAGTGCTAGATGAAGATGGCACTCGCTGAAGGACCCATCTACTCCTCTTTAGGCTGTGTGAATGCCCCTCATTAGGCATTGGGCGAGTACAGGCAAGACTACCTCACTCGCTTATCTGGTAGGGCCCACTCATTGAATATGGGGTTGTACACAATCCCCGCTCTTTGTGAGCTTTAACAAAGCTCGGAAAGAATCATCCAACCCTACATTTTTGATGAGTGGATACTGACCTGGAAGAGAATCTCTTGCGGGTCCCTCCATAACTCTATAAATATCTATACATGGGAAGATGGCCCTTGCCCTTTCAGTTTCTCTAGGTTCTCACCTCCAATACAATGTCGCTTTCCAAGGAAGCTTTAGATCGTCTCAATGTTGTCCAAGACAAGAACAAAAACTCAATGGGCTCACTCTCCCCATGAATTTCCCGAAGTGCCCCAGGCTCATTCCCGAAGATAAAGAAGGCAAAAGTGATCAGGCGTGACTTGGCCAGGGCTGAATCGACATCGCAGACTCCATCCCATTCTGAAATTCCTCAAGTATTATCACTCACCTTTTATTCGTTTGCGAGATAAATGTAAATCCATCGTACCTGCTTGTAGATCCCGCCCACAGAGAAGGAAATTGAGGAGGCGAGTACTGAACCGATCTCGTTGGGGAATGGGTATGGCCAGATGTCCCATGAGATCACTTTCCCGATTATACTGGATGTTCCCTTACGAGATAAGTGTAAGTTCTTTTTTATTCACTCGCCTTTTAACAATGTGCTTACCTTTGTTTTTTACCACTCCCCCCTTTGGGACCCTGGGACTAGGTACTGCGACGCCAAAATCTCCTTCTCATAGACACCCATGGATCCCGCACCGAACCTTCCGCCCCCAGTAGTCATTATTTTAGACCTTCCTTCCCGAGATTATGTTCCCACCACTAAACCATCAGCCTTTCCTCCTGGGTGCGGGTAGGTGAGTATTACCTTCAACACTCCCTTCGAGGGGCGGCCCGACACATCTCGCCAACCTATCGACAAGGATACGAGTACGGGTCGAGGTAATAAATCATATTCGCCTTCTATATAAAAGCGAGATAAAAAACTCATCTGACACCACTCACTCTAAGTTACCGAAAGGTATCGTATACCGATGTTGATGTTGATAAGAAGGAGATCTCACTTATCCCTTCTCCAAATTCAATTGCCGACTACATAGGTGATCCAAAGGATGCTAAGGGGATGAAACAGGAGCTGGTCGAGATACTATGGAAGCAATTCCTACTACTATGCGAGAAGTCCAATCAGATTCATAAAAACCGAGACTCTTTCGAAGAACAGATTCTCAGCTTGGAGAATAGCTACAAACAGTTGATTGCCAACTTGGGAGGAGAAATAAATAGCGGGATGGACTATCCCGGCCTCCACATCGCGAGAGCCGTAGATCAACTACACCTCGCTCAATGAGAGCTAAAGACCATTCGCTCTATCCAATATTCTCGCGCGATGCCCAGGGTGGGGAGGGGAGGCCGGGGACAATAGTAATGGCCCCTAGTGGGCCTACTAACACTCGCCTTCCCACGCATTAGCTTTAACTGTCTATAATAACAAAATAACTGTCGGCCATCTGCCGAGTACGAATGATCTGCTAGGACGATATATTATTTTAACCTTATTTCTCTTTCTTGCTTTCTGCTGCCGCGCTTGCTTTACTTTCTTAATTTTACTTGGTGATGCTTGGTTTATTTTGCCGATGAGTACGGAGACGCGAGATCTCGCCAAGATTTAAGGCGGGATCTGGGGCGAGATCCAATAAATGTGCTATCCACACATCTTTTTTTACGCCTGGATTATTTTCCACATGAAATTTTCTATAAATAGAACACTTACCTACCGCATTAGTCATCACCTTCAATAGCTTTTACCTTCTCTTGCCATTTTTCCTTCTCTTGCACTCGCACTTTCGCTTCTCTCCCCCTCTTTACAGGTGAGATGTCAGGGGAAGGTGACGAACGAAACAAGTGCGCAGCTGAATTCGCCGATCATTCATTCTAGAATTGCAACATGTCAAAAGAAGAGTACCTCACGCTCGTTGATCTCTACATCTCGCCAGGTTTCACTGCGCGACATTCATCAGTTAATGAGGCGATCAACAATTTCTCGCCTTTCGAACTTGCCATCCCTACTGAGCACTTTGAAGTAGGACTCTGCCTCCCCCTATGGTTTGAGGTTCGCCAAGCCCTGTGCCATTTCAGCATAGTTCCCTCTCAGCTAAACCCCAACTCCATCGCACTGCTTGTAGCATTCGCTAGCTACTTGCAATCGGAGTGGATTGAATTCAGCCTCCCCATCTTCCACAAGCTTTTCAACTTTCGTGCCAAGAAGGATGGGATCGATTTCTTCTCAGGCAACAACCTTAAGGCGAAAGGTCTCGCCAACATAAATCACAACTGGTTCAAGAAATTCGTCTTCATCTCGAGTGATTTCGGTGACCTCCCCCTCTCGGTAGTCCAACAAGAAGAATCCACCTACCACTCGCCATTTCTCGGCAGGCACGAGTCCAAGCTCCACCAATTCCACCTTGAGAGGGACTTCGACGTTCCCTACCTGAGAAGGATTATCGACTCGCTCCCCCCAGCTCCTTCCTGCGAAGGTAGTTCTCACATTCGCTCCTTATTAAAACTAACTAGATTATACTAACCTTTCCAACTTGTGCTGGGGTGCAAGACCTTCCCCTAAACCATCCGTCCTCGAGCGGCATGAAAATTTCTGCAGAGATAGCTCGCGTCGAGGCTGCCAATGCGGCCTGCAGAAGCTCATCAAAATCACTGCTGAGATCAAGCGGCAAAGAGTAAAAACCTGAAATGCTTCCATCTCTGCCTCCTCCCAAGAAGCCAGTAACTGCCGAGAAGCAAGCCGCTGCCGAGAAGCCAACTACTTCCGAGAAGCCAACAACTACCGAAAGGACAATAACTACTAATCTCGCCAAGGGTAAGGAGATCGTTTTAGATTCTACTGTGAATGATGTTGGTGGCATAATGGGTAAGGAAGTAGGCAAGGTCGGTGGGACCTTGGTAGCGAAAGAGAAACCAAAACCACAGGGCCAGAGGAATTTTTGCCTTTGCGAGAGGGTACATGATGACGTCGGCGAGCCCCTATTGGTCTGGGACCGGGAAGCCATAGGGCCTCCATCTATACTATATTACCCTCTTGACAAGAGGGCGAGATGGTCTTAGGTTAGGCCTATGCATTCTCATTACAACATGCATAGGTTGGACAACACCGCTCATTATGATAAGGCGATGATGAAGTCACTCTCCTACGAGAGCACGCGGGCTTAACTACGTGCCACCGAGCTCACCCATATGTCAGCTTGCCGCGACATCCGCCTCTAGTGACAACTAGTGGATGTTAGTGAGGCGCGGTCCAAGCTCTGTAAGGAGGTGAATAATTTGAAGGAGAAACTAGAAACCTCCAAGAAGGATCTTTTATTGCGAGAGACTGGAGTGGTAAGTTCTTTCTCTCTTGCTGCACATTTGCTGCTCTTTATTCTTGCTCTAACCATTGGCTTCTTTGCAGGATGCCGCAACTGTCTCCACAAAGGATGCCCACATTTCCCATCTTGAGGATGAGAACCAGCGAATAAGGGACCAGAACTAACAATGGATTGACTCGCTGATCCCTCCTCCCCCGAGCGAAAAGGAGGCTCTACTATATACATCACGTGAGGTGGAGAAGATGATGCAGGAGAATGCCATTATGGCATCCAGACACGTTGTTGGGTCCATTGCCCACAATTTCCTAGATTTGGATAAGCCAATCATGTCAATGATATACATAAAGGTGTATTTGATGTGTACCTAAGTTCATGCATGCAGGTTTGTCCTTGCAATAATGATGGGATAGGCAGCCTAAGTGGCTAGGTCAAGTTAACACTAACCGAAGGTGTGGATAGACAAAAATCTATCTAAGTCCACATGTATTGAGTGAAGTTCATTCACTCAACGCCAGATTACTTATAACAAGTAGTGGAGCCTGTACAGTTAGAGCCAAAGTAGTGGCAAGCAGAGAAAGTGGCTAAGCCTATAGACATTGAGTGAAGTTAACTCACTGAACGCCATACAACAAAATATTATGAGATAGGCTGAGATAATCATAGCCTAAGAGGAAGCAGAGAGAATTGTGGCCAAGGCCACATGCATTGAGTGAAGCTTACTCAACGCTATAGCTTCATAATCGTTGAGTATAGCTTAGTCAGTCAAAACCACAGAAATTATGTGTTGAATTTTGACTAAGTCCATAGGCATTGAGCGAGGTAAGCTCACTCAACGCCAAGTGTTAAAGCATTGACTGATACCCATCCAGTTAGATCCAATGTTTTCAAACACAGAAATTTGGCTAAGTCCAAATGCATTGAGTGTAGCTCACTCACTCAATGCTAGATAATAGAAGTAAATCTGTTAAGTACTTTGTCATTGAGTGAAGCTAACTCACTCAACGCCAAGTAGCAGAATACTGCCCAAGTACTTTGGTGTTGAGAGATGAAGGCTCACTCAATGCCTAAGAAGTAGAGATGTTTTTCTAAGGCCAAAAGCATTGAGTGCAACCCGAGGTCCATAGGGATCTTGAATAAATGAGTGAAGACTCACTCAACGCCTATTGGCAGAAAGTTTGCCTATAATTTAGCATTGTGTGTAGCTTACTCACTCAACGTCTTGATAGACAGAATTCTGTCTAAGTATTTTGGCATTGAGTGTAGCTTACTCTCTAAATGCCTATGCTAATGTTGCTTGATTTTTTGGTTAAGTCTAGATGTTGACATCAGTAAAGTCAACAGAGTTCAAATAAAGAGCAGGGAAGCTGCAGAACATGATAAATAGTGCCAGAAAGTTACTACACATCTTCTTCCATTAAAGCAAGGTGCAACTGGCTGCTGCAGGCAGTCCCCACTACTGTTTGGGGCCGTTTATTGGCGAACTACAAAAGGAAGAGATTGACCAAGACACAAATAACTTTTAGGGCTTCAATTTTTGCGACTAGACATCAACTTTGTTGGAACCCTATTACTAATTTGGGCTAGGATCACTATCATTTGTTTAGGATGATTAGTTTGACCTAATATGTATAGTCTAGGCTCATCGGTTATTTCCAGGGTTATTGCCTCAAGAGGAATTCCAGCAGATATTCAGGTCGACAAAAGCAAAGTTGCGTTCGATGAATGTCGATCTCAGATCGACGAACTCAGAGTTCTATCTCTGAGTTTAGCTCGACAAAAGCTGAGCTCAGGTCGACAAACTCTGACCTCAACTCTAGAGCTTAGATTGACGATAGCCAAGCCCATTTCGATGAATGACATATTTAGTTCGACGAACTCCAAGCTCAGGTCAATGAAAAGTTTACTGAGTTCGACAAATTCCATAGTCTGCTCAACGATTTTAAGGATTCAGTTCGACTAATTCTTTGCAGTATCCAGGCAGTTTTATATTCAGAGGTAGATTGATTTTAAATGGTGTAATTGCAGTCAGTTACACTCTGATATTTAATGCTAAATTTTCTTAATGAATAGTCATTTCTGGCAGCATTAAATATGGAAATATCACAGAGTTATTATTCTAATTAATTACTAGAGCTATTAAGGAATGGTTTTATTCCAAATATTTGAATATAGCCGTTACAAATTCTCAGAGATTCTTCAGGCATTTCAAGGAATGTTTTCAAAATTCAAATATTTGAATTCTCCTCAGACATTCTATATATACTTTCAGAAGATTGTTGTTAAGGGGTTAATCAAAATATCAACAGATTAATATATATCAACATATTTTCTAATAGATTTTCTGATTCAGTCTTTGGTAGTGCAAATTCTTCAATCAGTCAATTTCAAGAAGGCCTACACCCTAAAGAAAAGTCTCCCTCTCCTAATCATAATCTCTACACAAATCAGGGGGAGCTTTTTGCTTACAACATCCACTAGTCTTCTCAGAGAATCTTGACATCATCACCCTTTTTAGTTTATTTCATAAACTGTGTACAAGGTTTCTAAATCCCTTCAAAAGTTATCTTTTGGTTTCTAAGTCTCCTGATCAAAAGACTTAAGCTTAGTTTTTGGGCATCTGATCAAAAGCTCAAAGGGTTGCTAGATCTCCCTTAAAAAATAGATCTTCTGGTAGCAGGATACCTGATCAAAAACCAATAGTGGATTCCTACCAGGGTGGTAAAAGAGTGGATGTACCCAGATTTATTGGGGAACCACTATAAAATTCCTTGTGTCATCTAGGATTGTTATTGTTCTTATTTATATACTGTGATTTTTTGCTTTATATATACATGTTACTTACTTTAAATCAACTATAAAAATAAAATAAAGATTTAAAATACAGTATTCACCCCCTCTAATGTAAAGTAAATTTATCCCTCACTTTCAATTGGTATCAGAGGCAGGTTCTTTGGTTTTACAGGCTAACACCTGAACCATAAGATCTGATAGATTTTTTTTTTACTTAGAAATTTATCATGTCACAAAATAAGGAATATTCAAGCACTAGACATCCTGTGTGCAATCTAAATAAGTTTGCACTATCTAAGGCAAGGATTAGACTTTATATGAACTCTATTGATGAGGATATCTATAACTCTATTTTGATAGGTCCACCTCTACCAGTGGAAACAACAAGTACCAGTGCTATACCACCTCCAGAATGGATAGAAGCCCAGAAGAAAGCAAAAATTACTGGTGCAAAGTCTATGAACATTTTAGCACAAATAATGTCAGATGATAATTTCAATAAGGTTGTTGAATGCACCTCAGCTAAAGTTATGTGGGACTCCCTCAATACAATGGTTGCTAGATCTGTTGATGAGAGAAAAGATAGAAGATCACACCTTATCTCTCAATATGAGAACTTAAAAAAAGGAGATTCTTAATTAGTTAATGAAATGTACAGAAGAATCAGTCTCATTATTAATGAACTGAATACCTTGGAGAAGGACATCACATTGACAAAAGTCAATGATAAGATCCTCATGTATTTTCCTAACACATGGGATTTATGGATCTGGCCAATCAAAGAAGCCAAAAGTTTAAATGAGTTTACAATAGAGACCTTGTTGGGCAAGCTCAAATCTTATGAGCAGCTCATCAAAACAAGGGAAGCTGAACAAAGGACTTCACCTTTAGTAAGGAAAGAGAAGAGCATAGCTTTCCTTGCAATAGAAGAAGCAGAAGTTCTTCTAGAAAATGAAGATCTTATAGGTCTCTTAGCTAAGAGATTCTAGAAAATGGAAGAAAAGACTTCAAGAGAAGATCTTCTAAAAACAATGACAAACCAAGGTATGACAAAACACCCACTAAAGAAATTGTGTGTTATGGTTGTAGGAAACAAGGACATATTTTTTCAGAATGTCTTGAGAATCAGAAGAATGATAAGAAGAAAGAGAAAGACTATAGGAAGCACTCCAACAAACCCTCTTATGGTAAACACAAACAGAAAGAGAAAGGTTTTGTAGCTGAAACTTGGAGTGAATTAGATGATGAGTCTTCATCTAGCACATGTGGAGATGAAGAAGATGCAAAGGCTAAGGAAGTATGCTTGATGGCAATCAATGCATCATATATTAATTCTGAGTCTAAATCAGAGTCTAAAGAAGATCAGGTAATCTCACACTTGATTTTACTTCAGATCAGTTTACAATAGATATTAAATTACTATGTTAAGATTTAATATAATATGAGAAGGAAATAAAACTTCTCAGAGATAAATTAACTGAATTAGATAAACTATCTTCTGAAAACATAAAACTTAAAGATGATATGAAAATTGGTTCTGAACAAATAGTTTTATTACAACACAAATTATCCGAGGCCAAAAAGTTTGAAGAATCGCTCAATGGGAGAAGCATCAAACTGATGGATATCACAAGCACAGTTAATGCCAGACTTAATGGTAAACTTAGCTTGGGAGATTCATCCAGTCAACCTCTCTTACTTCTGTAAAATATTTTGTCTACACCAGTAAAATTTATCTCACCTATAGGAAAAGAAAAGTTAGAAGACTTAGATAAAGTTACATAAGTTTTACAAAAGAATAAAGAAAATCAAAATAAAATTTTTTCAGAAAAATTATGTTCAAAATAATTCGTCAAACTGAGCTCGACGAAATAAATATTATTCATCGAACAGAGAATGACAAATTATAAATACAGGAAATGGTACTCGACGAAATCAATTTGATTCGTCGAACTGTGATTGACGAATGTGGAATGCAAAGAATGAACACTATTATTTTGTGAATGGAGCTCGATGAACTCACTTCCATTCGTCGAACTCAGCTCGACGAACTCAATAAAATTCATCGAACCCAGCTTTTCAAAACAGAAATTTTAATTCTTTTTAGGAGTATAATCAAACGCAAGAATTTATAAATCCTTTTACTCAGTGGATCATCCCTCCTAAGAAATATCATCCACTTGGTTATAAGGATCAACCAAAATGTTCTTACATTTTTAATTATCTTTATGAATGAAAGCTAAGATCATCAATAAGCTGGGTCAAAACAACTAATTTGTTTTATGCTGGAAAGGAACTATCCTACCATAGAGAAACAGTAGTATTTGGATAGTGGATGTTCAAAACATATGACAGGAAGCAAAGCAAACCTGAGTGGCTTCAAAGTAAAGCTTGAACTAAAAGTCATTTTTGGAGACTCCAACTATTGACAGACAGAAGGCTATGACAATATCAAGGTTGGAGTAGTTAAATTCAAGAAGATAGCTTATGTGAATGGTCTCAACATAACCTCATCTCCATAAGTAAGTTATATGATGAAAGTTATCAGATATCATTTAATAAGTCATTATGTTTTATTACTTCTGATAAAAATAAAATTGTTTTAACTGGAATTAGATAAGGTAATATTTACTTAGTTAATTTTAACTCTGCTAATTCAGAAATTTGTCTATTTAATCAAATAAGTAAAACAAATGAATTATGGCATAAAAGATTAGGACATAACAACCTTAGGACTATTTCTAAACTATCTAAGGACAATCTTGTTAGAGAACTACCTTTTGGTTCTTACAAGAAGGAAGGACTTTGTAGGGCTTGTCAATTAGGCAAGAAAACCAAAAACAATTTTAAATCCATTTCTAAGAGTGATTCACCTAGGATTTTGTATTTGCTATATATGGGACTTTTTGACCTATTGTAGTACAATGTTTGGGAGGAAAGTCTTATACTTTAGTGATTATTGATGATTTCTCTAGATTCACTTGGGTGTTCTTTTTGATAAATAAGTCAGATAACTTTAAAGTTCTTACAGAATTTCTTAGTAACATCAAGATTGAGTACTCTACTCAGATTGCAATGATCAGAAGTGATTATGATACTGAGTTTGAATCTCTTCTGATGAAAGAATTCTGTGAGAAAGAAGGTATCAAGCATTGTTTTTCTGCTCATAGAACTACTCAACAAAATGGGGTAGCTGAAGAAAAAATAGAACCATAATTGAATCTGCTGGAACATTACTTGTAGATGCTCACTTACCCCTATCCTTTTGGGCAGAGATAGTAAGCACAACAAACTATGTTCTTAATAGATGTCTCATACATAAAATAAAGGGTAATACTCCCTATGAATTACTTAAATCTAAGAAACCTAAAGTTAACTATTTTAAAGTTTTTTGTTGTAAGTATTACATTCATAACAATAATAAGAAACAATTAAGGATATTTGAAGCCAGAGCTGCAGAAAGAATATTTCTTGAATATTCTCAAGTCAGCATGGCTTATAGGGTCTTTAATAAGTCAACCCTTAAAATGAAAGAATCTGTGCATGTTTCTTTTGATGAAACTAATATGTTTTACAAGGAGAGAGATATCTCTACCATAAAATTTTTTCAAGTACGAAATCTGTGTGAGAAACTGGATGATTTAATCCTAACACAAGAGGATACGTTACATCCTTCTCAACAAATTACTGAAGACATTGATGAAGAAAATTCAGAAATTTATGCTGAAAATATTGTGGCTAATGAAATTACACTAGAGGAATTAACACCACAAATAGTTAAACAACCAACTCTACTTGTTGATCTTGTCATACTTAGAGATCACCCTAGATATCAAGTTATTGGAGACATATCAACTGGTGTTCAAACAAGGAATCAATTGAATCAAGATCAGATACATGCTTATTTTATTTCTCAGATTGAACCTCAATCCATCAAAGATGCAGAACAAGATCCCCACTAGATCATTGCAATGTAAGAGGAACTGAATTAGTTTGAGAGATATAGAGTTTTGGATTTAGTTCTAATACCCAAAGATTATCCAATCATTGGAACCAAATGGGTCTTCAAAAATAAGTTGGATGCTCAAGGAGTCATTGTAAGAAATAAAGCAAGATTGGTAGCTCAAGGATATTCACAGGAGGAAGGCATAGACTATGATCAGAATTTTACTCCTATTCTAAGATTAGAGGCTATCCGAATTTTTCTTGCATTTGTAGCATTCAAGAGATTCAAGGTATATCAAATGGATGTGAAGAGTGCTTTTCTAAATGGAGAGCTCAAAGAGGAAGTTTTTTTAGAACAACTACCCAGTTTTATCTCTCCAACTCACTCTTCTCATGTTTTAAACTTAAAAAAGCTCTTTATAGTCTTAAATAAGCTCCAAGAGCTTGGTATGAGACCCTTGCTAGTTTTCTTTTAGAAAATAAATTTAGTAGAGGCATGGTAGATAAAAATTTATTTGTTAGACATCATAAATCTAAAATCTTACTAGTTCAAGTATATGTTTGACGGCATAATTTTTGGTTCTACTGATTCCAAACTTTACAAAAGGTTTTCTGACCTAATGCTTTCAATGTTTAAAATGAGTAGAATGGGTGAATTTTCCTACTTCCTTAGTTTATAAGTGAAGCAAACTCGTAATGGTATTTTTATGTCCCATCTAAATGTGCTAAAGATCTAATTAAAAGATTTGGGATGTCAAATGCCTCAGCTATGAAAACAACCATGCCTCTAATATTGTAGTTGATAATGATGAACATGGTAAACTTGTTGATCAGAAAACATATAGGTTTATTGTTGGGTCCTTATTATATTTAATAGCTAGTAGACCAGACATTATGTTTGCCACCTGTATTTGGGCTAGGTTCCATGTAAATCCTAAAGAACCTCATCTAATATTAGTAAAAAGGATTTTAAGATAAATAAAATGTTGCCCTAATCTAGGACTCTGGAATCCAATAGAGTCAGAATTTGAATTAACTGGATTATCAAATGCTGACTATACTGGATGCAGAGTTGACATAAAAAGTACATCAGGAACTTGTTAGTTTCATGGTGATAGGCTTGTGTCATGGTTTTGCAAAAAGCAAACATCTGTTTCTAGTTCAGCTGCTGAAGCTGAATACATTGCAGCTGGTAGTTGTTGTTTACAGATTTTGTGGATTCAAAATTAGTTACTACATTATGGATACAACTTAAATAATTCAATAATATTTTATGATAATACCAGTACAATATAAATTGCACAAAATCTAGTCCATCATAGTCAGACTAAGCATATAAAAATAAGACATCATTTTCTTAAAGATAATGTAAACAAAAATAAATTAATCTTGTTTTCATTTCTACTGATTTACAAAGGGCAGATGTTTCACTAAAACCTTAGATGTGTTGGATCCATAGTTTGGATTTGGGCTAATTTCACTAATCTAGGTTAAGTCAAGACCCACATTGTATAGCCAGGGTCTAGTCTAGTGTCTTAGGTGTTAGTTAGGTCAACAACTCAATGAGACAAGACCAAGACATCAGAGACTTAGAAGACATCAGAGTTTGAACAAGGCAAAAATTTGTCTAAATAAAAAGTCATTCGACGATCTCTAAAGAGAGCACGACGATCTTCGTTTTGCATTCGACGATCTCAGAGTTTAATCTCTAAATGCTGAGATCGACGATCGCTGAACTTAGTTTGACGATCTCTGATCTTCTTTCAGGATTGAGATCGACGATCAACCATCTCAGTTTGACGATCTTGAAGCCCAGTTTGGAAAGGAGAATTTCAGTTCAACGATCATAGGGCTCAGCTCGATGACAGAGGATGTTTGAGTTCGACGATCTCAGGACCAGATCGATGATTACTGCCAAATCAACATTTTATTCCCTCCAGTTATTGTTTTCCTTATTGACTGATTATTATATTGCTTATATGACTCTGAGTGATTAATGCATATATTCTTTGAATATAGCCGTTCCTTGGCAAGCATTAATTACTGGTATTCATAGAGTTATTATACGGCCATTCTCGGGACAGTTAGGGAAATAAGTTAATTCTCTTATAGCCGTTGCACAAGTTCCCGTGATTCCTGCAATCAATCAATGCGTGCCATTTCAAATTCAGTTTGGAATTATTCAAAGAAAATATACTCAGAGAATAAAAGTGATAGAGATTATTATTCAGCAAGGTAAAACAGATAGATTTTGACAGAAAACACAAGACATCAAGAAAAAGAAGAACAACTTTCAGTTCTTCACACAAATGTTCATCCAGGAAGCCTGTAGAGACATTCATCTTCAATCAGTCTCAGCTTTCTAGAATTCAAGACCTATACCCTGTACAAGTATTTGGGTTCCTGAACCAATCAAGATCATCAGGATAAGCCTTGACTCCATCAGGATCACTCTCAAGTATTCTCTCATTTGCATGAGAAAAGATAAGACAACTCAACTCTTTCTTTCCCCCTCTGTGTACAGGGTTCTTACTCCCTTCAAAAGTAATTCTTGGTTGTGAGGTTTCCTGATCAAAAGACTTCAAGTGGTTTTACGGTACTTGATCAAAATCCAAAAGGGTTGCAATATCTCCCTAAAAATAGATATTTCTTGGTGGCAGTCACCTGATCAAAAACCTGAGAGTGATTCCTACCAGGGTGGTAGAAGAGTAGATGTACCCAGATTTGGGGAACCACTATAATTTCTTATATCGTCTGGTTGCTCCTTTTTTTTGTTCTTGCTGTTAGCTGTGATAATTAGAATATCTCTCATGTCATCCTTTGTTTTTATTATTTGGTATCACTTATTTTTCACTCTGATATAAAATTAAAATCAGCCAAAAGATTTTTATACTCTATTCACCCCCCTCTAGAGTAGATCTGAATAACCCCCTCCTTTCAAGATGAAAAGAAACATCATTTCTTCTTAAATTAGTTAGGCATGATTAATGGAAAGCCATTAATTTGATTTTTGTTCTGATCTCGACGAATTGGATACCTTTCGTCAAACAGAGATCGACGAACTGTGAAATTTTCATATGACATTCGTCGAATGGAGATCGACGAACTGTCTTTGTGAAATTTTCGTCGAACAGAGATTGACGGATTATTTTCATGTACATTTCATCGAACGGAGCTCAGCAAAATGTATTTCCTTTTACAAAACTTTCATCGACCGGAGATCAATGAAATGTATTTATTTTGAGAATTTTCATCGAACAAGAGTTCGAGGTTTTGTTTTTCGTTGGACAGAGTTCGCCTTTTCAACTTCTGAAAAATTATAATTAGGTTTTCATCAAACTCTATCCCGCACTTTCTCCATTTTCCCTTGCACTTGATCTCTCTATTTTGCAGGCAAATGACGATTTCTCAGGAAATCCTCTCGGCCATGAAATTCGATGTTGGTTTCGACATCGACCTGGAATCTCTCAATCATTCAGAGCAAATCTTCCAGGATATTTTACATCTCTTTGAAGCTCAGAATCTACAAACTTTCATGACCACCAGAAAAAAACTTCCAGTTGCAGAGATCAAATAATGGGCACATACAGCCAAGATTCAGGATATTTCAAATATTATTGGATCTATTTCAGGAAATCAGGTTCCTCTCACTCCTAAAATTCTTTCTGAAGTTTTTGGTTTTGTTAATGGTGAAGATGAGACATCTAGTTCTGAGTTTGATGAAATGCTTGAAAGGTTGGGTCATTCACAAGGAAACCCTAACCATTTACTGAAAAAGAATTTTTTAATTGAATAAGAATTTTTTAATTGAATATAAATTCTTAGCCGATATTGTTGGTAAGGTTCTGCTAGGCAAACATTCTGCTCATGATTATATAACCAGGCACCAGTTTCTTTTGATGAGTGCCTTGGTTATTCAGAAGTTTATGAATTGGGGATCAATCTTGTTTGATTCCATTAAGAAAAAGATTAATAAAAAGGATGTTGGTTATGGCAGAATCCTGGGGATATTCTTATAGGCTAAGTGTCCTGAACTTTTGGTCTCCCAGACCATTTATATTAATTCTTCAAAGAGACTAACCTTTGCCCTCTTTGGAAGATGGGAGAGGGTGATCCCTAAGCCATACATGGCTAACTCTTCTAGGAATACTTCTGAAAGCACAAGAGCTATTTTAGCCACTCTCACAACCCCAGAAGAGGTTCCAGCCCCTCCAAATTCTTCTCCTTTACCATTTCCACCTTCTCATAAACCTTTCTTATCTGTAGAGGTTCCATCCACTTCTTTCCATCCAGAATCCCCAACTCAACAACAATTATCTCTAGATCATTTAGCTTCTGTTGGGTCCATTGATCCCAATGTCCTGGATTTGAAGGACCAGCAAAACAATGTATACACATGTTGTGATCTGACTTGTGTTTAAGATTAATGATTGCAGATTGTCCTGATAAGCAATGATGGGATAGGAAGCATAAGTGGCTAAGTCAGGTAAACACTTACCTATGGTGTGGGCTGATAGAAATCTATCTAAGTCCACAGGCATTGAGTGAAGTTAAATCACTCAATGTCAGATGACTTATAGCACTGAGTGGAGCCTATACAGTCAAAGACATATAGTGGCAAGATGAGAAAATGACTAAGTTCACAGGCATTGAGTGAAGTCTACTCACTCAATGCCATACATCAAAATGTTGTAAGACAAGCTAAAGCAATAATAGCCTAAGTTAGAATGAGATGAAATGTGGCCAAGTACACAGGCATTGAGTGAAATCAACTCACTTAATGCCATGCTACTATAGAGAAATATGGCTAAGTGTTTTGGCATTGAGTGATGAAGACACACTCAATGCCATTCGGCAAAAAGGCTGTAAGTTGAACTAAGTTCAGAATTCGTCGAACTGAGTTCAAGGTTCATCGAGCTCAGCTCACCTTTCGTTGAGCTAAGTTCACAGCTTAAGATTCTGAGTTCGTCAAGCTCAGTTGATAATTTGTCGAACTGAGTTCAAAGTTCATCGAGCTCAGTTCATAATTTGTCAAACTCAGTTCAAAGTAAGACAGTATAAGACCAGTGGTTTTAAACACAAAACATTGGTTAAGGAAAAAAGCATTGAGTGATGAAGACACACTCAATGCTCTCAATGCCTAACATGCTTCAGGGGCAGAAAATTGGCTAAGGTAAAAGGCATTGAGTGATGAAAACATACTCAACGCTCTCAATGCTTTATGCAGAAATGAGTTAAAGCAAATAGCGTTGAGTGAGACATACTCCCTCAACGCTCTCAACATTTATGTTGCTAACGAAGCAGAAATATGGCTAAGACAGATGACGTTTAGTGAGGGATGTTAACTCAATGCTCTCAACACCTAGAAATAGATTTGTATTTTGAGTAGTTTGGCATTGAGTGAAGGTTACTCACTCAATTCCAAGAGTCAGTAATTCTATTTAAATGTTTTGGCATTGAGTTATGTTTAATCACTCAACGTCTATGCTAATACTGCTTGATTTTTGGCTAAGTCCTCAGCCGGTGACATCAGCAAGTCAACAAGTCAACATATTTCAAATAAATGGTGGGATGGCTACAGTAAGCGACAAATGTTGCCGCAGACATACTGTACGATAGTTGGCGTTAAAGCAAAAATGCAGCCAACATTAAAAGTGTGGGACCCACTGCTAAAAGAGTCATTGGGTCTCAATAAATAAAAGGAAATGCTACTTACAGAAAAAAACACACCCGTGACAGTAGTTCTTCTTCTCCTCCATTATTGTGGAGCTGAAGAACATGAGGTTAAAGTCAACAAGACACAAAAAGTAAGTTAGCTGTTGAGATCAACATCCTCAACAGCAAGATTGTTGGTGCCATCTTCATCTGCATCAGCTAGCAAGCTCAGAGTGATTCTCTGAGAAAGAGATAGCAACAAGGGCCAACCCTTACTACAGAAGCTTCACAGATCCAGCAAATACATTCTAAAGAAACATTCTCTTAAGGAGCTGTGAAGAAGAAGTTAAAGCTGAGCAGTTAGCTCAGTTAAGAAAAAAACGGAGAAGTTGATCTGCTAGTTGCTTCCAGCATAAGCCAAAGTTTCTACATCATTGTTGCTGTGAAGAAGAGAGAGCTGAACCTTTGGGTCAGTTCAGAAAGAGGAAGAATAGTATTCAACAAGTCTCTTGCAGCTCAAGTGGATAAACTTGTTGCTGTGAAGAAGGTGGGACTAAGGTGCACTTACCCCCCACTCGGGGTCCATACTTGGCAAGCTGGTCAACTATTTATTTTCTTCCCAAGACACGTGTCGGATGGAGAAGGTTTGGAACATACCGATGATGCCCTTCACCTTTGCTAAGTACGATTGGAGAGTAGTCTCCCTTGCCTTAATCTTCCCATTGGTCTGAGAAGCCACCACCATAGAGTCCGTGAGCACCTCCACATCATGTACCCTAGCTCCCTAGCAAGGTGCAACCTTGCGATCATTGCTTCATATTCGGCTTGATTGTTGGTAATGGGGAAGTGAATGACCACTGTTTGTTCTATCTTTGTACCCTAAGGGCTTTCCAAGATTACTCCTACCGCCGAGGAATGTTTTCCTGAGGCACCATCCACCATCACCTTCCAAGGAACTAGCCGAGTGAGCTCCACCTCTGCTACCTTGATCACGTAATCAGCAAGAAAGTCGGCCATTGCCTGGGCCTTGATAGAGAGAAGGAGAACAAAGTATATGTCAAACTCGCTCAACTCCACTGACCATTTTGCCAACCTCCCAGAGTGTTCCACCCCCTCAAAGATGTTGCGGAGGGGATGGTTAGTCACCACCCGGATGGAGTGTGCTTGGAAGTAGGGTCGGAGCATCCGGGTCAAGATGATCAAAGTAATAACCAGCTTTTCTAAGATCGGGTATCAGACCTTTGCCTTCCTCAGGACCCTACTCACGTAATAGATAGGTAGTTGCTTCTTCCCTTCTTCCCGGACTAGGACAGAGCTTACTATCCTAGTCATGACCCCAAGGTACAAGGAAAGAACCTCCCCTTACTTCGGACCTTGAAGGAGCATAGCCTGGGTCAATTGCCTCTTCAAGGCCTGGAATGCGTCCTCGCATTCCTAGGACCACTCAAACTTCTGGCCCCCTCTCAGCTCCTTGAAGAAGGGAGAGCACTTCTCTCCTGCCCGAAAGAGGAACCTGCTAAGCCCTGCCAACTTCCCCATCAGCAATTGAACCTCCTTAATAATCCACGGTGACCCCAACTCCATGATTGCCTTAACCTATCAGGATTGGGCTCCACCCATGCTTGAGAAAGAATATTACCCAGGAACTTCACCCTAATCGCCCTGAAGACACACTTTGTAACACCCCTATCCGTCACATTGCATATTACAGTAGGTCCGGCCGGGGACCGACGACATATACCACGGACAGACCGGTGGGTTACTCAATGAAACCATTCAACCAAACACAACGTCCTACACAGAGCATCTAGCGGAAGCAATTTATTAAGTTGCAAAGGCAAGAACCCAGCCACAAGCACGAATGTCCACTAATAAAACCCAGCAGGAATGGAATACAATGTACTAAAAGTACTGGCCTTATGTACTTACACGAGTTCGCCAAATTTAAATAGCATTTTACAAAGTTCGGCTCGCAGGCCGGCCACACATGACTTAAATACTTAAACAAACAATGCCTTTAAGGGCCGGCTCAGTAACAAGCGCTTTGGCCCGCTATTTACCGCTCGGCTCTGCAGCACCTGCAAGTATAAGTCACCGCAACGGTGGCAAATTAGTATAACGGTCAGCTAAAGCTGACCTAATTATAATGATTTCGCCCCCAAACTCGGGCGGCAAAGCTCCTTCCCTGCACTTGTTAGAAAAACAAGAAATATAGAGAATAAACACAACATCATAGGTGCACCCCCACAAGGCCATATACCCCGTGCTCTCAGAGAACTTACTCGGTGAACTCGGTCCACCACCGCCCTCAGGACGGCAATCTCGTGAGCAATAAAGTCTTCATGGCTTAAGCCGAAGACCCTCTCTCTATGCCATCGGTAGGCCTCTAAAACTGAACCACATAGAGCAAGTACGGTTTCACTCATCTCGCTACTCACACTGCCACGACAATAAAATTCATCGGCGCGAGCTAAGTTTCCCCGTGACCTGTAAATCGATCAACCAAAGTACATAACCCAGTTATGTACAAAGATGGCTCCCGGGCCACCAACGATGGCAGAATCATGCTTCTGCCTAGATTTCTGGGTGCGCCTTGGGGTTAATCCCCAAGGATCCTTGCTGCAATCTACCACGTAGAAACCCGAAAAACATCCAAAGGCGCGAAGTCTTCTCCGGCTAACAATGCAAAGCAAAACATCACCGATCAAGACCAACATGTCCGGGTAGGATTCACACACCATGCCTATGTATGTACTACGATTCCGGACTCTAAACAAGGGGGACTTTACATATCTACCCCAAGGAACATCGCAACTCACCACACACTTGCGAGAGAGGGTTTTCCCTATGTAGAAGAAGAAAAACTTCATATGCTCAAGATGAGAATCGTTACCCCAGCATTTCTCCTCGGCGCCATGGAAAACTACGCTGATGAAAAGCACCGCGATAATCTTGCCTCCATAGATCTGGGCTCGGTTTGCGATCTGGCGCTCCGAATCTCCTCCGGCGACCAGATCTCCCTCTTTCTTCTTCCTCCTTGCTCTCCCCTCTCTCTAGAAGTTAGAAAGAGATAGCCCAAGAAATGAGGGTTTTTAAGACCTATTCCCGGGTATATCCCAGCAAGAACAACCTTGAGCCGTTGGATCCCAATATCATGAAACAGACGGCTACGATTCACACTTAAAACTAACTTCCTAGGACGAACACGGCTTGCGACACACCCGTGTCCAAGGCCATGTAACTCATTCGCCGGCGAAACCGCCACGTCTAGAAAAGAACACGGTCAATCGACACGCCTGTGTCAGGCTTGACACTCCCGTGTCATCCAGTACACGCCCGTGTAGCTGGGCGTGTTCCTCTATCGAATCAGGACCAAAACGTCGAGAGCACGACACGGCCATGTGACACGCCCGTGTCACATAACGTGTACTAGACACGCCCTGGGACATGCCCGTGTCCAAGGCCGTGTTGCTTCCTTAACACGACTCGCCAAATGACCCGAGCAGGATATGGCCATTGACACGCCCGTGTCTCAGGCCATGTGTCAAGACTCAACGATCGTTGAGTGGAAGGCATTGAGTGGCTGACACGCCCTGGGACACATATGTGTCCCAGGTCGTGTTCACTGCCCCGACGACCGTTGACTGCAATTTCGTCGACCACGCGACCATCGCCAAACCCGAGCACGACACGCCCCTGGTACACGCCCGTATCCCAGGCTGTATCACCTTTACCAAATCCCAGACTTGGCTCAAAATGCCACCCATCACTCTTTTGAGTTTGGGGGCGTTACAACTCTCTCCCTCTTAAAAGAATTTCATCCACGAAATTACCAAAGAAAGAGATAATAGAAAACCAAAAGCGATACCTGAGTGAAATAACTCTGGGTACTCCTCAAGCATGGTCTGCTCCTATTCCTAAGAGAGCTTCCCGACCGCAATTGTCCCAACGGACCTTGACCATCCTGATCTCCTTGTTACGAAGTCGCTTGACTTCAGAGTCCTCAATACGAACAGGCTTGACCCTAGTTGTCAACCCTTTGTCCACCGGTACTTGATCAATTGTGATCACCTACGAAGGCTCTTGCACCGCCTTCCGCAACACTGATATGTAGAATATGTCGTGTAGACCACTTAACTCCACCGATAGCTTCAAACGGTAAGCCGCTTCATCGACCCACTCCAGGACCTCAAATGGTCCAAGGTACCTCAGGCTCAGCTTCTTCATGCGTCGTACCCGTGAAACACCCTTGAACGACTTTATCTTCAAATACACCCAATCGCCAACTGCGAACTCCACGTTCCGGTGCTTGACATTATAGTATTTAGCTTGTCTATCCTGAGCGATCAACAAACGCTCCCAAATGGGTCGGACCAATGAAGTAGTGTTTTCCACCTCTTGCTTTTTGTACAACCTTACCTCACCCGTTTCTAGCCACGACAATGGTGTGCGACACTTTCTACCATATAAGGCCTAGAAGGGCTCCATTTGTATGCTCTCTTGGTAGCTATTATTGTATGCAAACTCCACTAAATACAGATGGCCTTCCCACTGCTTTACGAAGTCTATAATGTACATGCGAAGCATGTCCTCCATCGTCCTGTTGACCCTCTCAGTCTGCCCATCCGTCTGCGGATGAAAGACTGTGCTGAACTTCAACTTATTCCCCAGCATTTGCTGCACCAACCTCCAGTCATTGGACGTAAAACACCCATCTCTATCACTCACGATGCTGTTGCGTACACCGTGCAGTCTAACAATGTTATCCACATACAGCTTCGCCAGTTTCTCCACTGAATCATCCTTCCTATGCGGAATGAAGTGCGACACTTTTGTTAACCGATCTACGATCACCCAGATGGCTTCATTTCCCTTCTGCAACCTTGGCAAGCCATGCACAAAGTCCATCGAAATGTCATCGAACTTCCACTCCGGAACAGGCAAAGATTTCAAGAAACCCCTAGCTTTTGGCACTCTGCCTTCACTAAGGCATAAGTCTGACATTTAGCAATATATAGTGCCACATCCTTCTTGAGTCCTGGCCACCAGAACAACTTCTTTAGATCTCTGTACATCTTCGTGCTCCCTGGGTGAATTGGGTACTTGGTATGATGAGCCTCGTACATCAACTCCGCTCGTAGATTTCCCATATTTGGGACGCACAAACGACTGTCCTTCATTAGCAGTCCATCTTCAACAGAAAACTGGGAATTTCACCCATCCAAAGCTGCATCCACAATCTCCTTCATGCTGCTATCCAATTCCATAGCCTGCCGAATCCGATGAGCCAAGTCATACTGAACTTTCGTCTTGTTCAACAATGCATCGGCGCCAGTCTTCTTGTCAACACAACAGATCTCTAACGCCTCAAACTCCCAAATCAACCGCTCATCATGAATTGACAACCAGTTGGCTTGGGCGGGAGCCCTGCGACTCAACGCATCCGCAACTACATTGCCTTTCCCGGGCACATAATGAATTTTGAATGTATAGTCCCCCAGGAACTCCATCCATCTCCGCTGCTTCATGTTCAGATTTTTTGATCCAACAAGTATTTCAGGCACTTGTGGTCGGTATAAATATCGACCTTTACGCCATACAAATAGTGCCTCCACAGCTTTAGCGCAAAAATCACGGCCGCAAACTCCAAGTTGTGGACCAGATAATTCCTTTTGTGTACTTTCAGCTGACGCGAGCCATACGCAATAACACTACCATGCTGCAGCAACATGCAGCCCAAACCACTGCCTGAGGCATCGCTGTATAGCTCAAAACCTTCGGTCTCACTCGGCGAACTTAGCACCGACGCCGTGGTTCACCGACTCTTCAACTCTTCGAATGCTTGCACGCACTCCTGTGTCCATACAAACTTATGATCTTTCCATGTCAACGTCGTGAGAGGTAATGCTATCGGTGAGAAGTTCTCTACGAAGCGCCTGTAATAGCCAACAATCCCCAGAAAACTCCGGACTTCCGCTACAAAAGTCAACACAGGCCACTCCCGTATCGCAACAATCTTCGCTGAATCTACCACAATCCCTTCACCACTGACTATGTGACCAAGGAACACCACTGAGGCCAACCAGAACTCGCATTTGGAGAACTTTGTGTATAGTTCGTTCCTCCTCAGCGTCTCCAAAACCAGATGCAGATGCTTGAAGTGATCTTCTTTGCACTGCGAGTACACCAATATGTCGTCAATAAAGACGATCACAAAATGGTCTAAGTACTCCATGAACGTCCTGTTCATCAGATCAATGAATATTAATGGCACATTAGTCAGCCCGAATGGCATGACCATAAACTTGAAATGCCCATACCTTGTGCTGAACGCTGTCTTTGGGATATCACTCTCCCTTATCCTCAGCTGATAGTAACCGGACTTCAGATCCAATTTTGAATACACCGACGACCCAACTAACTGATCGAAAAGATCATCAATCATTGGGATCGAGTATTTGTTCTTTTCTGTTAACTTGTTCAGTTCTCTGTAGTCGATACACAGCCGCAAACTTCCGTCCTTCTTCTTAACAATGAGGACCGGTGCGCTCCAAGGCGACGAACTTGGACGCACATAACCTTGCTCCATCAACTCTTTTAGTTGAACCATTAGCTCCGCCATCTCCTTAGGCGCCAACCTATAAGGAGAGCGTGACACAGGTTTGGCACCTGGCACTAGCTCGATCGTGAAATCGATCTCTCGCTGCGGTGGGGCTCCGGGAAGATTGTCCGGCAACATGTCGGGGTACTCGCATAACACTGGGATACTACCCAAAGTGGGTTTATGCTTTACAGCCTCCACTAGCGTGAAGAACAACTCTATGCCAACACGAACTTCCTTGACCACCTGAAGAGCAGACATCAACGTCTTGCTCGACCCCTTCAATCCTGCAAATGTTGTCTCCCGACCAGCACCCAGCTTGACCTCTTTACGATTACAATCTATAAATGTATTCTGCTTCGAAAGCAAGTCCATACCGAAGATAATGTCGAACTCTACTAGCGGCAACAACGACGCTAGCAAGTCAAACTCCTAACTTCCAATATGAACCCTTACGACACATACTCTGTCCGCACGCATAGAACACCCATTCGGCAGTAACATGTCCAATTTGTCCTTCGCCATCGAAGAAGGGACTCCGATGTGTGATATAAAACTTTCGGACAAAAAGGAGTGCGAAGCTCCCGTATCGAATAGTGCTCTTGCCAGACTATCGCAAATCAGAACAAAGCCTATACAAACAGTAATAAGCTAACAAGCACTAGGTAACAGTATTTAAAGCTGACTTGCTATAAATTTAAACCGTACCTGTCACCATGTCTGCTTGTTTGATGGCCTCCTGCTGGCCCAGATTATAGACTCATGGTTGAGTCAGAGCATAATGGGATGCGGTTGACTCCACCGTCTTGCCCTTTTCTTCATAGGTTGCTCCCTGCTTCCTCTCGGACTTTGCACGTCCGCTCTGATAATCTCGGGCATAGTGCCCCAACTTTCCACAAGTATAACAAGCGCCCAGGG
Organism: Platanthera zijinensis; assembly: GCA_039513925.1. Lineage (NCBI taxonomy): Eukaryota > Viridiplantae > Streptophyta > Magnoliopsida > Asparagales > Orchidaceae > Platanthera > Platanthera zijinensis. The sequence continues at coordinate 212,010,356 of CM077082.1, read as the reverse complement.
TTCGGTTGGTAGTTGCCCCCGAGGCACCTGAAGAAGGGGCTGGACCCGACGTCCTAGCCTTTTTATTCCATTTGCGGAACACCGATTTTGAGGAGTTCGGACTTTTGAACTCCGACCCCTTCTCATTAGAGTCCTTCCTAGCCTGAACGTTCTTCATGTCTTTTTCCAAAGACCGGGCTGTGTTGACCAAGGTCAGGAAACCATGCGCCGTAGGCCCCGAAAGTAGCAGTCTCAAGTAATCTCTCAGACCTTTGTAGAATCGGTTCGTCTTGCGCTCCTCATCAGTGAAGGTAGCGCTTGCATACTGATATAAACGAGTAAACTCGTGGAGATACTCATCCACGGTACTCTCTCCTTGAACCAACTTCTGGAACTCATTTTACAAAGCAATCCTCTGAGCTGAGGGGAGGTATCGAGCCAAGAACAGTCTAGAAAACTCCTCCTTCGAGACGTCAATCAACTGTCTACCCCTAGGATGGTGTAGCTCCAAGCCTTCCCACCATAATCTTGCATCACCATCCAACAATAACGTGGAAATTGTGGTCTTCTGCCACTCTTCCATCTCAGTAGCAATCAACACTCTCTTAATTATGGAGAGCCAATCCTCTGCTTGAGTTGGGGTTCCCGTCCCCGAGAACACTGGAGGATTGAAGACCATCACATGCTTAAGCTGTTTCTTTGTTGCTCTCCTAGGAAACACTGGCCCCACTACCACCTGCTCCACTCTCCTTGGCTCTGCCGCTTGGAGAGGTACTTGCTCCACAACAGGGGTAGACTGCTGCACCTGTCTCTCAGGCTGCGCGTTAATCATTGCAAACACTGCCTCCGCTACCAATCGAATGGTCTCAGCCGAAGGAGGTGTTGCCGACGAATCATTTGGTGTGCTACTTGCCTCAGAAATTGGTAATTCCGATATCCCACCACCACTCCTGGTCACCTATAATCATACAAAACACCGATAAGCGACCAAACAACATTGCAAAACACAATTATAGTAACACGCAGGTTCCTTAAACATGTGTATTTTCATTCCTAAGTGGACATTCATGGGTTCTTTTCATGTTATAACGATGATGCACACACATGTGCTCACCACCCCTTAAAGTGAATTCACCCACGAATTCATTTAAGCCTGACCGAAACCAGTAGTCTGATACCAAATTGTAACACCCCTATCTGTCATATTATATATAGCAGTAGGTCCGACCACGGCCCGGTGCTATATACCACGGACAGACCGGTGGGTTACTCAATGAAACCATTCAACCAAACACAACATCCTACATAGAGCATTTAGCGGAAGCAATTTATTAAGTTGCAAAGGCAAGAACTCAGCCACAAGCATGAATGTCCACTAATAAAACCCAGCAGGAATGAAATACAATGTACTGAAAGTACCGGCCTTATGGCCTTACACGAGTTCGCCAAATTTAAATAGTGTTTTACAAAGTTTGGCTCGCAGGCCGGCCACACATGACTTAGATACTTAAACAAACAAGGCCTTCAAGGAACGGCTTAGCAACAAGGGCTTTGGCCGCTATTTACCGCTCGGCTCTGCAGCACCTGCAAGTACAAGTCACCGCAATGGTGGCAAATAAGAATAACGGTCAGCTAAAGCTGACCAAATTATAACGATTCTACCCCCAAACTTGGGGCGGCAAAGCTCCTTCCCTGCACTTGTAAGCAAAACAAGCAATATAGAGAATAAACACAACATCACAGGTGCACCCCGACAAGGCCATACACCCCGTGCTCTCAGGGCACTTACTCGGTGAACTCGGTCCACCACCGCACCCGGGACTGAAATCTCGTGAGCAATAAAGTCTTCATGGCTTAAGCCAAAGACCCTCTCTCTATGCCATCGGTAGGCCTCTAAAACCGAACCACATAGAGCGGGTACGGTATCACTCATCTCGCTGCTCACACTGCCACGACAATAAAAGTCATCGGCACGAGCTAAGATTCCCCGTGACCCGTAAATCGATCAACCAAAGTACATAACCCGGTTATGTACAAAGATGGCTCCCGGGCCACCAACGATCGCAGAATCACGCTTTTGCCTAGATTTCTGGGTGCGCCTTGGGGTTAATCCCCAAGGATCCCTGCTGCAATCTACCACGTAGAAACCCGAAAAACATCCAAAGGCACTGAGTCTTCTCCGGCTAATAATGCAAAGCAAAACATCACCGATCCAGACCAACATGTATGGGTAGGCTTCACACACCATGCCTATGTCCGTATTACAATTCCGGACTCTAAACAAGGGGGACTTTACATATTTATCCCAAGGAACACCGCAACTCACAGCACACTTGCGGGAGAGGGTTTTCCCTATGCAGAGGAAGAAGAGCTTCGCATGCTCAAGATGAGAATCGTTACCCTAGCATTTCTCCTCAGCACCATGGAAAACTACGCAGAGGAAAAGCACCGTGATGATCTTGCCTCCGCAGATCTGGGCACGGTTTGCGATTTGGCGCTCCGAATCTCCTCCGGCAACCGGATCTCCCTCTTCCTTCTTCCTCCTTGCTCTCCCCTCTCTCTATAAGTTAGAAAGAGATAGCCAAAAAGAAATGAGGGTTTCTAAGCCCTATTCCCGAGTATATCCCAGCAAGAACAACCCTGAGCCGTTGGATCAAAAAATCATGAAACGGACGGCCACAATTCGCATTTAAAATGAACTTCCTAGGCCAAACACAGCTTGTGACACGCCCGTGTCCAAGGCCGTGTAACTCATTCGCCGCCAAAACCATCACGTCCAGAAAAGAACACGTTCACTCGATGTAACACCCCTATCCGTCACATAGCATATAGCAGTAGGTCCGGCCGGGGCCTGACGCCATATAGTACAGACAGACCGGTTGGTTACTTCTTGAGACCATTCAACCAATCACAATGTCCTACACAGAGCACCTAGCAGAAGCAAATTATTAAGTTGAAAGATAAAAGAACCCAGCCAAAGCATGAATGCCCACTACAAAAGACCCAAAGGAATGTACGATACACAAAACGTGGCCTTAAGGCCTTACAAAAGTTTGCTTAAATAGAAGTGTTTTCCAAACCTCGGCACGTAGGCCGATCACACATGAGTAAATAAGAAAACGCTCAAAAATTCAGGCCTTCGAGGGCCGGCGCAGCAACTTGTGCTTTAGCCCACTATTTACCGCTCGGCTCCGCAGCACCTGCTAGTAACAATCCACCGCACGGTGGTAAACAAAGGCAACGGTCAGCTATGCTGACCAAATTATAACAATTCCTCCCCCAAGCTCGGGGCAGCAAAGCTTCTTCCCTGCACTTGTTAGCCTAGCCAATCAAATAGAGAATAAGCATAACATCACAGGCGCGGGCTCAAATGACCACACACCCCGTGCTCTCAGGGCACTAACTCGGTGAACCCGGTCGTAACCGTAGTCTCACCACCATCCCTTGGACGAAAAATCTCGTGAGCAATATAGTCTTTCCGGTCTAATCCTAAGACCCGCACGACCATGCCAATGGCCAGTCTCTTTTTCCGATGTCTGTCACCAAACCGCATAGCTCGGGTCCGCATCCACTTGCCCGTTGCTCACATCGCATAGTCATATTAAGACGTACGTGCGGGCCAAGCGTCTCCCGGATCCCAAAGTTCGATCACACAAACACATAACCCAGTTATGTTCATGGTTGGCTCCCCGGCCACCAAGATGGCAGAAATGCGTTTCCGGCCAGTTTTCTGGGTGCGCCTTAGGGTTACTCCCCAAGGATCCCTGCTGCAATCTACCCCGTAGAAACCCGAAAACAACAAAGGGCACGAAGTCTTCTCTGTCTAAAATGCAATGCACATCACCGATCATGACCAACTTGTCTGGGTAGGCTTCACACATCATGCCTATGTCCATACTAAGACTCCGGACTCTAACAAGGGGGACTTTACATATCTACCCCAAGGAATACCGCAATCTCGCCGCACACTCGCGGGAGAAGGGTTTTCCCATGCAAAAGAAGAAGAGATTCACATGCTCAAGATGAGAATCATTACCCTTGCGATTCTCCTCGGCGCCATGACGATCTAGCCGGATGGAAAGCACCGCAATCTCCTTGCCTCCGCGGATCCGAAGTCGGCTCGCGATTTGGAGCTCCGAAGCTCCGCCGGTGTCCGGATCTTGGCCTTCTTCCTCCTCCTTGCTCTCCCTTCTCTCTAGCTTTTAGAGAGAGTACCAAAGAAAAAAATGAGGTTTTCAACCCTAAATCCCGACTAAATCCCCTCAGGAACGAACCTCAGTCGTTGGATCCCAAGCCAAGGAAACGAACGACCACGATTTAGGCCGAAAATACAAAATCTGGGCCGAACACGGCCTGCGACACGCCCGTATCCAGGGCCGTATTGCCCATTCGCCGTCTCGCCCGGCATCCCGACCAGCACATGACCTTCGACATGACCTCCGACACGCCCGTGTCTTATGTGATACGGCTGTGTCAAGACCCGTGCCACGCCCCGTGTGCAACTCCCAGGATTTTCCCGAGAAGGACACGGCCTGCGACACGGCACCCGACACGCCCGTGTCACATGTGACATGCCCGTGTCTGTGCCCGTGCCATGGCCAGTGTGCATCACTCATTAATTTCCCGAGCGTGACACGCCCTGGGACACGCTCGTGTCCCAGGCCATGTGCCTACACTCGACGATCGCCAATCGCCACAACGTCGACCACGCGACCCGTGGCCGAACATGCCCGTGACACGCTCGTGACACGCGCGTGTCACCTGCTCCAAGTCCCAGACTCGGCTTAAAAACATCACCCGTCCCTCTTTTGAGTTTCGGGGTGTTACAACTCTCCCCCTCTTAAAAGAATTTCGCCCACGGAATTACTAAAGGAAAGAAAACGGAAAACTTTAACCAGTACCGGAGCAGAATAACTCCGGGTACTCCTCCAGCATAGCTTGCTCTCGCTCCCAAGAGAGCTCCTCCTTACCGCAATTGTCCCACCGGACCTTGACCATCCGGATCTCTTTGTTACGGAGTCACTTTATTTCAAAGTCCTCAATACGAATGGGCTTGACCTTAGTCATCAACCCTTCGTCCACCGGTACTTGATCCACTGCGATCACCTGCGAAGGTTCTTGCACTGTCTTCCATAATACAGAGATATGGAATACATCGTGTAGTCCACTCAATTCCACCGATAGACTCAAACGATAAGCCGCTTCGCCGACCCGCTCCAGAATCTCAAAGGGTCCAAGGTATCTTGGGCTCAGCTTCTTCAAGCATCGCACCCGCGAAACACCCTTGAATGGCTTTATCTTCAAGCACACCCAATCGCCGACCCCGAACTCCACATGCCGGTGCTTGGCATTGTAGTACTTAGCTTGCCTGTCCTGAGCGATCATCAAATGCTCTCGAATGATCCTCACCAAAGAAGTAGCATTCTCCACCGCCTGCTTCATGTACAACCCTGCCTCACACGTTTCTAGCCACGATAACGGCGTGCGACACTTCCTACCATAAAGGGCCTCGAAGGGGGCCATTTGAATACTCGCTTGGTAGTTATTATTGTACGTAAACTCCACCAAATACAGGTGGTCTTCCCAATGCTTCTTGAAGTCTAGAACACACATGCAGAACATGTCCTCCAATGTTCTGTTGACTCTCTCGGTTTACCCATCCGTCTGCGGATGGAAGGCTGTGCTGAACTTCAATTTAGTCCCCAACATCTATTACACCAACCTCCAATCATTGGACGTAAAACGCCCATCCCGATCACTCACGATGCTGCGCGGCACACCGTGTAATCTGACTATATTATCCACATATAGTTTTGCCAGTCTCTCTACTGAATCATCCTTCCTATACGGAATAAAGTGCGACACCTTTGCTAACCGGTCTACGATCACCCAGATGGCGTCGTTCCCCCTCTGCGACCTTGGCAAGCCATGCACAAAGTCCATCGATATGTCGTCGAACTTCCACTCCGGAATAGGCAAGGATTTCAAAAATCCACCAGGCTTTTGACACTCCGCCTTTACCAAGGCGCAGGTTTGACACTTAGCCACAAACAGTGCCACATCTTCTTGAGTCATGGCCACCAAAATAGCTTCTTTAGGTCTTGGTACATCTTCATGCTCCCTGGGTGGATTGAGTACTTGGTATTATGAGCCTCGTACATCAACTCCGCCCGTAGATTTCCCCTGCTTGGGATACACAGACGATGGTCCTTCCTTAGGAGCTCATCCTCAACCGAAAACTGGGAATTTGACCCATCCAATGTTGCATCCATAAGCTCCTTCATGCTAACATCCAACTCCAATGCCCGCCGAACGCGATCAGCCAGGTCATACTGAACTTCCGTCCAGTTCAACATTGGTTTAGCGCTAGACTGCTTGTCCACGCAACAGATCTCCAATGCCTCCAACTCCCGTATTAGCCTCTCATCATGAACCGACAACCAGTATGCTTGGGCGGGAGCCCTGCGACTAAACGCATCCGCAACTGCATTGCCCTTCCCGGGTACATAATGAATCTTGAACGTGTAGTCCCCCAGGAACTCCATCCATCTCCGCTGCCTCATGTTGGGATCCTTCTGATCCAACAGGTACTTCAGGCTCTTGTGGTTAGTATAAATATTGACCTTCATGCCGTACAGGTAGTGTCTCCACAGCTTAAGCGCAAATATCACGACCGCCAACTCCAAGTCGTGGACCGGATAATTCCTTTCGTGCACTTTTAGCTGACGCGATCCATACGCTATCACGCTCCCATGCTGCAGCAGCATGCAGCCCAAACCACTACCTGAGGCATCACTATAAATTTCGAAGCCCTCGGTCCCACTCGGCGAACATAACACTGGTGCCGTGGTCAACTGTCCCTTCAGCTCCTCAAACGCTTGCACGCACTCCTGCGTCCACAAGAACTTCTGATCCTTCCTTGTCAACTTCATGAGAGGTAACGCTATTCGCGAGAAGTTCTCTACGAAGCGCCTGTAATAATTGGCAAGCCCGAGGAAACTACGGACTTCTGCTATAGAAGATAACACAGACCACTCCCGTATCGCAACGATCTTCGCCGGATCCACCGCTATACCTTCCCCACTGACAATATGACCAAGGAATGCTATTGAGGGTAGCCAGAACTCGTATTTGGAGAATTTTGCATAGAGTTCATTCCTCCTCAGAGTCTCCAACACCAGATGCAAGTGCTTGAAGTGATCATCTTCGCACTGCGAGTACACCAATATATCGTCAATAAAGACGATCACAAAGTGGTCTAGGTACTCTCAGAATGTCCTGTTCATCAAATCCATAAACACCGATGGCGCATTCGTCAGTCCAAACGGCATGACCGTGAACTCGAAATGCCCATACCTTGTGCTGAATGTCGTCTTCGGGATATCACACTCCCTTATCCTCAGCTGATAATACCTAGACTTCAGATCCAACTTTGAATACACCGACGATCCGACTAACTGATCGAAGAGATCATCGATCCTTGGGATCAGGTATTTATTCTTCTCCATCAGCTTGTTCAACTCCCTATAGTCGATACACAGCCGCAAACTCCCATCCTTCTTAATAAAGAGGACCGGTGCGCTCCAAGTCGATGAGCTTGGACGCATATACCCTTGCTCCATTAAGTCCTCCAGTTGAACCTTCAACTCCGCCATCTCCTTAGGCGCCAACCTATAAGGAGAACATGACACAGGTTTGGCACCTGGCACTAGCTCGATGGTGAAATCAATCTCTCGTTGCAGTGGGGCTCCGGGGAGATGGCCCGGGAACACGTCAGGGTACTCACACACCACAGGGATAGAATCCAAAGTGGCCTTAGGCTTTACAGCCTCCACTAATATGAAAAACAGCTCTGCTCCAGCACGAACCGCTTTCACCACCTGAAGAGCAGACATCAACGTCTTGCTCAACCCCTTCAATCCCGTGAAGTTTGTCTCCCGCCCAACACCCAGCTTGACCACCTTACGGTTGCAATCAATATAGTCCTTCTGCTCCGAAAGCCAATTCATCCCAAAGATAACGTCGAACTCTACTAGCGGCAGCAATGACGCTAGCAAGTCGAACTCTTGGTTTCCAAAATGAACCTTTACGGCGCACACTCTGTCCGCACGCATCGAACACCCATTTGGTAGCAACACATCCAATTTGTCCTTCGCCATAGAAGAAGGGACTCCAATGCGCGATATAAAGCTTTCAGACAAGAAGGAGTGTGAAGCTCCTGTATCAAAAAGTGCTCGTGCCGGACTATCGCCAATCGGAACAAAGCCTACACAAACAGTATTAAGCTAACAAGCACTAGGTAACAGTATTTAAAGCTAACTTGCTATAAATTAAACCGTACCTGTCACCATGTCGGCCAGTTTGATGGCCTCTTTCTGGCCCAAGTTGTAGACTCTCGGTTGAGTCAGAGCATAATGGGGCGCAGTTGACTCCACCGCCTCCCCTTTTCTTCGTAAGTGGCTCCTTGTTTTCTCTCGGACTTTGGACGCCCGCTTTAGCAATCGCGGGCAAAGTGCCCCGTCTTTCCGCAAGTAAAGCAAGCGCCCGCGGTTTGGTTGGTAGTTGCCCCCCGAGGCACCTGAAGAAGGGGCTGGACCCGACGTCCTAGCCTTCTTATTCCATCTTCTAAAGCACAACTTTGAAGTCGGCACCTTAAACTATGGTTTCTTGACACCAGATACCTTCTTCTCTTGCACGTTCTTCATGTCCTTTTCCAAGGACCGGGCCGAGTTGACCAAGGTCATGAAACCCTGCACCATATGCCCCAATAGTAATAACCTCAACTCATCTCTTAACCCTTCATAGAAGCGGTTCGTCTTGCGCTCCTCATCGGTAAAGGTAGAGCTAGCGTATCTTCCCAAACGAGTTAACTCGTGGAGGTACTCGTCCACGGTGCTATCTCCTTGCACCAACTTTTGAAACTCAGTTTCCAACGTGATCCTCTACGCCGAGGGGAGGTATCGAGCCATAAACAACCTTGAAAATTCCTCCATAGAGACATCCACCAACTGCCTTCCCTTAGGTGGTGTAGCTCCAGCCCTTCCCACCATAACCTCGCATCCCCGTCAAACAAGAACGTCGCAATCGTGGTCTTCTGCCACTCTTCGGTTTCCGTTGCTGTCAGCACTCTCTTGACTCTCGATTGCCAATCCTCTGCCTGAGTCGGGGTTCCTGTTCCCGAGAACACTGGTGGATGGAAGCCCATCACATGCTTAAGTTGTTTCTCAGTTGCTCTCTGAGGCAACTACGGCTCCACAATCACCTGTTCCACCCTCCTAGGCTACGCCGCTTGGAGCGGCACTTGCTCCGTAGCAGGAGCAGGCTGCTGCACCTGCCTTGCAGGCTGCGCATTGATCATTGCAAAGACAGCTTATGCCACCAATCTAATGGTCTCGGCTGACGGAGGTGTTGCAGGCGCATCATTAGGCGCGCTGCTTGCCTAAGAACCTGGCCGTTCCGACGATCCGACACCACTTCTGGTCACCTATAATCGTTAAAAACACCGATAAGCGACCCAATAATATTGCAAAGAGCAATTATAGGAACATGCAGGTTCCTCAAAAATATGTATTTTCATTCCTAAGTGGACATTCATGGGTTCTTTTCATGTTATAACGATGACGCATACGCATGTGCTCACCACCCCTTAAAGTTAATTCGCCGACGAATTCATTTAAACTTGACCGAAACCGGTAGTCTGGCACCAATTTGTAACACCCCTATCCGTCACATAGCATATAGTAGTAGGTCCGGCCGGGGCCCGACGCCATATAGTACGGACAGACCGGTTGGTTACTTCTTGAGACCATTCAACCAATCACAACGTCCTACACAGAGCACCTAGTGGAAGCAAATTATTAAGTTGCAAGATAAAAGAACCCAGCCAAAGCATGAATGCCCACTACAAAAGACCCAAAGGAATGTACGATACACAAAAATTGGCCTTAAGGCCTTACAAAAGTTTGCTTAAATAAAAGTGTTTTCCAAACCTCGGCACGCAGGTCGGTCACACAAGAGTAAATAAGAAAACACTCAAAAATGCAGGCCTTCGAGGGCCGGTGCAGCAACTTGGGCTTTAGCCCGCTATTTACCGCTCGGCTCCGCAGCACCTGCAAGCAACAATCCACCGCACGGTGGTAAACAAAGGCAACAGTCAGCTATGCTAACCAAATTATAACGATTCCGCCCCCAAGCTCGGGGCGGCAAAGCTTCTTCCCTGCACTTGTTAGCCTAGCCAATCAAATAGAGAATAAGCATAACATCACAAGCGCGGGCTCAAACGACCACACACCCCGTGCTCTTAGGGCACTAACTCGGTGAACCCGATCGTAACCGTGGTCTCACCACCATCCCTTGGACGACAAATCTCGTGAGCAATATAGTCTTTCTGGTCTAAGCCTAAGACTCGCACGACCATGCCAATGGCTAGTCTCTTTTTCAGATGTCTGTCACCAAACCGCATAGCCCGGGTCCGCATCTACTTGCCCGTTGCTCACATCGCATAGTCATATTAAAACGTACGTGCGGGCCAAACTTCTCCCGGATCCCAAAGTTCGATCACAGAAACACATAACCCAGTTATGTTCATGGTTGGCTCCCCGGCCACCAAGATTGCAGAAATGCATTTCTGCCTAGTTTTTCGGGTACGCCTTAGGGTTAGTCCCCAAGGATCCCTGCTGCAATCTACCCCGTAGAAACCCGAAAACAACAAAGGGCACGGATTCTTCTCCGGCTAAAATGCAATGCACATCATCGATCCAGACCAACTTGTCCGGGTAGGCTTCACACATCATGCCTATGTCAGTACTACGATTCCGGACTCTAATAAGGGGGACTTTACATATCTACCCCAAGGAATACCTCAATCTCGCCGCACACTCGCGGGAGAAGGGTTTTCCCATGCAAAATAAGAAGAGCTTCACATGCTCAAGATGAGAATCGTTACCCTTGCGATTCTCCTCAACGCCATGACGATCTAGCCGGATGGAAAGCATCGCAATCTCCTTGCCTCTGCGGATCCGAAGTTGACTCGCAATTTGGAGCTCTGAAGCTCCGCCGGTGACCGGATCTTGGCCTTCTTCCTCCTCATTGCTCTCACTTCTCTCTAGATTTTAGAGAGAGAGAGAGTACTAAAGAGAAAATGAAGCTTTCAACCCTAAATCCCGGCTAAATCCCCTCAGGAATGAACCCCAGCCGTTGGATCCCAAGCCAAGGAAAAGAACGGCCACGATTTAGGCCGAAAATACAAAATCTGGGCCGAACACGGCCTACGACATGCCCGTGTCCAGGGCCGTGTCGCCAATTTGTCGTCTCGCCCGACATCCCGACCAGAACACGACCTTCGACACGGCCTCCGACACGCCCGTGTCACATGTGACACGGCCGTGTCAAGACCCGTGCCACGCCCCGTATGCAACTCCTAGGATTTTCTCAAGAAGGACCCGACCTGCGACACGGCACCCGATACGCCCGTGTCATATGTGACATGCCCGTGTCTGTGCCCGTTCCATGACCCGTGTACATCACTCAGAAATTTCCCGAGCGTGACACGCCCTGGGACACGCCCGTGTCCCAGGCTGTGTGCCTACACTCGACGATCGTCGATTGCCACAACATCGACCACGCGACCCGTGGCCAAACACGCCCATGTCACGCCCGTGACACGTCTGTGTCACCTGCTCCAAGTCCCAGACTCGGCTTAAAAATGTCACCCGTCCCTCTTTTGAGTTTCGGGGTATTACACTCGATACGCCCATGTCAGGCTTAACATGCTCGTGTCATCCAGTACACGCCTATGTAGCTGGGCGTGTTCCTCCATCGACTCAGGACTAAATTTTCCAGAGCATGGCACGGCCATATGACATGCTCGTATCACATAACGTGTGCTAGACACGCCTTGGGACACGCCCATGTCCCAGGATGTATAGGTTCCTTAGCACGACTCACCAAACGACTCGAGCAAGACACGACCATTGACACGCCCGTGTCTCAGGCCATGTGCCCTGACTCAATGATCGTTGAGTGAAAGACGTTGAGTGGCTGACACGCCCTGGGACATGCCCGTGACCCAGGCCGTGTTCACTGCCCCAACGACCATTGACTGTAATTTCATCGACCACGCGACCATCGCCGAACCCGAGAATGACACGCCCCTGGGAAACGCCTGTGTACCAGGCCGTGTCACCTCTACCAAATCCCAGACTTGGCTCAAAATGCCACCCATCACTCTTTTGAGTTTTGGGGCGTTACACACTTCAAGGGGTTTAGTCTCATTTTTTATTTTCTCAGGGTGCCAAAGGTCTCCTCCAGATCCCGGAGATGAGAGTCCACCTCTCAGCTTTTGATCATAAGATCATCCACTTATACCTCCAGATTTCATCCCTTTTGCTCTTGGAAGAGTCAATCCATCATCTTTTGATATATCACTCCTGCATTCCTTAGCCAAAAGGGCATTATCTTATGGAATAACACCCATCCCCGGTGATGAAGGAGACATCTTTGATGTCAGGAGGGTGCATCCTGATTTGGTGATAACCTGAATAGGCTTCTAAAAAACTCATCACAGAAAAATCGATGGCTTAGTCAACTAGCGGGTCGATCCAAGGCAAGAGATAAAAATCCTTAGGACATGATTTATTCAACAAAGAAAATTCTACACACATCCTCTATCGGCCATCTCCTTTTTTACCATTACAACATTGAAGTCCCAACCGGGGTACTAAAACTCGGACATGAACTCGGCCTTGAGGATCTTGCCCACCTCCTCTCAAATGGGCTCGGCCAGCTTGTCCGCGGTGGACATCTTCCTTTGCTGGATGGGGCAGGCCCTTGGATCTAGGTTGAGAAGGTGGCAAGTAATGTCCGCATCGATCCCTTACATGTCTGCCACGCTCAATGCGAAGATGTCCACATTCTTTTAGATGCACTCGAACATCCTCCCGTGGTCCTCCAGACTCAACCCCCCACTAACGCGCACCTTCTCCACCCTATCTTCTCGGGTGAGAACCTCCATCTCTACCACCTCCTCTACAGATTCCCACTTGGACTGTTCTTCCCACTCGCTGACATACCCATTTCCTGGGACTATAATCAACTCTCCCTCAACTCCCTCCACGGCCATCACCTTGGCCTGCTCTCCTAGAACCTAATCTGACACCCCCTCCCGGGTGTGGACTTCTTCCTCCACTTTCATCTCCTCCACCTCTCCTCTGGCATCCTTTTTTGATAAGTCCTCCATCCTCCTCTCCATATACTCTGCTCCTCCCTACCAAATGATGGAGTTCACCGTAGTGAAATAATACTCTTGCCACCTTGGGGTCTCCTCGAACCCTGACCTGGATTCCATCAGCGCTGAACTTCAAGCATTGATGGAAGGAGGAAGGCACGCATCGGAAGGTGCTGATGAGGGGTAGTCCGAATATGGCATTGTAGCTGCTAGGAGCATCCACGATGACGAACCTGCAGTTTCTGGACTACCCCCTAGGATGACATGAATTCTTACTCCTCCTTCCACCTCCTTTCTCTCTCTGAAGAATCTGAACAAAGGCCCGTCTGAGGCCAACACTCTCCTGGCCTCCATCTTCATCGTGTCGAACGCCTTCTTGAAGACGAAATTGATTGAGCTCCCATTATCAATGAGGATCTGAGAGACAGTAAATTTTCGACTGTGGCCTGGATCACCAGTGCGTCGCAGAATGGATCCTCTTGTTCTGGCATATCCTTCCTTGAAAAGGTGATATTCTCATCCGGGGTGGGGTTTGGGATGTGGAGCCAATGCTCTGGAGGTACATAATATGGAGGCTTTCCTTGTGAGCGACATCGACCCCCCCACCCCTGCCATAGATTACCTCGATCCTCCCTCGGGCTCCAACATCAGCCCAGTACTCGCACTTGTCCTCCTCTCCCCTGGGCAGGACTTCCTCAATCCACACTTCCTGGCGAGGTTGTTATTTTTGCTGCTCCCTATTTCCCCTCATCTCGAGGAACTCCGGGCATATGGCCATGGAATGGCCTTCTTCCTGATGGAAGTCACAATAGGGCAGCTCCACCGTAACTTCCCATCTTCTCATATACTAACCTCTCCTCCTCCCTAGGTCTATTTCCATAGCCTGATTCTAATTGAAGACGGCGGGGGGGGGGGGGGGGGGGACTCTGGACATGTCTCTAGCCTTGAGGTTTGAACTGGACCTGGCCCCACTAGAGGTTGTCTCCTCTATGTAAATCTCTCCATTGTCCTTAGTACTGCCACTCTGGTTGTCTCCTGCTGAGCCGATTGTTCAGCTCCCGGCGCACCCACCTCAGATGCTACTTTTGTTGCTTCCTCTGCCTAGTATCAGGCCTCCGCACCTCTTGACCCTTGCCACTTCCTGGATCCTTCTCCTCCATGACACATTTGGCCAACTTCCTGGAAAACTTCGGGTTCAACAAATCCCCTTCGACCTCCCTCAATGTGCTCTCCATCAACTCCTCAAAGAAATTATCTTTGGATCTACTGATGATAACCATTATAGAAATTTTGACAAACTTATGGAAGGGAAGTTTGAGATGAGCAGTATGGGTGAACTTAAGTTTTCTTGGGTCTCCAAGTAAGACAGACTGAGAATGGATTATCCATATTCCAGTCTAAGTTTACCTGCGAGTTGATTAAAAAAATTGGGATGGAGAATGCCTCCACCATGAAAACTCCCATGGGATCAAGTATGTCTTTAGACAAATATGAGGCAAGAAAACCTGTTGATCAGACTTTATATAGAGGGATAATTTGATCTCTTTTATACCTCACTGTTAGTAGGCTAGACATCATGTATGCTACATGTGTCTGTGCTAGATATCAGGCTTGCCCTAAAGAATCTCATTACTTGTTACTAACATAATTTTGAGATATCTGAAGGGCACACCAGATCTTGGTCTTTGGTACCCTAAGATTTGGGATTTTGAACTAATTGGCTTTTCAGATACAGACTTTGTAGGTTACAAAGAGGACAGGAAAAGTACATCGAGTTCCTATCAGTTTCTGGGTATGTAGAAGGCTGGTGTCCTGGAATAGCAAGAAGCATACTAGTGTTTCTATTTCTACTACAAAGTCAGAATACATAGCTGCGGGAAGGTGTTGTGTATAGTTATTATGTATTCAACATCAACTTAAGGACTATAACCTCCAAATAAGTAGAAGCGCTTTATTTTGTGATTCTACTAGTGCTCTCTCTATAGCTAAGAATCCTGTATCACATAGCAGGACTAAGCACATAGAGATTATATAACATTTTTTAAGAGAGCATGTGCAATGTGAGGATATTAGTCTTGAGTTTGTTCCAAAAGACAAGCAAGTGGTTGATATCTTCACCAAGCCATTAGATGAAGCAAAGTTCAACACCTTCACGTTTGAATTGGGTATGTTGAACTTGGTATAGCTTCAATTGCTCTTTATATTGTTTTGTTGCAGGAAATATTTCATCTTGCAGGTTTGATTGGACTAAAGTGAATATTAAAATGATTGATGGAAGTTGCTCTTAGTGAGGGGGAGCATGTCCAGATCCAGTTGGTTATCTGTACTCAAAAAGGGGGAGTAGATAATAAAAGATGGCCTATTGCTCCTAGATATTTTACAGAAGCAAAAAAGGGGGAGAAGTAGCAGGGGAAGCAACCAAATGGTATGCAGGTGTATTCCCATACATAGGGAAAAGGTAATCCTTGCAGCAAAGCAAGGGAAGCATAATGTAAAATGTGGTAACTCTTGTCTCTCTTAAGTTAATAAATTATTGACAATATTGCAACATATGTTAGTGTAAATCATTGACAAATGTTTTTCATGTGGTGTTTTGACTTCTTCAAATAAGGGGAGATTATTGAGTCCATTGATCACAATGTCCCAGATTTGTAAGATGTCAAACTAGTCATATACACATAGTAGTATTTAATGTATGCTTATGTTTATAAATGCAGGTTGGTCTATGTCATGTTGATTGGACAGGAGGTACAAGTGACATTGATAGATGGACTCAAAGATGTTGTCTGGAAAGGCAGGAATTTGACTAAGTCCACAGGCATTGAGTGAAGCAAGCTCACTCAACGTCAGATGCCTAATATCGCTGAGTATAGATAGGAAAGTCAAAGCCCATCAAGTTACAGTGCAGAAAAATGACTAAGTCCACAAGCATTGAGTGAAGTCAGTTCAATCAGCGCCATACAACTAATATCACTGAGAGAAGTCAAGCAGTCAAAGCTTAAAGTATTGATAAGGCAAAAAAGTGGCTAACTCCACAGGCGTTGAGTGTAGTTAACTAACTCAACTCCATATAGCCAGAATCGTTGAGTCAAGCTCATTCAGTGAAAGCTACAAAAAAATTATCAAAGATTTCGATTAAGTTCAGAAGTGTTGAGTGAAGATTCATCACTCAATGCCATGCTGATTCTGTCAAAGCCAAAGGATATGGAGACAGAAAAATTGACTAAGTTTAGAAGCATTGAGTGAAGTTTATTCACGAAAAGCCAAAACCAAAAGCTTTGAGTCAAGTCAGCCTAAGAAGAAACAGAAGTCTGCTAAGTACAGAATCGTTGAGTAAAACAAGTTCAGTCAACGCATTCAATGCCAGATTTCAGAGGAAAAAGAAGAAAGCATTGAGTGAAGTAAGCTCACTCAATGCCATCAGGAAGAAAGTTGGGCCAAGTCGAAAAGCATTGAGGGAAGCCAGTTCACTCAACACTCCCAATGCCAAGGTTGCAGAAGAAGCAAAAAATAGTCTAAGACAAAAAGTGTTGAGTGATGAAGCTACACTCAATGCTCTTGTTGGGTATTGTATCCAAAATTACCTGGATTTGAAGAAGCCTCCAATCAAGCTAAGATGGATTCACAATGTATTTGACAATCTTCTATTAAGTTGTGCTTGCAGCTATTCCATGCTAAGTACACACTAATGTCAGGGTGTAGTGGGTCAATATACACGGGTCTGCGCAACGTAATCCCTCGTTGAGCAGATCAGTGTGTTGACTCACGTGTGCTCTCTCTATTGGAGTGTACTTATTTTCAAGTACAGGGTCGAGATGGATCAAGAGCAAAAGAGGAGCAAAGATGGGTCAAAGACCAAGTTCATAGGAAGGAAGAGAAAAATCGTCTAAGTTAAAATAGACGAGAATCACTAAGTCATTCCCGCCGACTTCGACGGGAGTCACTTGTGATTCTCGCTGATTCGACGGGAATCAGTCTGCATTCCCGCAGACCTCTTCCAGATGACTATTTTCCTACAGAAATTCTGCTAAGGCAGAATCGACGGGAATCACCAAGTGATTCTCGCCGACTTCGACGGGAATCGTTCTGATTCCCGCCGATTCGACGAGAATCAGGTTGCATTCCCACCGATTCCCACAGGCTGATAAGCTTTACAACTATCGGCCAAGGCAGAATCGACGAGAATCGTGAGTGATTCCCGCCGACTTCGACGGGAATCACCAACGATTCTCGCCGATTTTGCCTTAGGCAATTTTCGCCTGTTCGTTGGACCGAACCAAGAGACCGTGCGCTGTTTTGGACGAGGCTAGGGTTTCTCCTTGTGGGCCCCACAATGGTCATGAGGGTTGGCTCTGGTATATATAATCGTGTATTTTGAACATGAACAGTAATCCATTCACGAGAAATCTGAAGTAGCCGATGCGTGCCCTAGCAGATCGCGGAACGTCGCCGATCGCTGTCGCCGCTCGCAAGCTAGTCGCCGCCGCTGATCTCAGAGGTTCTTTTATCTTCCGACGACAGTACCGAGGCTAGCAGTGCGTCTCAGGCTTCTCTCTTGAGATCTCTTGTCTCTTGATTTGTTGAATGAGGTTAGTTCTTCATTCCGAATTGATTGAGACGACTGATCCGACTGAGATCATTCGTAGACCTTGCTTGCTTCGTCAAGAAGTTTGGATCTACAAAGCATCGCCGCCGCACTCACTTGCCGCCGCCGATCTTAACAAGATCCTATCCAAGAGAGAAGTCTGGTTGTGGATTCCTTGTTATCTTCAAGCAAGCTTCAAAGAACGAGAAAGGACATCGGAATCTCCAAAAGCGTTGTTTGTATTTTCTAATACATTCTATTTTTGGTTTTGTTGTAAAGGAATTTTTATTCCTAGTTATAAGGGTTGGGTGCAACCCATGGTGGTGGAGTTGTGACTCCGTTGTTGGAAGGGTTCCTTCCATAGTGTGAGGATTGGATTTCAATCCGTTTGGTGAAGTGACCGAGTCGTCCCTTGGTGAGAGATAGGTCGAAGGGGGAAAGTGGACGTACCCAAATCGGGGAACCACTATAATTTCTTGTGTGTTTTCTGTGCTGTGTTTGTTTAATTGTGCAGGTAAATTTAATTCCGCAAAATACTGCACGACACCTATTCCCCCCCCCATAGGTGGACTTAGTCGACACTAGATACTTTCAGCTCTTAACGCCATGCAGTGGAGCAGTTGCGGCCAAGTACAAAAAAATTGAGTGATGAAGCTACACTCAAAGCTCTCAATGCCAAGGTTGCTGAAGAATTAGAAAAGTTGGCTAAGGAAAAAAGTATTGAGTGATGAAGACACACTCAATGCCTTGTGGCAAAAAATTTGGCTAAGGCAAAAAGCATTGAGTGAGGCTTGTTCAGTCAATGCTTAGGATGTAAAAGGAGTAGAAAACTAAGCTAAACCTAAAAGCGTTGAGTGAAGGCCATTCAATCAATGCCACTCAAAGTCATGGAAGCTGCAAAATGACTAAGTACAGAATCGTTGAGTGATGACCATTCCCTCAATGCCACTCAACGCTAGAGTGGATTCTTAGAATTTGGCTAAGTCCACAAAGGGTGATGTCAGCAAAGTCAATAAGTCAATGAATTTCAAATTTGTTGTCAAAGAACTGCAATTCATCACTAACATCGCCGTTAGTCTGCTATTGCTCTCAATCTATAAAACTAAGGATATAATCATCCATTAAAGCAGTGATATGTGTAAATCGATTCGCTTGATGACAGGATTATAAATAGAAGCTGAGATCTGGATCGAAGTAATTTTCTGACAAATCAATTCATTTCAAAAAAGAGGAGCGGTATTTCATCTTCTTCTCCCGCCATTATTGCAGAAACAAGAACTTCAATTCAATAAATCTGAAGAGTTTTTGAGTTAGCTATAGCGATCAACATCCGCTACAACAAGATTAGAGGATTCTTTGAGGAAGAAGAATTAGTCTAGGCAAGCCCTAGCTGATGTTGCTTCTCGATCCAAATAGAGCCAAATCAGAAGATCAATCTCTGGATCGGTGAAGAAGAAATCTGTTCTGGGTTTTCTTAGGACAGAAGGAAAGGCAGAGCAATTGAATTCTACTTTACAGGTTAGCTGATTGAAGACAATCATTCTCATTCTTCCCCTTTCATCAACAAGATAAGAATCAGGGTTCTGAGTAACTTCCAGCACAAGCAGCAGATTCTTGAAGACTGTTAGTCTTTGTCCTGTGAAGAAGATATAGCTGAGATTCACTCAGCTCAGGAAGCAGTTAATTCATAGGACAAAATCTCTTGAGTCAAATTTATTTTAATCTTTCAAATTCTGTATTATAAGGCCTAGATTATAAAGGATGTGTGTGGATCTGTATGATCTTTGTTGTTAAGCCTAAGTTATAAAGGCTGAGAGAAGGATCCTGAGTATGGATCTGTGTTATAGGGCTAATCTCCTAGCCTTTGTTGAAGGGAATTGTGCCTGTGTTAGGTGATCAGGTGATTATTGTGTGGTGGGCTGAGTGCCTGTGTTATAAGTCTCAGTGGAGACTGAGTGATCTGGTGGGATCGTGTTGGTAATCTCTGAAGAGCCCTGTTTTTGGAGAAGTGCCATGTCTAACATAAAGTTAGAAAGGCGGGAGGGATAATGGATGTACTCATACACTAGGGAACCACTAAATATCTGGTGTGTTATGTGTTGTTTTCTTAAAAGATGAACTAAGTAAACATAATAGGACCGAAACAGTAAGGTTTTACAGAATCTAAAAAGACTCTAATAAGCTATTCACCCACTCTAGGTGATTAGCTACCCTTGTATTCAAAGACTTTCACTAATGATCATCACTGATAGAGATCCAACAGAGTACTGAGCCCAATTTTATTAGATAGAGATTCAATGTGATATCTGAGATATGATCCGAGAAGCTCAAAAAATTGACCTTCTTACCACCCCAATCATTTAATCCTTAAGAGATGATGTTCAAGAAGACTTCAGTTTGCATGATTGTATTCTACAATTCAAGCATACGATATTCATTCCCGCCATTGGTGGAATCATGGAGAAAATTTTACATGAAGCACGTTAATCCAGGTACTAAATTCACCCTAGAGCAGTCAAAATGTATAACGATCTATGATGTACGTTGTATTGGCCAGGATTTAAAAAGGACATCACCAATTATGTGGTACACTGCCAAAAATTGTCAAATGGTGAAAGCTAAGTGCCAAAACCCCGAAGTTTTATTTTAGTCTTTGCCAGTACTAGAATCAAAATTCAAATACATCTTGATTGACTTTGTCTACGGACTTCCCAAGATCTCGATCAGGAAATGACTCTATATAGGTTGTAGTTGATCACCTTACCAAGGTAGCATGATTTATTCCAAACTGACAAGGTGATTGTATTACTATTTTAGCCAAGTTATTCATCAAACAAGTCGTTTGGTTTTATGGGATACTAGGTATGATTGTGTCAGATAGAGATGGACTTTTTTACTTCTCGAGAGTGGAGAAGGGTGCAAGCCTACTCGAGCGCCAAGATAGCCTTTAACATGCCCTTCCACCCTTAAACTGATGGAAATGCAGAGAGAACAAACCAAACCATGGTGGATCTTCTTTGTTTTTGTATAGTAGACTTCAATGAGCCATATGAGCAACTCTTACTGTTATTGGAGTTCTCATATAATAAAAGTTACCAGGTCAGCATCAAGACACCTGGTATGAAGCTCTCTACAAACAATGATGCTAACAACCTTACCTTGGGCACAAGATGTGGATCTCAGGGCACTAGGTTTTACTTACATAGATGACACCATTACATTAGTGAGATTGATTTATGAGAGAATATAGGAAGCACAGAGAAGACAAGCTAAATATTATGATGCTCATCATCATTCGGTAGAATTCAATATAGGAGATATGATATTATAGAAAATCAAGCCAGTTCATGACATCTCATGGATTAAGAAGCAAAGGAATCCTAACCCTAGTATATGGGACCTTATCTGATCATTGAGCGCATTAGACCAGTAGCTTGCTGTCTAGCATTACCACCAAATTGGAGAATTTGCACAATGTTTTTCACGTCTCCTCACAGCAACGTGTTATGATGCAACTGGAGCATCATTATCAGGCCCCAATTGCAGTTGTGCAATCTGGTCGATCGATGCAACTAGAATCGGCACGTGACGCTGGAACCAAGATTTGGAGGTTGTGGAACAAGTCAATACCTCCAATTAAGGTACTATGGTCAAACTGTGGACATGAGGGGTATACGTGGGAACCAGAGAATTGTTAAAAAGAAGTTCTGGAAACTTTTCCCTGAGTAACGTCACCTCTTCCTTAAAACCTTGTACTTTATACAATTCTTGTGGACAAAAATCTTCTTGTGTTTATTTTATTATAATATCCCAACTTTTAATTGGGTCACTAGGACCCTAGCTGACCGAATTAAGGCAGCCCAATCACCAAATAGATACCATAGAAGTTCGATGGTGACTCCAAAATGTCAATTTGAGTTAATAAGCTCGAAATTGAACTTAGTCTGCTGCATTGAACTCGTATAATCTATACGAGTGCAACACAGCTCGTTTCATTTGAATTTAATGTCCTTTAGAGAATTTGGCAATTTTGGTTACGTTGTTCGATAAAACAAACCGGAAATATCACTTTTTGAGCAAATGAGCTCACAATTAAACCAAATCAGTTGCATTGGGCTCGAATAATCCATACACATGTAACACAACTTGTTTTGTTCAAATCTGAGGTCGTTTAGTGAAATTGACTATTCTATATCACGCCATTCGACACAAAGACTCTAAAATATTATTTTGAGCAAATAAACTTAGAATTGACCCTAATCAGTTGCATTATTCTCATATAATCTATACGAGTGCAATTGAATTTGTTTAGTTCAAATTTGTCATTGGTTAGTCAAATTGACCAAAATGTGTTCGTAAAGTTATACGGTGCCTCAAAAAACCTGAACATTTAAAATCAATCCCATAACATCAACATTAACTCGTCGCTCGACAACTAGGAACCCAAAAGTGTTTGACATGCATGTGGATCCACCTTATGGTTAACTTTAATCAAACCCCCTTAAAAAGTGGTTTTCATTAATTATTTTATCCTAACCACTTTTCTAAGGTCACCTAAACCCCCACTCACAATATGCTGATGACCTAAGTCCCAAGGCAGTAATAGATGGAGATATTTTTTAAACCCATGGCAAACCTAAGCTAACCATGCCTAAACCCAAAGCCCAACCTAACCCTATCCACTCAACTAACCCAAATACCACTCAACTAACTCAAACCTTACTTGAACTAACCTTAATCACTCTTAATCCTACACCCTAACACACAAGTATGGATAGCCGCTCAGGGGATTCAATCTGTACCTCTCAGCTGACCTGGGTTACCGGAAAACCCAACCTAAGTAGGTGGAGGGCAGAGAAAGTGAGGGGGAGGCTCTCAATTTGACTATAAATTGAGGCCAAACTCTAGGTTCACTAACACCACCCTCACGTCTCTTAGGCCTTAACAAAAGTCTTTTTGGTGGTTTGAGCCACTACTAGTGTCGAAGGAGAAAAATACGAGATCCTCCGCCACCTTCCTCCACTAGCCATTCTTCCCTGACTTAGAACCTCTACCAACTGAGGTGGGTTCGACCCGATCACCTTCTTCCCCTACTTCTAGACATCCTGAATGGTAACTTCGGCCACCGGAGCACCGCTGTCACCTGAGATCTGTTTTGAGCTCAGGTGGTTGGCCATGCAGGGAAGACTCCCCAGGGCCTCAATAGCTTACTAGGGAGTATCACCTTATCAGAGAAGGAAAAACTTGAACCTATCGTGGTGATAATAATACGCCGTTCCCTCTAAAATAGCTCGATATATCTATCGTCACATAATATAATTCCAATCACTTAGGATTGAAGGTTGTTTAACATAACGAGGCTTTGTTAACATAACGAGGCTTTGTTGGATTTGAATTGTTATGACTCCAACTAATACCTCCTTGATTTAGAGATGCATGTCTCATTGGAACAGATATGAATTTCTTCTTGAAACGAAGGTGAGAATTGAAGCACAGGGGATTTGCAGAACTTCAAAACAAAACATGTGTCTTTTATTTATTTAATTTATTGCTTCTATTTTCCTTCTGTAATATTATTTACTGTTGGCCTTTAGCTATTATTCCATTTGCACTATTGCATTTATATTACCCATTTTCAGAGTTAACCTGGAAACAAAATATTCTTTCAAAGGTTGGCCCGAAATAATGCCCCAACCCGATCCACTCATTTATAATATTTACTAAGACAAGTAACTACCAGACTTATAATGCGGGTTTTGTATCTAATTTTATTTTTATAGTTATAATGCATCTTATATATGCCGTGGAATATGATTGTTGTGGCGGGTTGGTCATTCCCATAAGTCATTTGTACCAATATGGGAAGGTTGAAGACTCCTGACACTAGGGAGTGAGAATCTCGGGGATGTAATTCTTAGGTTTGGGTATTACCAGGCATGTTAGTCAGTTTTCATTATAGTCGGATGTCGCTCACATCCCTTAATACATCGTGTTGCGGGCAAGGTCCTAGGTTTTTAGGTACAAACAAACTTAGAAGTGCTGAAACCAAGACCTGCCATGTTTGTGATGCCCACAAGGTTAGCAACCCCGCTAGAAGCAAATGTCAAACTATGTCGGCATAAAGAATTGAAATGGGTTATGAGTACATGTTGAATTCCTACAAGTTAATAATGCGATGATAAATTAAATGCCTAGACTAAGTTCACTTTTCTGTGTTTATTATATGTGTTGGGTTTCTCTATGAGGGTGGCACAACAGTTGTGCACTTAGCGGAAGGAATTAAAACATCAAGAACAACCCAAAAGAGATGAGATCGGGTCATGAAAGTTGAATCAAGAAGTTAACAAACAACTAGGTAAAAGTTACCTTTCCGGTGTTGAGTCAAAACTCAACAGAGATGCTCCAAGCTTTGAGTCCTTGTCGGTGGCGAGTTCTACGTAGAATAACGTCTACGTCTCTGCAGAAATCCACACGAGCAGGAGAACACCGAGCTTCGTCGCACAAAAGATCGGGAAGGAGATCGACTGCACCTTGAACTTCCACGGACTGCTAGGTCCGTGCCAGGAATAACAACACCGGCGACTGTCGCCGGAGAGGAGGAGGTCGACGGAGCAGAAGAGCCGGCAGAACACTTCCGTCCGGCGGGGTTCGGGAATCGGCGGAGCGAACGAGTTTTCTAACGAAAGGAGGCAAGTGCACCTATCGCAAGTAGTACTCGGTATTCGGGAAAATACCGAGGTCGTATTATTCTCGGGGACGCGTTGATTATATCTACTCTTCCAGGAACACTATTATCTTACTAACAGTAAGGTGAGATTTTTTTTAATTTAATTAAAACGGAAAGAAAGAAAGCAGAATTTTGCTAAGTTAGTTCGATGACAAGTTAACGCTCGGCATCAAATCGGATTAAGACTAAAATAATTATTAACAATTATTAAACTTTATTTTTAAATTAATAAAAGGCACTCGGCCGTGGGGGTTCCAAAAATATGAGCGCACTTATCTCTAGAAATATTGCTCACCTAAATATTAAGACAATTCGACCGATCGTTAGACCGACGAAGGATTCCTCTTAATGCCCGCTTTACGCTAAGAACCCCGCTATTGGGTGGGGAACCCAATCCGGCAGAACTACGCTTCTCCTCTTTCGAGGGGGCGTACGCAGTTCTCTTTACCCAAGGGGGATCGGTCCATACGTGCAGCCTCTCGGCGTCGCGTATGGATAACGGAAATAGAGCCCACACATCGATTATGTGGTCCTATGCGTCGTTAACTCGGGGTAAACCTTAAGTCCTTAAATTAAAATAAAAATAAAGTTTTTTTAATTATTTCAAATCATTTTTTAAGTCCCAATGCTCTTCGATGCCGAAGGCTAAAAGAGATTAACCACTCATCGGTATGGGGACGGCTTTATGTTTTTAGGTGAAACGTGAGTGTTAAATTAAGCACTGAACAATTATAAGAGAAAACACGAAAAATAGGACAATTAGATAAATTTAAGGCTAATTGATGCAGGCACTCACGCACACTTCAAAACCATAAAGAAAATTAAATAAAGCAAGCCCTACTCAAATGAGTAGGCGGAAATAAATGCACACACGCACACACTCTTCTTAATTGAAGAAAGCAATAAATAAAGCGGTAAAATTATCTCCTACACGCACGCACTCTACATAATTGAGAAAGCGATAAAATTGCAAGTCCCGGCTCGAATGAGTGGGTGGGAGTAAATCTATCTCATACACACACGCACTCTACTTGAAAGTAAAACACACACACGCACTCTACAGAAAAGTAAACACACGCACCCACACAAAGTTTTCCTACTCAAGTGAGTAGGAAGAAAATGAAAGCAGTAAAAAGACAAGTCCCACTCAAACGAGTGGGCGGAAAATGAAAGCAGAGCGCCATTTAACTCTTAACGAGTAGGCGGAAATAAATGCATACGCACACACGCACTCTACAGGAGTTGAAATAAAGCAGTAAAACCTAACTCATACACGCACACACACTTGCAAAAAATAAGAAAAACAAAGTGCTCAGAAAATTTAAACGACTGCATTTCTACCGCTAGAATGCGGTAGAAATGCATAAAAAGTAAAAATAAAAATTAACCGGAGCTAAAAGTTTTGCAAATAAACGCAAAATGAACGTACTCGAAAAATTAATACAACTGCATTTCTACCGCTAGAATGCGGTAGAAAAGCATAAAAAGATGAAATAAAAATTAAAGGGACTAAAAGTTTTGAAATTAAAAAGCTAAAGTGAAGTTGACGAAAAATTATAACGACTACATTTTTATTCGTAAGTTTTTATAAAACCTCCAAAAAAGTGAGAATAAAACTAAAAAGGAACGAGAAATTTTACATTCCTAAGAGCCTAAGTTAGAGAAAATAAAAACGAACACTTTTAAGGGGGTTTTTATAAAACCTATATGAATGAAAATGACAAAGAAGAAGAAGCTAAAGCTAAAAAGTGCGGAGAATGAAAACTAGACGGACGGCACAACGGCTAGAAATGCCGATAAATCCTAAATCTAACTAAGTTACGAAGGCTAAAAAGATGAAAACATAAAAGAAATACAAAAAGATGAACGAAAAATTGCTTAAGTAGGCGCATTCAAATGGATTATTCATACTAGTTAAGAGAGAAAAATTCAAATTTCATTAAAGTAAAAACCCTAATACAAACTAAGAGAGAGAGAGGGGGGAGAAATTCTCCTTACATAAGTATGGAATCCAATTGGGCAGCACCTCCCCTAAGCAAAGTGGTCAAAAAAGTGGACAAAATAAGCTTCCTGGAAGCTCTTATTTATAGGCAAATTTTCGGGTTGGTCACGCCCTAGGTCACGGGCGTGACAGGGGGGCGTGTCACTACTATTCATGAGCTGATCGGTTGACTTGACTGGAGCTTTGACTTCGGGGCGAAAACGTGGCGGTCACGCCCCAGGTCACGGGCGTGACGAAATGTCACGGGCGTGACAGGGGGGCGTGACCGGGGGAGCTGGCAGTTCGATGTCGGCAGCGTTGACAGTTTGACTAAGCTTGCGGGTCGGCCTCGACACGGCCGTGACAAGCATTGACACGGGCGTGACGTTGGGCGTGTCGGGCTCGGTTTGATGATCGCCGATCGTCGAGCTGGGAACCTGTGGCCGGCGATCGTCGGGGGGGGGGGGGGGCGTGACACGGGCGTGTCGGTCAATTGACACGGGCGTGTCAGTCAATTTTTTTTGACTTTTCTGGAATTTTTTCTGGAATTTTTCTGGAATAAAAATAAAGCTAAGTTAGAAATAATATTTACAAAAACAAGCAATTTATTGAATAAAACTAATTAAAAAGACAAAAAATAAACGAAACTGACTTAAATAAAATACGAAAATATAGGTATATTTACAACTCATCAAACACCCCCATACTTAAGCTTTTGCTATTCCAGAGCAAAAGTTTAAGGTGAACTTATAAGGAATAATAAAAAAACCTAAGTTCTGCTACCGCTAAATTAATTATAAGAAAGATCAAATAAAAATATACGGGGTATAAGAGTTAAGTCCTAAAATTATTTAGATGATTTAAACAGGGCAAAAGTTTTGGCCAAAAGACTTTTTGATGTAATCAAATAGAAAGCAATAGTTGTATTGGTTAGATTAACAGAAAATAGTTTGGATTTATACGAACTTTAGCCTATAGGAGTGTTATCGGAAATAATGCAATTTATGAATTATGTTCTCAAAAAGATTTTTGAATTAATTCTAGAGTCATGAAATTGGCTAAGGGGGGTTGATGTTGGTTTATGAAGATGCTTGGATTTTGAGGCGAGGTTATTTTTTCTCGAACCTCCATTTTTTTTTTGATTTGGATGTTAAAGGAAAACAAAATCTTATTTTCCTTAGCATAAAAATTTTTCTTCTTCATAAATAAAAATAACCCAATGTATATGTGTTGGAGTAATGAATTTTATCCTCTTACTCCGTAACGTATAATATTTTAATTTCTTGGGTGCCTATGTTTACGGAATGAAATCTTATTCCCATTGACATAAGATCTTTTTCTTTTTTGAGAAATAATTTTATCATACCAAGTAGGTTATGATAAGTAAGGGGAGAAAAGAGAACTAGATTTTTAATTGAAAAATAATTGAGAGCAACCTTTATAAATTGTACGTTCCAATTTTTCAGAAAGCTAAAAGCAAGCATAATTGAATTCTATAGTCGTTATTTTCTAACATGGTACACATGCTCCTATCTATGAAAAATTAGAAGTAGTGCCTAAAGCGAGTCCCCTATTTTTAACAAAGTATAATAAATTCTTTAAAACTTAACCCCGGCTATTTAGATTTTTCAATCTATAATTAACAAACGAATAATGAACAAAGAATTGATCAAATTCGCATATAAATAAACTCAAAACGAAAGTTTTAGATAGCAAGAAACTTAAGAATGAAATGTTTGATTTATTTGTTTCACAATTTTTTTTTTTTGAAATTTTTTTTTTTTGAAGAGTTGTGCTCTTTTTTTTGTATTTTTTTTGTATTTATATCTTTAATATATACATACTAAAATGAAAGAAAAAATGCGAAAATAAAATTTTTTTGGATTTTTAAGTTTTGTGAATATTTTTGTATTTTTAATGAAATTTTCATTCTAATTACAAAAATTTGGGAAAAAGAAAAAATATTTACAAGGATGAGAGGGAAAAATGGAGAGGGGAAAGAGAAAGAATATTTACAAAAAGTATTTACAAAAATTATTTACAAAAATATTTACAAGAATATTTATAAAAATATAAACTAGGTAGCCGCGAGATGACTCGTTATGTGGGTGGCTCGATGAGCCGGATCTCGCGGACCGAGTTAAAAATAAGTCAAAGTTTCAAAAATGAAACTTCAAAAATTTTTAATTTAAAATTTTTTTTGAATTTTTTTGTGTTATAAATTTTTTTTTTTTTTTTGTTTTGTTTTTTGTTTTGTGAAAATGAAAGTACGAAAGTACGAAAACACCCCCATACTTAGATCCAACATTGTCCCCAATGTTGTATGCTAAGCATGAGGAACAAGACAGCAGGTATATGTACAAAAAGGAAAAGAGGGGGGAAGAAAACGTCCCTGATCCGCGCTCGGGGAAGCCCATTAGAAACCCTGCATTTATTAGAAAAATAGAAAACGTAATAAATAAAGACGTAAAAAAGGATAGACGTGGGGTGCCTCCCAGGAGCGCTTTGTTTATAGTCGCGTAGCTTGACTATAGTGGCGGGTTTATAAGTCGAGGAGGGATATGGTTTCGCTATACTCGATCACAGGGTCGCCCGCTATGCAAGTCTTTAATCGATGACCGTTTACTTTAAACGAGCCTTTTTCCGGGTGGGAGACGAGTACGGTCCCATATGGAAAAACTTCTTCAACTAAGAAGGGACCGGACCAACGGGATTTGAGTTTGCTAGGAAAAAGTTTAAGACGAGAATTATAAAGAAGGACTAGATCGCCCGGAGAAAAAATTTTGGGGGTTTTAATTTTTCGATCGTGATAAAACTTAGAACGCTCCTTATAGAACTTATTACTCTCGTAAGCGTTCGCACGCCATTCATCGAGCTCGTTTAGTTGCAGTTTTCTATTTTGAGCGGCTAAGTTAGAGTCGAGGTTTAAGAGTTTTAATGCCCAAAGTGCACGGTGCTCCAGTTCTACGGGTAAATGGCACGCTTTGCCATAGACTAACCGAAACGGGGTACAACCGGTAGCGGTTTTGTATGCCGTACGATACGCCCATAACGCGTCGTTAAGCGTAGCGGACCAATCTTTCCTATTAAGTGAAACGGTTTTTTCTGATATGCGTTTTATCTCTCGATTTACTACCTCAACTTGGCCACTTGTTTGCGGGTGGTAGGGGGTGGCAAGCTTGTGCGTGACTCCGTATTTAGCTAACGTCTTAGCCATTAGAGCGTTACAGAAATGCGTTCCCCTATCACTAACAATAGCTGGAGGCGTGCCGAAGCGAGAAAATAATTTTTTTAGAAATGTAACGACGACTCGCGCATCGTTGGTGGGGAGAGCTTGCGCTTCCGCCGACCGTGATACGTAGTCGACCGCCACTAAAATATACAAATTTTTATAAGAAGGAGGTAGGGGGCCTACAAAATCTATGCCCCATAAATCGAAGACTTCGCATTCTAAAAACATATTTTGGGGCATCTCGTCTCGACGAGAGATGTTACCCGACCGCTGACAGCTATCGCATGCGCGCACAAAATTGTGCGCGTCTTTGAAGAGAGTGGGCCAAAAGTAGCCCGCCTCTAGCGCCTTCCTAGCAGTCCGGTTGGCTTGATAGTGCCCGCCGGCTGGACCCTCGTGGCAGTGCCGCAATATTTGTGTGCACTCCACTCCCGCGACGCATCTTCGAACCGCTTGGTCCGCGCAGATACGGAAAAGAAACGGGTCATCCCAAAAGAAATTTTTCAAGTCGGAAAAGAATTTCTTCTTTTGATGACTTAAAAAATCTTTTGGAAGTACCCGCGCGACTAAGTAGTTCGCAAAATCTGCGAACCAAGGCGAAGATGACGAAGACAAATGAATGGCGAGAAGGCGTTCCTCGGGGAATCTGTCATTTATTTCAGATTCGACGAGCGCTTCCGCACCCGGATTTTCTAAACGGGAGAGGTGGTCTGCCGCTAGATTCTCCGCGCCCTTCTTATCTCGGATCTCCAAGTCAAACTCTTGTAGGAGGAGAATCCATCGAAGAAGGCGGGGCTTCGCGTCGGTTTTGGCTAGCAAATACTTAAGGGCGGAGTGATCGGTAAAAACGATAACTTTAGATAGCGTAAGATACGAGCGAAACTTATCGAAAGCGAAAACGACGGCTAAGAGTTCCTTTTCCGTCGTCGTGTAATTCACTTGTGCGGAAGTGAGCGTCTTGCTAGCGTAATAAATAGGATGAAAATGTTTTTCTACGCGTTGGCCAAGAACGGCGCCTAAGACAATATCACTAGCGTCGCACATGATTTCGAACGGAAGGGACCAATTAGGGGCCACTAGAATTGGAGAATTGATAAGTTTTTGTTTTATAAAGTTAAAAGCAGACTCGCAATCGCTACTAAAGACAAAAGGTGATTCCTTTTCCAAGAGGTGAGTAAGCGGCTTTGTTATTTTTGAAAAATCTTGAATGAAACGCCTATAAAAGCCCGCGTGGCCTAAGAAACTCCTAATGGATTTTATGTTTGTCGGCTGAGGAAGTTTTTCTATGATTTCAACTTTGGCCTTATCGACCTCTATCCCCTTAATCGAAATCTTATGGCCGAGGACCAAACCTCCTCGAACCATAAGGTTACACTTTTCCCAATTTAAAACAAGATTCGTGTCCTCACATCGCTGGAGGACACGATCAAGATTACGAAGACAATCCGGGAATGAGCATCCGAATACAGAAAAGTCATCCATAAATATTTCCATAATATCTTCTACTAGCTCACCAAAAATTGCTAGCATACATCTTTAGAATGTAGCCGGCGCATTGCAGAGGCCAAATGGCATTCTTCGATAGGCGAAGGTGCCAGAGGGGCAAGTAAAAGTTGTTTTCTCTTGGTCTTCGGGGGAAATGGGGATTTGGAAAAACCCCGATAAACCGTCAAGAAAATAATAAAAAGGATGACCGGAAAGACGCTCAAGAATTTGGTCAAGGAACGGTAGTGGAAAATGGTCTTTGCGGGTGGCATCATTAAGTTTGCGATAATCGATGACCACATGCCAACCCGTAACAGTACGAGTTGGGACGAGCTCGTTGTGCTCATTCGCCACTACGGTTAGACCGCCCTTCTTGGGCACGACATGAATGGGACTAACCCACGCACTATCAGAAATGGGATAAATAATCCCCGCATCTAATAATTTAATTATCTCAGCTTTCACGACATCTTTCATGTTTGGGTTAAGACGCCGTTGCGGCTGAATGGTTTTGCGGCAATTATCGTTTAAGAAAATTTTGTGAGTGCAGAAGGAAGGGTTAATCCCCTTTAGGTCAGAAATTTGCCACGCAATTGCGTGGCGATGTTTAAGCAAAACCTCCAATAAATCGGAGGTCTCCGAATCGCTTAAATACAAAGAAATGATTACCGGGAGTGTATCATTTTTCCCCAAAAAGGCGTATTTTAGGGATTTGGGTAATGGTTTGAGTTCTAGGATGGGCGGTTCTTCTAGTGAGGTTTTAGTGCTAATGTCTTTCGAACTAATTGGTTCAAAAGGCATGTTCGTAGACGCGTCCTCATCGCAATAAAAATTTTCGAGTGAAAAAATATTTTCGTTTAAAAACTCGGACTCGAAAACCGGAGAAGAACAATCTCCATAAAAAGAATCTAAAGAGTAGCAGAAATCGTCGCTCGGCGACGAGTCTTCCATAGAGGAGTTAATAGAAAAAGTAACTTGGTCGTCTCCTACCCAAAGGAGAAGCTGACCATTACTTACATCGATTAACGCACGTGAGGTCGCGAGGAAAGGGCGACCAAGTATTATTGGTACGTTGGCATCTTCTTCGATGTCCAAGATGACGAAGTCCACCGGGAAGGTGAACTTGTCTACTCGGACAAGGACATCCTCAACTACCCCGATGGGGAACCTAACCGAGCGATCCGCTAGTTGGATGCGCATATTGGTAGGAGCAGGAGTACCCAAACCTAAACGCAGGAAGAGCGAGAACGACATCAAATTAATGCTCGCGCCTAAGTCTGCTAAGGCGTATTTTACTAATACATCGCCAAAAAGGCACGAGATGGAGAACCGTCCCGGGTCGTTTTGTTTTAAGGGCAATTTACTAGTAAGAGCCGCCGAGCAGACAGCGTTAAGAGATATATGCAAAATATCCTCGAGTTTGCGTTTATTAGAAAGTAGTTCTTTTCAAAATTTCGCATATTTAGGCATTTGCGAGATAGCCTCGCAAAAAGGAACATTAAGATGAATTTGTTTGAGTAATAAAATAAATTTTTCATATTGCGCGTTTACTCGCTCGTTATCTAACTTATGCGGGTAGGGCAACGCCTTGTTTAAAATAGTTTTATCGTTAGAAATCGGTAAGGGTTGCGTAATCGAAGAAGAGGGAAGAGGGGTCGGAGGTGAAATATGTACCTGAGGATCGATCCGTTTTGGATCGACCACCTCCTTACCGCTACGGAGGGTTATAGCGTTGGCGGTTTCCCTTGGATTGGGCTCCGTGTTCCCTGGCAGTGCCCCCATGGCGCGTTCCGACATAAGTCGCGCCAGCTGTCCAACCTGGAGTTCTAAATTTTTTAGCGATCCGGTGATGTTCCGGATATTGGACTCGTTGGACGCGACATAACGATTAAAATTTTCCTCCACCGGGGATGGCTTCATAGGAGGGGGAGGAGGAAACGTTGGCGCAAAAGGAGGGGGAGGGGGACGCTGCGCGTTGTTCGGGTTGCTCCAGGAGAAATTCGGATGGTTCCTCCAACCCGGATTATAGTGGCTACTATAAGGGTTGTTTTGAAATGAGGGACGCACCGGATTTCCCATGTAGTCCACGAATTCGTCGACTACGCAGACGTTGGAGGGGGGGAGAAAACAAGGCGGAGTGGAGGAGGCAACAGACATCTCCGCCACCTGCTTAGTTAGCCTTTCCACTTGGAGGGCTAGCTGAGCAGTGGCATCCACTTCAAAAATGCCCTCCTGCTTAGGGCGCGCCCGCGGGACGTTCCACTGGTAGGCGTTCACCGCCATTTCCTCGAAAAGGGCCTGGGCGGCCTCGGGGGTCTTATTGTTCAGAGTGCCCCCAGCAGCCGCGTCAATCATTTGACGTGTCTGACTGTGCAGTCCATTATAAAAAATTTGTACCTGCAACCACGTTGGCAGAGCGTCAATCGTTTTGGACGAACGAAGATATGTCCGCCCGCAGTCTTGCAGTTTTTGCGGGCGGAAAATACTTCGTAAGGAATTTTTCTGCCAATTCCGCCCAGGACGTGATGGATCCCCGCGGGAGGGAGAGTAACCACGCCTTAGCCTTGGACTTAAGAGAGAAGGGAAAAAGGCGCAAACGAATGGCGTCATCAGTGACGCCATTAATTTTAAAAGTATCGCAAATTTCAAGAAAATTAGACAAGTGATTATTGGGGTCCTCATCCGGCAGTCCGTCGAACTGTACGGCATTTTGGATCATTTGAATCACACTTGACTTAATTTCAAAATTATTGTTGGCCACAGCGGGCCAAACAATACTCGACCCCGTATCATCCAAATTGGGCCGAGCGTAATAAGACATAGTACGCTCGGCCGGTTGGGCATTATTCGGGTCGGCCATAGAAGAAGAAGAGGGTTCTCCGATAGATTCTGCGGGGTCTAAAAAGGGAATTCGACGGAGAGATCGGATATGCGCAAGAGTGCGGTCGATCTCGGGGTCGAATTCAAGATTTTCATAACTCGAAGATTGTCCACGGGTCATGCACCCTAAAAAAAACGAAAGGGGGAAGGATTTTTTTATTTATATAATTTTTTTTTTTGAAAATAAAGTAAAATTAATAGAGTCCCGGATTCATTATAACAACCGAGATTCCCCGGCATCGGTGCCAAAAACTTGATGGCCGCGGAACAGAGACCTACTGTGGTTGGTTCGAAATGGTCAGATTCCGCGGGCCGGTTAGAAGATCGAGTTTTCTAACGAAAGGAGGCAAGTGCACCTATCGCAAGTAGTACTCGGTATTCCGGAAAATACCGAGGTCGTATTATTCTCGGGGACGCGTTGATTATATCTACTCTTCCAGGAACACTATTATCTTACTAACAGTAAGGTGGGATTTTTTTTTAGTTTAATTAAAACGGAAAGAAAGAAAGCAGAATTTTGCTAAGTTAGTTCGATGACGGGTTAACGCTCGGCATCGAATCGGATTAAGACTAAAATAATTCTTAACAATTATTAAACTTTGTTTTTAAATTAATAAAAGGCACTCGGCCGTGGGGGTTCCAAAAATATGAGCGCACTTATCTCTAGGAATATTTCTCACCTAAACATTAAGACTATTCGACCGATCGTTAGACCGACGAAGGATTCCTCTTAATGCCCGCTTTACGCTAAGAACCCCGCTATTGGGTGGGGAACCCAATCCGGCAGAACTACGCTTCTCCTCTTTCGAGGGGGCGTACGCAGTTCTCTTTACCCAAGGGGGATCGGTCCATACGTGCAGCCTCTCGGCGTCGCGTATGGATAACGGAAATAGAGCCCACACATCGATTATGTGGTCCTATGCATCGTTAACCCGGGGTAAACCTTAAGTCCTTAAATTAAAATAAAAATAAGTTTTTTTAATTATTTCAAATCATTTTTTAAGTCCCAATGCTCATCGATGCCGAAGGCTAAAAGAGATTAGCCACTCATCGGTA
Organism: Platanthera zijinensis; assembly: GCA_039513925.1. Lineage (NCBI taxonomy): Eukaryota > Viridiplantae > Streptophyta > Magnoliopsida > Asparagales > Orchidaceae > Platanthera > Platanthera zijinensis. The sequence continues at coordinate 211,975,206 of CM077082.1, read as the reverse complement.
TGGGGACGGCTTTATGTTTTTAGGTGAAACGTGAGTGTTAAATTAAGCACTGAATAATTATAAGAGAAAACACGAAAAATAGGACAATTAGATAAATTTAAGGCTAATTGATGCAGGCACTCACGCACACTTCAAAACCATAAAGAAAATTAAATAAAGCAAGCCCTACTCAAATGAGTAGGCGGAAATAAATGCACACACGCACACACTCTTCTTAATTGAAGAAAGCAATAAATAAAGCGGTAAAATTATCTCCTACACGCACGCACTCTACATAATTGAGAAAGCGATAAAATTGCAAGTCCCGGCTCGAATGAGTGGGCGGGAGTAAATCTATCTCATACACACACGCACTCTACTTGAAAGTAAAACACACACACGCACTCTACAGAAAAGTAAACACACGCACCCACACAAAGTTTTCCTACTCAAGTGAGTAGGAAGAAAATGAAAGCAGTAAAAAGACAAGTCCCACTCAAACGAGTGGGCGGAAAATGAAAGCAGAGCGCCATTTAACTCTTAACGAGTAGGCGGAAATAAATGCATACGCACACGCGCACTCTATAGGAGTTGAAATAAAGCAGTAAAACCTAACTCATACACGCACACACACTTGCAAAAAATAAGAAAAACAAAGTGCTCAGAAAATTTAAACAACTGCATTTCTACCGCTAGAATGCGGTAGAAATGCATAAAAAGTAAAAATAAAAATTAACCGGAGCTAAAAGTTTTGCAAATAAACGCAAAATGAACGTACTCGAAAAATTAATACAACTGCATTTCTACCGCTAGAATGCGGTAGAAATGCATAAAAAGATGAAATAAAAATTAAAGGGACTAAAAGTTTTGAAATTAAAAAGCTAAAATGAAGTTGACGAAAAATTATAACGACTACATTTTTATTCGTAAGTTTTTATAAAACCTCCAAAAAAGTGAGAATAAAACTAAAAAGGAACGAGAAATTTTACATTCCTAAGAGCCTAAGTTAGAGAAAATAAAAACGAACACTTTTAAGGGGGTTTTTATAAAACCTATATGAATGAAAATGACAAAGAAGAAGAAGCTAAAGCTAAAAAGTGCGGAGAATGAAAACTAGACGGACGGCACAACGGTTAGAAATGCCGATAAATCCTAAATCTAACTAAGTTACGAAGGCTAAAAAGATGAAAACATAAAAGAAATACAAAAAGATGAACGAAAAATTGCTTAAGTAGGCGCATTCAAATGGATTATTCATACTAGTTAAGAGAGAAAAATTCAAATTTCATTAAAGTAAAAACCCTAATACAAACTAAGAGAGAGAGAGGGGGGAGAAATTCTCCTTACATAAGTATGGAATCCAATTGGGCAGCACCTCCCCTAAGCAAAGTGGTCAAAAAAGTGGACAAAATAAGCTTCCTGGAAGCTCTTATTTATAGGCAAATTTTCGGGTTGGTCATGCCCTAGGTCACGGGCGTGACAGGGGGCGTGTCACTACTATTCATGAGCTGATCGGTTGACTTGACTGGAGCTTTGACTTCGGGGCGAAAACGTGGCGGTCATGCCCCAGGTCACGGGCATGACGAAATGTCACGGGCGTGACAGGGGGGCGTGACCGGGGGAGCCGGCAGTTCGATGTCGGCAGCGTTGACAGTTTGACTAAGCTTGCAGGTCGGCCTCGACACGGGCGTGACAAGCATTGACACAGGCGTGACGTTGGGCGTGTCGGGCTCGGTTTGATGATCGCCGATCGTCGAGCTGGGAACCTGTGGCCGGCGATCGTCGGGGGGGCGTGACACGGGCGTGTCGGTCAATTGACACGGGCGTGTCAGTCAATTTTTTTTGACTTTTCTGGAATTTTTTCTGGAATTTTTCTGGAATAAAAATAAAGCTAAATTAGAAATAATATTTACAAAACAAGCAATTTATTGAATAAAACTAATTAAAAAGACAAAAAATAAACGAAACTGACTTAAATAAAATACGAAAATATAGGTATATTTACAACTCATCAAGCGGCGGAACGTTTCTGTCGGGTTCGATTCGGCTACAGGAGAAAAAGCTCGATCCTTTTTCTAAAACCCTAAGTCTCAATTTATACCAAAGGCATAAACAGACCTAAAAGTATTGCTATCTGCAAACCACACAGCATAGGGTTTCAGAATCATTCGGCGAGAATCAACTCCAGGTTCGGCGAGAATCAGTCGGCGAGAATCAGATCCAGATTCGGCGAGAATCAATCGGCGAGAATCAGATCCAGATTCGGCGAGAATCGGCAGACAGAATCGGCGAGAATCAGTAGACAGAATCATCGAGAATCCAACAGTTTGACTCTCCACTACTTTGCCTTCGTCGGCGAGTCATACTCGACGACTCTCGACGACTCTCGACGACTCTCGATGACTTTGCCTTAGTCGGCGAGTCATACTCGACGACTCTCGACGACTCTCGACGACTTCTTTTGGCAACGTTTGCTTGACCCCATTCTGTGTCGTGATTGGTAACCCTTACCAACACAGTCAATGTCCCAACTTCTCCACATGCTCTTATGTGCGACCCTGCAGGTTCATATCGCGTTGGCAGTGAGATTATATGTTTGACCACTTCTAGATCACCATGGTAACTCCAACAGTCTCCCACATGATCTTGAAAGTATCAAACCAAAAACCTCACAAACAATGAGCGGCATCTAGCAATGCATCATTGCTACCCAAGCAATAAGAGTTCATAACTCAAAAGCCTTTATGAACAATGTGCCAGCATTGTCTTTGTCCCTTTGTCCCTTACATCCGGAAATAACTAGAGGTATGGACCGTGTCACCCTCATAATAGCTCAATCCAAGTTTCTTGATCTAGAACGGACTTCCAGAGAATGGTGAGTCCAATATCACATATTGACTCAACCAAGCATGGCCATGCATTTCTCAGTCCAGTTCCATCTAGGGGCCCATGGATGCAACTCCTGTCATATAGGAGGACAAATCCCATATTTGCTCACACACAAACACCCAAATGATTCGTAACGTGCCCAACAACCACCCTTATTATCAACTTTTCTCAAGGAAGACTTTAGATGGCATCAAAGCACGCTCTTCCTCACTTGATGAATGCTGTGACTTCAGGTCAAAGGACCACAACACCATTGTTAATTGAGACCTACTCATGACACGTTTAGATAACAATCCACAAAGTAGTCTCAGGTTGGGTCTGTCTAGTACAACTTGTTCATTAACAAGTACCCACGTGATGACTTGATATCACAATATCATGACCTGTGAGAACTGGTCATCAGTCAAAGCACGTGCTAGTCTTAATGTATCATCATCACCCTTAGCTTCTATGATGATACAATGACCAGGAACCTTTTAAGAATGAAGCTTTAAATAAATCATAGGCTCTCACATTCAAGTCACGTACTTGATGTCCTATGGAAGCGAACATTCTAAGGGTATTTATTATGTTAACATTTAACTATCGCATAGAGAAACCATAATAAAAGAACTTGCCATTAATTGTAAAAGAAAAATCTAGGTACACAATTCATCATATGAATAAATAGCAAACAACCAACAGAATATATATTTATATGCAACCCACAAGACTCTCATTAGAGTTGATCATTTAGGTATCGTATACCCATCGATCTAGTATGACCATCATGCTTTCTCTGTGCGAGAGGCTTTGTTAGTGGATCCGCAATACTCTCCTCAGTCGACACTCTGCAAATGTTCACATCTCCTCGTTCGACAATCTCACGAAAAAGATGAAACCGCTGAAGTATGTGCTTGGAGCGCTGATGAGATCTAGGTTCCTTAGATTGTGCAATTGCACCATTGTTATCACAGTAGAGAACTACGGGACCAACAATGCTAGGAACTACATCAAGCTCGCCGAATAATTTCCTAATCCATACAGCCTCCTTCGCTGCGTTAGCTGCAGCGATATACTCGGCCTCTGTTGTAGAATTAGCAACTGTCTCTTGCTTGGAACTCTTCCAGCTCACTGCTCCTCCATTAAGGCAAAACACAAACCTTGACTGAGACTTTGAATCGTCCCTATCAGTTTGGAAGCTAGCGTCCGTGTAACCAATTACAACGAGCTCTTCTTCTCCACCATACACCAAGTACACATCCTTTGTCCTTCTTAAGTACTTCAGGATATTCTTGACTGCAATCCAGTGACACTCACCGTGGTCTGACTGATACCTGCTAGTCATGATCAAAGCAAAGGAGACATCGGGTCGAGTACATAACATTGCATACATGATTGATCCAATTGCCGAAGCATATGGAATCAACTTCATGCGGTCCTTATCTTCACAAGATTTTGGACACTGGTCCTTAGAGAGATTCACAGCATGAGACATGGGTAAAAATCCTTTCTTGGACTCAAGCATGTTGAACCGCTTCAACACCTTCTCAATGTATGTACTCTGGGTCAAAACCAGCAACTTCTTCGATCTATCTCTATAGATCTTAATACTGAGTATATAAGTCGCTTCACCCAAGTCTTTTATAGAAAAGTAGTTCCCTAGGTTATTCTTAACAACTTTCAGGGTAGGAATGTCATTCCCAATCAACAGTATGTCATCTACATACAATATCAGGAAGACAACAATGCTCCCACTGATTCGCTTGTAAACACAAGGCTCATCTTCATTCTTGATGAAACCAAACTCTTTGATTTTCTCATCAAAATGAAGATTCCAACTTCGAGAGGCCTGCTTCAGTCCATAGATGGACCTATTCAGCTTGTATATTTTAGTGGCTTCATTTGGGGATACAAAACCCTAGGGTTGTGTCATGTACACTTCCTCAAGGAGGTTTCCATTAAGGAAAGCCGTTTTGACATCCATCTGCCAGATCTCGTAGTCATAATACGCAGCAATAGCAAGCAATATCCTTATGGACTTTACCATGGCAACAAGGGAAAAGGTCTCATCATAGTCAATACCATGAATTTGCTTAAAACACTTAGCAACCAGTCGCCCTTTGAATGTCTGTACATACCCATCCATGTCGGTATTCTTCTTGAAGACCCATTTGCACCCTATGGGTCGAACCCCTTCAGGTGGTTCAACCAAGTTCCAAACATGGTTTGCATATATGGAGTCCATTTCGGATTTCATAGCCTCAAGCCATTTGTCAGAGTCTGGTCCATTCATAGCCTCTTGGTAGGTTGTTGGTTCATCATCATGATCCATAAGCAACACATTACCTAGTTGAGACATGAGAAATCCATATCTCTCAGGCTCAAATCTTGGTCTACCAGATCTACGTAGGACTTGTGTTTCTTGAGCAGGTTCTCTAGCTACAACATCTTGTAGTCCTGTCTCAGAATCCAATTCCGGTTCATTCACTACTTGTGGTTCTTGAACTTCTTCAAGTTCTACCTTTTCAGTCTTTCTTGATAAGAACTCTTTCTCCAAGAAGACGTCAGTCCTTGCGACAAACACTTTTCCCTCGGACGGTAGGTAAAAGTAATACCCTTTCGTTTCCTTAGGATATCTCACCAGATAACATTTATCCGATTTGGGTTCCAGCTTGTCAGGCATTTGACATCGCACGTATGCCTCACAGCCCCAAATTTTAATGAACGACATATTAGGACGCTTCCCAGTCCATATCTCATATGGTGTCTTCAGAACCATTTTCGTTGGAGCGCGATTCAGTGTCATTGCAGCAGTCTCTAAAGCAAAACCCCAAAAGGAAACAGGCAAGTCTGCATTACTCATCATCGAACGTACCATGTCTAACATAGTGCGATTTCTCCTCTCAGACACACCATTATGTTGTGGTGTTCTAGGTGGAGTGAGCTGTGATACAATACCACCCTCTTTCAGATGATCACGGAACTCATGACTCAGGTATTCGCCACCTCGATCAGATCGGAGTGCTTTAACCCTTTTACCCAACTGGTTTTCTACTTCATTCTTGAACTCTTTGAACTTTTCAAAGGTCTCGGATTTGCACTTCATAAGATACACATATCCGTATCTACTGAAATCATCAATAAATGTAACGAAGTAGAAAAAACCACCTCTGGCCATGGAGCTCATGGGTCCGCATACATCACTATGTACAACACCCAAGAGATCCTCCACCCTCTCAGTATAACCAGTGAAAGGGGCTTTAGTCATTTTGCCTAATAAATAAGATTCGCATCGCTCAAATGATTCATAATCAAATGAGTCCAAAAGTCCATCTTTATGGAGCTTGGATATGCGCTTCTCGTTTATATGGCCCAAACGACAATGCCAGAGATATGTAGTGTTTGAGTCATTTGTTCTTAGTCTTTTATTATTTTCTACATTATAGATCAGATGGTCCAAGTTCAAAACATAAATAAACAATTGGGCTACAACATAACAAACATCATTCTTAAATATAGAACAACAGTTGTTCTTAATTATAAAAGAAAATCCAATCATGTCCAAGCATGAAATAGATATAATGTTTCTAGTTATGGACGGAACAAAATAACAATTATCTAATTCTATTACAAGCCCACTGGGCAAAGTAAGACGGTAAACCCCTACGGCTACAGCAACAACTCTTGCTCCATTGCCGACACGCAGGTCCATCTCCCCTTTACTCAGCAATCTTCTCCTTTCCAATTCCTGCACATTTGTATAAATGTGAGAACCACATCCGGTATCCAATACCCAAGATGAAGGAGCAGAGAGGTTTATTTCTATAACGTAAATATTTGAAGCGGAAGTCATACCTCCCTTCATTTTCTGCAGACCCTCAATATAAGAAGGACAGTTCCTCCTCCAATGACCAGCCTTGCCACAGTGGTGGCATTTCCCTTCCTTCACCGTGCTCTTCTTTTTCATTAGTGCAGAAGACTTGGGCTCGAGATATGAATTAGGTCCCACCTTCGTCCTCTTAGAGCCCTTGGCCTTGCCCTTGCCCTTATGCACCATTAGTATGGGGCTGGCAGGCTTGGCCTTCTTCATGTTGATCTCGGCAGTTCATAACATGCCTAGGAGCTCGGACAGTGTCTTGTCTATTTCATTCATGTTGTTGTTCAAGTCAAACTGCTCATAACTGTCCGGCAACGATTGAAGGATCAGATCTGTGGCTAACTCTTGACCCAAAAGAAAACCTGACCTTTCAAGGTTCTCTATATACCCAATCATCTTGAGTACGTGAGTCCCTACTGAGTCTCGAACTCCCATCTTGCACTGAAACAACGCTTTGGTGACGTCGAACCTCTCTTGACGAGCCTGCCCTTGAAACATTTTTTTGAGATGCTCGTCAATCTCCTTGCACCCCATGTTCTCATGTTGCTTCTGAAGCTCAGAGTTTATGGTGGCAAACATAAGGCATTCGACGTCTAAGGCATCATCAATATACTTCTTATAAGTATCCTTATCAGCATGGGAAGAGTTCCCGGTCGACACCTCAGGGGCTTCTTCTTCCAAGACATAGAGCTTTCGCTCTTGCCTGAGAAAAATTCTCAGGTTCCTGTACCAGTCCATGTAGTTAGTCCCACTGAGCTTATCCTTCTCAAGGATGGCTCTCAGAGACAGAGTGGAGTGTGAACCACTTGCCATGGAATTCTACAAGAATTCATGCAAAATAATATCAATACAAAAATTTCAAAATACAATTTATTTTAATTTGGACTTCAATTAAAACTCCCACTATTTTATTCGAAATAATAGCCCTCACTATTAATTCGGAGAGTTCATACGAGCTACTCTCTTAGTGGACAAGATTTGTATTTCACCAACACAATGAGTCAGCTTTGGCTTTTCTCTCACGATGTGGTTATTTAGGTAGGCAACGCTTGCCAAATGCATCCTCATGCAATTCTTGTATGGTTGGTGAATAACTCCTTATTCGCATCCATCATATGGTGCATGCCAACCCTATGCCTCTAGACACTCAACCTTTGAGGTCACCTAGTTAAGCTAGACCCGATGTCGATAGTGGGATATCACAATTATCCACTCGCACCCTTACCAAGATAGATTAATGCACCTTGCTTTGGCAAGCCCACACTTCATCGATCGAGGCAGGAAGAGTGTCATCCATCTTAAGGCATCCGAACACTTAATATTAGACGAAGGGAATTTTTGATTATAGGTTAACAATTAACCATGATTAACATTTGATAATGTGCACATCCACAGAAAAACATATTTCTAAAAGCCACATGCATCCCTTATGTGCACAACCTGACACTATCAACATTTGATAGAAGGAAGGGCTAAATCTGAACATTCAGACTCTTCCAAATCTTCAGATTTACATGCATTGGACAAAAGCAACGACAACTCAACTTAAAGCAGTAGACAAGCTCGTCTCTCATTGTTGGATTCAAAATCCAAAACAATACACCAGTTCATTAACCACTCGAGGGACGGTTACTGCTAAGGAGACAACAATTTCTAACAATAAGAAATTACCACGAAATCCCAGACATTCCTGGCGGGGTCCCAAGGGGTAGAGCCCCTAACCTGTGGGTATGGGCCCACCGATTTCCCTTGGAAAAACCATCAACAATTGATGATCCAGGATTAAATCTAGACATTTAGATCACTTCTAAATCCCTAGGTTTACACGCACTGGAATAACCTAACTTCCAAAACAACAATCATGATCGGAACCTCCCTCTGATACCACTGTTGGGTTTCTCTATGAGGGTGGCACAATAGTTGTGCACGCAGTGGAAGGAATTACAACATCAAGAACAACCCAAAAGAGATGGGATCGGGCCATGAAAGTTGAATCAATAAGTTAACAAACAACTAGGTAAAAGTTACCTTTCCGGTCTTGAGTCAAAACTCAACAGAGATGCTCCAAGCTTTGAGTCCTTGTCGGTGGCGAGTTCTACGTAGAATAACGTCTACATCTCTGTAGAAATCCACACGAGCAGGAGAACACCGAGCTTCGTCGCACGAAAGATCGGGAAGGAGATCAACTGCACCTTGCACTTCCACGGACTGCTAGGTCCGCACCAGGAATAGCAACACCGACGACTGTCGCCAGAGAGGAGGAGGTCGGCGGAGAGAATGAGGCGGCGGAACACTTCCGTCGGCGGGGTTCGGGAATCGGTGGAGCGAACGAGAGGCGGAACGTTTCCGTCGAGTTCGATTCAGCTACAGGAGAAAAAGCCCGATCCTTTTTCCAAAACCTAAGTCTCAATTTATACCAAAGGCATAAACAAACCTAAAAGTATCGCTATCCGCAGACCACACAACATTGGGTTTCAGAATCATTCGCCGAGAATCAACTCCAGGTTCGGCGAGAATCAGTCGGTGAGAATCAAATCCAGATTCGGCGAGAATCAGTCGGCGAGAATCAGATCCAGATTCGTCGAGAATCGGCAGACAGAATCGGCGAGAATCAGTAGACAGAATCGTCGAGAATCCAATAATTTGACTCTCGACGACTTTGCCTTAGTCGGCGAGTCATATTCAACAACTCTCGACGACTCTCGACGACTTTGCCTTAGTCGGCGAGTCATACTCGATTACTCTCGACGACTCTCGATGACTTCTTTTGGCAACGTTTGCCCGACCCCATTCTGTGTGGTGATTGGTAACCCTTACCAACACAGTCAATGTCCTAACTTCTCCACATGCTCTTATGTGCGACCCTGCAGGCTCATATCGCGTTGGCAGTGAGATTACATGTTTGACCACTTCTAGATCACCATGGTAACTCCAACAATATGTTCAGTCCAAACATAGATTTCCTACATTCAACTTCTACATAAACTTCTATTTAATGTTTAAATTATATAAGCTTCAACTATTGTATAATCTTGTAGAGGCTCGCTCTTATTCCCAAGCCTTAGGGTTCTTGGACAGGGGTGAGTATTTCACTAGTTTTTTGACTAATGTTGTCGTTGCTCACTTTTACATGGGACGTCCTGTAAGCCCCCATTTTTTTCTTTTAAACCATCGGGGTCTTATTCCCAGAACCGCCGCTTTGCGGTGACACCAACACACCAGGGAAGGTCATCACTACAAAGCGCCGATCCTACCGGTCATACCAATCACAGAAGAAGGTAGAAGTACAATTGAACAAATATAAGTCCAAGTCCACAAGATCACACATATATATAAGTAAAAGTGCATAGTCCACAATGAGTACATGTATGAAACAGAGTAGAAAAGAAATATGGGCTTAAGCCCAGTACATGTCTAATACAATAATCTCTCTCTCACAACTCACACATCTGGCAGAAGCAATTGAAAACCATCTTTGACCTATCGCCATGTATTAGTGGTAGCATGCAGCAACTGCTCCTCATGTCCTGCCTCCTTGTCCTGCCGGTGTTGATTCTCCTGCTACTGGGTCCCCTAAAATGATGTGGTCCACCGACTGTTTGTAACACCCCAAAAAGACCCCAAAAGACTCAAAATGAGTTTTTGAGGTACGGGTAATTTTACACGGCATGGGACACGGGCGTGTCCCAGGGCGTGTCGGGGGTACACGGCCTGGGACACGGGCGTGTCCCAGGGCGTGTCACGCAATTAAAATTCGAAAATGGCCTGTTCGAGTCAGAGAAGTACACGGCCTTGAACCAAGCCGTGAACACGGGCGTGTCAGGTTGGACACGGGCGTGTCCGATGCCGTGTTCCGACCCGTGTACTGCTTGCAGCTCGATGAGGCAAGGGTGACACGGGCGTGTCTCAGGAATGACACGGGCGTGTCAGGCTCGACACGGGCGTGTCGTTGACCGTGTTCTGGTAAACCTCAGTCGGTATGAACCGCTTAAGGGTACACGGCCTGTGACACGGGCGTGTCACAGGCTGTGTCAGCCAAAAATTTGGGTTTTTGGGCAAATCGTGGCCGTTCAGATTTCTCTCTTTTGATCCAAGGGCTCAGGTGGTTTCCTGGCTGGATTTATTTCGTGAAGGCTGATGAAGATTCATTCTTCATTTGCTTAAGGAAGAGAGAAAGAGAGAGGAGGAAGAAGAAGGAGGAGGAGATCAAGCCACCGGCGGAGTTCCCGTGGTCCGATTCGTGATCCGAAGCCGGCGTTGTGAAGGCAAGGCTGCTGCGATTCTTTCTCACCGGCTAGTTTTCGATGGCTCCCAAGAGATCGACAAGGGTAACGATCTCCCTTCTTGGACATGTGAAGTCCTTCTTTTCTGCATTGCATAGGGAAAACCCTTCCCCGCGAGTGTGCGGTGGGTTGTGGTGTCCCTTGGGGTAGATATGTGAAGTCCCCCTTGTTAGAGGCTGGAATTGGAGTACGGCTCTAGGCATGCTGTGTGAAGCCCATCTGGACATGGTCTGGATTGGTGATGCTTGTTTGCATATCGGAGAAGGCTCCGTGATTATGGCTTGTGATGCCTTGTTCCTACCTGTTGCTTGGTGCGGCAGGAAGTACTGGATGATGTCCAGGAAATGAAGAGGGTTGGATGCAACTCTTGTGGCCGTACGTTGCCACTTTATGAGCGGTTGAGCCGTTGGGCTGCAACTCGATGAAAAGGCAGATTGCCGAACAGGAAAGGTGAAACCGACCCGCGCCTATAAATAGCCATGGATACTTCCGTATTCGAGGTGGCACGACGACTTGAGCAACGGGGGGTGGCTGATCCGTACCTGCGTTAGGTCCGTCCGACTTGGAAGCTTGGTTATAGGTTTTGTTGGAGCGCCTAATGAGAGTCTTAGGCCCGCGCGCCGGAAAGACTAGAATGCTCAAATACCGTGTAGACGGTGGTGTTGACCCTGGTATTCCGGTACACCGAAAATTTGCCCTGAGTGCACGGACTGTCAGACCGTGTGGCCGATAGTTGTGATGTCTTGAATGTGCCTGCGCGCACATAGTTGCTATATGATGCCATGCTTTGCAGGGAAAGAATGCTAATGCCCCGAGAAAGGGGTAAGATTGTTATAATTGGGTCAGCTAAATGCTGACCGTTGCATTGTTTGCCACTGGTTGGGTGGATTGTTCCCGTGCAGGTGCTGGAGAGCCAAGTGGTAGGTGAAGGGCTGAAGCCCTACTACTGTTGCTGCTGCTGCTGCGGCTAGCCCTTGAAGGCTAAGCGAATGTTTTTGCTTATTTACTTTTACTCATGTATGGCTGGCCTGCGCGCCGAGGTTTGTAAACCATACGATGTAAAAAGAGGAACTGTAAGGCCTTAAGGCCAAACTCTGTGTATTTGTGTACATTCCGTGATATATATAAAGGTGATTTATATATTGGACATTCCTGGTTAGAGTTCAAATTACTACTTAAAGCTTCCGCTAGAATGCTCTGAGTTAGGATTCGTGTTTGATTTGGTATTATCCTGTGACCTCACCGTCTGTTTGTGGCATATAGTGTGGGGCCCCGGCCGGACCTTCTACTATACGTCATTTAACGGATGGGGTCGTTACATTTTGGTATCAGAGGGAGGTTTCGATCCTCCGACCTGTGGGTTATGGGCCCACCACGCTTCCGCTATCGAATTTTGGTATCAGCTTCGTTCGGTCTTCCTCTATCGAATTCGTGGACGAATTCTTTTATGGGGTGGTGAGCTCGTGTTTATGCGCCCTGCTGTAACGCTAATGAACTCTGGAATGTCCACTAAGGAATGTACAAAATCTTGTTTGAGGAATCTGCGCGTTCCTTTTTGTGTTGTTTTGCTTGCATACGTTCGCTAATGTGTGTCTTGTCCACCTATAGGTGACGTGTAGTGGTGCTGGGCAGTCTGAGCCCCAGCGTTCTGATGAGAGTGCGGCACCAGCTGAGGTGCCCACACCTCCTCCATCTGCGGAAACTGTTCGTTTAGTTGCCGAGGCTCTAATTGCCATGATTCAGCCGACCGGGCAAGCGCAGCCGGCAGTCGAGCCCGTTCGTGTTGTTGTAAGTCCCGAGCCGATTGAGGCTGTAGATCCACGAGCAGCTGACGGACAGTTGAAGCAATTCATGAGCTTCAGTCCTCCTACGTTTGCGGGAATGGGATCCCCAACGCAGGCGGAAGATTGGTTATCGCGTGTCAAGAGGATAATGACAGCGATCAGGGCGGAGGAAACTCTAAAGGTCACCTTAGCCACCTTCATGCTTGAAGGAGAGGCGCGGTTGTGGTGGGACGAGGTTTAGGTACACCATTTGGCGGACAGGAAATTAACGCAAGTGTCGATTGAGGAGTTCTCTCGAATATTTCTGGCGAAACATGTCCCAGCGGCGCAACGCATTGCTACGGAAAATGAGTTCCAACGGTTAAAGCAAGGGGAAGATAGCGTGGATATCTACTTGCATGAGTTTACCAGGTTGGGACAGTATGCGGGTACAATCTTCGCGGATGACCAAAGGAAAACGAATCAGTTCTATGAAGGATTGCGGGATGAGTTGCGATTCCTGCTTTCGAGTTTAGTGAACCAAGGGTTTCAGGCGTTGGTTGATATTGCGTGTGCGTTGGAGAAGGACATGCGGCGGGTGCAAGGGAGCAAGGGCTTGGTTGTGTCAAAGCCAGAGGTACAAGCACCTCGCCCGAGCAAATCGTTTTACCAGAAGAAAGGGGGCAAGAGGTCCAAGCCGTCTGGGCAAGTGACTACGACCGTTGTGTCAGGAGCGACATCAAGGCCGGATTCTCGTACATGCTATAACTGTGGCCGGGTGGGGCATATAGCTCGTGACTATTGGGTTGTTCAGCCCAAAGGGGATAAGAAGGCGGGTGCATCGTATGCTGAGAAGGGCAAAGCGGTGGTTGATTCCTCTGCGTCTCAGGCACAGCCCCGAATCTATCAGCTTGGCCAACAGGAAGCGATTAAGCAAAGTGACGTCATCACAGGTACGAGTTGAGTTAGCTTACTTGCTTATGTGCTATGGTTTTTGGTTATGTATAGCTTGTGTGTGTGTGTGCTGTAGGCTTTGTCCTGATTCGGAATAATTTGGCGAGAGCCCTGTTTGATACGGGTGCTTCGCATTCTTTTCTATCTGAGGATTTCGTATCTCGCATTGGGGTACCAAGTCATGTGACGGTGGATAGTACAAGGGTGCTATTGCCGAATGGCTGTGTGATGCTTGCGGATAGGGCTTGCGATGTGGATGTGCAAATAGGAAGTCGGGATTTCGGTTTGAGTGCAGCTGTGCTACCGTTGTCGGAGTTTGATGTGATCTTTGGTATGGACTGGCTCTCGGAGCAGCGTGACTTTATTGATTGCAACTCCAAGGAGATTACACTGGGCCAGAATACCGGACTTGTGACGAAGTTCGCTGGTATGCGAGGAGTTGGCGGGACTCTGTTGTCTGCACTCCAAGTCGTCAATGCTGTTCGGAAGGGCGCGGAGTTATTCTTCACGCTAATTCAGGCTGTTGAGCCAAAGGCCAGTATCGGTGAAGTACTAGTTGTGTCAGAGTTTGCCGATGTGTTTCCTAAAGATCTTCCTGGGTTACCACCCCAGCGGGAGATTGACTTCTCTATTGAGTTGGTGCCAGGTGCGAAACCTGTGGCCCGCTCTCCGTATCGCATTGCGCCAAAAGAGATGGCTGAGTTGAAAGTCCAATTGCAAGAGTTGTTGGAGCAGGGATATATACGCCCAAGTATGTCACCTTGGAGCGCGCCTGTTCTCTTTGTGAAAAAGAAAGACGGTAGCTTACGGTTGTGTATTGACTACCGTGAACTGAATAAGCTGACGGAGAAAAATAAATATCCGATCCCGCGGATTGATGACCTCTTTGATCAGCTGGCAGGATCAACGGTCTATTCCAAATTGGATTTGAAATCGGGATATTATCAGCTGCGGATTAGGGAAGGTGATATTCCTCAAGACGGCGTTTGGAACACGCTACGGTCATTACGAGTTCACGGTAATGCCCTTTGGCCTATGTAATGCGCCTTCGGTATTTATGGACCTAATGCATCGAACGTTCCGAGAGTACTTGGATTTGTTTGTTATTGTGTTTATCGATGACATCTTAGTATACTCTCAGTCGGAAGAGGATCACGCAAACCATTTGCTGTTGGTCTTGCATACCCTGAGGAGGAATAAGCTTTTTGCCAAGTTCTCAAAGTGCGAGTTTTGGCACTCTTCAGTAGCCTTTTTAGGCCATGTGGTAAGCGGAGAGGGTATCGCGGTGGATCCGTTGAAGATAAGTGCCATCCGAGATTGGCCAGTGATGTCTTCAGTGGCCGAGGTCAGGAGCTTCCTTGGACTTGCGGGCTACTATAGACGGTTTGTGGAAAAATTCTCACGGATTGCTTTACCTCTGACCACGCTGACGAGAAAAGATCAAAAGTTCATTTGGACGCCGGAGTGCGCGCGAGCTTTTGAAGAATTGAAGAGTCGTTTGACCACGGCGCCTGTGTTGACATCGCCATGTGGTACCGATGGGTATGAGATCTATAGTGATGCTTCCGGGAGCGGCTTAGGCTGTGTTCTTCTGCAGTTTGGTAAAGTGATTGCTTATGGCTCGCGCTAGTTGAAAGTGCATGAGCGGAATTACCCCGTCCATGATTTGGAGTTGGCGGCGGTAATCTTTGTGCTCAAGTTGTGGCGACACTATCTATATGGCGTTAAAGTGGATATCTATACAGATCATAAAAGCCTAAAGTATTTGTTGGATCAGAAGGATCTGAATATGCGACAACGAAGATGGATGGAGTTCCTTGGGGACTACACCTTCGAGATTCACTATACTCCCGGGAAGGGAAATGTGGTCGCTGATGCTTTGAGTCGAAAGACTCCGGTACGGGCAAGCTGGTTGCAGAGGCATGATCAGCGTTTAATCCAGGAATTGGAAGCGTTGGAGATATCTTGTGTTGACAAAGGTTCGTCAACCGGTGCATGCTTGAACTGGACGGAGGTGCAATATGACCTTACGGACAGAGTTCGGCGAGCAACGGAGCTTGATGAAAGCCTCCAGCGCTATGCAAAAGATGGGCCGGATGACCAATTCTCTTGGGATAACGGGTTGTTAAGAAGAAATGGTCGAGTGTGTGTCTCGAGTGTGGGTAAATTGAGGGAAGAGTTGATGTACGAAGCTCACTTTGCAAAGTACTCAGTTCACCCCGGGAGCACAAAGATGTACAGAGATATGAAAAAGCTGTTCTGGTGGCCCGGATTAAAGAAAGATGTCGCACGTTATGTGGCTGAATGCAATACCTGTGCGTTGGTGAAAGCAGAATGCCAGAAGCCTGGCGGTTTCCTGAAGTCGTTACCTATTCCGGAGTGGAAGTTCGATGATATTTCGATGGATTTCGTGCATGGGTTGTCGAGATCTCAACGCGGTCATGATTCAATCTGGGTGATTGTGGACCGGTTGACAAAAGTGGCGCACTTCCTTCCAAACAGAAGAGACGATTCAGTGGAAACATTGGCCAAGCTTTATGTGGAACAGGTTGTTCGACTGCATGGTGTTCCCCGGAGCATCGTTAGTGACCGTGATGGGCGGTTCACATCGAATGATTGGCGGCTCGTTCATCAAATGTTGGGTACAAAGTTAGCGTTTAGTACGACCTTTCATCCCCAAACGGATGGCCAGACTGAACGAACCAACAGGACGATGGAGGATATGCTCCGCATGTGCGCCCTAGACTTTGGTAAGAGATGGGAAGATTATATATTTCTTGTCGAATTTGCCTATAATAATAGCTACCAAGCGAGTATTGGTATGGCGCCATTTGAAGCTTTATATGGTCGGAAATGCCGTACACCGTTAGCTTGGACAGAAGCAGGCGAATCTAAGCTGAGTGGGAAAAAGGAAGTGTTGGGTCTTGTGTCCACAATGACTTTAATTTGAAGAAGTCCTCCTAAAACTAAGGTGAATTGCAGTTGTATTTGATCTTGTGTTTGAGTTATGTATGCAGGACTTTATTGCCAAGTGTAGACCAATGTCAGTCTATAATGAGTCACCAAACACAGGACCACACAATGTAATCCCTCATTGGGTGATCCAAGGTGTTGATTCATGTATAGCCTCTCTATTGGGATACACTTCATCAACAAACATTTGAACTCATGGGACCTTGAAGTGTTGCTGATCATTAGTAGGAGAAATGGATTTCCAAGGGAGAAATTATTCCATGTCATATACTCGAGTAGTTCAAAGGATATACTCGAGTAGCCCAAAGAACATACTCGAGTAGATACTATGATACTCGAGTAGTTCAAAGGATATACTCGAGTAGCCCAAAGAACATACTCGAGTAGATACTATGATACACGAGTAGATTCTTTCACTTACTCGAGTATCTAGTTTTTCCTCTCTCGGAATTTTGCCTAAGTGTTCATACACGAGTGGTTATCTATGTACTCGAGTAGTTAAACTAATATACTCGAGTAGACCAAAGTCAAGTACTCGAGTAGTTAAATTAATATACTCGAGTGGATCGACTTACTCGAGTAGTTCAGCTGATATACTCGAGTATGTACTTACCAGATACTCGAGTCAGTTCTTCCAGATACTCGAGTAGGTTACTCAGGATACTCGAGTAGTTTATACCATACTCGAGTAGGCTGGTTTTCCAGTTCAGATTATTTTTCTAAGTCCTGGACTCGTGTTTCTTGTTGATTACTCGAGTATGTCTTTGGATATTGTTACTCGAGTAGTTCATGATATACTCGTGTATGTCAAAATTCAGAAAGAATTTTTCTAAGTCCAGACTATACGGGATTATTTCAAATCCTCCTAATATGATTGGTCCACGTGTACATGATTAAGGTTGGATTTGACCGTTATAGAGATCCTATAAATAGGTCTTATCAAAACGTCAAACCCTAAGAGAAGTATTTCTGAATCTAATTTCCATCGCTCGCATCGGGAAGCCGTCAAGTTCACGCCGACACTGTTCATCTTCTTCGTCGCCGGTCTTCTCCGATCCAAGGATTCAGACAAGAAGTTTCAGAAGATCAAGCTATTCTCAATCGACAGATCCAACTCTTGATCTTGCTGATTCTAGTTTTTCAGATCCAAGAGATTTCGCTTTGTCTTCCTCGATCTATTTTCTGTCGAGCCCTAACTCTGAAGAAGGAAGAAAGGATTGGAGATCCAGATCTGAATATCTCTGTTTGTATATTTTTGTATACATCTTTTATTCTTGTAGGAGTTGTTCTCCGAGATTTGTAGGAAGACTTTTCTTCCGAGTTTTGTAGATCCGGTTTGGATCGAGTTTTATAGGAACGTTGTTTCGAGTTGTAGGATCGTTTGGATCCGAGATAGTGGAGTAGCCAAGTCTAGTGGTATACTAGATTGGTGAGGTGAAAGTGGATGTACCCAAGGTTGGGGAACCACTATAAATCTTTTGTCGTCTGTGATTGCTTGGTATTGTGTTATGCTCATTCCTTTAGTTTTTTATTCCGCAAATAGACGCACATCTCACCTATTCACCCCCCTCTAGGTGATTTAGGCTAACAACTTAGACCTCTCAATTGGTATCAGAGGGAGGTTGATCTTTAAAAGGTTAACACCTTGATCTGATCCCTCCTAGTTGTCTTTCTGAGTTTATCAAGCATGAACAGAGCCAAGGATTTTTCTAAGCTCCCAGTGTGCAATAAGGCAAACTTTCCCATTTGGAAAGAGAGAATAAAACTTTACATGGAAGCTGTTGACCCCCGTTTATTCATGATAGTGGAGGAAGGCCCTTATATCCCTATGATTGCCTCCACCAGTGATCCTACAAAGGAGGTGCCAAAGAAGTTGATGGATCTTGATAAGAATGAGATTGCACTTGTCTCCTTAGACAAGAAAGCCAAGAACATCATCGCAAGTGCAGTCAATGATTCTATGTTGCAAAACCTCATTCACTGCCAATCTGCCAAGGAAATGTGGGATCTCTAATTATCTTGATGGAAGGTACAGAAGAAGTAAGGGATGATAGAAGATCCCTTCTAAATCAGAAGTATGAAGCCTTCAAGCAAGAGCCAAAGGAAGCTATTGCTGACACATATGAAAATTTCTTCAAGATTGTCAATGGATTGAGGAACTATGGCAGAGTGTTCACAGATGGTGAACTAAACGACAAGTTCCTAAGATCCTTGACAAAGGATTGGGACAACAAGATATGTGCCATCAGAGAGTTTGGAAGATTAGCAGAGACTGACCCTCAGAACCTCTTCGGAAAGCTTATGTCATATGAGCTTCAAATCAATAATAGAAAAGCTGAAGAAGAGTGCAACAGGCCCTCATCCCAAGATATGTCAGTTGCTCTAAGGGCAGACAGCTCAAGGAAGGCCAAAGCTTCTTCCACTCAAGGAGACTATGAAGAAGAAGAGTCCGAGCCAAGCACCTCAGGCTCAGATTCATCAGATGAAGAGTTTCATCTTCTCTCCCGACAATTCAAGAAGTTTCTTAGCAATAAGAAACAAATGAGAGAAAATGATTCCTCGTCCAGAAGATCACGTCCTGATGGTGATCGTCACAGCAGATATGACAGGTATAAATCTAAACCGAACAAACATGTTTCTTCTAACGTTGTTTGTTATTCCTGCAGTAAGCCAGGGCATATAAGCACTGAGTTCCCTCTGAAGAAGAAAGAAGGAAGAGGCATAGAAAAGAATTCCCCTCAAGGGAAAAGGAAGAAAGAAAGAAGCCTCATTGCCAAAAAGCCAAAGACTCTCAGTGACTCTGACTCATCTGAGTCAAGTGCGGATGAAGAAGCTTACTTCAGGCTTATGGCTTTTTCTGACCAAGAGGACAAAGACAACGGTAACTCCTCATATACCGGGAAGGTAAATTCTCACACACCTCTTTCTGCCTCAGATACTGACTCAAATGGTCATGATGGCTACTCTTCTGGGGAGGATGATTTTGAATTGGTAAATCAGTATCAAGTCTTATTGACTGCATTTGACAAATGCCGGAAGGTAGTCAAATCGCAATCAAAAGAGATTGCATCCCTCAAAGAGGTGGAATCAAATCTGAGGGAGGAGATTGACCAAATGACCCCTCTCAGAGATGAAGTTCAATCTTTGAAGGAGGAAATCAAAGACTTTACTGAATTAGTAAATCATAAAGATTTTCTCCTGGATAAATTGGAAGCAAAGCTAGTCATTGAACGAAAGCTGGTTGAAACTCTCACAATGCCTACAACTGTGCTTCCAATCACTAATGGAGAAACCTCCTTTGGGAAAAATAGCAGTATAGGACATAAATCAGCCAAAGGTAAAGGCAAGGCCTTCCCAAGCCAAACCGTTGCCTTACTGAAATATGATCCTTACAATCATAGGCCAAATAAGAAGAAGACACCAAAAGCTAAACCTGGTGTAACAAAGGCCAAGGAGACAAGGAAGCCATGTACCTGTTGCAATCATGAAGCTTCCTCCTCCAAGTCAGTTGCTCTTGCTAGACCCCCCATCCATAAGGTAAAGCAAGAGAACAAGAGAAGGTACAACAGGTTTAATTGTTGGTGTTGTGGCAAGGTTGGTCACTTTGCCATAGATTGCTGGTTTAATCCCAGCTATGTTTTAACTCCTCAAGTTGATAATGTGAGAAAGACCACTCATAATGTTAACTCTCATAGGGGGAGGATACTAACAAAAGACCTAGGACCCAATCTTGTTTGGGCTCCTAAGGGATTCTAATCTTGTGAATACAGGTATGTCCATGGGCCAACAAAATTCCTATCTGGCAAATGGACAAGAAAAAGTTCCAGAAACATTCTTGGAACTAGATGAGTTAAGCACTTCAATTGGAAAACATGATGTGTTTAGAAATTGAAGAAGAACTTCCTTATGCATTGATTAAGGGGGAGTTTCTAGTAGTCCCCTATTTAAAGATGTCAGAAAGGGGGAGAACAAAGGGAAGAGCAAAAAGGGAGAGCAAAAGGAAATGAAATGAAGATTTCAGAAGGAGATCAAATGCAAAACAATTCTAGCTCAGAAAGGGGGAGAAATGCAAAACAATGATAGTAAAGAAATGTAAGACAATGTATCCTCCTTCATGTCATTTTGTTTTCATATCTCTAGCAATTCAACTTAGTAGATGGTGTTCTGACTTCTTCAAATAGGGGGAGATTGTTGGGTCTTGTGTCCACAATGACTTTAATTTGAAGAAGTCCTCCTAAAACTAAGGTGAATTGCAGTTGTATTTGATCTTGTGTTTGAGTTATGTATGCATGACTTTATTGCCAAGTGTAGACCAATGTCAGTCTATAATGAGTCACCAAACACAGGACCACACAATGTAATCCCTCATTGGGTGATCCAAGGTGTTGATTCATGTATAGCCTCTCTATTGGGATACACTTCATCAACAAACATTTGAACTCATGGGACCTTGAAGTGTTGCTGATCATTAGTAGGAGAAATGGATTTCCAAGGGAGAAATTATTCCATGTCATATACTCGAGTAGTTCAAAGGATATACTCGAGTAGCCCAAAGAACATACTCGAGTAGATACTATGATACTCGAGTAGTTCAAAGGATATACTCGAGTAGCCCAAAGAACATACTCGAGTAGATATTATGATACACGAGTAGATTCTTTCACTTACTCGAGTATCTAGTTTTTCCTCTCTCGGAATTTTGCCTAAGTGTTCATACACGAGTGGTTATCTATGTACTCGAGTAGTTAAACTAATATACTCGAGTAGACCAAAGTCAAGTACTCGAGTAGTTAAATTAATATACTCGAGTGGATCGACTTACTCGAGTAGTTCAGCTGATATACTCGAGTATGTACTTACCAGATACTCGAGTCAGTTCTTCCAGATACTCGAGTAGGTTACTCAGGATACTCGAGTAGTTTATACCATACTCGAGTAGGCTGGTTTTCCAGTTCAGATTATTTTTCTAAGTCCTGGACTCGTGTTTCTTGTTGATTACTCGAGTATGTCTTTGGATATTGTTACTCGAGTAGTTCATGATATACTCGTGTATGTCAAAATTCAGAAAGAATTTTTCTAAGTCCAGACTATACGGGATTATTTCAAATCCTCCTAATATGATTGGTCCACGTGTACATGATTAAGGTTGGATTTGACCGTTATAGAGATCCTATAAATAGGTCTTATCAAAACGTCAAACCCTAAGAGAAGTATTTCTGAATCTAATTTCCATCGCTCGCATCGGGAAGCCGTCAAGTTCACGCCGACACTGTTCATCTTCTTCGTCGCCGGTCTTCTCCGATCCAAGGATTCAGACAAGAAGTTTCAGAAGATCAAGCTATTCTCAATCGACAGATCCAACTCTTGATCTTGCTTATTCTAGTTTTTCAGATCCAAGAGATTTCGCTTTGTCTTCCTCGATCTATTTTCTGTCGAGCCCTAACTCTGAAGAAGGAAGAAAGGATTGGAGATCCAGATCTGAATATCTCTGTTTGTATATTTTTGTATACATCTTTTATTCTTGTAGGAGTTGTTCTCCGAGATTTGTAGGAAGACTTTTCTTCCGAGTTTTGTAGATCCGGTTTGGATCGAGTTTTGTAGGAACGTTGTTCCGAGTTGTAGGATCGTTTGGATCCGAGATAGTGGAGTATCCAAGTCTAGTGGTATACTAGATTGGTGAGGTGAAAGTGGATGTACCCAAGGTTGGGGAACCACTATAAATCTTTTGTCGTCTGTGATTGCTTGGTATTGTGTTGTGCTCGTTCCTTTAGTTTTTTATTCCGCAAATAGACGCACATCTCACCTATTCACCCCCCTCTAGGTGATTTAGGCTAACAACTTAGACCTCTCAGGAAGTCGAAGAAGCTACCTCGCTCATACGCTCTATTCGGGAGAGGCTATTGATAGCCCAAGATCGTCAAGCAAAGTACTACAATGCCAAACACCGGAACGTGGAATTCGCGGTGGGTGATTGGGTATATTTGAAGATCAAACCCTTCAAAGGCGTGTCCAGGATTCGGCGTTTGAAAAAGCTAAGTCCGAGGTATCTTGGTCCATTTGAGGTGGTGGAGCGAGTTGGGGAAGCGGCTTATCGACTAGCACTTTCAGCAGACTTGGATGGATTACATGATGTGTTTCACATCTCTGTCCTTCGTAAGGCGGTGAAGGATCCAGCTCAAGTAGTGGAGGATGATCGGGTACCGGTCGAGTATGGGCTAACGACGAGGGTTAGACCCATTCGGATCGAGGATCGAGCCGAGAAACAGTTGCGGAACAAAGTGATCGGGATGGTCAAGGTCCGATGGGACAATTGTGGCCGTGAAGAGCTAACATGGGAGCGAGAGCAGACCATGCGAGCTGAGTTTCCCGAATTATTTGTATAAACCGTAGACCGTGTACTTTTTTGTTATAACATAGTTATAGCATTGCTGGTTCTTGTTTCCTTACCGTGCAAATTTCGGGACGAAATTTTGTTAAGGGGGGGAGGGTTGTAACACCCCAAAAAGACCCCAAAAGACTCAAAATGAGTTTTTGAGGTACAGGTAATTTTACACGGCCTGGGACACGGGCGTGTCCCAGGGCGTGTCGGGGGTACACGGCCTGGGACACGGGCGTGTCCCAGGGCGTGTCACGCAATTAAAATTCAAAAATGGCCCGTTCGAGTCAGAGAAGTACACGGCCTTGAACCAAGCCGTGAACACGGGCGTGTCAGGTTGGACACGGGCGTGTCCGATGCCGTGTTCTGACCCGTGTACTGCTTGCAGCTCGATGAGGCAAGGGTGACACGGGCGTGTCTCAGGAATGACACGGGCGTGTCAGGCTTGACACGGGCGTGTCGTTGACCGTGTTCTGGTAAACCTCAGTCGGTATGAACCGCTTAAGGGTACACGACCTGTGACACGGGCGTGTCACAGGCCGTGTCAGCCAAAAATTTGGGTTTTTGGGCAAATCGTGGCCGTTCAGATTTCTCTCTTTTGATCCAAGGGCTCAGGTGGTTTCCTGGCTGGATTTATTTCGTGAAGGCTGATGAAGATTCATTCTTCATTTGCTTAAGGAAGAGAGAAAGAGAGAGGAGGAAGAAGAAGGAGGAGGAGATCAAGCCACCGGCGGAGTTCCCGTGGTCCGATTCGTGATCCGAAGCCGGCGTTGTGAAGGCAAGGCTGTTGCGATTCTTTCTCACTGGCTAGTTTTCGATGGCTCCCAAGAGATCGACAAGGGTAATGATCTCCCTTCTTGGACATGTGAAGTCCTTCTTTTCTGCATTGCATAGGGAAAACCCTTCCCCGCGAGTGTGCGGTGGGTTGTGGTGTCCCTTGGGGTAGATATGTGAAGTCCCCCTTGTTAGAGGCCGGAATTGGAGTACGGCTCTAGGCATGCTGTGTGAAGCCCATCTGGACATGGTCTGGATTGGTGATGCTTGTTTGCATATCGGAGAAGGCTCCGTGATTATGTCTTGTGATGCCTTGTTCCTACCTATTGCTTGGTGCGGCAGGAAGTACTGGATGATGTCCAGGAAATGAAGAGGGTTGGATGCAACTCTTGTGGCCGTGCGTTGCCACTTTATGAGCGGTTAAGCCGTTGGGCTGCAACTCGATGAAAAGGCAGATTGCCGAACAGGAAAGGTGAAACCGACCCGCGCCTATAAATAGCCATGGATACTTCCGTATTCGAGGTGGCACGGCGACTTGAGCAACGGGGGTGGCTGATCCGTACCTGCGTTAGGTCCGTCCGACTTGGAAGCCTGGTTATAGGTTTTGTTGGAGCGCCTAATGAGAGTCTTAGGCCCGCGCGCCGGAAAGACTAGAATGCTCAAATACCGTGTAGACGGTGGTGTTGACCCTGGTATTCCGGTACACCGAAAATGTGCCCTGAGTGCACGGACTGTTGGGCCGTGTGGCCGATAGTTGTGATGGCTTGAATGTGCCTGCGCGCACATAGTTGCTATATGATGCCATGCTTTGCAGGGAAAGAATACTAATGCCCCGAGAAAGGGGTAAGATTGTTATAATTGGGTCAGCTGAATGCTGACCGTTGCATTGTTTGCCACTGGTTGGGTGGATTGTTCCCGTGCAGGTGCTGGAGAGCCAAGTGGTAGGTGAAGGGCTGAAGCCCTACTGCTGTTGCTGCTGCTGCTGCGGCTAGCCCTTGAAGGCTAAGCGAATGTTTTTGCTTATTTACTTTTACTCATGTATGGCCGGCCTGCGCGTCGAGGTTTGTAAACCATACGATGTAAAAAGAGGAACTGTAAGGCCTTAAGGCCAAACTCTGTGTATTTGTATACATTCCGTGATATATATAAAGGTGATTTATATATTGGACATTCCTGGTTAGAGTTCAAATTACTACTTAAAGCTTCCGCTAGAATGCTCTGAGTTAGGATTCGTGTTTGGTTTGGTATTATCCTGTGACCTCACCGTCTGTTTGTGGCATATAGTGTGGGGCCCCGGCCAGACCTTCTACTATATGTCATTTAACGGATGGGGTCGTTACACTGTTAGTCATAAAGACTAAACAACCATCATCCTCGCCTCACCCCCTCGACTCCTAGGCACCGTACGAGGAGGATGAAAGTGGAGGACAACAAAGCAGAGTGGAACAAGCTGGTGACAACTACCCTAGCAGGTGTATGCACAAAAACTATAAAAGGAAAAGCATGCTAGCAGTTCTATAATGATGAAGCAGTATTGTAAACAAGTAAAGTAGAAAGTAAGAGCATGTAAAGTAAACTAAGGAATAAGTAACCTTAACTTATATGAATGCCCATACAAACTTATAAGTTAAGGGATCTTTTGTAAAGCTCTTATCGTATAAGACATCCCATACTAGTTTATACGATAGGGTGTTAGGTTATATGTAGGTATGTGTGTAGTGATATGTTATGTCATGATTCATGCAAGTGCAACACACGCACACGACTCTATGCGCACAGACCTTTAGTTCCCCCTATTTGGAAGCTAGCATCTCTCCCAAGAACCCCCGTAGTGGTCAACGGAGAAAGTGGGTCGGGCCCCCAACTCCTAGGAGGGTAACCGCACTACCAGGCCTAGCCCTTCCGTACGCCTCTGAAGGACACAACCAGAGTCTCCACGTACTAATGTTGGTCATATCAACCAGTCTTCCTTTGGCCTAAGTGAGAACCACACTAGCTGAGTCGACGTATCGACGCCGGTGAGATCGGCCGTCCAATACCGAAGATCCACCACCTTTATGCACTTGCAACCATGAATCCCCGAGCCATCAGCTCCCCGGACTAGCCTGTCTGTCACAACTACCTTCCGGGCCCTCGGCTCACCGGGCTAACCTGCCCATTTCCACAACCACCGATCCTACCGCTTGGATAAACCCAACCAAACTAAGCTCCCGAGCCATTAGGTTGTGTGAAGGTGAAGCCCTAGTTTATACTAGTTGCTTTATGATAATTATTCCTACGGTTTAGGTTAACCTTGAACTGCCCAGGGCATGCCCGGTGAAGGGCTCTCGGGGGCACTGGGAACTACGATGGGCTGAAGCCCAAAGCGCCCTTTCTCAAGGAACTTACTATCAATGGTTAATACCCAATCCATGATCCCTTTTAATGTTATATTGAATCTAACCCTAGTGTATTTGACTCTTCCTCTCCATAGGAAAGACGATATTTCGTCGATCCCGCGCACCACTTAACATAAGTCAACCCAGCACTTTCGTCATCATGATTCCTAATGATGAACCTATTTACACTCACCAAAACCAGTAATCCATTAAACCCCAACTCCCTACTCATTTCACAGGCTGTCCCAATTTTCTGTAGTTTTACTATACGCAGACCAACCTAAGCTATATGATGTACATGATAGGAGCTACTCTAAATTTTCATCCAAATGCCTTAAGATAATTATTGTGGGTCTATAATAACACATTTAGCCTAAATCCAGAAACTTGTAAATTTCCTAATTAATTTGGCATTTATTAAAGTTTCCCAAATTCTAGGCCATGGGTAATTTTGAACATGAAGTACTAGATTTTCTTAAGTTATGCCCACCAAAAATTTATGAACAATATAAGATGTCAAAATGTCAGAGTGCACCAAATTTTACTAATTTTCATAAATGAATTAACCTATAATCAATTAATCCAAGATAATACCAATAAATAGATGTAGAGAAGGAAGTACCACTAAACTTAATCCAAAAATTATATAAAAATTACCAGAGATTTAATATGATCACAAAATATTAATAATTAAGTTTCATAACATTCTAAGTTATTTTAACCACTATGTTATCAAAATCATCAATAGGGGCAACACAAGGATTAAAACTACAAGTACAAGCTACTATCTTCCAAACATTCTACAATAATTTCTAGAGACTCATATTGTTATAAAAACCTCCCTGTCAAAATTTCCTAAGGATCTAATTTAATAAGACCCTTCAATATTTTCCTAAAAGGTATAATCCTAAACTATCCCTAATTGGTTTATGCTGTGTGCCTAAGTCTAAATATCACCAAATTCCTTTCTAGGGCATTCCACCACTCTAGGATCACATGGACTAAACACCAAGTCCTTACAAGGACATATCACTCTATGTCCTTCACAAAACCCAAAGTTCAACCCTAGGGTTTGAGCTAGGTTCCTAGGGAAAATCTACCTCAAACCACCTCCAAATCCATGAGAGAGTGTTTTAACTAACCATGGAGCTCTGGCCCTAGTCCCAACCCCTTTGGGTGAGAATTAGCCCCTCTATGCCCCAAACACTCTTTGCCCTAAATTAACCCCTTAAGGGCCATACTTTGGTCTCACTAACACCTATTCAAGTCAACTCCAAATGGTTGAAAAATTTTTAGCAGAGTCGTAATATGACCTTAAAAGACAGTCACGGAAACTTTGGTGGGTTTAGAGTTCATTAGACCGCTTAAATAATTTATGCAAGGTTTATTAAATTTCGAAAAAAACATTAGGAAAATGTTTTCCAAAAATTTCGATTTTGTGATATATTATAGGTATGGGTAAGGGTGACTCACAGCCAAAATTGCAAGTCATTTGGATTTCTGGATTGATGCGGGTACTCAATTTAGTCTCTGGTTAAGCCTATGTATAGGCTGCACCATTTTGAGTGTTATGGTCAAACCACTTACACAAATGGGGTGAAATTAATTTAAAATTAAAGTAAACTTCGAGGGCTACAATTTTCATGTTTACCACTTTTTAAGGTTTATCACCTAATGGTCTCATTTATTTAATTAAAGGGGGCACAATAAAGGGTTAAAAATGTAAAACCTTAATTAATAAATATATTAAATATTTTATAAGTATTACTGTTCATCATCCTCAAACAGTCGAACAGTAACTCGAAAATGCATTTTCCTGGAGCTTTTCCCAAGCTCTTTGCCATCCACCCATCCACTTCCCTGGCTAGCCACCGCAACCACCATCGCCGCCGGAGGTGGTGGTTTCCGGCGAACCCGCCACCATGAGAATTTGGAAAACATCATTTTTTCTCACCGGATCGGCTCGTTTGAGCCCGATTTCTCAGTATAATTTGATCTAAGATGCTAGAACAAGGGGAGAGGAGGAGAAGCATACCTTATTTGGGGGTTCGACGGCGGCGACGGCGGCGGTCCGCCATGGCATTTTTCCACTCTGGCGAGCTTGCCAGATTCCTTGATCCTCCACCAAAACCTTTGATCCAATACATTTTTTTACTGTCAAGGACATTTTGAAGTTGATGGGATGGTCAGAAATTGGAATGAGGGGCTGCATAAGGGGATTAATATTTTTCATGGGAGGGGGAGTGAAGGGTTGGTTCGCCATGGTGGTTGGGCTCCCCCCATTATTGTTGGCTGGCTAGAATTGATAGCATCATCATCCCAAGAGGCAAGGGAGATGAATGGGGGCAATGAGGAGATTAATGGATTGACCCATGGCCTCCCTTCATAACTCCTCTCTCTCTTTTCCTCTTTCTCTCTCCTCCATTAAGGAGAAAACTCCCATTTTATCTCTCCTAGTCACCCCCTCTGAAATTTAGGTGGCATCCCACATAAATGTCAGCCTCCTAAAGTTAATTGGCCACCCAAATTGGGCTTAGCCCAAGTGGCTTGGCTTGGTTAGGTCATTTAGGCTAGTTTGACCTATTTTAGGGTTGAGTTAACTTTGACCAATTTGACTATTTGGGTTTAGTTGACTTTAGTCAATTTGATAATTTGGGTTGACCCCAATGGGTCTTTGGTGACCCATTGGCCTCCCCTAAGGTCTAGGGACACTTGGTTAGAGTTGGTTTGACACCTTGTAGGCCACTTGACCCTTAATAAGGGACTTTGACCACTTTGGAGTTAAGGTTGATTTTGGTCAACTTGACCTCTTTAGTTGACCCAAATGGGTCCTTAGTGACCCAATGTACCTCTTAAAGGGTTAGGGATGTTTGGGTGGGGTTATCTTGGCAAGTTGGAGGTCCCTTGGATCTAGATAGGTCACTTTCACTATTTTAGGGTTAGGGTTGACTTTAGTAAACTTGACCACTATATTTGACCCCAATAGGTCCTTGGTGACCCAATGAACATTCTAAAGGGCTAGAGATGTTATGGTGGGGTCAAAGAGTCAAGGTGAGACCCTAAAGTCAAAACCTTGGTTAGATAGTTGGAATGTGTTATTTGCAGACCATGATGATCTCACCTTCATTCCTAGATTCATTTGGTCTTGTTGGGCTTTTTTAGGATTTTGACATGACCTAGTCATGACAAAACCACTCTTAAGGGTCTAGTTGGAAATGGAATGTTACAAATCCCAATAAACAAAAATATTAATTTCATCCCCGAAATTCAGGTTAGGCCTGCGGGGTTTCTACTGAGAGTAACTGCATGTAACATCCCTCAGAAGTTGAAGATATACCTGATGCAAAGAGCTCCAAGTACTTCTGCTACATCAGATCTAGTGGCTCCCAGTTATACTCCTCCTGGGCATGATTTGTCCGCAAGATCTTGACCAACAAAACCTTCTCGCGCCGCAAGACTTGCACTGCCGTATCATTTATCCTAACCGGCTCTAAACGGACCGATCAATCTGAAGTTGCTAAGCCATCTATACTAGTAATGTACAACCCATATTCGCTGGGTAGGACCCGGAGGCATCAACGGTCGGGGTTGGACCAGCCTCGGGCTAGCTTGGGCCTGAAGATAAAAGAGCTCTCGCGCCGGAGAAGCTCCCGCCCAGGAGCAAGCGAGATCCCGCCTGTGACCAGAAGAGGGCGAGAAGGCGTTGAGTGGTCTCAACGCCATGCTGAATGAGCTCCACTGACTCAACGTCGCGTCCAGCAGCGACAACGTGAAGATTAGAGGAGCTCCCGCCTGGAAAAGGGCGAGAGCGTTCACCATCGGTCAGCCGGGACCCGCTTCCGGCAAAGTCGGCGAGAAGGATTGTGTCTCGCAGAAGGCGGGGCCAGCTCGGCTTGAGGCTTTCGACACTCCTTTTTAGCTCCCGCCAAATGAAGGCAAGAGGGTTCACGGAGTAGAGTTCTTGCCGAGTGGGGCCCAGGGTTCAGGGTAAAATTACTTAATTGCTCTCAGATAAAATTACCCTTATACCCCCAGGGGCTGCTTTTAGTACTTTACAAACAACGGGATTTGGCTATTGGCAGACCAGCCAGGGGTATTCCAGTAACTTCAGGTCAGCAAAAGACAATAAATAGACCCACAGGGTCTCCTTAGAAAGCAGACTCTCATTTTTCTCTGAATCTCTAGTGCTTTCTGAGGAGCTCCTAGCCCAGCTTTTGGCTTTGGAGGGCAAGCTCTCAGAGATCTTTTGGGTGTGAGGTGGGACCTCCCTGCTGAGGCTTTAGGTCAGTCCTAGGTCGTTAGCAACCAGTCAAGGGGCGGGGCTTAAGAGAAGTAGGTGTTGGTTGCACCCCTATTTTAAACATTTGTTGAGGTCAATTTTGGCTCCAATAGTTCTGGTGCGGTGAGCGTGGAAGGCAGCCGGTAAGAGAAAGCCTTGAGTTTGGTCCCATGACTGGGGGTGATGGTGAAGAATCTTGCTCAGGGGGTATCCCCACCCCGTGGGAGGAAGCGACAAGAAAGATGTTGGAGGACTTTAGGCGAGAGGTCCTACAGACCATCATCCTAGCCTTCTCGGCAAGGAGTGAGTGGGGCACGCCTCAGGTTCCGGTGGAGGAGGTCCCGCTTCTGGGCGAGAACGCCCCTGGGCAGCGCCCCAGGAAGGAGGTCCCGATAGAAGCTGGCGAGAGAGACGTGGCCGCACGAGAACTCTACCCAGGTCAGCGCCCCGGAAAGGAGGTTCCGACAGAAGTTGGCGAGAGGGAGGCGATAGTGCGAGATCTCTTCCCTGGGCACGGTACCGCAGATCAGGCAAGCCAGCCGAGGCCGCGAGACGTGCCCTCTCGCCAGGCGGGAGGCAAGAGTCCCTTCTACGAGCTTATCATCTCGGCTCCGGTGCCGGAAGGGTTCCGCGAGCCCGATATGTCTTAATACTCAGGGAAGGATGATCCATTGCAGCATATTCAGTTATTCGAGGATGTAGTTTCGATCAGGCAGATGACGGATGCCTTCAAGTGTCGGCTATTTGCCATCACGTTGAAGGAGAAGGCACGGGACTGGTTTCACCAGTTGCCGGCAAGTTCCATATACAGCTTTGAAGATCTGCGTCTAGGGTTCCTGTTGAGATTCTCGACATCGAAGAAGCGTAAGAAGGAGGCAGAGTGCCTATTTGCGGTAAGGCAGAAGAAGAATGAGACGCTGGGTCATTACGTTGACCGGTTCCAGGAAGAAATCCTCCTAGTCCAGGAAGTCCCGGGGTATGCGCTGATGCTCGCCTTTTCCATGGGGCTGAGACCAGGTTTCTTTAGCATGGAGCTGAAGAGAGTTCCCCCTCTCTCCTTTGAAGAGATAATGGAGAGGGCGGCAAAAGAGATCGATTTCAAAAGAGCCAACTCGGCTTTCGCTAGGAAGTTGTCCCGGTTGGCGGAGGACGATGTGAAGGAACCAGCATCAGGGAATCAGAGGGAGCAGAGGGAGCCGAGGGAGGAAAGGAGAAGAAAAGAACCCCGGAGGCAGGGGCAAAACCAAGGTTGGGGGGCTCGGGAGCCACACAATTGGTTGGGTTGGAGGCCTCAGGAGGGTTGCCCCCAGGGTCAAGGAGGAGGTCTGCAGGGAAGGGATAACCTTCGGGAGCCGAGGAGGTTCGATCAGCAGGCGTGGAGGAAGGGACCGAGAGACCACGTCCCGCTGCCGTAAGAAGCGATGGAGGTTGGTAGAGGAAGAGGGGGAAGAAGAGGAGTTCGAGGGGATGGAAGAAGAGGAGGTGGAGAAGGAAGAGGAGGCAGGGTGGCATTGCCCTTCTGTGACTTCCACCAAGAGGAGGCTCACGCAACGGCCACCTGCCCGGAGTTTTTTGAGATGTTGGAACCTAGAGGAATTGGGAGACAGGATCCGCCGGTAAGGATTGTTGAAGTACAGCAGGGAGGGGAGGAAGATAAATGTGAGGACTGGGTAGACGTGGGGACCTGAGGAGGGATCAGAGTGATCCACGGAGGGGTCGGGATTGAGGCAAATCGCAAGGGGAGCTTTAAGGCCATGTTCTGCGGAGGGGTCTCCTCGACCTCCATAGCTCCCCCTCCGGAAGAAAAAAAAATCATATTTTCATCCGCGGATATGCCGGACTACGAGGATCCATTCTGCGATGCCCTGGTGATTCAGACAGCGGTGGAGAACTTTACGGTCTCTAGGATACTGGTGGACAATGGGAGGTCGGTGAACGTCATCTTCAAGAGAGCTTTCGATGAGATGAAGGTTGAGGGGAAGAGGGTCCTAGCCTCAGATGGACCGCTGTTCGGGTTTTCTGGAGAAAGGAATGAGGTAGAAGGAGGAGTAGGACTGCATATAAAGCTGTAGGCTGTGTCACGAAACTGTAGGTTCGTCAGAGTGGACGCCCCAAGTAGTTACAACGCCATCTTTGGGCGTCCCCTCATCAGTGCCTTTCGCTGCGTCCCCTCCTCGTTTCATCAATATCTCAAGTTCAATAACAGAGGGGTGCAGGTCAGGATTAGGGGGGGTCCAAAGGTGGCAAGACAATGCTATGTGACAGCAGTTAACACTGTGTCTTGGATGGCGGAGGCAGAAGAGCTGTAAAGGGAGCTAGCAGAGTAGGAATAGGTGGTCCGAGAAGAGGAGGTGAGTCTGGAGGTAGAGGAGTAAGTGGCAGGAGAAGCTGAGAAGGAGGCCCAGAGGGGGGAGGAAGTTGGGCAGTAACAGAAGGAGAGCCTGGAGGAGGCAATGGGAGTAGAGGAGAAGCCGGAGGAGGCAATGGAGGCTGAAGGAGGGGAGGCGTTGGAGTTTGAGGAGGAAGCAAGGGTAGGCTGGGAGCAATCGTGGTTGGAGCCGGCTGAGGAAGTGGTGGAGATGGAGGTCTTCACCAGAGCAGGACAGGTGCAGAGGGTGCGTGTTAGCGGGGTCTTAGGTCCCGAGAACTAGGAGTGGGTGAGAGCTTTCATCCAGGGCAACGTCGATATCTTTGCTTGGACCGCAGCAGATATGTCCGCATTGACGCAGATGTGGCTTGCCACCGTCTGAACCTGGATCCCAGGACTCGCCCCATACGCCAAAAGATGAGGACCATCGCCACCAAGCTGGAGGAGCCCATCCGTGAGAAGGTCAGGAAGCTCCTAGAGGCAGGTTTTATCTCGGATTTTCAGTACCCAAGCTGGATCTCCAATGTGGTAATGGTTAAGAAAGGGGATGGGAAGTGGCGCATGTGGGTTGATTTTTCTTTATTAAATAAATCGTGCCCCAAGGATTGCTATCCTCTGCCTGGAATCGACGCGCTGGTTGACTCAGCCATCGGTTTTTCTGTTATGAGTTTTCTTGACGCTTTTTTCAGGTTATCACTAGATTCGCATGCACCCCCCACCCCCCACCCCCCGACGTCAAAGACGTCTCCTTCATCACTAGGGAGGGATGCTTCAGCTATAAGATGATGCCCTTTGGGCTGAAAAATGCAGGAGCCATATACCAACGCATGATAGATCGAGACTTCCAGGGACAGAGAGGGAGAAACTTGAAAGTCTATGTCGATGACTTGATGGTGAAAAGCAAGTGTGTGAGCTCACACCTGTGGGACCTAGAAAGACCTTTGCCACCCTCCGGAGGTTCAAGATGAGGCTGAATCCCTTGAAGTGTGTCTTCGGGGCCAGCCGCGGGAAGTTCCTTGGACATCTGTTGACTCCGGCAGGGGTGGAGCCCAACCCGGATAAGGTGAAGGTCATCCTAGACCAGGAATCACCTCGCAATGCCAATGAGGTCCAGCGCTTGGCAGGCAAGCTGGCTGGACAAAGCAGGTTCCTTTCTCAGTCTGGAGATAAGTGCTCATCGTTCTTTAAGGTGTTGAGGGGTAACCAGAGGTTTGAGTGGACAGCCGAGTGTGAGGAAGCCTTCCAAGGGCTGAAGAGACAGCTCTCCCAGGCTCCCCTACTACAAAGACCAAAAGAAGGGGAGGACCTAACCCTATATCTCGGGGTGGGAGCGGAAGCCGTGAGCTCT
This sequence comes from Platanthera zijinensis, assembly GCA_039513925.1. Taxonomy (NCBI): domain Eukaryota; kingdom Viridiplantae; phylum Streptophyta; class Magnoliopsida; order Asparagales; family Orchidaceae; genus Platanthera; species Platanthera zijinensis. The sequence continues at coordinate 211,940,983 of CM077082.1, read as the reverse complement.
GTTCTAGTTAGGGAAGAGGGGAATAAGCAGCTACCCATCTACTACAGAAGCCGGATCTTAAGGAAGGCGGAGCTCCGTTACCCAGTCCTCGAAAAGCTAGCGTATGCTCTGATCGTTTCGGCAAGGAAGCTTTCGCCATATTTCCAAGCGCACACGATTAGGGTTGTAACCAACCATCCTCTTCGCAAGATCTTTGAAGGGGTGGAGCACTCGGGGAGACTGGCCATGTAAGACCCCATTTTTTTTCTTTAAACACCGGGGTCTTAGGCCCAGAACCGCCACTTTGGGGTGAAACCTTCACGCCCTGAAGGGTCATCACCACAAAGCGCTGATCCTGCCGGCCAATTCGATCACAGAAAGGTAGCACAATAAAGTAAAAGAAAGTCCACAGAAAATAACATATATAGAAATAAAATCTCCACGAAGGGAGTGTCCACAGTTTAATATATCAGAGTACTAAAATACGGGCTTATGCCCAGTACATCATGCCCTCACTACAAATCACTCATGCAGAAGCAAAAATAGAACATCTACTCAAGGTCAAGACTCACGGTCCCGGCTGTATGAACTCCGGAGCTAGACTGCCCCATCTCCAAGCGCACCGGTCTATGGGGCTGCTCCCCCGTGCTGGGCTCTACGATTCCCTAAAATGATGCGGTTCGAACACCGTTAGTCATAAAGACTAAGCTCTATCATCCCCTACCCCTTCTCCCTTGGCTCCTAAGTACCAAGCGGAGAGGAAGAAAGGGAAGGACATGAAGGTGGAGATTAATTCAAAAGAAACAGGTGGCAACTGAACTAATCTAACAATTCTATAATAAGTAATGGCAATAAGACGAAATATGAAAAGTAACCTTCACTTATGTGAGAACACATAAGCCAAGGGGTCTTATGTAAGGCTCCCATCATATAAAATATCTCATACCAATTTATACATTGGGGTGTCAGTTATCAAACAACAGTATATATATATCAAAATTGACCTTGATTTATAAACTTGCCCACACAAGCTTATAGACCAAGGGGTCGTTTTGCAAGCCCTAATGTATAAGCGTCCCATTCCACTTATACCTTAGGTGTCAGGGGTTAAATGAATCGATTATGCTATGACATGCTAGTGGGTATGATGGAACATGCAAGTGCAACACACACACCCGACTCCGTGCACACAAACCTTTAGTTCCCCCTTTCGGAGCCGTTACCTCCCAGGATACCTCCGTAGTGGCAGATGGAAGCGGTGGGTTGGGCCTCGCCCACCTCTAAACCAGTAAAGCACTACCGATCAAACCTATCGTACGCCTCAATGCTTGGTGCACGAAGCGGACTCCTGCGTACTCTTACCGGCTGGCGCACCGGACTTCTGTTGGCGAAGTGCTAACCACACTTGCCGAGTCAGCGTATTGGCGTCGGTGCATCGACCCTCCAATACCAAAGACCCACCACCTTAATTTTCTTTCCTTTTATGCACATGCAAATTTAATCGTAATCAAACAAAAACCGAGCCGAAGCTCCCCAGACCAAAACATCTGTCTCTTAACTAATCGAGCCGAAGCTCCCCGGATCTATCCGTCCATCTATTAACTAATCGAGCCGAAGCTCCCAATAATCTTCCTGTGCTAACAGTGTTTGTGAAATGTGAGACCCTAATTACTAAGTTACTGTTTTCAGTTTGTTAATACAGTTTACGTTAACCCAGGATTGCCCCCGATATTCCCTGTGAAGGGCTCTCAAAGGGCACTAGGAACTATGATGGTAGCTGAAGCTCATCGTTCCCTTTCGCAAGGCACTTATTGTTATTGGTTGATTCCCTTTACCCATTCCCTTCTCATATTACGATAGACTAACCTAGTGTGATTTTTAACCTTCCTCTCTTCGAGAAAGATGATCTTTCGTCGAACCCGAGCACCTCTTAACTCTAGCCAACACCACTTCTCACTAACCTTAGCATCCTAATATGGTGAACACTTTCACATCCAACCAATTCAGCAGATTAACTAACTCCAATGCTGTGCCCCATCATACCCTATGACTATTAACTCAAATGCTAATTGCAAACTATCCTATGCTATATGTCGAACCGGTTAGGAAATGATTCAATACTCATCCAAATGCCCTAACTTATTTACTGGAGGTATATCACGATATGATTAGCATATAATCAGAAAACTATAATTTTCCTAATTTATCTAGCATTTAATTAATTTCCTCAAAAATTCCAAGGGCTACCGGTTTGAACATGAACTTCCCTAGGTACTCATATAAGATGTCTAACAAAATTATAATAAATATTATGTTATCTCAATATGGTAAATCCAAAGTATCACAATTTTTCTATCATTAAAAAGTACTAAAACTATTTTAGCAATATTTTCCATCTTTCATTATTTATGAATCAAGTACAGAGAATATCCATCCAAAAATTATAAATTAATTATACTATGCAGATACAACCTTAAAAATATCATTGGTCAAGTTTTATAATTTTTCAGCAAGTATTAATTTCTGAATAAATTAATTATTAAAAATCTTTATAAGGTGGACTTGTAAAGAAAGTGCCGTAACTAAAATTCTAAAAATCATGAATAAATGTCTACAACCATATAAAGGCCTGAAAGTCTCAATTCCTAAGCCTTATAATTATTCAAAAGAAATATCATCCATAATTAATTTTTAAATCATAAAACTCATTTTTAACATTTGTGAATAAAGTACTAGATTTACTCAACTAAAAATTATACAAAAATTTAGGAGCAACCATTCTGACCTAAAACATTTACTTTCAAGAGTTCATTGGGTTTCAATGAACAGAAAGATCTAAATAATTAAAATGTCAATTAGGGCTATAACAAACTTTACAAATGAAGTGCTAGAGATAAACATCATATAATTCCAATAAAATTTCTATAGGTTCTACCAATTCCAAAACTCACTCTACCAGAGTTTCACAGCTTTTAGATAAAGTTTAATGACTAATTTTGCTTATTTGAGATTTTATCTTAAAACTAAGGTTAGAGTTTTGAGGTATCTACCTATCTCCAAATCCTCCAAGATTCCATCCAGATTATTTATAATATGCGAACGTCGACTCTACTGAATTTCAAGACAATACAAGGGTATTTGCTCCCATGTCCTTCACAACCCTCAAAACCCTCCCTTTAGGGTTTTAGTTTGGATCCTAGGGTAAATCAACCCTAAACCACATAATTTTTCTCCAAGTGGGTTGTAATAACCCTTCTAAGTCTATGGTCAAAATATTAGCCTCTGTTGAGGTGATTTTACTGTTCCAACCTCTTAGTGCACTATTTACTCGAAAATGCCTCATTAATGTCTCGTTAAAGATCGGTGATTTCCTACCCAAAACTCATCCAAATGAGTTAGAATTTTGTAGAGAGCTAGGTTTTATAGCCAGGGACCACTCACCAAAATTTGGGAGGGTTTGGAGGTCATTTGACCACTCAAATAAATTACTCTAACTTTATTAAATTAAAATAAAAACCTTAGGCAAAGTATCTCGAAAAATTTCCATTTTTGGACAGTCTCTGTGTTTGGCTAAGGGTAACCCCTTGCCCTAATTTCAGGTCATTTGGAAAAGGGACAAAGAGTGGGCATTCATTTTAGTTTCTGCCCAACTCTAGGTACAGCCCCCACTAAAACAGGTGCTGCGGTCAAACCACTTACCCAAATGAGTGGAGATTACGTTTAAATTAATCTATCATCGAAGGGCTACAACTTTCGTGACTGACCATTGTTCCAAAATCGACCTCTAAGTGCCTCGTTTTGCAGCATCAAAATACATCCATTTAATGTATCTTTTCCTTATATAATATATACATAACTTTTATATTATAAAACTATTTTTACTGTTCATCTTCTACAGAACCCGAAAACTGAACTCAGAAAAAAAACTTATATTTTTTGTATCTCTTCTGCGATCCGTCACCGGCCGTCTGGTCACTTCCCTGGCAAGCCACCACCACCACCTCCGTTGAGGCGTTGGCTATCGGTCGGTCGTGGTTTGGCCGCCGGAGGTGGCTGTTTCTGGCAGACCCGAAAAATATATATTTCATGGGTTTTTTCCATGAAAAACGCGAGATAGGTCCGGCTCTGTTGAGCACAAACTTCCTTTCTAAGATCCTAAGATCTACCCATAAAAGAAGAAGTAGAGGAGGACCTTGTTCGCGGTTTGGAGGCGAGATGAACGTCGGGTTGCCATGGCGCGGTGGTGGCATTGCCGAACTTCTCCTACAGCAAGAACAACAACTCCAATCCATTTGGTAAAGAGTGTAAACTTCTCATCTTGCTCTAAGGGGGCTTTTATAGATCACCAAGTGGGGAGGGGAAAGGGTAAAGCATTTAAGGCCATGAAGGCTCTCCTCTTAATAGCATTTCGGTTATGGTGGAGGGAGAGGAAAAGGTGGAAGATGAAAAGATGTGTCCAAGTGGCAATTTCCTATTGGACCAACTCTTCCTCATCTTACCAAGTAATTAGAGAAGGAAACGACCCATAAATACTCCAGGTGTTACTTCCCATAATCAAAGTTAATTATGGCATGTGTTACAGAAATTTCCATCCTGGCTGACGTTTCGTACTTTGTCACGGGCGTGACACGTAGGTCACCGGCGTGACACTAATCCATTCGTCGTTCTCAAGTCGACGACCGATTTTCTGCGTCGGTTCACGGGACACACCCCATATCACGGGCGTGACTTATTTGTCACGGGCGTGACAGGTGTTCTTCGGTCGACGTTCGTCGAGCTGAGGTCGACGGTTGGTGGGGGCGTCACGCCCTAGGTCACAGGCGTGACATGTTTGTCACGGGCGTGACAGGCCCTTGTTGAAAATTCTGGGTTCGCCGATTGTCTTCGTGAGGTCGACGATCGTCGAAGGGGGGGGGGGGTCACGCCCTAGGTCACGGGCGTGACGGGTCGGTCATGGGCGTGACCAACCCGTGGCTCGAAATCTTGGTCAATGGACTTCAATTCTTGGGTTTCCTAGGGTTCTGTCATGGCAGACCGACTCCTAGGGGTCTAGCCAGAAATGAGATGTAACAAATCCCAATAAACAAAACAAAAATTTCGTCCCCGAAATAGAGGTTGAGCCTACGGGAATTTCTACCGGAATAAAATAAACTTGTAACATCCCATATGGTTTTCTTATTGAGTCGAAGCGATTACTTATTCAATAAACGAAGGCAATTCCCCAATAAACAAAAGATTAGCCACTACTTTCCTGACTGAGTGCACATTCCTAGGTTCTCAATTTCCCTTATCTAGTTCTACCGGTTCAATACAAGAAGGTAATTTATAGTATATCGAGAGGTGGTGAGGTATACCTGACTGAACAACTCAGGGTATTTTTGCCTCATCAGGTCCTGCGGTTCCTAGGTGTGCTCCTCCTTACCGTGGTTCCTCCACGAACCTTGACTAAGGGGATCTTCTTGTGACACAAGACTCGTACTCCTTTGTAATCGATCCGAACCGGCTCAAAGTGAACAGACCGATCTGAAGCTACCGACCCTTCAGTGGTCAAAATTTGCTGCTCCGGGCGTAGTTGAGCCCTCCTCAGCAAAGAAATGTGGAAGACGTCGTGCAGAGCTACCAGCTCTGGTGGAAACTCTAGCCTGTAGGCTAGGTCCCCGATCCGCTCCAGGATCCTGTAAGGGACAATATACCTAGGGCTGAGCTTCTTCCTCCAACGGCGCACCCGTGAAACTCCATGCATGGGCCAAATCTTCAAAAAATACTCGGTCCCCCACCTGAAACTCCATCTGACGATACCGGGCGTCATAGTACTTAGCATGTCTGCTCTGCGCCTCTAACATCGTGTCTCTGATCAGTCTCCCTCGAGCCTCAGTGTCTTCAACAAAATCCGATCCCAACGCCTTCGGATCCTCGTCCTGAATCCAAGAAAGCAGGGTCGTGCATTTCCTTCCATACAAGGCTTCGTATGGCGCCATCCTGATGCTGGACTGGTAGTTATTGTTATAGGAGAACTCGACCAGGGGTAAGACCTTCTCCCACGGTTCCCCGCGGTCCAAAATGCATAGCCTCAAAAGATCTTCCAGCATCCGATTGGTGCGTTCTGTCTGCCCATCCGTCTGGGGATGGAATGCTGTGCTGAAGGTCAGCCGCATGCCTAAGTAAGTCTGCACAGATCTCCACTCCTTGGATGTGAACCGACCATCCCAATCCGGCACGATCGTCTTGGGCACCCCGTGATATCGAACAAACTGCTCCACAAATCTCCGCACTAGTACTCCCACAGAGTCATCCTTCCTGATTGGAATGAATCTGGCCACCTTCGTCAACCGATCGACGATGACCCAAATCGAATCGTTTCCCATCCGTGATCGGGGGAGGCGATGAATGAAATCCATCGCGATGTCCTTAAATTTCCACTCCGGCACCGGAAGTGGCTGTAGCAATCCTGCGGGGTTTCTGCACTCCGCCTTCACCAACTGGCATGCCTCGCAATGAGTCACGAAGTATGTAATGTCCTTCTTCATCCCTGGCCAAAACATCATCTTCTTCAAGTCTGCTGTCATCTTGGTGATCCCCGGGTGTATAAAATATCTGCTACAATGTGCCTCTGCCATGATGTCCTCCCAAATCTGGCCTCCTGCGGGTATATAGACCCTGCCTCTGAAATATAGTAATCCATCTCTCAGTGAATAATCCCCCGTCGAGCCCTCCTCCAAGGCTTGGAATATCGGTTCTGTCCATGCATCTGTCCTCTGTCCGTCCCGGATGCGGTCCCGAATATCATCTATGGCAACCATCGATGCTAGATACTCCATATACAGCTCTGGATCATTCTCGGACACTAGGGATATTTGCATATCTCTGAAAGACCGGACCAGCCCCATTGACATCAATAGTGGTCCCTTCCCTGAGGTATCTCCTCTCCGGCTCAGTGCATCTGCCACCACGTTCGCCTTCTCGGGGTGGTAGTATATGGTGTACTGGAAATCCGACAGGAACTCCACCCAACGTCTCTGTCTGATGTTGAGTTCCTTCTATGTGTCTACGTATTTCAAATTCTTGTTATCTGAGAAGATGTCATAGTGAACCCCGTAGATGTAGTGTCGCCAAATCTTCAGAGCAAAGATCACTGCACCCATCTCCAGATCATGCACCGGATAGTTCTTCTCATGTATCTTCAACTGTCGGGAGGCATAGGCTATTACGTGCCCGTTCTGCATCAGAACGATACCCATCCCCTGGTAGGAGGCATCCGTGTACACCAGGAATCCCTCCCTTCCCAACGGAAGTGCGAGAATGGGAGCCGAGGTAAGCCGACCTTTCAACTCCACAAAGGCCACCTCGCACTGTGGCATCCAAACGAAAGGGGATTCCTTCTTTGTCAGGGATGTAAGAGGGAGTGAAATCCGGGAAAATCCTTCGACGAACTTCCGGTAATATCCGGCAAGTCCCAGGAAGTTCCGTACATCCGTGGCTGTCTTCAACGGTGGCCAATCCTAAACTGCCCGAACCTTGGCCGGGTCTAAAACCAACCCAGCACTGCTGATAATATGACCTAAGAAGGCCACCTCCTTTAATCAAAACTGGCATTTGCTGAACTTCGCGTACAGCTGGTTCTCCCATAGCCTCTCCAGAGTCAACGTCAGGTGTCGTGTATGCTCCTCCTCCATCCTTGAGTAGATGAGGATGTCGTTAATAAATACGATGATGAATACATCCAAATACTCCTCGAATACCCTGTTCATGAGGCTTGTTAATGCTGTCGGCGCATTTGTGAGCCCGAAGGGCATCACTATAAACTCAAACAGTCCGTATCTACTACTGAAGGTGGTCTTCAGAATGTCCTCCTCTCAAATCCGTAGCAGGTAATAACCTGACCTCAAGTCAAGTTTCGAGAAGAAATGCGCTCCCTCCAGTTGATCAAACAACTCGTCAATCCGTGGCAGCGGGTATGTATTCCGGACCGTCTGTCTGTTCAGCGCTCGATAATTAATACACAAGCGGAGACTTCCGTCCTTTTTCTTGACAAATAGCACCGGGGCTCCCCACGATGAAGAGCTTGGCCGGACAAACCCTGCCTATACTAGTTCCTGTAACTGGCTTCGGAACTCTGTCAACTCTTTCGGGGCCATCCGGTAAGGGGCCCTAGATGCCGGCTTGGCCCCCGGCACAAGCTGTATCTGGAAGTCCTGCTCTCGGTGCGGAGGTAGTCCTGGCAGTTTCTCTGGAAAGATGTCAGCGAAATCTCGCACCACCGGGATGTCTGTCACAGACTACTTGACTTCTGCCATCTCAAATAGAATCTGATAAACCTCCTCTCCCTGCAGATGAACCTTAACAGCCTGTACCGAAGATAAGAGTATACGAGAGGCAGGTCTTATACCTTCGATGACAATGAAAGAGTCCCCGTGCCTCACGGTGATCTTTTTTGCTTGGAAATCAATCTGGGCATGGTTCCAGTGCAGCCATACCATGCCCAGGATCAAGTCGTAGTCCGTCAACTTCAAAAGCATCGCCAGAGCCTCAAACGCCTTTCCACCGATTTCTACCTCCATATTGCAGTGGTCCGAGGTAAGGAGTTCAGATCCATCGGGTAGTCGCACCCTCATCACCGAGCCTGTGAATCGCTCCACGCCTTCCAATCCTTCTACGAACGTCTCCGACATGAAGGAGTGAGAATCTTTGGTATCGAAAAGCGTGCGGGCAGGCTTGCCGCTAATGAAGACTATACCTGGGGTGGTTAAATGTCTTAGGATTCTATAACGAGTTTTTCTTTCCTATTTATTCTATCTAGTGCAGTTCTACAAAATTTGTCAACTGAGAAAAAGGAGAATTCTTTTTAAACAATTAAACATGTCGGCGTATCTACTATGACCTGCTCTGGGTTCCGAGGCTGCGTAAGGTCCAAAGCATACACCTGCTCTCTTTCTTGTCTACGATCTCCCCCTAGTATCCACGACCTCGGCCGCATCCTCGACCTCCGAAATGCTGAGCAGGTGGGCCACCCTGTGGTGCTGGAGGTGGTTCCCCCCTCATGGGGCAGTTTCTCCGGAGGTGCCCAATCTGATGACAATGGAAGCACTCTGGTGGGGGATACGCCATACTCCCGGGTCTCGGCATCTCTTGCATCCGAAGAGGTTGAGGGGCCAATATCATCTGCTCCCTCGGCTCCTGCCTCACTTCCTGACGAGGCTGGTCCTCTTTTCTTCTCCCATCTGGTATAGCTCCTCGCCGCTGATCATTTCTGGCTCTCCGGCCCTGATCCCACGCTTGCCGCCTCCGGCCCCAGGTGGTATGCCAATCAGCCTAAATCCTCTTTGCCATCTCCAAAATCCAGGAGATTGGCCCGTCGGATACAAACAACAAGGCCTCCTTCAACTCCTCTTTCTGGACCTTATAGAACCTCTTGATGTACCCTGCTTCGTCCAGCTGGTAAGAATCTGCATATCGAGCCAAATGGTCGAACTCCCGATGGTACTCCACCACCGTCCTGGTGCCCTACTTCAGCTATAAGAACCGCTCCTCCAACTCATCCCTGGCCGACTGCGGAACAAAATGCTCCAGCAGCGCGGCCATGAACTCTTCCCAGGTAATTTCCGCAACCTCCCTATCGGCAAATGTCGTGTCCAACAGCGTCTTCCACCACCTCTTGGCATGGGACTCCAGGTAAGAGACAACCAAAGCCACCCTCTCCTCCCAGGGGCACCGTATCTCGGTCAGCATTTTGTACATAATATCCAGCCACTCTTCCGTCCGAACTGCCGACTCTGTCCCCAAGTAGGACGGGGGAAAAAGTCCTCGGAAGATGCTCAACCAGTTGGCCCCCGGGTTTGGCTGTGGAGCAAGAGCCTGTTGAGTCCGGAAGGCCTCAAGGATAGCTGTAAGAGTCTGCCCCATGGCTGACTGAAGGAAAGGAGTGGGGACCGGTGGATGTAGTGCAACATCCAGAGTCTGTTGAACTCCACCTTGTGGCGTAGGCTATGCTGGAGGCTGCGTAACAAAATCCATAATGAGAAAACGTTCAATCTTTACTAAAAATGGACAATTTATATATGATCCCCATATAGGCACACCACTGCTTCCGCTGCTTAGTTTGTCCCCAAACTAAACTCGAGTGGGGGTGACCTAGGGTTAGTGGACTGTTACTTTTTTCCGATCGATGTTACCCTCTGATACCACTTGTAAGACCCCATTTTTTTTCTTTAAACACCGGGGTCTTAGGCCCAGAACCGCCACTTTGCGGTGACACCTTCACGCCCTGAAGGGTCATCACCACAAAGCGCCGATCCTGCTGGCCAATTCAATCACAGAAAGGTAGCCCAATAAAGTAAAAGCAAGTCCACAGAAAATCACATATATAGAAATAAAAGTCTACACGAAGGGAGTGTCCACAGTTTAATATATCAAAGTACTAAAATACAGGCTTATGCCCGGTACATCATGTCCTCACTACAAATCACTCATGCGGAAGCAAAAAAACATCTACTCAAGGTCGAGACTCACGGTCCCGGCTGTATGAACTCCGGAGCTAGACTGCCCCATCTCCAAGTGCACCGGTCTATGGGGCTGCTCCCCCGTGCTGGGCTCCACGATTCCCTAAAATGATGCGGTTCGAAAACCGTTATTCATAAAGACTAAGCCCTATCATCCCCTACCCCTTCCCCCATGGCTCCTAAGTACCGAGCGAAGAGGAAGCAAGGGAAGGACATGAAGGTTGATATTAATTCAAAAGAAACAGGTGGCAGCGAAATTAATCTAGCAATTCTATAATAAGAAATGGAAATAAGACGAAATATGAAAAGTAACCTTCACTTATGTGAGAACACATAAGCCAAGGGGTCTTCTGCAAGGCTCCCATCTTATAAAAAGTCCCATACTAATTTATACGTTGGCGTGTCGGTTATCAAACAGCAGTATATATATATATAAATTGACCTTGATTTATAAACTTGCCCACACAAGCTTATAGACAAAGGGGTCATTTTGCAAGTCCTAATGTATAAGCGTCCCATTCCACTTATACCTTAGGTGTCAGGGGTTAAATGAATCGATTATGCTATAACATGCTAGTGGGTATGATGGAACATGCAAGTGCAACACACACATTCGACTTTGTGCACACAGACCTTTAGTTCCCCCTTTCGGAGCCGTTACCTCCCAGGATACCTCCGTAGTGGCAGACGGAAGCGGTGGGTTGGGCCACGCCCACCTCTAAACCAATAAAGCACTACCGGTCAGACCTATCGTACGCCTCAACGCTTGGTGCACGAAGCGGACTCCTACGTACTCTTGCCGGCTGGCACACCTGACTTCTGTTGGCAAAGTGCTAACCACACTTGCCGAGTCATCGTATTGGCATCGGTGCATCGACCCTCCAATACCAAAGACCCACCACCTTAATCTTCATTCCTTTTATGCACATGCAAATTTAATCGTAATCAAACAAAAACTGAGCCGAAGCTCCCCGGACCTATCCATCCATCTATTAACTAATCGAGACGAAGCTCCCAATAATCTTCCTGTGCTAACAGTGTTTGTGAAATGTGAGACCCTAATTACTAAGTTACTGTTTTCAGTTTGTTAATACAGTTTACGTTAACCCAGGACTGCCCCCGGTATTCCCTGTGAAGGGCTCTCAAAGGGCACTAGGAACTATGATGGTAGCTGAAGCTCACCGTTCCCTTTCGCAAGGCACTTATTATTATTGGTTGATTCCCTTTACCCATTCCCTTCTCATATTACGATAGACTAACCTAGTGTGATTTTTAACCTTCCTCTCTTCAAGAAAGACGATCTTTCGTCGAACCCGAGCACCTCTTAACTCTAGCCAACACCACTTCTCACTAACCTTAGCATCCTAATATGGTGAACACTTTCACATCCAACCAATTCAGCAGATTAACTAACTCCAATGCTGTGCCCCATCATACCCTATGACTATTAACTCAAATGCTAATTGCAAACTATCCTATGCTATATGTTGAACCGGTTAGGAAATGATTCAATACTCATCCAAATGCCCTAACTTATTTACTGGAGGTATATCATGATATGATTAGCATATAATCAGAAAACTATAATTTTCCTAATTTATCTAGCATTTAATTAATTTCCTCAAAAATTCCAAGGGCTACCGGTTTGAACATGAACTTCCCTAGGTACTCATATAAGATGTCTAACAAAATTATAATAAATATTATGTTATCTCAATATGGTAAATCCAAAGTATCACAATTTTTCTATCATTAAAAAAGTACTAAAACTATTTTAGCAATATTTTCTATCTTTCATTATTTATGAATCAAGTACAGAGAATATCCATCCAAAAATTATAAATTAATTATACTATGCAGATACAACCTTAAAAATATCATTGGTCAAGTTTTATAATTTTTAAGCAAGTATTAATTTCTGAATAAATTAATTATTAAAAATCTTTATAAGGTGGACTTGTAAAGAAAGTGCCGTAACTAAAATTTTAAAAATCATGAATAAATGTCTACAAGCATATAATGACCTAAAAGTATCAATTCCTAAGCCTCATAATTTTTCAAGAGAAATATCATCCATAATTAATTTTTAAACCATAAAACCCATTTTTAACATTTGTGAATGAAGTACTAGATTTAGTCAACTAAAAATTAAAAAAAAATCAGGAGAAACCATTCTGACCTATAACATTTACTTCCATGATTTCATGGGGTTTCAATGAACAAAAAAAGCTAAATAAGTAAAACGTTAATTAGGGCTATAACAAACTTTACAAATGAAGTGCTAGCGATAAACATCATAAAATTCTAGTAAAATTGATATAGGTTTTACACTTTTCAAAACTCACTCTACCTGAGTTTTACAGCTTTTAGATAACGGTTAGTTACTGATTTTACTTATTTGAGATTTTATCCTAAAACTAAAGTTAGGGTTTTGAGGTATCTACCAATCTCCAAATCCTCCAAGATTCCACCCAAATGATTTTTAATATCCTAACATCGACTCTAGTGAATTTCAAGGCAATACGAGAGCATTTACCCCCATGTCCTTCACAACCCTCAAAACCCTCCCTTTTGGGTTTGAGTTTTGATCTTAGGGTAAATCAACTCTAAACCACATCATTTTTATCCAAGTGGGTTTTAATAACCATTCTATGTTTGTGGTCAAAATATTAGCCTCTGTTGAGGTGATTTGACCGTTCCAACCTCTTAGTGCACTTTTTACTCGAAAATGCCTCATTAATGCCTCGTTAAAGATAAGTGATTTCCTTTCTAAAACTCATCCAAATGAGTTGGAATTTTGTACAGAGCTAGGTGTTATAGCCAGGGACCACTCACCAAAATTTGGGAGGGTTTGAAGGTCATTTGACCACTTAAATAAATTACTCTAATTTTATTAAATTAAAACAAAAACCTTAGGCAAAGTATCTCCAAAATTTCCCATTTTTGGACAGCCTTTAGGTATGGCTAAGGGTAACCCCCTGCCCAAATTTCAGGTCATTTGGACAAGGGACGAAGAGTGGGTATTTATTTTAGTTTCTGCCCAACTCTAGGTACAACCCCCACTAAAACGGGTGTTGCGGTCAAACCACTTACCCAAACGAGTGGAAATTAATTTTATATTAATCTAGACTCGAAGGGCTACAACTTTCGTGACTGACTATTTTTCCTAAATCAGCCCCTAAGTGCCTCGTTTGCAGCATCAAAATGCGTCCATTTAATGTATCTTTTCCTTATATAATATATACATAACTTTTATATTATAAAACTATTTTTACTATTCATCTTCTACATAACCCGAAAACAGAACTCAGAAAAAAAACTTATATTTCCTGTAGCTCTTCCGCGATCCGTCGCCGGCTGTCTAGTCACTTCCCTGGCCAGCCACCACCACCACCACCTCCGTTGAGGCGATGACTATCGGTCGGTGGTGGTTTGGCCGCCGGAGGTGGCGGTTTCCGGCGGACCCAAAAATATATCTTTCATGATTTTTTCCATGAAAAATGCGAGATAGGTCCGGCTCCGTTGAGCACGAACTTCCTTTCTAAGATCCTAAGATATACCCATAAAAGAAGAAGTAGAGGAGGAGCTTGTTCGCGGTTTGGAGGTGAGATGAACGTCGGGTTGCCATGGCGCGGTGGTGGCGTTGCCGAACTTCTCCTACAGCAAGAACAACAACTCTAATTCGTTTGGTCAAGAGTGTAAACTTCTTATCTTGCTCTAAGGGGGCTTTTATAGATCACCAAGTGGGGAGGGGAAAAGGGTAAAGCATTTAAGGCCATGAAGGCTCTCATCTTAATAGCATTTCGGTTATGGTGGAGGGAGAGGAAAAGGTGGAAGATGAAAAGATGTGTCCAAGTGGCGATTTCCTGTTGGACCAACTCTTCCTCATCTTATTAAGTAATTAGAGAAGGAAACGACCCATAAATACTCCTGGTGTAACTTCCCATAATCAGAGTTAATTATGGCATGTGTTACAGAAATTTCCAGCATGGCTGACGTTTCAGACTTTGTCATGGGCGTGACACGTAGGTCACGGGCATGACACTAATCCATTCGTTGTTCTCGAGTCGACGACCGATTTTCTGCGTTGGTTCACGGGTCACCCCCCATGTCACTGACATGACTTATTTGTCACGGGCATGACAGGTGTTCTTCGGTCGACGTTCGTCGAGCTGAGGTCGACGGTCGGTGGGGGCGTCACGCCCTAGGTCACGGGCGTGACACGTTTGTCACGGGCGTGACAGGCCCGTGTTGAAAATTCTGGGTTCGCCGATCGTCTTACTGAGGTCGACGATCTTTGAAGGGGGGGGGGGGGGGGTCACGCCCTAGGTCACGGGCGTGACGGGTCGGTCACGGGCGTGACGGGTCGGTCACGGGCGTGACCAACCCGTGGCTCGAAATCTTGGTCGATGGACTTCAATTCTTGGGTTTCCTAGGGTTCTGTCATGGAAGACCGACTCCTAGGGGTCTAGCTGGAAATGGGATGTTAAAGGCCAAGTGGTCCATTGAGCTGAGCGAGTTCAACATCTCTTTTGTCCCAAGGCACACCATTAAGGCGCAAGTAGTGGAGGACTTCCTGGCAGACTATGTTGTTGAAGTCCGGGAAGAGGAGCCGCGACAGCAGGGGGCGTGGAAGGTGATGGTTGATGGGGCCTCGGGAAAGCATTCCATGGGGGAGGAGTGGTGTTGGTAAGCCTCCAGGGGGTAGCTATAGAACAGGCGGTGGCCTATAACTTTCTGGTGATCAATAATCAGGCAGAGTACGAAGCCGTGATAGCTGGTCTTCGTTTGGCAAAGGAGCTTGAGATATAGGATGTGGAGGTCTTCACAGACTTGATGGTGGTCGCATCGCAGATTCGAGGAGAGTTTGAAGCTTGGGAACCTACCCTCATAAAGTACCTATCCAAGGTAAGGGCAATCATCGGAGACTTCCGATCATTCTCAATCTAGCACGTCCCCCGGGAGGAGAGTGTGGCTGCCGATTGATTGGCGAAGTTCGGACCTCGGGGAGGAGGGACCCTAACCGAACTATTCTGACCAGCGATAGAGGAAGGGGAGCTGATGGAGATAGGTTGACGACCCTCGTGGGTGGACCCACTGGTAACCTTCCTGTCAACCGGCGAACTGATAGAAGAGGTAAAGGATGCAAGGAGTTTCAGGAGCAAGGCAGCTCACTACTTGATGTTGGAAGGGGGGGTTACATCGTAAGATATCGTCGGGATTCCTAGCCAGGTGTGTGACCGAGGAAGAAATACCAAAGATACTTGGGGAGGTACACTCAGGCGAGTGCGACAGTCACTCGGGGGGAAGGAATTTAGAGGCAAGGGTGGTCAGGCAGGGGTATTTCTGGCAGACCCTGAGGAAGGATGTGACAAAATTCGCAAGGAGATATAAAAAGTGCCAGCTGTACGCCCCCCTCCAGCTCTTGCTCGCTCAAAGACGAAGGAGCATAACATCACCATGGCCTTTCGCCATTTGGGGAATGGACTTGGTCGAGCCTTTTCCTCCGGCTAGTGGACAGAGGAGGTTCCTCATGGTCAAGATCGATTACTTCTCAAAGTTGCTGGAGGTTAAGGCCTTGGCTAAAGTCACCTTGCAGGTCATAAGGAACTTCGTCTGGGGGGAGATCACATGCAGGCACGGGCTGCCTCAAGAGATAGTAACAGATAATGGTCCTCAGTTCGCCAGTGAAGAGTTCATCAGCTTCTGTGCCCAGCTGGGGATAGATCTCAGATTTGTCTCTGTCCATAACCCCCAGAGCAACGGCCAGGTGGAAGCAGCAAACAAAATTATCGTAAACCTGCTCAAGAAAAAAATGGAGAACCTGAGGGGAAATTGGGTGGAACAGCTCCCCTCAGTTCTATAGGCCTTGAGAACGACCCCGAACACGGCCACCGGCAAGACCCCCTTCAAGCTCTCTCACGGGTGCGAGGCGGTCCTGCCAGTGGAATTCGAGGTTCGGTCCCCTTGGGTCGCAGCGACAGGGGAAGGAGATTAGACTTGGAGGTTGGAAAATGAGGAAGGGTTGGACCCCTCGCTGGACATGATGGAAGAAGAGCGGGATGTCACAACCATCAGGCTAGAAGAGATCAAACGACGCATGGCAAGATACTTCGACAAGCATGTCAGGATCAGGAAGTTCGTCGAAGGGGATCTAGTGTTGAAAAAAGTTGATGCGGCGGGAAGGTCAGCCCCTGTTGGCAAGCTCAACCCGAACTAGGAAGGGCCTTACATAGTAAAAGAGGTCCTTAGAATGGGAAGTTACTACCTCCAGGATGTGGAAGGGATGAACTTGAGCCACACTTGGAGCGGTGACGATCAAAGGCGCTTCTACCCGTGAGGGGGAGGAGGGGATTGTAATTTTGTTTCCAAATGTTATCATGTGTTATCATAATACATCTCATACTTCGATCCGCTGTCAACTCCTTTCATTTTAAAGGTTAGGATAAGAACAGGACTTAGTTATGAAATCTTCATCAACACCCCGAGCTCGGTTCGGCCCCAGGTAGACCCGCTGCGCAGGCTCTCATCTAGCTGGCAGGTCCGAAGGCTTGCCTGTGGGGGAGAGGTTGGACATGAAATCTTTGTAAACAACCCGAGCTCAGCTCGGCCCCAGGTAGTCCAGCTGCGCAGGATCTCATCAAGCTGGCAGGTCCGAAGGCTCGCCTGTGGGGGAGAGGTTTGGTTGTGAAATCTTCGTCAACACCCCGAGCTCGGCTCGGCCCCAAGTTGACCAGCTGCGCAGGCTCTCATCTAGCTGGCAGGTCCGAAGGCTCGCCTGTGGGGGAGAGGTTGGATGTGAAATCTTCATCAACACCCCGATCTCGGCTCGGCCCCAGGTAGACCCGCTGCGCATGCTCTCATCTAGCTGGCAGGTCTGAAGGCTTGCCCGTTGGTGAGAGGTTGGATGTGAAATCTTCGTCAACACCACGAGCTCGGCTCGGCCCCAGGTAGACCCGCTACGCAGACTCTCATCTTGCTGGCAGGTCCAAAGGCTCGCCTGTGGGGGAGAGGTTGGATGTGAAATCTTCGTCAACACCCCGAGCTCGGCTCGGCCCCAGGTAGACCCGCTGCGCAGGATCTCATCTAGCTTGCAGGTTCGAAGGCTCGCCTGTGGGGGAGAGGTTTGGTTATGAAATCTTCATCAACACCCCGAGCTCAGCTCGGCCCCAGGTAGACCCGCTGCGCAGGCTCTCATCCAGTTGGAAGGTCCGAAGGCTCGCCTGTGGGGGGGAGGTTTGGTTGGGAAATCTTCATCAACACCCCGAGCGCAGCTCGGCCCCAGGTAGACCCGCTTCACAGGCTCTCATCCAGTTGGCAGGTCCGAAGGCTCCCCTGTGTGGGAGAGGTTTTGTTGTGAAATCTTCATAAACACCCCGAGCTCGGCTCGGCCCTAGGTAGACCTGCTGCGCAAGCTCTTATCCAACTGGCAGGTCCGAAGGCTCGCCTGTGGGGGAGAGGTTTGGTTGTGAAATCTTCATCAACACCCCGAGCTCGGCTCGGCCCCAGGTAGACCCACTGCGCAGGCTCTCGTCCAGCTGGCAGGTCCGAAGGCTCGCCTGTGGGGGAGAGGTTTTTTTGTGAAATCTTCATCAACACCCCGAGCTCAACTCGGCCCCAGGTAGACCCGCTGCGCAGGCTCTCATCTAGCTGGTAGGTCCGAAGGCTCTCCTGTGGGGGAGAGGCTTGGTTCTTGGTCCTTGATTCTTGGTCCTTGGTCCTTTGGTTCTTGGTTCTTGATCTTTGGTTACTTTCACACTACTCCGAGCTCGGCTCGACCCCAGGTAGACCCGCTGCACAGGCTCTCATCAAGCATGCAGGTCCGAAGGCTCGCCTGTGGGGGATAGGTTTAGTGTTTAGAAAAGTTTCAATACGGATGTTCTAGGCTAGGCAAAAGACACACCCTGAAGACAGACCCAAAAGGGTCTCGGGCAAGAGAGGTCTCGGCCAGGAGAGGTCTCGGCTAGGAGAGGTCTCGGCCAGGAGATCCTTGCTGGGGGATCTCGCCAAACGAAGTTCCCGGCGGGTCTAGGCAAGGAGACCCGATCGATCGCGCAAGGTAAGGAGGGGCAGTCTTCCTTAGCCTATGAATGACACTCATGACAAATGGTTCTCGGCAAAACGCGGGAATGACGTGTTTAAGCCTTGAGATCTCGGCTGATTCTCACCTATCGACCGCTAAGAGAGAATATCCTAGAGGGGGCCAGGGGCCTCATCGGAAGTTCCCTTGAGCAGTGTTCGTTATCAATAAAAAAAGAGGGGTACAAACACTAACAATTTATATATGCAAATATGGTTACAAATGGTTGCAAAAATCAGAGCGTCTCGCTCATTACAAAAGAAAAAGAAGAGGAGAAGAGAAGGAAACCCCTCAGGGAGAGGCGTTATACCCGCTCGAGCTCCCGCTCAGGCTTCCGCTCGAGCTCCCGCTTGAGCTTCCGCTCGAGCTCCTGCTTGAGCTTCTGCGGGAGCTCTCGCTCGAGCTCTCCCCAGATGTCTCGCCAACAGTCGTGGGGGATCTCGGGACGTCCGGGGGCGGAGAGTCGGGCATGCCTGGGGGCTTCAGGATAGGCTCGAAGAGCCAGGGAACGAGCTGGGGAGCGGTCAGGGTCTCGTCACCCTCATCTAGGCATCCCACATCCCGCAATGTCTCGATCATCAGTCTGGTCGTCGCCTGGGCGTTTACTTGTAAGAGCTTATCGATATCATACTCATAATAACTCCGGCTCTTCAGTCTTTCATCCAGCGTGGGAGGGGGCGGGACCGCAGCTACCTCCGTCTCTAGGCGCTTGACGTGGTGCTTCAGCAGAGCGTTCTCGCACTCCACCCCGGCCAGTTGCGCACGGAGCACCATGACCTGCGGAGATTCCTGCATAGAAGCATTCTATCAGCAGCGAGAATGAGGGTATGGATCTCATAGGCGAGAACGAAGGTCAGAAAGGGTCTCACTTACCTCCTCCATCGGGCGCTGGGACAGAAGGCGCTGGGAGTTCTCTAGCTCAGTCTTCAGAGCCGCCGCCCGAGTCACCGCTTCCTCTCTTGCCTTGTACATATCGAGGAAGTTTCGGTCGATGGTGATGCTTCGGCGAGCACACATGTGCGCAAGCTCGAACCCACGCATCAGAGCCTAGATGGAGTCAAAAGCAAGGAGGCGAGTGGGCAGTTGGTCGTACAGGCCCGCGAACTCCCGGCTGTAGAGGCCATAGCCCAGCACGAAGGCCTTGCCGGTGACCTCGTCACGCTCTGCCCAGCTTGGGAGCAGCGTCGAGAGGGATATTCGGTTGGCCTCTGGGTCCCATTGTAGCAAGGGGTTCCCTTCCACATCAAGGCTCTTCACGCCTAAACCAAAGTTTTTGTGCCCATTCGGCACAGGCTTGGACGGGAGCTTGGCAGAGCTCTCGGCAGCCACTGGCTTAGTGCCCGCCTCGCCACCCGCCTCGATCGCGACCGAAGAGTGCTCGGTAGGGGCCCCAACACTGCTCCTGGTGACGTCCCTTATCTCGCTGACCGCCGCTAAAATCTCGGCGAAGGACCGGCCCAGCGGGAGAGGTCGGGCGGGCGAAGGCACCTTAGACTTTCCCTTATCGGCAGCGGACGGTTTCGACCTCTTCATCCGCTGAGACGAAAAGTCACTGGGTTTCCGCTTCTCTGCACCAGACGACGGAGGCAGAGCTTGCTCGTCCCGGCAAGCGCGGGCCGTAGACTTCACGAGAGCCAACAGATCTCTCGCAGTCTTGCCCTCAGCAGCTTGCGTCTCGGGGAAGGGCTGGCGCAAAGGGATCTCCCGCTCTCCTGCAAAGGCAACGCGGTAACACTCAGCATTGAGGTAGGACGTGTAAATATAGGACAAAAGAAAGAAAAGACGAGATCTCACCTTCACCAGGAAGAACGGGGGGAAGAGAGTTGATGTCCCGCCTAAGGAAGGACGTCAAACTCCTTGGTCCCAAAAAATTCGAGGAGCGCGCTCTCGCGGGACCCCAGGGCTTGCGGCTTGTAGGCGGCATCCTCATACTGGTTCAGCGCAAGCGGAACGTTCCCAAAGTCACCAGAGACGAAGACAAACTTCTCACCCCAGTGATGATGCTTGTTGGTGAGACCGGTTGTCTTGAGAAGCTGTCCGGAGAAGAAGACGACTCCTCCCTTCGCGCGGAAGGTAAACAGCTTTCGGAATATCGAAAGGTTGAACTATATCATCTCGGATCGCATGTAGCAGATGAACGCTACAAGGATGGAGACCGAGTTTTGATTCAGCTGCGCGGGAATGACTCCATAGTAGCGGAGGGCCAGGCGCACCTCCGGCCAAAGAGGGAGGCGAAAACCCACCTCGAAGTGTTCGAGGGGGATCGCGAGCTCCCCCTCTCGCGCGGTGTTCACCCTGTTGTTTTTGCTTGGGTTTCTCACGGCAAAGCTGGCAGGAATGTATTAGGAGGTAATCAACCGATACTCCTCCAGGGTCAGATGGTACGGTAGAAATTGGTGCTTCCAGAAAGCTTCCGCGCAATTAGAGCGTCCCTCGTTCTCGCCCGATATTGTGTCTAAAGTATTCGAAGGCAAAGTCGCAAGAGAGGAGGCGAGAGGGAGAGACCAGCCAAGAAGCAAGGGAAGGGAGGAGAAAGCAAGATGTTCTCGGCAGAGCGTGAGAGCAAAAAGAAGGAAAGTGAAGGTTCCGGACCAGGGAAATAAATGTGGTGGGTGGATCCACCTATTTATAGGAAGCCATGATAAATGATGATTTTTCCAGAAAAGGTGGCGGGGGTACAGCTGTCACGCCCTAGGTCAACGGCGCCTCGGTTCCCCGCCCGAATTGATAGTGACTGATCGACAACCCTAGTTCGCGCAAGTTAGCTGTTAGAATCGCATGACATGATAGACGCGGAAGCAAAGAACGTTCTCGCTAGGCGAGACCTAAGATAATAGCAGTAATAATAACAGTTAACTAATGAAAGCAGTTCACAAGATTGCAAGCAGTCCAAGGTTCAAAATAAAATTAAATGAAAGGGTACATGACGAGAAGGGAAGGCCAGAGGTAAGAAGGGGCGAGATATCAGGAATCAATAAGGCTCCCAGCACCAGCATCCTTGCTCTCGCCGTCGGGTGCTCGGAGGCGCCGACGGTTTGAAGTAGGAGGAGAGTACGGTGCACCTTAGATTGATCCGGCGAGCTTGGTCTCGTATCCGTGCAAGGAACCTCCCGGGATAAGATCTCGCAGTAGGGCCGCCTGGCCTCTCCGTCTCGCTTAGGAAGTAATCTCGCACTAGGTCCTCCAACCTTTGCTCCACCGACCTGCGAAAATCTCTCGCCGCGTAGGCCTGGGCCTGCTCCTGCCGTACGAGTTTGGAAAAGATGGCCGCGACCCTTTTACCCCACCCTCTCGCGCTTCCCGCGCCAATCAGGATTCCTTCCATTTCGTCAGAATAGGGGAAGGGGGAGCTGTCGCCGTCCTCCTCCTCTCGATCTCTGTCATCATACTCATCCTCGTCAGCTCCCGATCGTAGGTCCGGATCTCCTGAGAAGATAATCTGGCGGTCAGTGTGAGAATAGGGTAAAAGCAGTAGCCGTGTGTTGCATACCTGCAGCATGGCGAGAGCCGTCAGCCGGTGGAAGGCGGGATGGACCGGGCTCTCCCTCGGCTCCCTCCCGAACAGGAGATAGAGTGGCTTTCCACGACCCGGACTGAAGATCTCGCGCACCGTAACCTCTGTCGGGCCCGAAGTCTGGGGAGGGTCGCACTCCCTCACGGAATGGTCGGCCTCCATCGTCAAGGATGGGTCGACAGGCGCCTCCCCTGCGGATGTGTGGGGATTGGCTACTGAATCGCCATGGTGGGCAACCCCTAAGTCAGTTCCCAATAAGGTAAGACCTAGGAGGGCAGAAGTAAGCGCTTCGAGAGTCCAACCCAAGGGTTAGAGTGACAAAAAATGGGCAAAAGAGAGGAGGGGCTACCTGGAGGTCCCGAAATGTCGGCAGGATCCCCTTCCGGATCCCGTGGCTGATTCTATGGTAGGCGAGATGTCGATGGGTTCGGTGGCACCGGCGGGAGCCCAACACCACCTTCCGGGACCACCTGCCAAGAAAGGATCAGTGACCAACTCTTAAGTACAGCAGTCCGCTAGTCCGCGAGACATACCCTCTGCAACAGAAGAGGATCGGCCGCACGGCTTGGGGATGGAGTGGGAGAGGCTCGGTGTTCTCGCGAGGGGTCCCGATGGATCTTCTTTGCCTTCTTCTTCTTCTTCTCTTTCGATGGAGGCAGAGGCTCCACAGTGGGTACCTCTCTTGCCAGCCAAGGAGCCACTAGGGCGCTATTGGCGAGGGCTTGCGTCAGCGCCGCATTTATGTGGTCCTGAAGGTTCTGCGAGAGTAGCTTGCCTGATTGTTTGGGGCGCATCGCGAGGTCGCGCTAAATCCCAGGAGAGCAGCAACGATCAGGGGCAGATTTACGACCGTCTATCAACATATATATATAACCGCGGCAGGACCCACCAATAGATTCTCTTCACAGGAAGTGACACGTGCCCATCCAATATTTATGGGTTGGACGTATCTTTTTGAGCGCAGAGCTAGCTCAAAAAGAGCGGGGATTATGTACAACCCATATTCGCTGGGTAGGACCTGGAGGCATCATCGGTCGGGGTTGGACCAGTCTCATGCTAGATTGGGCCTGAAGACCATAAGAGCTCTCGCGTCGGAGGAGCTCCCGCCCAGGAGCAGGCGAGATCCTGCCTGTGATCAGAAGCGGGCGATAAGGCGTTGAGTGGTCTCAACACTGCGCTGAATGAGCTCCACTCACTCAACATCACGTCCAGTAGCGACAGCGTCAAGATTAGAGGAGCTCCCTCCTGGAAAAGGGCGAGAGCGTTCACCATCGGTCAGCCGGGACCCACTTCCGGCAGAGTCGGCGAGAAGGATTACGTCTCGCAGAAGGCAAGACCGGCTCAGCTTGAGGCTTTCGACACTCCTTTTTATCTCCCGCCAAATAAAGGTGAGAGGGTTCCCGGCATAGAGTTCTCGCCGAGTGGGGCCCAGGGTTCAGGGTAAAATTACTTAATTGCCCTCGGATAAAATTACCCTTATACCCCCAGGGGCTTCTTTTAGTACTTTACAAACAGTGGGATTTGGCTATTGGCAGACCAGCCAGGGGTATTCCAGTAACTTCAGGTCAGCAAAAGACTATAAATAGACCCACAGGGTCTCCTTAGAAAGCAGACTCTCATTTTTCTCTGAATATCTAGTGCTTTCTGAGGAGCTCCTAGCCCAGCTTTTGGCTTTGGAGGGGAAGCTCGCAGAGATCTTTCGGGTGTGAGGTGGGACCTCTCTGCTAAGGCTTTGGGTCAGTCCTAGGTCGTTTGTAACCAATCAAGGGGCGGGGCTTGAGAGAAGTAGGTGTTGGCTGCACCCCTGTTTTGAACATTCGTTGAAGTCAATTTTTGCTCCAACAAGTAACATACTGCTCCGGCTATAGTAGAGCCTTCCTAAGAGAGGAGACAAGGAAGACGACGTTCAAACTAGCCAACTCCTGCGATAGCTCCAATCTATAAGCCCATGGGTCGATCCTCTCCAAGATCCTGTAGGGCTCCTATATTCCTCGGACTGAGCTTCTTTCGCCCGTATACCTGCGAGAATCCATGCATCAGACATATCTTTAGGAACCCATGGTCTCCATCTTGAGACTCTACTTGGTAATGCCGCATGTCGTAATACTTGGCTGGTCTTCTTTAGGACTCCAACATCCTATCTCGACTCAATTACACCTGGGTATCTGGGTTCTCCACAAATTCCGATCTGAGTCCCTTTGGAACCTCGTCTTAGATCCATGATAGTGTAATCCTGAACCTCCATACGAGGGTGGAGAGCTGTGTTGAATGTCGGTCGAGAGCCCAGATATGCGTGTACTGATGTTCTCTCCTTGGACATACACTATCCATCCTGATTCGACACGATCATCTTGAGCACACCATGATAACAAACAACTACTCACAAATTTCATGAAATACCCACAGGAGTTTTCTTCCGGGTCGGGGTGACCACAGCTATCTCGGCCAGTCTATCTTTGATGTTCCAATTATATTTATGCCCGGAGTGGGGATGAGGAATCCTGTGTATGAAAATCCCTAATTATATCCTCGAACTTCCATTCTAACTCTGGTAGTGACTGCAATAGTTCCCTAAAAATTTTTGCACTTAACCTTCATCGTCCGACGGACCTCATCATGCATCACAAAATCCATGACGTCCTTCTTCACTCTGGGGAGATACACGCTCCGATATACACCAAACTTCCGATGATTAATTTTCTCGTTTGTATGGGTAGACAACGACTCTATAAATCTCCACTTCACAATCAGATTCTTATCCCTATGAATACGCCCGAGTAGCATCGAATAAGGTTTACTCCAATTTCACTATATTCATGATGCAAAGGTTTCTAGATGAGGTCTAAGGGAAACCCAAGTCAATAACTAATTTGCCCAATAAACAAAAGACAAGCCCCCAAAAAACAAAAGATAAGCCCCTACCTACATTGGGTAAAGTATCTTTGATATTTCCATGTTAAATCTGTCCTAGCTAGGTGCATAATCCCTAGGGCATCAATCTTTGACTTGGGGTTCCAACCTAAAACCTGTTCATATACTCCATACTTTAAACCCTCCGAGTTAATATTTACAACCACTTTCCCAAAGTCAACATGTGACTCTTTCCCAAATGTGTCTCTTCTGAACCTGAAATCTTATTCGACCCTTGGTATTTTGTATGATGGTTATCTCATCCTAATCGTGCCATCGATACGAGGGTCGAATATATGATTCCCCAACTATTCTGCTAATAGTTGTAGGCATCAATTCTCCTTAAGAAGGTCCTGTCAGTTAGGTAACAAGTGATAGTACCACTTGATAAGTAAGGTTGGAACATCAGAGTTTAAGCCTCAAGTTACTACTCTCGCATTTGAATCTTCCTATAGTCATTTTGGATATCCTCGTACCTTAACTGAATTATACCTAGGGTAAATTTAGACCAGGATATGCTAAGAATCGTCTTGGTATGTCAAGTTTCCTAATTGGGTTGGCCTAACTCATTGATTTATGGACTATATACTGTGATTTTTACACATGGGCACACCACAACTTCCGCTGCTTAGTTTATCACCAAACTAATGCTCGCGCGAGGTGACCCAGTGTTTTGTGGACTTCTTCTCTTTATGATCAAGGTATCCTCTGATACCAGTTTGTAAGACCCCATTTTTTTTCTTTTAAACCATCGGGGTCTTATGCCCAGAACCGCCGCTTTGCGGTGACACCAACACACCTGGGAAGGTCGTCACTACAAAGCACCGATCCTGCCGGCCATAACGATCGCAGAAGAAGGTAGAAGTACAATTGAAAAAATATAAGTCCAAGTCCATAAGATCATATATATATATATAAGTAAAAGTGTATAGTCCACAATGAGTACAGGTATGAAACAGAGTAGAAAAGAAATATGGGCTTAATACCGGTACATGTCTAATACAATAATATCTCTCTCCAACTCACACATCTGACGGAAGCAATTGAAAATCATCTTGGACCTATCGCCATATAGTAGTGGTAGCGCGCAAAAACTGCTCCTCATGTCCTGCTCCCTTGTCCTGCCAGTGCTGATGCTCTTGCTGCTCCGTCCCCTAAAATGATGTGGTCCACCGACCGTTATTCATATAGACTAAGCCACTATCATCCTCGCCTCACCCCCGCGACTCCTAGGCACCGTGCGAGGAGGATGAAAGCGGAGGACAACAAAGTAGAGTGGAACAAGCAGGTGAAAACTACCCTAGCAAGTGTATATACAAAAACTATAAAAGGAAAAGCAAGCTAGCAGTTCTATATTGAAGAAGCAGTAATGAAAACAAGTAAAGTAGAAAGTAAGAACTTGTAAAGTAAACTAAGTAATAAGTAACCTTAACTTATATGAATGCCCATACAAACTTATAAGTTAAGGGATCTTTTGCAATGCTCCTATCGTATAAGCTATCCCATACTAGTTTATACGATAGGGTGTCAGGTTATATGCAGGTATGTGTGTAGTGATATGTTATGTCATAATTCATGCAAGTGCAATACGCGCACATGAATTTATGTGCACAGACCTTTAGTTCCCCCTATTTGGAAGCTAGCATCACTCCAAGGAACCCTCATAGTGGTCAACGGAGTCAGTGGGTCGGGCCCTCCACTCCTAGGCTGGTAACCGCACTACCAGGCCTAGGCCTTCCCTATGCCTCTGAAGGACATAACCAGAGTCTCCACGTACTAATGCTGGCCATATCAACCAGTTTTCCTTTGGGCTAAGTGAGAACCTCACTAGCCGAGTCGACGTAGCGACGTCGGTGCGATCGGCCATCCAATACCGAAGACCAACCACCTTTATGCACATGCAACCATGAATCCCCGAGCCATCCGCTCCCCGGACTAACCTGTCCGTCACAACTACCTTCCGGGCCCTCGCCTCACCGGGATAACCTGCCCATTTCCACAACCACCGAGCCTACCGCTCAGATAAACCCAACCAAACTAAGCTCCCAAGCCATCGTGATGTGTGAAGATGCAGCCCAAGTTTATAGTAGTTGCTCTTTGATAATTATTCTTACGGTTTAGGTTAACCTTGGACTGCCCAGGGCATGCCCGGTGAAGGGCTCTCGGGGCACTAGAAACAACGATGGGCTGAAGCCGAAAGCTCCCTTTCGCAAGGCTCTTAATATTAATGGTTAATACCCAATCCAAGATCCCTTTTAATGTTATATTGGATGTTGGTACCATAGTTTGGATTTGAGTTAAGTCTTCTCAATTAGTTTCTTGACCCAAGATTTATCTATGGTCAAAGGTTAGATTTAGGTTAAATTCCATTAGTTGTGTAGAGTTGTTGTTTATCCAGGTAAAAATTTTGTTAAGTATTTTTAGTTCGACTATAGTTGAACGCCGCTCGACTTTCGTCTATCAGTTGGTCGACTATCGTCTATCAGCAGATCGACTATCTCTGAGTTAGTTCTTCTTTGTTAGGTCGATGATTTGTGGTCTCAGCATCGTCGATCGCCGAGCCTTGCTCGACTTCTTTTGTCCAGACAGATTTCTTGTAGGTCGACTATCTGTTCTGATAGTTCGACCATCTGCTCTTAGAGGTCGACGATCTCCGTGAGTCGTTCGACGATCTTTTGGCTGCATTAAGAGATATTATATTCTTTCTCTTCTGTGATTTATTTCTTATTTATATGGCTTATTTTATTAAAGATTATTTCTTTGATTTTATGCTTACATATCAAGGCAATCTTTGCCTCATTCTTTATGCATAAGTAAAGTTCTATCTGACAAATTCTTTTGTCTTATTAGTAGACATAATCTTTTTGCTTTATCTTCCATGTTGTCCTTTATAGCCGTTAGACACAGATGTCTTTCTCTGACCGTAAAGAGGTTGTTTTTGATTTGACTTTCTCTAATATCTTTTGGACTTGCAGATTGGATAAGCAGCTTCTAAGGAAGCTTTATTTCTTTATAGGATGTCTTTCTGCTGGCTCTTTTTGTACTATGTGTTAGTTGCAGCCCAGATTGCAGATCTCAGAAGAAGACAAGTTTCAAATTAAGAGAAAGATAGAAGCCGTTGATAAAGGCTGATATATATAAAGTGCTAGAGAGAGAAGTTAATACAGAATTCAGAATACATTATTCAGATACACATATTCAACCAAAACAAGAAGATACAGCTCTCAGTTATTTCTACATACAGCTGAGAAGATCAATTCTCTTTAGAATTCTCTTCTTCAATCCTGAGTTCACCCTGCTTACAGGAACATTCATACTCAGTGCTTCAGAAGAAGGAGAAGAAAGAAAAGCTGTTGAAGAAGAACAATCATTCCACATTCAGAGTCTTCTTCAAGCTACTCCTTTAAGAAAGTCTGTTTGTTTGTTTGAGTTTACGAATGCTGCTTATTGATATGATATGATACACATTGATCCTAACAGGTTATGTTTGTTTCTATATCTATTTATAGCTTCTTTTTGTTTTTGAGAGACTTGACTCAAATAGGGGGAGATTGTTGGTACCCTAGTTCTGATTTGAGTTAAGTCTTCTCAATTAGTTTCCTGACCTAAGATTTATCTATGGTCAAAGGTTAGATTTAGGATAGATTCCATTAGTTGTGTAGAGTTGTTGTTTATCCAGGTAAAAATCTGGTTAAGTGTTTTTAGTTCGACTATAGTTGAACGCCGCTCGACTTTCGTCTATCAGTTGGTCGACTATCGTCTATCAGCAGATCGACTATCTCTGAGTTAGTTCTTCTTTATTAGGTCGATGATCTGTGGTCTCAGCATCGTCGATCGTCGAGCCCTGCTCGACTTCTTTTGTCCAGACAGATTTCTTGTAGGTCGACTATCTGTTCTGATAGTTCGACCATCTGCTCTGAGAGGTCGACGATCTCCGTGAGTCGTTCGATGATCTTTTGTCTGTATTTAAAGATATTATATTCTTTCTCTTCTGTTATTTATTTCATATTTATATGGCTTATTTTATTAAAGATTATTTCTTTGATTTTATGCTTACATATCAAGGACATCTTTGCCTCATTCTTTATGCATAAGTCAAGTTCTATCTGACAAAGTCTTTTGTCTTATTAGTTGACATAATCTTTTTGCTTTATCTGCCATGCTGTCCTTTATAACCGTTAGACACAGATGTCTTTCTCTGGCCGTAAAGAGGTTGTTTTTGATGTGACTTTCTCTAATATCTTTTGGACTTGCAGATTAGATAAGCAGCTTCTAAGGAAGCTTTATTTCTTTATAGGATGTCTTTCTGCAGGCTCTTTTTGTACTCTGTGTTATTTGCAGCCAAGATTGAAGATCTCAGAAGAAGACAAGTTTTAAATTAAGAGAAAGATAGAAGCCATTGAAAAAGGCTGATATATATAAAGTGCTAGAGAGAGAAGTTAATACAGAATTCAGAATACATTATTCAGATACACATATTCAAACAAAACAAGAAGATACAGCTCTCAGTTATTTCTACATACAGCTGAGAAGATCAATTTTCTTTAGAATTCTCTTCTTCAATCCTGATTTCATCCTGCTTACAGGAACATTCATACTCAGTGCTTCAGAAGAAGAAGAAAGAAAAGCTGTTGAAGAAGAACAATCATTCCACATTCAGAGTCTTCTTCAAGCTACTCCTTTAAGAACTTCAAGACATCAGTTTCTGTCAAGAGTTCTGAAGAGATCCTGCACCCTGAAGCAAGGCTTCTTCCTGGATATTCTCTAAGCCAGGGGGAGCTTTGATTCCTTAAGAGCTTTCTATAGCTCAGTGCAATCCACTAGCTTCTCTAATTCTGTTTAACAATAGAGAAGACATTCTAACTCTCTCAACCTCCTGTACAAAGGGTTATTACTCCCTTCAAAAGTGAACCTTGGTGGCAGGGCACCTGAGCAAAAACCTGTGTTGGATTTTGAGCTCCTGATCAAAAGCTCAAAGGGTCTACTTGATCTACCTGAATCAGATCAGTTGGTGGCAGGGCACCTGAACAAAAACCTGTAGTGGATTCCTACCAGGGTGGTAGAAGAGTGGATGTACCTATTGAGAGGGAACCACTATAAATCTTCTTGTGTTGTTTGTGTTGCTTATTCTAATTACTGCACTGTGGCTGTGAGTAGAATTAACTAGGATTGCTAGTTGCTGTGTAAGAACTTAAGCTCAAACTGTAATTACAGTTAGCTTTCTTTTGTACACCCCACTTTGTGTTAGGCTCTAGGGTTTCATATATCTATACACTTATTCCGCAAATTAACTCTAAAGGAGTTGAGTAGATTGTCATAATTTTTGAATACTCTATTCACCCCCCCCTCTAGAGTTATATCTATCCTCACTTTCAATTGGTATCAGAGGGAGGTTTACTAACTGTACCGGCTAATACCTGAGTCACAAGATCTAGATAGATACAAAGTTTATAGATATTCACTTCATGGCCCAGTACAAGGATTATTCTAGCACCAGACCTCCAGTATGCAACTTAGCTAAGTTCAGCATCTGGAAGGCAAGAATCAAACTGTATATGAATTCTATTGATGAAGATATTTTCTCTTCTATTTTGACAGGACCACCAATTCCACCTGCTGCAACTACTGCTACAAATTCAACAAATCTGAGTGCAGTGCCACCTCCTAATTACAATGATGCTTACAAGAAAGCAAAGATAGCTGATGCAAAAGCTATGAACATTCTGGCTCAGTCCATGTCTAATGAAACTTTCCAGAAAGTGGCTGATTACACTTCAGCAAAAGCCATGTGGGACTCACTGAACCATATTGTAGCTGGTTCAGCTTATGAGAGGAAGGACAGAAGGTCCAACCTCACATCCCAATATAAGAATTTCAAGAAGACTGAAGCAGAATCAGTTGATGCAATGTACACAAGGCTTAGCCCCATCATCAATGAGCTGAGAACCCTTGATAAGGAGATCACATTGACAGAAGTCAATGACAAGATATTGATGTGCTTCCCCAGCACATGGGATCTCAGGATCTGCCCATCAAAGAGTCCAGAAGTACAACTGAGATCTCAACTGAAGCTCTCCTTGGCAAGCTCAAATCATTTGAGCAAGTACTGAAGACCAGGGAAGCTGAAGCTGAAGCCAAGACTCCCACTCCTACCAGGAAAGAACAAACTCTTGCTCTAAAGGCTGCTGATGTATCTGAAGGAAGCCAATCAAATGAGGAGCTGATGGCACTCTTTCCCAAAAGGTTTTTCAAAATGGGCAGAAAGGACTTCAGAAAGAAGTCTTCCAGATATGAAGACAAGCCAAGGTATGACAAAACACCGGCTAAAGAACTTATATGTTATGGTGTAGGGTATTGTATCCACAATTACCTGGATTTGAAGAAGCCTCCTGTCAAGCTAAGATGAATTCACAATGTATTTGATGATATATCTTCAAGTTGTGCTTGCAGTTATTCCATGCTAAGTACACACCAATATCAGGGTACAGTGAGTCAATATACACGGGTCTGCGCAGCGTAATCCCTCGTTGAGCAGATCAGTGTGTTGGCTCATGTGTACTCTCTCTATTGGAGTGTACTTATTTTCAAGTACAGGGCTGAGATAGATCATGAGCAGAAGAAGAGCAAAGATGGGTCAAATACCAAGTGCAGAAGAAGGAAGAAGAAATATTCTAAGGAAAATTCGACGGGAATCACTAAGTGATTTTCGCCGATTCGACGGGAATCACTAGTGATTCTCGCTGAATCGTCGAGAATCACTCGCCAGTTCCTGCCGACTGCATCCAGCTGACTCAACGCCTTCAAGAATTCTGCTAAGGCAGAATCGCCGGGAATCACCAAGTGATTCTCGCCGATTCGTCGAGAATCACCGCGCATTCCCGCCGATTCTCTCAGGATGGCAAGCTCTTCAGCTAAAATTCTTCTAAGGAGAATTCGACGGGAATCATAAGTGATTCTTGCCGATTCGTAGAGAATCACCAATGATTCCCGCCGAATTTGTCTTAGGCGTTTTCCGTCGACTCGCTGGACCGGACCATGAACTCAGGCGCTGTTTGAACCGGAATTAGGGTTTCATCTTGTGGGGCCCACAACAGTCATAAAGGAGTATTCTACAGTATAAATACTCTCCTATTTTGAACGTAAGGAGCAGTGAAGAAAACGAACAGATGGCCGCCGCGTGTGACCTAGCTAATCGCGGAATCTCTTCCGCCGCCGTCGCCGGTCGAGAGGTTGTCGCCGCCGCTGGTCATGGATTCTTCTTGATCTCCCAACGACAGAAACTTAGCCAAGCAACGCGTCTCACATTTCTATCTTGAGATCCTTTGTCTCTTGGTTTGTTGAATGGGAATACTTTCCCCTTCCGAATCGATTGAGGCGATCGATCTAAGTAAGATCGTTTGTAGACCTTGCTAGCTTTGTTACGAAGTTTGGATCTACAAAGCATCGCCGCCGCAAACCTTTGCCGTCGCCGATCTTGGGATGATCCTCTCCAAGAGAGTGCTTAGGTCGTGGACTCTTCGTCTTCTTCAAGAATGCTTCATCGAACGAAGAGGGACACCGAGCGCTCTAAATGTAGTTTGTATTTTGTACATTCTATTTTTACTTTTGTTATAAAGGAACTTTGGTTCCTCTTTGTAAGGGTTGGGTGCAACCCGTGGTGGAGGAGTAGTGACTCCTTCGGGTGGAAGGGTTTCTTCTATAGTGAGAGGATTGGATTTCAATCCTGTTGGTGAAGTGACCGAGTCGTCCCTTGTCGGGAGATAGGTCGAAGGGGGAAAGTGGACGTACCCAAATCGGGGAACCACTATAACTGCCTGTGTGTTTCTGTGTTGTGCTTGTTTTGTTTTATTGTGCAGGTAAATTTTTAATTCCGCAAGACGACTGCAAATAACCTATCCCCCCCATAGGTGAAGGTAGTTGACACTAGAGTGACTTTCAAGTGGTATCAGAGGGAGGTTGCTCAGCAATAAGGTTAACACCTTGAGTAAGATCCCGGTTCTACTGTCAAGAAGAAGACAAGACTCAAGCATGGAGCTGGACATTGATGTCTCTTTTCTGAGACTCCCTGCCTGCACAACGAAGTATTATCCCATATGGAAGATGAGAGTTATGTTTCATCTTGAGGCCATCGACCCTCGAGCTTCATTCATCTTGGAAGAGGGTCCCTTCATTCCCATGAAGGCTTCCGACTCAGGAAAGGATCTCCAAATCCCTAAGAGTCCCGAAGAGATGTCTGAGACCGAACTCTCACTGTTCAACTTCGACAAGTTGATTTGTCAGATCATCACTGACGTCTGGTCTGGTATATCTCATTTAAGAGTGGACAAGTGTAGGACTGCTAAGTCCATGTGGGAAACCATCTCAGACCTCATGGAGGGATCGGAGACAGCAGGGACCCGGTGCCAGGAAGAGGATGAAGCATATGTGGGGGTCCTCATTTCTGAAGATCAAGGTCATGACAAATCTCTCAGTATCAGGGATCCTGTGTCCATGTCCGAGACTGAAGAAGAAGTGGAGGAAGGCAGTTCTGATGAAGCTAATACAACAGTCACTGCCAATCTGAACGCTAACCCTGAACAGCAAAGTCAGGAGCAGGTAACCTCTTCATCATGCTCCTCTCCTCTTGAAGTTCCTGAAGACAGGAATAGTTCATAGGGTTGTCCTTCTAGTGATGCAAGGGATATGGATAGCTTCAATCAAAAGATTGAAAATCTTGATTCCCTTGAGAGTGCCCTTCAGAAGAGCAACTTACTTGTGGAGGAGTAAGCTAAGGAGATTGCTCAGCTGAAGACCTTGATGAATCTCCAATTGGAATCCATCAAGGTAAAGGACTCAAAGATCTCGGATCTAGAGAGTCGTCTAGAGAACGAGAAGAGGATAGTTTCTAACTTTTCCAAGATAGATGCTATCAAGAGAAAAGCAGAAAAGGGGTGGATCTCCCAAATCATTAATTCATGGAGAAATGGGGAAACTGTGTTCAGATCCCTCACCCCGAGTAGGAAGGGCACACATCATGCTTTCAGGTATGACCACAGGAACATCCATGGTCACTGCAAGAATGATCGGCCCTCAGGTGGAAATGCCCACAGTGCAAGAGCTGTCATGGCTACCCATGAGAGAATACCCAAGGCTCATCCTAAACCCTTTGTATTCTCGGCCTCAGCCCCAACTCATCATGAATCTGCAGGAACCAGCTCTAACTTCATCTATTTCCACCCCAAGACACAGGAAAGGGGGGTTGGGAAACATGTGGTAAGTACCCATGGGGCCCCTGGAAGTGTGCTGACTGAAAGGAAGGAACCACCTCCCAGGCCTCATGACACCCACCACATGCTCTCTATCCTCCCTCTCACGTGTCACGGTGAAAAGGGTAAATTTTTGAACAGAACCTGCCCTATCCCGTTTAGACCTAAGATCATGACTACCTCAGTCAGTAGATCAGGTCAGAAACGACGATTCAACATTCATGATTGTTGGTGCTGTGGCAAGGTGGGTCACTTTGCCATAGATTGTTGGCACAATCCCTCTGTGCCAAGGGCAAGGGTATGTCCACTTCCTCTGGGCAGAGTTAACCTTCCTGACAAGATTCCTGTAGGAAGGCATTCAAGATTTTATGCTGACAAGAACCTAGGACCCAATACATATTGGGTTCCTAAGGTAAGATAATCCTTTTTGTCGGTTAGTCTAGGTTCCTGTAAACATGATGGGAACTAGACATGTGATGTTCCAAGAATGACATGGAACAAGTATTAGGGATAAGAGCAGTGCTAACTACAATGGCCTACTCAAATTGGACACCTGGTGTACCTCAAATAGAAGATCTGAATGATCAATTTTATGATCCCAGGTATACGTATTCAGTGTCAAGACTTGAGTCAGATTATCTTGATGTTTACATATATATATATATATATACATACTCATATATCCACACGAATTTGTAAATTCTTACTCTAAAAGTAAATGGTTATATGTATATATACACATATATGTTCACACACTTGATGACATAACGAAACTGTTAAATGACCCTTAGGTACAATTTGAAGAATTCCTTGTAGTTACATTTAGAGTTGAAAATGAATCTCAATAGGTATAAATCAGCCCATTTGAAGTTAAAGAACGTATGCCCATGGGTGTAACAAAATATTACAATCTTTCACCTAAAATTACTCTGGAATTACGTATAGGGCTTATATATTGTTCAACTCGATCAAGGTTTCATGATCAAGAAATAACTTGGGGGCAAGGGCTTGAAATTAACATGCCACGGTTATTAACTTGGGTGTAATATAATTAACATGCCACTTGGAGTTGTATAGAAAATCCGGTCGACTTCCCCATTTCGGAAGAAATAAATAGAAAATCCCGAAGGACTCTTCACCTTCCGAAATCACTGAAATCCCGACGAATCCCCTAGGGCATCCCGTCGACTTCCCAGACTCCTCACATTTTCCCGTCGATCGTGCGAAAAATCCCTGTGCTTTGATATCCCGGTGCTCTCTATCACTTCTCCGTGCTTCCGTTATCCTAAGGACGCAAGGATCTTGTCGCGATCCCGTCGGTTCCGTGCCTTCCAGTCGCCGTCGTCCCGCCAAACCGCTCTGTTGGGTACATTGGAAAATGTGTACCTGATTTGAAGAAGCCAAACTTAGCTCAATGATATACATCAAGGTGTATTTGATGTTGTTTTGAGTTGACATGTGCAGGTGAAGAAGTATTAAAGAATGCAGAAAAATATTCTAAGTCCACATGTCGACACCTGAAGAAATTGTGTCGACACTTCAGAATATTTGTGTCGACACTTCAGAAAATCAGTGTCGATACATAGAAAGATGGTCGACCACATTTATGTCGACACTGGGAAGCAGTGTCGACACATAAAGGAAATCGTCGACCTCAGCACTGGGAAGCAGTGTCGACACAGAATAAGATAGTCGACCAGAGAAAGATTGTCGACACAGAAGAAGATAGTCGACCAGAGAAAAATAGTCGACTAGTGGAAGATAGTCGACTAGTGAAAGATAGTCGACCAGAGAAAGATAGTCGACTCACAGAAGAAGATAGTTGACCTCTACTGTGTCGACACTGGGTGGATGTGTCGACACCTTGAGATTGAGTCGACACATATTGGCAGAAGTCGACTATGCTTGTGTCGACACCAGAAGACTGAGTCGACACATTTTGGCAGAATTGAAGATTGATGTGTCGACACCTGAAGGCTGAGTCGACACATACTGAGTTCTGAATCTACAACAACTGTGTCGACACACAGGACTTGTGTCGACACACTACAGAGTCTAGACCAAGTTATTTTCTAAAGAAGCTGTGTCGACTTAAAGGCAACTTAGTCGACATCATCAAAGACTGTGTCGACACCAAAGTCACTTGTGTCGACACAGATAGACAGATTGGTCTCGACACTTTCTAACAGACTGTCTCGACATTTTGCTGTCCAAGGCTAAGGTACAGGAACTGTTTGAAGACTTGACAGCTGTGAGTTGCCACCGTTCAACTGAAGCTGTCAGACCTGTCAGAAATCAGTTAGAAACCGGATCAGCCGGTTACCATGAAGAAAGTCTATAAATAGACATATTCAGAAGGAAATAAAGAGTTAAGAAAGATAACAAGAGAAGATCTAAGAAGAAGAAACAAAAGGATTACGATCCTATTGAAGTTTCAATTCAAGAAAGTGCTAAGCTCAAAAGAAGATCTTCATCAGAAAATCTAAGAAGAAGTCTGAAGTATCAGAAAAGGTGTTGGATAGAGAGGGATCCAGTCATCTTGAAGAAGAAGAAGGAAGCCATCTGTGGTTTCTCAAGGAGCTGTTTGGAAATCAACTCAGCTAAGTTCAGATTCAAGAAGCTTTGAAGAAAGCTCAGATTCAGTTGATTTCATCAGCTGATCAAGAAGTGTCTTGTCCTCTTCTCTCTCAACAAATGCAAGACATTAAAATATCTTTTCTAAAATTCTATAGGATCTGTTTACACAGATCTGAGTTGTAAGCCTGTGTTATAAAGGCTGAGTGTAGGAGAGGTGATCTCTGAGCGGTAGGGCTATTTGCCTGAGTGTAGGAGAAGGTTATTCTCTGAGTGGTAGGCCTTGAGGCAAGGCTGAGGTAGGGCTGTTGAGCCTGAGTTGTAGGAACCAATCCAGGTTCTGAGCTGTAGGATCTGAGAATCTGAGAATAGTGGAAGTTTGGCCGAATCTAGCATATTGCTAGATAGGTGAAGGGGGAAAGTGGATGTACCCAGATCTTGGGGAACCACTATAAAACATTGTGCAATCTGGGATGCTTAGTTGTCTGTGAATGCTGTGCTAGTTGTTTTAATTTGTAATTGAATTCTGCCTAGAATTATAAACAAGAAATTAGAACCTATTCACCCCCCCTCTAGGTGTTTAGGTTGTCTTGAAAGTAAAACTATCAAGTGGTATCAGAGGGAGGTTCCTCAGAAAGGACTTAACAGTCTGAGGTAGATCTGAAAGGAAAAATCAAGATTCAAAAAGATGGGTTCTGGTGAGAATCATAAGGAGCTTGGGTCTATGAAATTACCCATATGCAAGAAAGAAATTTTTGGAATTTGGAAAGAAAGAGTCAGATTGTTTATGGAGGCATCTGACCCAAGGATTTACATCACAGTACAGGAAGGCCCCTTCATACCAATGAAGGTATCAGTTCTTGATGCAAATATCCAAACTCCAAAGAGTTATTCAGAAATGACCAAGGATGAAATCATCTTGGCAACAAAGGATAAAAGAGCTCAGAACATTATTGTTAGTGCCATAGATGATTCAACATTTCAGAATCTGATTCACTGCAAGACCTCCAAAGAGATGTGGGACACATTGATTGTCTACATGGAGGGATCTGAAGAAGTAAGGCAGGACAGGAAATCTATGCTCAATCAGGAGTATGAAAGCTTTAGACAAGGAAAATCTGATAGCATAACTGAGTGCTACAAGAAATTCTATAGAATTGTGAATGAGCTTATGTCCTATGGAAGAGTCTTCAGTACTTATGAACTGAATGACAAATTCTTGAGATCCTTAACAAAGGATTGGGACACAAAGATCTGTGCCATAAGAGAAGTGGCTAAATTGGCAGATATATCTCCTCCCACCTTGTTTGGAAAGTTGCTATCCTATGAAATGCAACTTATGGTGAGGAAGGAGGAGGAAAAGAATTCAAGAGGAGAGCATAGAGAAAAGACTGTGGCATTCAATGCAGAAGCCACTAGAAAGAATAGGAGGAAATCACCATCTCCTCCTAAGGAAGTTGCAGAAGATAGTTCTGAAAATTCAGATAAGGGTTCAAAAAGCTGTGATTCAGATGCAGACTTTGCTGCATTCACAAGGCAATTCTAGAGGTTCTTGAAAAAGAAGCAATGGAAGTCTAGACCTTCCACATCACAGCAAGTTGATGACTATTATCAGAAGAAAAGGTCATCAAGGAAAGAGAAGAGCAGATTAAAGCCCAGCAAAGCCACTACTTCAAAGATTGTCTGCTATTGTTGCAATAGGCCTGGACATGTAGTGGCTGACTGTCCCGATAAGAGAAATGAGTCTTCAGACAAGAAGAAGACTCATCAGAAAGGCAAGAAGGAGAAATCCTTTGTTGCAAAGAAAGATAAGAGTCTAACAGACCAGTCAACTTCAGAGTCAGAATCTGAAGCTGAAGCATATATTGGACTATATGCTGCATCTAAAGAAGAGGAGTTTCTGCAGTTGCTAGACTCCATCAATGAACAAAAGGATCATCAGTGTATGGGGCTGATGGCAGGATCAGAAGAGGACATATGCCAGAATCAGTCTGGTCCTAATAAGGTACAATATCCTTCTATTACATCTGTTTGTTGTACAAGTGAAGAATCAGCTACATCTGCATCAAGTGATGTAGATGCATCTGAATCTGAAGGAGATGTCTATCAATTGATAGACAAGTATGGGGACTTATTGCAGGCCCTTAAGAAAAGCAAGAACCTGGTTAAATCTCAGGCTCAGGAAATTGCTGAACTAAGGGTTGCTACAACTGAGTTAGAGAAAGTTATTGATCAAAAATTAAATGAAATTGCCAAGCTGAAGAATATAACTATTATTCAGATGGGCACAATTAATTATACTAATGATCAAGTGAAGAGTCTGGAGGCCAGACTTAGAATTGAAAGGGATTTAGTGGCTAGTTACTCTAAGCCAAAATCTGTCTTACCCTTGATAGATGAATTTGTCACTCAAAAGGGTAAGGCTGGATTAGGATTTAAAGGTAACTCCAGGGCTGGCAGATTCAAGAGGAAAGGCAAAGCTCCTGTTCAGCCACTAAATCTTTCAGTCCCCATAAAGTTTAGTAAGGTGGAAGTGCCTTCTAACAAATATGATCATGA
Source organism: Platanthera zijinensis (assembly GCA_039513925.1). Lineage (NCBI taxonomy): Eukaryota > Viridiplantae > Streptophyta > Magnoliopsida > Asparagales > Orchidaceae > Platanthera > Platanthera zijinensis. The sequence continues at coordinate 211,901,626 of CM077082.1, read as the reverse complement.
AGATATTCAAGGTCATATTAAGACTAATGTTCTGAAGAACAAGGGTGTAAATGCAAGCAGGCATACCCATGGTCATAAACCCAATGGCTTTAAGAAATCAGCAGGTGAAGTTGCTGCAGCACCAGCAATGAACAGAAATTCTTCTGACAAGGATGTATCTAGATCTAGATACAATAAGTTTGAATGTTGGTGCTGTGGCAAGAGAGGCCATTTTGCACTAGACTGCTGGTATAACCCAAGTATTATAAAGAACAATAGTCTACCTGTTAGAAGAGGTTATGGTAGCTTTATTAATGCTAACCTGAACCAAGGACCCAAGACATACTTGGGTTCTAAGGGTAAGTAATTCTGTGTTGCAGGTGAATCCAAGTAACCATGCCCCTATATGGTACTTGGATAGTGGTTGTTCCAGGCACATGACTGGAACAAAGGGGCTGCTGAAGGAGTATTCATCTGTCAAAGATGGACCTAAAGTGATCTTTGGTGGATCTGAAAAAGGAGTCATCAAAGGGTTTGGTAACATTTCTTCTAACCTAATTACTATCACTCAAGTGGCTTATGTAAAAGGTTTGAAACATAATCTAATAAGCATAAGCCAGCTAAGTGATTTAGGATATGACATTTCATTTGTTAAAGATGGATGTCATATCAAAAGGTCAAGTGATCAAAAGATCATATTGACTGGGTATAGGAAGAGAAATGTATATTGTCTTAATTTTGAATGTGAGAATAAGGCTTCTCCCATCTGTCTTGTAGCTGATGACAATGCCTCTCATTGTGTTAAGTGGCACAAGAGATTGGCTCATCTAAACTACAAGACAATTGGCCAACTCTTTAGCAAAGAGTTAGTAAGGAATGGACCTCAAGTTAAGTGTATAAAGGAAGGGATATGCTCAGCTTGTCAAAAGGGCAAGCAGACAAAATCCTCCTTTCAAAGCCTTGAAAACAAGGATTCTGTGAGGTGCTTATACCTCTTGCATATGGATCTTTTTGGTCCTATGCCAGTTCACAGTCTAGGTAGGAAAGTCTACACTTTTGTAGTTGTAGATGACTATTCAAGATTTACATGGGTGTTCTTTCTGAGATAAAAATCTGAAACCCCATGTGTATTACTTAATTTTGTAAAGCAAATTCAGAATGAACTGAATAGTACAGTGGTCAAAATCAGAAGTGACCATGGTACTGAGTTTCAATCTGAAAGCATAACAAACTTGTGTAAAGTCTTTGGGATTTTCCAAGAGTTCTCCTCACCTAGAACACCTCAGCAAAATGGAATTGCTGAAAGAAAGAATAGAACATTAATTGAAGCAGGTAGAACTCTGTTGAGTGACACCTCTCTCCCAGAATATTTTTGGGCTGAGGCAGTTAACACTGCTTGTCATGTAATCAATAGGGCTACTATCACCAAAAGCCACAAAATGACTCCCTATGAGATTGTGAAAGGCAGAAAACCAAATCTATCTTACTTTAGGATCTTTGGTTACAAGTGTTATATACTTAACAATGGCAAGTCATATTTGACTAAGTTTGCTGCCAAATCCCAGGATGGGATATTTGTTGGTTACAGCACTAATAGTAAGGCCTATAGAGTCTTCAACTTGACTACTCAAGTTGTTGAAGAATCTGTGCATGTTGTGTTTGATGAAACAAGATTAATCAACTGTGAGTTGTCTTGTAGATCAAATGACTCAACAGGTATAAGCAAAAGTATGGACAAGCTCTCCATTACTGAAGGATCAAAGGAAGATGGGGCATTGGAAATTGAAGGCTTCTGTCCAGGGGGAGAACAAGACACTATAGAAGCTGATGAAAACCAAGAGATTCAGCTAAATGAAGGAGCTGGAGATGTTCAACCAGAAGGGAATCTTCCTCCAGCTACAAGACATTTGAGAGATCATCCAGCTGATCAGATAATAGGTGATCCAAGACAGGGGGTGCAAACTAGAAGCAGAAATCAAAACACAGTTCTACATTCAAGTTTCCTGTCACAAATGGAGCCTAAGAAGTTTTAAGAAGCTATCAAAGACCAGCACTGGATTGATGCTATGCAAGAGGAGCTGAATCAATTCAGAAGGTGCAATGTCTGGGAGCTTGTTCCTAAACCAAGAGGCCACAACATAATTGGCACAAAATGGATATATAGGAACAAGCTAGATGAAAGTGGAATAATAGTAAAGAATAAAGCAAGATTGGTTGCAAAAAGATACAGGCAGGAAGAAGGGATTGACTTTGATCAAACCTTTGCTCCAGTAGCAAGGCTAGAGGCAATCAGAATATTCCTTGCCTATGCAGCCTATCAAGACTTCAAAGTATACCAGATGGATGTGAAGTCAGCATTTCTGAATGGTGATCTTAAAGAAGAAGTATATGTAGAGCAGCCATCAGGTTTTGTAGATCCTCTTAAACCTGATTTTGTTTATAAGCTTAGGAAAGCTCTGTATGGGTTAAAGCAAGCCCCAAGGGCTTGGTATGAAACCCTGTCTACTTTCCTTATTGAGAATAAATTCTCAAGAGGAAAAATTGACAAAACTCTATTCCTTAGGGAATCCAAAGGCAAGATCATCTTAGTTCAGATCTATGTTGATGACATAATCTTTGGATCTACTGAAAACAACCTTTGTAAAAAGTTTGCCAAACTTATGCAAGGGAAGTTTGAGATGATCAGTATGGGGGAACTGAAATTCTTCTTGGGACTCCAAGTAAGACAGACTGATGATGAATTGTCCATATCCCAGTCTAAGTTCACCAAAGAATTGATTAAGAAATATGGTATGGAGTCATCCTCTACCATGAGAACTCCTATGGGAACAAGTATGCCTATATGCAAAGATGATGCAGGTAAACCTATTGATGAGACTTTGTATAGAGGAATAGTTGGCTCACTACTATATCTCACTGCTAGTAGACCAGATATTATGTATGCTACATGTGTCTGTGCTAGGTACCAAGCCTGCCCTAAAGAATCTCATTATACTGCAGTCAAAAGGATTCTGAGATATCTTAAGGGCACACCTAATCTAGGTCTTTGGTACCCTAGGAATAGAGATTTTCAACTAACAGGCTATTCAGATGCAGATTTTGCAGGATGTAGAGAGGATAGGAAGAGTACTACAGGTACTTATCAATTCCTGGTAGGAAGACTAATATCATGGAGTAGTAAGAAGCAGACCAGTGTGGCAATTTCCACAGCTGAGTCTGAGTATGTTGCTGCTGGAAGCTGCTGTGCACAGCTATTATGGATGCAGCATCAGCTTAAGGATTATGGTATTCAAGTAAGTAGAACACCTCTTTTGTGTGATTCTAAGAGTGAAATTTCTATTGCTAATAATCCTGTTTCTCATAGTAGAACTAAGCATATAGAAATAAAATACAATTTTCTTAGAGAACATGTAGAAAAAGAAGACATTTCATTAGAATTTGTGAAAACAGATTATCAAATAGCAGATGTGTTTACTAAGCCCCTAGATGAGACCAAATTCAATAAATTCAGAATTGAATTAGGTATGTTAACCAATGATTAGTGTAATCACAATATCATCAACAATGAAGTTGAAGTGGTAACAAGACATTCAAGTGATATAAAGACACATTGAAGTAGTATCAAGTACTCTGTAGTACTTATAAGTTGTGATGAACAAACAGAAATTGGCTAAGTAAGATGGTGTCGACACATTCAGTAATATTGTGTCGACTCAGGGTTGTAATGTCGACAAGTCAGAGATATTGTGTCGACACAGAAAATATGTGTCGACACTTAAGAATCTTATTGTCGACTTATCCAGGAATGTAGTGTCGACTTCACTAGGATAGTGGTGTCGACACTTACAGATTTTGTGTCGACACTTATACTAAGAGTCGACACAGAATTTCTAATGCTCTTCTATATATCTCTGGTGTCGACATAACTGCAAATTGGTGTCGACACATAATAGACGGACTTGATGTCGAGTCAATAGAAGCTTGTGTCGACACATTCCATCTGTGTCGACACTTATAGTCTGTTTTTGGCGTATTTTGATCTTCTTTAAACAGAAGGTATAAATAGGTCAAAAACTCATTCTGTCGACACGCTTACAAGGTTTTCGAAACCCTGTGTCGACATTCTCCCTCTCTCTCTCTTTCTCTCATCTTTCAAGCTTTCTCGACTGATCAATGGCGCCAAAGATTGAAGATAATGTGAATGAAGGATATGAGTTGGTGCGCCAGGCCTTTGCTGCTGCCCCTCCAGATGTTCTTGGGGTTATCTCTCTCCTCTCCAACTCAGGATTAGAATTTATGGTCTCCAAACCATCTAAGATATGGAAGAAGGAAGTGCATGAGTTCTATACTTCTGCATCTGTAGTCTCTGAAAGTCATGAGATTAAATCAACAGTTCATGGGTCACCAGTGGAAATTACACCAAGTAAGTTAAGAACAATTCTACACTTACCTATAATCGAGAATGAAGAGGATGTCCCTGCTTCTAAATCAAGGGAGGCTCTTCAATGGTGTGGATTGGATTCCACCATGAAAATTGGGGCTGCTTTCAATAGGAAAGGAATGAATCAACAGGGCAAGTTTCTGTCTGAGGTGGTTGGAAAAGTTATTCTGTGCAAGCCAGGTGGACATGATAGGATTTCCGCCTATATGTTCAGCCTAATGACCAGGATTGTGTTTACAATTCCAACGGATTGGTCAACTGTAATCTTTGAAAAGATTAAGGAAGGAATCAAGAAGCCAAATCTGGCTAGAATAATGAGTATATACCTAAGTAAGGAGATTCCTGATGTTATGCAACAACAATCTGGAACAAAGATTAATCACATGAGAAGGATGGACATGAGATTGTTCTCCAGATGGGATAGGGTGCTGACCAAAGAGATGCCTGAAGTGGAAAGGCATGATTCACCTGAGAAATCTCCAGGTCATGCTACCAGTACTGAGCACCCACAAGAAGAACAAGTAAGACAAGAGGTTGAAGATCAGCCTGCTTCTACACAAGTTCAGGATGCCACAATACCTGAAATTCAAGAAGAAGAGGTAAGAATACCAGCTCAACAAGTTTATTCACCTACACGGACTGTATCTACTCATGACCAGGTACAGGTGCAGGGGGAGCTGGTGTATTTTCCTACAAAAGACATCTCTAATATTTCTATTTCTACACAGGTCCAGGGAAAGCAAGTGTCCTCACCTGCCCAAGACATCACCAATACTGAACAAGTACAGGGGGAGAAGATGTCTGAGCAAGTGCAAGACGATGCTCAAATTGATATATCTCCAAATTTGAATACTGCAAATATTCCAGCCCAAAAGGAATATACTCTAGAAGAGTTATTTCCAGATAATGAAATAATTACTGATGAAATGGAAGTGGAGCAAGAAATTGAGGGGGAGCCTGTGCATGTGGAGACTGTACAACATGGCACTGAAGCAGCTGTTCCTCCTCCTCCCAAAGAAAGAGTACAAATTGATAGTACTTCTGATTCTGAGAATGAAGAAGCCAGGGTGGCTAAGAAGAGAAAACTTATGGTCTTCCAGAGAAGGAGCAAGAGCTATAAGCAAGCTCTACAGTCTACAACACATCACACTCCTTCTGACTTTGATTATAACAAGTTTTTGATCGATTTACAAGTGAAATTGGATGAACACAGAGTGGCTATTGAAAAATATGTTGATGAGAACAACAAGTCCCTGCAATTTGACTTAGCTCAAGATATAAAATCTATTAGGTTTGAGGTCAATATGCATAAAAAGGAGATGACAGATTGCTTCCATAAGGGAGGTAATGCTGTGGTATATTTGGCAAAACAACAGCAGTCTATCATCCCTAAGGTGGATGATATTGCTTTAAAGCAAAGCTATGTCTTGGAAAATCAGCTAAGGATGAATGAGAATTTAACTGAATCTCATCATGAGATCATTGAGGAATTGGAAAAGATTGTTCCAGGCCTGCCTGCAGCTAGAGCAAAGGAAATGGAAGAATTTGATAAGAACTTTCAAGCTGCTATTAATTCTGTTAAAACTGCTATCACTACCTCTCAAAAGGAAATATCTGACAAGCTTCTAAAGTTAAAACCATTTTTTAAAGAGGGTGTGAATTATCTGGATGGCCAAATCAGATTTCAGAAGGAAGATCTCAGAGATCATGTTACTAGAGAAGCCATAAAGGGGGAGAGGATGTTAGTTCATGCAGGCTCAGAGCACACCAAATGGGTGACCAATAGTATTCGAGCCACATTGGGATATCTACCATTGTGTGATGATGCTATGGTGGCTGAGTCAGGAATACAAACAAGTCTACTTGAAGGCAATCAACCTGAGGTTGCCTAAGTCATTTACCCTCCTCCAGATTATGATATGATTGATCGGCAAGTTCAAGGAATGTATAGTCCTCCAAAGGAGGTTACTAATGTTGTTATTGGGAAGGTTGATAAGCCTAAGGCTACTTTGAAAGACCAGCAAGATGCTCTACTATCTAAGAAAAGATTTAGAGAGCAGGCTGAACTTAAGCTAGACTTTGAGCAGTGGAGTCCTACTTCCAGAAATATTATACTCACTACATGGAAGGCTGTCAAAGACCAAGTGCAGGAAAGAGGCAAGTGGTACAATGAGATGGAATGGCAGAAGTATGAAGCCAGGCAAGAGGCCATAGTACAGTTTAGAAGAAAAGCCAAGCTGGGTAGGCTGCCTCCAGATGCTCAGGAGCCAAGCAAGTACTTCCCAAAGCCCTTTCATTATTTTGAAAGGCAAAGGCTCAAGGAAGAAGCAAAGAAGAAGGCTGATCTAAAAGGCAAGAAGCCAGCTGAAGATTCTGAAGCTCCTGTGAAGGCTCAAGTTCTATCTGGCAAAGGGATTGTCATAAAAGAGCCTGATCAGTCTTAATTCTTAGTTCTTTCAAAGTATTTTGTAATGTTTTGATTAAATCATTAGATGTAAATCTCTGTATTCAAACATTATCAAGTTATAAACAAAATGTTGTTTGGTATCATTGGCTATAGGGTTATGACTTGGGCAAAGTATATCAAAGTACATACTTTTTATAAATGGTGTATATCATTGGCTATAGGGTTATGACTTCTCCAAATAGGGGGAGATTGTTGGGTACATTGGAAAATGTGTACCTGATTTGAAGAAGCCCAACTTAGCTCAATGATATACATCAAGGTGTATTTGATGTTGTTTTGAGTTGACATATGCAGGTGAAGAAGTATTAAAGAATGTAGAAAAATATTCTAAGTCCACATGTCGACACCTGAAGAAATTGTGTCGACACTTCAGAATATTTGTGTCGACACTTCAGAAAATCAGTGTAGACACAGAGAAAGATGGTCGACCACATTTATGTCGACACTGGGAAGCAGTGTCGACACATAAAGGAAATCATCGACCTCAGCACTGGGAAGCAGTGTCGACACAGAAGAAGATAGTCGACCAGAGAAAGATTGTCGACACAGAAGAAGATAGTCGACCAGAGAAAAATAGTCGACTAGTGGAAGATAGTCGACTAGTGAAAGATAGTCGACCAGAGAAAGATAGTCGACTCACAGAAGAAGATAGTCGACCTCTACTGTGTCGACACTGGGTGGATGTGTCGACGCCTTGAGATTGAGTCGACACATATTGGCAGAAGTTGACTATGCTTGTGTCGACACCAGAAGACTGAGTCGACACATTTTGGCAGAATTGAAGATTGATGTGTCGACACCTGAAGGCTGAGTCGACACATACTGAGTTCTGAATCTACAACAACTGTGTCGACACACAGGACTTGTGTCGACACACTACAGAGTCTAGACCAAGTTATTTTCTGAAGAAGCTGTGTCGACTTAAAGGCAACTTAGTCGACATCATCAAAGACTGTGTCGACACCAAAGTCACTTGTGTCGACACAGATAGACAGATTGGTCTCGACACTTTCTAACAGACTGTCTCGACATTTTGCTGTCCAAGGCTAAGGTACAGGAACTGTTTGAAGACTTGACAGCTGTGAGTTGCCACCGTTTAACTGAAGCTGTCAAACCTGTCAGAAATCAGTTAGAAACCGGATCAGCCGGTTACCATGAAGAAAGTCTATAAATAGACATATTCAGAAGGAAATAAAGAGTTAAGAAAGATAACAGGAGAAGATCTAAGAAGAAGAAATAAAAGGATTACGATCCTATTGAAGTTTCAATTCAAGAAAGTGCTAAGCTCAAAAGAAGATCTTCATCAGAAAATCTAAGAAGAAGTCTGAAGTATCAGAAAAGGTGTTGGATAGAGAGGGATCCAGTCATCTTGAAGAAGAAGAAGGAAGCCATCTGTGGTTTCTCAAGGAGCTGTTTGGAAATCAACTCAGCTAAGTTCAGATTCAAGAAGCTTTGAAGAAAGCTCAGATTCAGTTGATTTCATCAGCTGATCAAGAAGTTTCTTGTCCTCTTCTCTCTCAACAAAGGCAAGACATTAAAATATCTTTTCTAAAATTCTGTAGGATCTGTTTACACAGATCTAAGTTGTAAGCCTGTGTTATAAAGGCTGAGTGTAGGAGAGGTGATCTCTGAGTGGTAGGGCTATTTGCCTGAGTGTAGGAGAAGGTTATTCTCTGAGTGGTAGGCCTTGAGGCAAGGCTGAGGTAGGGCTGTTGAGCCTGAGTTGTAGGAACCTATCCAGGTTCTGAGCTGTAGGATCTGAGGATCTGAGAATAGTGGAAGTTTGGCCGAATATAGCATATTGCTAGATAGGTGAAGGGGGAAAGTGGATGTACCCAGTTCTTGGGGAACCACTATAAAACATTGTGCAATCTGGGATGCTTAGTTGTCTGTGAATGCTGTGCTAGATGTTTTAATTTGTAATTGAATTCTGCCTAGAATTATAAACAAGAAATTAGAACCTATTCACCCCCCCCTCTAGGTGTTTAGGTTGTCTTGAAAGTAAAACTATCACGCTCGGCGCTAGGGTAAGTTTCCCTCTTCCTTGAAGTTTCATGTCTAAGTGTAGCTCCTATTCTAGAAGTACTGATACGGTTAGACACTTGAACATGTCCTGTTTAGGTTTGCAATGGCTCCAAGAACCACTGCAGGACTCCTCACTGGAAGTGAACTGATTCGGACAGGCTTCTCTCATGCCTCCGATGAGTTCAGGAATATTATCCTCATGCTTAAAGAGGCCGGACATACATTCATCCTGGAGCATCCTTGCAAAATTCTGGATAAGGAGGTGCTGGAGTTCTTTGCAACGGCAAAACTACGGCGTGAAGATACAGTGATCAAGAGTAAGATTGCTGGAGTACGGATCAAAGTGTCTGCAGGAAAACTGACACAATATTTTCATCTCTATAGTTCTCAAGATGAGGACTATCTGGAGGAAGAGGATCGAGCCAGGACTCTCCTCTTCTGTGGACTAGCTCGAGGAACCAAATCAATCAAGAGAAAGGAAATGAATGAGGAAGGGAAGCTACTATCGGATATCATTGGGAAAGTCCTGATCTGCAAACCAGGCTCCCACGATCATATCTCGGGAGATATGTTCAAGATCTTAGTGGCTATAGTCTATCGAAAGAGATACAACTGGGGAGCTATGTTGTTTGAGAAAATAAAAGATACTCTGCGAACCCTAAGTTTTGGAAGAATCATCAGCCGGTTTCTCAACCAGCTGGATGGAGACAGGTTCGATATGAGTAAGGGAGTTCCTCTACACTACCTAGAGAAAATGGATTCAAGTGTTTTTGATAGATGGGAAAGAAGAATTGGTCAAGCAGCCGTTGCTGAAGAACCTGATTAATCCCTGGCTGAGTCCCATGGGGATGAGGACAATAGAACTCTAGAAGATCCCGTGGCTGAACCCAGTGAAGTTCCTGATCTGCTGCCTGCAGGAACCGAGGGGGAGTCTCAACCCCTTGCTACTGGAACTCACAGAACAAATATCTCAGTCTCTGTTCCTGCTAATTTTGTTTCTTACATCTCTCAGATAGCCAAAGATGCAGTTGAGACCCTGGATGAGGAGAAAGACGAGGAGGCCTTGGACAATGATGCAATTGACAATGATGATATGGAAGATGAGGGTGCTGAAGAAGTGGAGGATGTGGTTGACGATGAAACAACCTTGAGGGAGAGGGTGGAGATGGTGGAGCCACAAGATGATGTTGAAGTTCCATTTGAGGAACAGGCTCCAGTGATAGTTCCTGAGAAATCTGGTGCAACAATAGAGGGGGAGTCCTCTCAGTAGAGGCTGATGAGCATTCCTGAGAAATCTACAGAGGCTTCCCCTATCCCCATAGTAGAGACAGTGCATGTATCAAACTCCCCCAGTGAATCTGCTGAAGAGCCAGACCAAGGCTTGCCTTAGGGACATCCACTTCGATCTAATCTAGCAAATCACACAGTGAACTTCATTCAAGGTATAGTGGATGAGCTCAAACTGTCTTTTGAGCAAGCACAGAACAAAGTGTTAAAAGATTAAGAAATCTAAGGATCTAATGCTCAAGAACGTCGTGGAAATTAATCACAAGCTGGATGTGATGGAAAAGAAGTTCGAGGCCAAGTATACAGAGGCTGGCACTACTGTTACTCTTCTCATGCAAGGACTCAAAAAGAACACGGATGACCTGGCAGTGGTTAATCAGAATGCACATGTTGTGGCTAATAACATCCAGAAATTCGATGCCAACATGGTGACTCTGAACGCAAATCAACAAACCCTGCTGAATGAGTTTACAAAGACTGTAATTCACATCGATGAGTCACTGCACACTTATGCAAACTCAATTGCCCTCGAAGCCAAAAAGGGGGAGGAAGATTATAAAGATAAGATGGAAGGGCTTCAATAGATAATAATTAACAACTTTGATCAATCCAAGAAATATGTTTTTGAAAGTTGTCACTGGTTAGTTCAACAGGCTTCAGGCATTCACGTTCCAGTTGCCCCTCCGGAGGAGGTTTATACTGCTGCTGACGAAGAAGTAAGTGTTGAAGAAGTTCCACTTACTGAGGCTGAGACTAAAAAGGCTGCTAAGGCTGCTGCCAAAGCTGCACTCAGTACCATGTTTGACCAAGTAGCCCTAGCAAAAGCAAAAGGAAAGAGGAAACTCCAAGAAGGGACATCCAAAGAAACTCCAACCAAAAAGAAAGTAAGATTGAAGGAGGATGAAGTGAGAAATGAAAGATGGAGCCCTGTTTCAAGGAGTATTATTTTGGATACTTTTATGCTACAGCAAAAGGGGGAAATCAATCAGAATGATGTATACAGTCAGTATGAGTGGGAGCTGCACAAGACATATGAAGCTAAAAGGAACATCTTTTTCAGGTCCAACACCGTGGCAAATAAAGCTCCTCCTCCCATATACTATTCAAAGCCCAAAGAATACTTTGAGAGACAGAGCAGGAAGCACTTGGCTCAGCAACTGAAGGATGAAATAGCTAAGGAGAAATAGGCTTAGGACTTTTGCTTATCCATTTCTTATCACATATTTATCTTTTCATGTTATCATATGAACAATTCTTGTGGATACATATATATATGATTTCATGATTGACTCAAGTATTGTTCTGATTGCCTTTTATTCTCTGTGTCTTGTCTATCTTGATTTGCTTTGTATATTACTCTGGTTGGTGAAATTCATCTTAGCTGGTAGGATTTTGGCTTCTTCAAATAGGGGGATATTGTTGGGTATTGTATCCACAATTACCTGGATTTGAAGAAGCCTCCTGTCAAGCTAAGATGAATTCATAATGTATTTGATGATATATCTTAGAGTTGTGCTTGCAGTTATTCCACGCTAAGTACACACCAATGTCAGGGTGCAGTGGGTCAATATACATGGGTCTGCGCAACGTAATCCCTCATTGAGCAGATCAGTGTGTTGGCTCATGTGTACTCTCTCTATTGGAGTGTACTTATTTTTAAGTACAGGGCTGAGATAGATCAAGAGCAGAAGAGGAGCAAAGATGGGTCAAAGACCAAGTGCAGAAGAAGGAAGAAGAAATCTTCTAAGGAAAATTCGACGGGAATCACTAAGTGATTCTCGCTGATTTGACGGGAATCACTAGTTATTCTCGCCGAATCGTCGAGAATCACTCGCCGATTCCCGCCGACTGCATCCAGCTGACTCAACGCCTTCAAGAATTCTGCTAAGGCAGAATCGGCGGGAATCACCAAGTGATTCTCGCCGATTCGTCGAGAATCACCGCGCATTCCCGCCGATTCTCTCCGGATGGCAAGCTCTTCAGCTAAAATTCTTCTAAGGAGAATTCGACGGGAATCATAAGTGATTCTCGCCAATTCGCGAGAATCACCAATGATTCCCGCCGAATTTGCCTAAGGCGTTTTCCGTCGACTCGCTGGACCAGACCATGAACTCAGGCGCTGTTTGAACCAAAATTAGGGTTTCATCTTGTGGGGCCCACAATGGTCATAAAGGAGTATTCTACAGTATAAATACTCTCCTATTTTGAACGTAAGGAGCAGCGAAGAAAACGAACAGTTGGCCGCCGCGTGTGACCTAGCTAATCGCGGAATCTCTTCCGTCGCCGTCGCCGGTCGAGAGGTTGTCGCCTCCGCTGGTCATGGATTCTTCTTCATCTCCCGGCGATAGAAACTTAGCCAAGCAACGCGTCTCACGTTTCTATCTTGAGATCCTTTGTCTCTTGGTTTGTTGAACGGGAATACTTTCCCCTTCCGAATCGATTGAGACGATCGATCCAAGTAAGATCGTTGGTAGACCTTGCTAGCTTTGTTACGAAGTTTGGATCTACAAAGCATCGCCGCCGCAAACTTTGCCGCCGCCGATCTTGGAAAGATATTCTCCAAGAGAGTGCTTAGGTCGTGGACTCTTCGTCTTCTTCAAGAATGCTTCATCGAACGAAGAGGGACACCGAGCGCTCCAACTGTAGTTTGTATTTTGTACATTCTATTTTTACTTTTGTTGTAAAGGAACTTTGGTTCCTCTTTGTAAGGGTTGGGTGCAACGCGTGGTGGAGGAGTAGTGACTCCTTTGGGTGGAAGGGTTTCTTCCATAGTGAGAGGATTGGATTTCAATCCTGTTGGTGAAGTGACCGAGTCGCCCCTTGTTGGGAGATAGGTCGAAGGGGGAAAGTGGACGTACCCAAATCGGGGAACCACTATAACTGCCTGTGTGTTTTTGTTCTGTGCTTGTTTTGTTTTATTGTGCAGGTAAATTTTTAATTCCGCAAGATGACTGCAAATCACCTATCCCCCCACATAGGTGAAGGTAGTTGACACTAGATTGACTTTCATATGGCTGCAGGAAACCTAGACACATTCTACCTGAGTGTCTAGAGGAAAATAACAAGGAGAAGAGAAAAGACAAAGAATATCAAAAGAATCATTCCAAGTCCTCCTCCTACAAAAACAAGAAGAAGGAGAAAGGATTTGTGGCTGAAACATGGAGTGATACTGATGAGGAATCTTCCTCCTCATGCTCCATTGAAGATGAGGAAGAGAAGAAGGCAAAAAGAAGTTTGCCTAATGGCAATTGATTCCTGCAACAATCATTCAGCTGCAGAGAGTTCTGATGAAGAAGAAATGCCTACTGAAGATCAGGTATTGTCTTCTTATGATTTTACTTCTGTTGAATTTAGATTTGAATTTAAATCTCTCTATTTAGATTTAATTAGCTCAGAGAAGGAGATTAAGGAGCTTAGAAATAGGATAGCTGAATCAGAATCCCTATCTAGTGAAAATGCTAGGCTAGAAGCTGAACTCACTAGATCTACTGAAGAAATCAAATTTCTTAATACAGAACTAGCCAAATCTAAAAGATTAGAAGAATCTCTTAATGGTAGAAGTCTTAAGCTGCTAGAGATTACTAGCATGTCAAACACTAGGACAGGTAACAATAAGCTAGGCTTAGGAGCTTCACCAAGTGAACCCCCCATGGTTCTGAAAAACCATCTTTCCACTCCAGTAAACTTTATTTCAGCTGATGGAATAAAGAATACTGAGCAAGTAAATCAAGTTAACAAAGCTTTAAATAAGGGTAAGAGAGAAAAGAGAAAACAGAAATTTAAAGAAATATAAAAATCGTTGAACTATGCTCGACGATCACAGGCCCAATTGTCGACCGATACTCGACGATCTGGGCATCGATCATCGAACGTTGATCGACGATCTGAACATGATTTTCAAAATAATAATCAGAATCTTAGAAACACTAAGGTAAATAGAAACACTAGGTTCATTGACCCATCAACTGCATGGAGTATTCCACCTAGGAGATCCTATCCCTTAGGATATAAACCTCAGCCTGCTTATTCTTTCATTTCAAGTTTTAATTATGTGAAGAATAATGGACCCAGGGTTTTCTGGGTCCACAATGTCTAACTGTTTATTTTGCAGGTGAAGACCTATCCAATTACTAATGACAAATGGTATTTGGATAGTGGCTGTTCCAAACATATGACAGGAAACAAAAATAATCTGTTAAGCTTCAAGGCCAAGCTTGGACCAAAGGTGATCTTTGGGGATTCCAACTGTGGTCAAACTGAAGGATATGGTAAGTTTACCATTGGAGCAGTGATATTCAAAAGGGTTGCATATGTAACTGGGCTGAAGCACAACTTAATCTCATTAAGCTAGTTATGTGATACAGGTTACCAGGTATCATTCACTGACACTCTTTGCAATATTACTTTAAATAGTAATGTAGTGTTAGTAGGCATTAGATAGGGTAACATTTACTTAGTAGATTTTAATTCAACTCAATCTAAAATCTGCATGTTTAATGAAGTAACCAATAATAACACCTTATGGCATAAAAGGCTTAGCCATGTTAACCTCAAGAATATATCTAGGTTATCTAAATACAACCTTGTTAGAGGTTTACCTTCTTGCCCCTACAAGAAGGAAAGCTTATGCAGGGCTTGTCAATTAGGCAAGCAAACCAAAAATTCTTTCAAATCTGTAAATATGAGTGATTCACCTAGAATCCTGTACTTATTGCACTTGGACATTTTTGGCCCAATAAAAGTACAGAGTCTAGGAGGGAAATTTTACACTTTAGTGATTGTAGATGATTTCTCTAGGTTCACATGGGTGTTCTTTTTGAGAACTAAGACTGATAACTTCAAAGTTCTTACAGACTTTCTGCTATGTGTGCAGACTGAGTATTCTACTCATGTTGCCTTGATCAGAAGTGATTATGGTACTGAGTTTGAGTCTCTTCTCATGCAAGAATTTTGTGAGAAAGAAGGTATCAAACATAGCTTCTCTGCTCCTAGAACTCCTCAACAAAATGGGGTAGTGGAAAGGAAAAATAGAACTCTAATTGAAGCTGCAGGAACATTGTTGGCAGATGCTAACATGCCTCTCTCTTATTTGGCAGAAGTTATTAGCACAACTAATTATGTTTTGAATAGAAATCTAATACATAAGCTTAAGAGTAAAACTCCTTATGAATTACTTAAAGGAAAGAAACCTAAAATTAACTATTTTAGAGTCTTTGGTTGTGTAGTGTACATTCACAATAACAACAAAGAATACCTTAGAAAGTTTGAAGCAAAAGCTTCAATGAGAATTTTTCTTGGATATTCCCAAGTAAGCAAAGCTTATAGGGTGTTTAACAAATCAACTTTAAAAATAGAAGAATCTGTGCATGTTTCCTTTGATGAGTCAAAAATGTTTTACAAGGAGAAGGAAACTTCTCCTTCCTCAAACTCATTGCAGGTACCAGAGTTATGCAAATATCTCACCCAAGAGATTCTCCCTCTATCAACTCTTCATATCACTGATTCAGACAGTGATAAAGACTATGTGGAAGTAGTTGCTGTACCACCAACAGTTAATCCTATTCCACAAGAGGAATTAATCCAAACTATTGTTGAAGATCACATCCCACCTGCTGATATTGTCATACTTAGAGATCATCCTACATCTCAAGTGATTGGTGATATATCAGCTGGTGTGCAAACAAGACCTCAATTAAGACAGGATGTGATGCATGCTTGTTTCCTTTCACAAATTGAGCCCCTCACCATAAAAGATGCTGAGAAAGATCCCCACTGGATCATTGCTATGCAAGAGGAGCTTAATCAGTTTGAAAGATGTAAAGTATGAACTTTGATTCCAAGACCAAAAGGCCAACTGATCATAGGCACCAAGTGGGTGTTTAGAAACAAGTTGGTTGCCCAAGGGATTATTTTAAAGAACAAATCTAGGCTTGTAGCTCAGGGCTACAGACAGGAGGAAGGTATAGACTATGACCAAACCTTTGCCCCTGTTGCAAGGCTAGAGGCAATAAGAATCTTTCTAGCCTATGCAGCCTATATGAAGTTTAAGGTTTTTCAAATGGATATTAAAAGTGCATTCCTAAATGGTGAGCTAAAGGAAGAGGTGTTTGTTGAACAACCACCTGGGTTTGTTTCTTCAACTCAACCCTCATTTGTTTATAAGTTGCAAAAAGCTCTTTATGGACTTAAGCAAGCACCCAGAGCCTGGTATGAGACTCTAGCTAGTTTCCTGTTAGAGCATAACTTTGTTAGGGGAGTAGTTGATAGAACCCTGTTTGTTAAGCATCACAAGGACACAATCCTTTTAGTTCAAGTCTATGTGGATGACATTATATTTGGTTCCACTGATCTCAAACTATGCAAAAGGTTCTCAGACCTGATGCACTCTAAGTTTGAGATGAGTAGTATGGGTGAGCTGTCTTACTTTCTTAGTCTCAAAGTGAAGCAAGATGCTGATGGCATCTTCATCTCCCAATCCAAATATGCCAAGGAATTGGTAAAGAAATTTGGGATGGCTGATGCTTCAACAATGCATACACCCATGACTACAAATGTAGTTATAGATTCTGATGATCAGGGTAAGCCAGTTGATCAGAAAAACTATAGGGCCATTGTTGGTTCCCTATTGTATTTAACTACAAGTAGACCAGATATAATGTTTGCCACATGCCTATGTGATAGATTCCAGGTCAACCCTAAGGAATCTCATTTGATTCTTCTCAAGAGAATTTTGAGATACCTGAAGGGATGTCAAAATTTAGGACTGTGGTACCCAGCTGAATCAGAATTTGAGTTAATTGGATACTCTGATTCTGACTATGCTGGTTGTAGAGTTGACAGGAAAAGTACCTCAGGGACATGTCAGTTCCTGGGAGAGAGATTAGTCTCTTGGTTCTGCAAGAAACAGGCTTCTGTCTCAACTTCACCTACAGAGGCTGAATATATAGCAGCTGCTAGTTGTTGTTCACAGATCCTGTGGATTCAAAACCAGCTTTTAGATTATGGGTACACACACAAGAACACAAAAATCATGTGTGACAGTACCAGTGCTATTTCTATAGCACAAAATCCTGTGCACCACTCTAGGACCAAGCACATTGAGATCAGACATCATTTTCTAAGAGATTGTGTGGAAAAGAACAAAATCAGTCTTGAGTTCATATCCACTGACCTTCAGAGAGGTGATATTTTCACCAAGCCCTTAGATGAACAGAAGCATCTGTTCTTTTTGAATCAACTAGGTATGATAAATGGATTAGACCAAGTGTAGATTTCTGCCTATGTTGAAATCTACTCGAATATCGTCGAATGTCGTTGTTGGGTACATTAGAAATGTGTACCTGATTTGAAGAAGACTAACTTAGCTCAATGATATACATCAAGGTGTATTTGATGTTATTTTGAGTTGATATGTGCAGGTGAAGAATGTACTAAAATACAGGAAAATTATTCTAAGTCCATGTGTCGACACCAGAAGAAGCTGTGTCGATACTTCAGAAAGATTGTTTCGACACTTGAAGAAGGCTGTGTCGACACAGAGAAAAAGAGTCGACAACAATTGTGTCGACACCGGGAAGCAGTGTCGACACACAGAAGTTTAGTCGACATCAACTGTGTTGACACTGGGAGGCTGTGTTGACATACAGAATTGCTAGTCGACAACATTTTTGTCGACACCAGAAGACTGAGTCGACACACAAAGGCAGAGTCGACAACAGCAATGTCGATACCTGGAGGAAGTGTCGACACACACTATATTCTGAGTCTACATCAACTGTGTCGACACACAGGACTTGTGTCGACACACTGTAAAGTCTAGACCAAGTTAGTTGCTAGAGAATGATGAAGTGTTTGTGTCGACACAAATACTCTGTGTCGACACGTTCTCTAGATACAGTATCTAGAAGCTAAGTCGACATAAAGGCAGACATGTTGACATCATCAAAGGCTGTGTCGACACTTAAGTCACTTGTGTCGACACATCTTGACAGATGGTCTCGACACTTTATGACAGACAGTCTCGACGCTTTGCTGACAAAGACAAAGACACAAGTTCTGTTTGAAGATTTGACAGTTGTGGGTTACAACCGGTTTACTGAAGCTGTCAGACTTGTCAGAAGTTAGTTAGAAACCGGATCAGCCGGTTACTGTTGGGTACATTGGAAAATGTGTACCTGATTTGAAGAAGCCCAACTTAGCTCAATGATATACATCAAGGTGTATTTGATGTTGTTTTGAGTTGACATGTGCAGGTGAAGAAGTATTAAAGAATGCAGAAAAATATTCTAAGTCCACATGTCGACACCTGAAGAAATTGTGTCGATACTTCAGAATATTTGTGTCGACACTTCAGAATATCAGTGTCGACACAGAGAAAGATAGTCGACCACATTTATGTCGACACTGGGAAGCAGTGTCGACACATAAAGAAAATCGTCGACCTCAGCACTGGGAAGTAGTGTCGACACAGTGAAAGATAGTCGACACCCAGAGAAAGTTAGTCGACTAGTGAAAGATAGTCGACCAGAGAAAAATAGTCGACTAGTGGAAGATAGTCGACTAGTGAAAGATAGTCGACACTGGGTGGATGTGTCGACACCTTGAGATTGAGTCGACACATATTGGCAGAAGTCAACTATGCTTGTGTCGACACCAGAAGACTGAGTCGACACATTTTGGCAGAATTGAAGATTGATGTGTCGACACCTGAAGGCTGAGTCGACACATACTGAGTTCTGAATCTACAACAACTGTGTCGACACACAGGACTTGTGTCGACATACTGCAGAGTCTAGACCAAGTTATTTTCTGAAGAAGCTGTGTCGACTTAAAGGCAACTTAGTCGACATCATCAAAGACTGTGTCAACACCAAAGTCACTTGTGTCGACACAGATAGACAGATTGGTCTCGATACTTTCTAACAGACTGTCTCGGATTTTGCTGTCCAAGGCTAAGGTACAGGAACTGTTTGAAGACTTGACAGCAGTGGGTTGCCACCGTTTAACTGAAGCTGTCAGACCTGTCAGAAAACAGTTAGAAACCGGATCAGCCGGTTACCATGAAGAAAGTCTATAAATAGACATATTCAGAAGGAAATAAGAAGCCAAGAAAAATAACAGAAGAAGATCTAAGAAGAAGAAACAAAAGGATTACGATCCTATTGAAGTTTCAATTCAAGAAAGTGTTAAGCTCTAAAGAAGATCTTCATCAGAAGATCTAAGAAGAAGAAGTCTGAAGTATCAGAAAAGGTGTTGGATAGAGAGGGATCCAGTCATCTTGAAGAAGAAGAAGGAAGCCATTAGTGGTTTCTCAAGAAGCTGTTTGGAAATCAACTCAGCTAAGTTCAGATTCAAGAAGCTTTGAAGAAAGCTCAGATTCAGTTGATTTCATCAGCTGATCAAGAAGTGTCTTGTCCTCTTCTCTCTCAACAAAGGCAAGACATTAAAATATCTTTTCTAAATTTCTGTAGGATTTGTTTACATAGATCTGAGTTGTAAGCCTGTGTTATAAAGGCTGAGTGTAGGAGAGGTGATCTCTGAGTGGTAGGGCTATTTGCCTGAGTGTAGGAGAAGGTTCTTCTCTGAGAGGTAGGCCTTGAGGAAGGCTGAGGTAGGGCTGTTGAGCCTGAGTTGTAGGAACCTATCCAGGTTCTGAGCTGTAGGATCTGAGGATCTGAGAATAGTGGAAGTTTGGCCGAATCTAGCATACTGCTAGATAGGTGAAGGGGGAAAGTGGATGTACCCAGACCTTGGGGAACCACTATAAAACATTGTGCAATCTGTGATGCTTAGTTGTCTGTGAATGTTGTGCTAGATGTTTTAATTTGTAATTGAATTCTGCCTAGAAGTATAAACAAGAAATTAGAACCTATTCACCCCCCTCTAGGTGTTTAGGTTATCTTGAAAGTAAAACTATCAAGTGGTATCAGAGGGAGGTTCCTCAAAAAGGACTTAACAGTCTGAGGTAGATCTGAAAGGCAGAATCAAGATTCAAAAAGATGGGTTCTGGTGAGAATCATAAGGAGCTAGGGTCTATGAAATTACCCATATACAAGAAAGAAAATTTTGGAATTTGGAAAGAAAGAGTCAGATTGTTTATGGAGGCATCTGACCCAAGGATTTACATCACAGTACAGGAAGGCCCCTTCATACCAATGAAGGTATCAGTTCTTGATGTAAATATCCAAACTCCAAAGAGTTATTCAGAAATGACCAAGGATGAAATCATCTTGGCAACCATGGATAAAAGAGCTTAGAACATTATTGTTAGTGCCATAGATGATTCAACATTTCAGAATCTGATTCACTGCAAGACCTCCAAAGAGATGTGG
The DNA here is from genome assembly GCA_039513925.1 of Platanthera zijinensis. Taxonomy (NCBI): domain Eukaryota; kingdom Viridiplantae; phylum Streptophyta; class Magnoliopsida; order Asparagales; family Orchidaceae; genus Platanthera; species Platanthera zijinensis. Next base: position 211,881,096 of record CM077082.1, on the reverse strand, counting down.
GACACATTGATTGTCTACATGGAGGGATCTGAAGAAGTATGGCAGGACAGGAAATCTATGCTCAATCAGGAGTATGAAAGTTTTAGACAAGGAAAATCTGATAGCATAACTGAGTGCTACAAGAAATTCTATAGAATTGTGAATGAGCTTATGTCCTTTGGAAGAGTCTTTAGTACTTATGAACTGAATGACAAATTCTTGAGATCCTTAACAAAGGATTGGGACACAAAGATCTGTGCCATAAGAGAAGTGGCTAAATTGGCAGAGATATCTCCTCCCACCTTGTTTGGAAAGTTGTTATCCTATGAAATGCAACTTATGGTGAGGAAGGAGGAGGAAAAGAATTCAAGAGGAGAGCATAGAGAAAAGACTGTGGCATTCAATGCAGAAGCCACTAGAAAGAATAGGAGGAAATCACCATCTCCTCCTAAGGAAGTTGCAGAAGATAGTTTTGAAAATTCAGATAAGGGTTCAGAAAGCTGTGATTCAGATGCAGACTTTGCTGCATTCACAAGGCAATTCCAGGTTCTTGAAAAAGAAGCAATGGAAGTCTAGGCCTTCCACATCACAGCAAGTTGATGACTATTATCAGAAGAAAAGGTCATCAAGGAAAGAGAAGAGCAGATTAAAGCCCAGCAAAGCCACTACTTCAAAGATTGTCTGCTATTGTTGCAATAGGCCTGGACATGTAGTGGCTGACTGTCCTGATAAGAGAAAGGAGTCTTCAGACAAGAAGAAGAAGACCCATCAGAAAGGCAAGAAGGAGAAATCCTTTGTTGCAAAGAAAGATAAGAGTCTAACAGACCAGTCAACTTCAGAGTCAGAATCTGAAGCTGAAGCATATATTGGACTATATGCTGCATCTGAAGAAGAGGAGTTTCTGCAGTTGCTAGACTCCATCAATGAACAAAAGGATCATCAGTGTATGGGGCTGATGGCAGGATCAGAAGAGGACATATGCCAGAATCAGTCTGGTCCTAATAAGGTACAATGTCCTTCTATTACATCTGTTTGTTGTACAAGTGAAGAATCAGCTACATCTGCATCAAGTGATGTAGATGCATCTGAATCTGAAGGAGATGTCTATCAATTGATAGACAAGTATGGGGACTTGTTGCAGACCCTTAAGAAAAGCAAGAACCTGGTTAAATCTCAGGCTCAGGAAATTGCTGAACTAAGGGTTGCTACAACTGAGTTAGAGAAAGTTATTGATCAAAAAATAAATGAAATTGCCAAGCTGAAGAATATAACTATTATTCAGATGGGCACAATTAATTATACTAATGATCAAGTGAAGAGTCTGGAAGCCAGACTTAGAATTGAAAGGGATTTAGTGGCTAGTTACTCTAAGCCCAAATCTGTCTTACCCTTGATAGATGAATTTGTCACTCAAAAGGGTAAGGCTGGATTAGGATTTAAAGGTAACTCCAGGGCTGGCAGATTCAAGAGGAAAGGCAAAGCTCCTATTCAGCCACTAAATCTTTCAGTTTCCATAAAGTTTAGTAAGGTGGAAGTGCATTCTAATAAATATGATCATGAAGATATTCAAGGTCATATTAAGACTAATGTTCTGAAGAACAAGGGTGTAAATGCAAGCAGGCCTACCCATGGTCATAAACCCAATGGTTTTAAGAAATCAGTAGGTGAAGTTGCTGCAGCACCAGCAATGAACAGAAATTCTTCTGACAAGGATGTATCTAGATCTAGATACAATAAGTTTGAATGTTGGTGCTGTGGCAAGAGAGGCCATTTTGCACTAAACTGCTGGTATAACCCAAGTGTTATAAAGAACAATAGTCTACCTGTTAGAAGTGGTTATGGTAGCTTTATTAATGCTAACCTGAACCAAGGACCCAAGACTTACTTGGGTTCTAAGGGTAAGTAATTCTGTGTTGCAGGTGAATCCAAGTAACCATGCCCCTATATGGTACTTGGATAGTGGTTGTTCCAGGCACATGACTGGAATAAAGGGGCTGCTGAAGGAGTATTCATCTGTCAAAGATGGACCTAAAGTGATCTTTGGTGGATCTGAAAAAGGAGTCATCAAAGGGTTTGGTAACATTTCTTCTAACCTAATTACTATCACTCAAGTGGCTTATGTAAAAGGTTTGAAACATAATCTAATAAGCATAAGCCAGCTAAGTGATTTAGGATATGACATTTCATTTGTTAAAGATGGATGTCATATCAAAAGGTCAAGTGATCAAAAGATCATATTGACTGGGTATAGGAAGAGAAATGTATATTGTCTTAATTTTGAATGTGAGAATAATGCTTCTCCCATCTATCTTGTAGCTGATGACAATGCTTCTCATTGTGTTAAGTGGAACAAGAGACTGGCTCATCTAAACTACAAGACAATTGGCCAACTCTTTAGCAAAGAGTTAGTGAGGAATGGACCTCAAGTTAAGTGTATAAAGGAAGGGATATGCTCAGCTTGTCAAAAGGGCAAGCAGACAAAATCCTCCTTTCAAAGCCTTGAAAACAAGGATTCTGTGAGGTGCTTATACCTCCTGCATATGGATCTTTTTGGTCCTATGCTAGTTCACAGTCTAGGTAGGAAAGTCTACACTTTTGTGGTTGTAGATGACTATTCAAGATTTACATGGGTGTTCTTTCTGAAACAAAAATCTTAAACCCCAAGTGTATTACTTAATTTTGTAAAGCAAATTCAGAATGAACTAAATAGTACAGTGGTCCAAATCAGAAGTGACCATGGTACTGAGTGTCAATCTGAAAGCATAACAAAATTGTGTAAAGACATTGGGATTTTCCAAGAGTTCTCCTCACCTAGAACACCTCAGCAAAATGGAATTGCTGAAAGAAAGAATAGAACATTAATTGAAGCAGGTAGAACTCTGTTGAGTGACACCTCTCTCCCAGAATATTTTTGGGTTGAGGCAGTTAACACTGCTTGTCATGTAATCAATAGGGCTACTATCACCAAAAGCCACAAAATGACTCCCTATGAGATTGTGAAAGGCAGAAAACCAAATCTATCTTACTTTAGGATCTTTGGTTGCAAGTGTTATATACTTAACAATGGCAAGTCATATTTGACTAAGTTTGCTGCCAAATCCCAGGATGGGATATTTGTTGGTTACAGCACAAATAGTAAGGCCTATAGAGTCTTCAACTTGATTACTCAAGTTGTTGAAGAATCTGTGCATGTTGTGTTTGATGAAACAAGATTAATCAACTGTGAGTTGTCTTGTAGATCAAATGACTCAACAGGTATAAGCAAAAGTATGGACAAGCTCTCCATTACTGAAGTATCAAAGGAAGATGTGGCATTGGAAAATGAAGGTTTCTGTCCAGGGGGAGAACAAGACACTATAGAAGCTGATGAAAACCAAGAGATTCAGCTAAATGAAGGAGCTGGAAATGTTCAACCAGAAGGGAATCTTCCTCCAGCTACAAGACATTTAAGAGATCATCCAGCTGATCAGATAATAGGTGATCCAAGACAGGGGGTGCAAACTAGAAGCAGAAATCAAAACACAGTTCTACATTCAAGTTTCCTGTCACAAATGGAGCCTAAGAAGTTTGAAGAAGCTATCCAAGACCAGCACTGGATTGATGCTATGCAAGAGGAGCTGAATCAATTCAGAAGGTGCAATGTCTGGGAGCTTGTTCCTAAACCAAGAGGCCACAACATAATTGGCACAAAATGGATCTATAGGAACAAGCTAGATGAAAGTGAAATAATAGTAAAGAATAAAGCAAGATTGGTTGCAAAAAGATACAGGCAGGAAGAAGGGATTGACTTTGATCAAACCTTTGCTCCAGTAGCAAGGCTGGAGGCAATCAGAATATTCCTTGCCTATGCAGCCTATCAAGACTTCAAAGTATACCAGATGGATGTGAAGTCAGCATTTCTGAATGGTGATCTTAAAGAAGAAGTATATGTAGAGCAGCCATCAGGTTTTGTAGATCCTCTTAAACCTGATTTTGTTTATAAGCTTAGGAAAGCTCTGTATGGGTTAAAGCAAGCTCCTAGGGCTTGGTATGAAACCCTGTCTACTTTCCTTATTGAGAATAAATTCTCAAGAGGAAAAATTGGCAAAACTCTATTACTTAGGGAATCCAAAGGCAAGATCATCTTAGTTCAGATCTATGTTGATGACATAATCTTTGGATCTACTGAAAACAACCTTTGTAAAAAGTTTGCCAAACTTATGCAAGGGAAGTTTGAGATGAGCAGTATGGGGGAACTGAAGTTCTTCTTGGGACTCCAAGTAAGACAGACTGATGATGGCTTGTCCATATCCCAGTCTAAGTTCACCAAAGAATTGATTAAGAAATATGGTATGGAGTCATCCTCCACCATGAGAACTCCTATGAGAACAAGTATGCCTATATGCAAAGATGATGCAGGTAAACCTGTTGATGAGACTTTGTATAGAGGAATAGTTGGCTCACTACTATATCTCACTGCTAGTAGACCAGATATTATGTATGCTACATGTGTCTGTGCTAGGTACCAAGCCTGCCCTAAAGAATCTCATTATACTGCAGTCAAAAGGATTCTGAGATATCTTAAGGGCACACCTAATCTAGGTCTTTGGTACCCTAGGAATAGAGATTTTCAACTAACAGGCTATTCAAATGCAGATTTTGCAGGATGTAGAGAGGATAGGAAGAGTACTACAGGTACTTGTCAATTCCTGGGAGGAAGACTAATATCATGGAGTAGTAAGAAGCAGACCAGTGTGGCAATTTCCACAGCTGAGTCTGAGTATGTTGCTGCTGGAAGCTGCTGTGCACAACTATTATGGATGCAGCATCAGCTTAAGGATTATGGTATTCAAGTAAGTAGAACACCTCTTTTGTGTGATTCTAAGAGTGCAATTTCTATTGCTAATAATCCTGTTTCTCATAGTAGAACTAAGCATATAGAAATAAAATACCATTTTCTTAGAGAACATGTAGAAAAAGAAGACATTTCATTGGAATTTGTGAAAACAGATTATCAAATAGCAGATGTGTTTACTAAGCCCCTAGATGAGACCAAATTCAATAAATTCAAAATTGAATTAGGTATGTTAACCATTGATTAGTGTAATCACAATATCATCAACAATGAAGTTGAAGTGGTAACAAGACATTCAAGTGATATAAAGACACATTGAAGTAGTATCAAGTACTCTGTAGTACTTATAAGTTGTGATGAACAAACAGAAATTGGCTAAGTAAGATGGTGTCGACACATTCAGTAATATTGTGTCGACTCAGGGTAGTAATGTTGACAAGTCAGAGATATTGTGTCGACACAGAAAATATGCGCCGACACTTAAGAATCTTATTGTCGACTTATCCAGGAATGTAGTGTCGACTTCACCAGGATAGTGGTGTCGACACTTACAGATTTTGTGTCGACACTTATACTAAGAATCGACACAGAATTTCTGATGCTCTACTATATATCTCTGGTGTCGACATAACTGCAAATTGGTGTCGACACATAATAGACGGACTTGATGTCGAGACAATAGAAGCTTGTGTCGACACATTCCATCTGTGTCGACACTTATAGTCTGTTTTTGGCGACTTTTGATCTTCTTTAAACAGAAGGTATAAATAGGTCAAAAACTCATTCTGTCGACACGCTTACAAGGTTTTCGAAACCCTGTGTCGACATTCTCCCTCTCTCTCTCTTTCTCTCATCTTTCAAGCTTTCTCGACTGATCAATGGCGCCAAAGATTGAAGATAATGTGAATGAAGGATATGAGTTGGTGCGCCAGGCCTTTGCTGCTGCCCCTCCAGATGTTCTCGCGGTTATCTCTCTCCTCTCCGACTCAGGATTAGAATTTCTGGTCTCCGAACCATCTAAGATATGGAAGAAGGAGGTGTATGAGTTCTATACTTCTGCATCTGTAGTCTCTGAAAGTCATGAGATAAAATCAACAGTTCATGGGTCACCAGTGGAAATTACACCAAGTAAGTTAAGAATAATTCTACACTTACCTATAATTGAGAATGAAGAGGATGTCCCTGCTTCTAAATTAAGGGAGGCTCTTCAATGGTGTGGATTGGATTCCACCATGAAAATTGGAGCTGCTTTCAATAGGAAAGGAATGAATGAATAGGGCAAGTTTCTGTCTGAGGTGGTTGGAAAAGTTATTCTGTGCAAGCCAGGTGGACATGATAGGATTTCCGCCTATATGTTCAGCCTAATGACCAGGATTGTGTTTACAATTCCAACGGATTGGTTAACTGTAATCTTTGAAAAGATTAAGGAAGGAATCAAGAAGCCAAATCTGGCTAGAATAATGAGTATATACCTAAGTAAGGAGATTCCTGATTTTATGCAACAACAATCTGGAACAAAAATTAATCACATGAGAAGGATGGACATGAGATTGTTCTCCAGATGGGATAGGGTGCTGACCAAAGAGATGCCTGAAGTGGAAAGGCAGGATTCACCTGAGAAATCCCCAGGTCATGCTACCAGTACTGAGCACCCACAAGAAGAACAAGTAAGACAAGAGGTTGAAGATCAGCCTGCTTCTACACAAGTTCAGGATGCCACAATACCTGCAATTCAAGAAGAAGAAGTAAGAATACCAGCTCAGCAAGTTTATTCACCTACACAGACTGTATCTACTCATGACTAGGTACAGGTGCAGGGGGAGCTGGTGTATTTTCCTACAAAAGACATATCTAATATTTCTATTTCTGCACAGGTCCAGGGAAAGCAAGTGTCCTCACCTGCCCAGGACATCACCAATACTGAACAAGTACAGGGGGAGAAGCTGTCTGAGCAAGTGCAAGACGATGCTCAAATTGATATATCTCAAAATTTGAATACTGCAGATGTTCCAGCCCAGAAGGAATATACTCTAGAAGAGTTATTTCCAGATAATGAAATAATTACTGATAGAATGGAAGTGGAGCAAGAAATTGAGGGGGAGCCTGTGCATGTGGAGACTGTACAACATGGCACTGAAGCAGCTGTTCCTCCTCCTCCCAAAGAAAGAGTTCAAATTGATAGTACTTCTGATTCTGAGAATGAAGAAGCCAGGGTGGCTAAGAAGAGAAAACTTATGGTCTTCCAGAGAAGGAGCAAGAGCTATAAGCAGGCTCTACAGTCTACAGCACATCACACTCCTTCTGACTTTGATTATAACAAGTTTTTGGTCGATTTACAAGTGAAATTGGATGAACACAGAGTGGCTATTGAAAAATATGTTGATGAGAACAACAAGTCCCTGTAATTTGACTTAGCTCAAGATATAAAATCTATTAGGTTTGAGGTCAATATGCATAAGAAGGAGATGACAGATTGCTTCCATAAGGGAGATAATGCTGTGGTATATTTGGCAAAACAACAACAGTCTATCATCCCTAAGGTGGATGATATTGCTTTAAAGCAAAGCTATGTCTTGGAAAATCAGATAAGGATGAATGAGAATTTCACTGAATCTCATCATGAGATCATTGATGAATTGAAAAAGATTGTTCCAGGCCTGCCTGCAGCTAGAGCAAAGGAAATGGAAGAATTTGATAAGAACTTTCAAGCTGCTATTGATTCTGTTAAAACTGCTATCACTACCTCTCAAAAGGAAATATCTGACAAGCTTCTAAAGTTAAAACCATTTTTTAAAGAGGGTGTGAATTATCTAGATGGCCAAATCAGATTTCAGAAGGAAGATCTAAGAGATCATGTTACTAGAGAAGCCATAAAGGGGGAGAGGATGTTAGTTCATGCAAGCTCAGAGCACACCAAATGGGTGACCAATAGTATTCGAGCCACATTGGGATATCCACCTTTGTGTGATGATGCTATGGTGGCTGAGTCCGGAATACAAACAAGTCTACTTGAAGGTAATCAACCTGAGGTTGCCCAAGTCATTTACCCTCCTCCAGATTATGATATGATTGATCAGCAAGTTCAAGGAATGTATAGTCCTCCAAAGGAGGTTACCAATGTTGTTATTGGGAAGGTTGATAAGCCTGAGGCTACTTTGAAAGACCAGCAAGATGCTCTACTATCTAAGAAAAGATTTAGAGAGCAGGCTGAACTTAAGCCAGACTTTGAGCAGTGGAGTCCTACTTCCAGAAATATTATACTCACTGCATGGAAGGCTGTCAAAGACCAAGTGCATGAAAGAGGCAAGTGGTTCAATGAGATGGAATGGCAGAAGTATGAAGCCAGGCAAGAGGCCATAGTACAGTTTAGAAGAAAAGCCAAGCTGGGTAGGCTGCCTCCAAATGCTCAGGAGCCGAGCAAGTACTTTCCAAAGCCCTTTCATTATTTTGAAAGGCAAAGGCTCAAGGAAGAAGCAAAGAAGAAGGCTGATCTAAAAGGCAAGAAGCCAGCTGAAGATTCTGAAGCTCCTGTGAAGGCTCAAATTCTATCTGGCAAAGGGATTGTCATAAAAGAGCCTGATCAGTCTTAATTTTTAGTTCTTTCAAAGTATTTTGTAATGTTTTGATTAAATCATTAAATGTAAATCTCTGTATTCAAACATTATCAAGTTACAAATAAAATGTTGTTTGGTATCTTATAATGTTCATTCTGTGATGGATTGTTTTTATTTTGTTATGTATTCCTGTTATGTCATATATCATCAGTTTATACTTTTTATAAATGGTGTATATCATTGGCTATAGGGTTATGACTTCTCCAAATAGGGGGAGATTGTTGGGTACATTGGAAAATGTGTACATGATTTGAAGAAGCCCAACTTAGCTCAATGATATACATCAAGGTGTATTTGATGTTGTTTTGAGTTGACATGTGCAGGTGAAGAAGTATTAAAGAATGCAGAAAAATATTCTAAGTCCACATGTCGACACCTGAAGAAATTGTGTCGACACTTCAGAATATTTGTGTCGACACTTCAGAATATCAGTGTTGACACAGAGAAAGATAGTCGACCACATTTATGTCGACACTGGGAAGCAGTGTCGACACATAAAGAAAATCGTCGACCTCAGCACTGGGAAGCAGTGTCGACACAGTGAAAGATAGTCGACACCCAGAGAAAGTTAGTCGACTAGTGAAAGATAGTCGACCAGAGAAAAATAGTCGACTAGTGGAAGATAGTCGACTAGTGAAAGATAGTCGACACTGGGTGGATGTGTCGACACCTTGAGATTGAGTCGACACATATTGGCAGAAGTCGACTATGCTTGTGTCGACACCAGAAGACTGAGTCGACACATTTTGGCAGAATTAAAGATTGATGTGTCGACACCTGAAGGCTGAGTCGACACATACTGAGTTCTGAATCTACAACAACTGTGTTGACACACAGGACTTGTGTCGACATCCTGCAGAGTCTAGACCAAGTTATTTTCTGAAGAAGCTGTGTCGACTTAAAGGCAACTTAGTCGACATCATCAAAGACTGTGTCAACACCAAAGTCACTTGTGTCGACACAGATAGACAGATTGGTCTCGATACTTTCTAACAGACTGTCTCGACATTTTGCTGTCCAAGGCTAAGGTACAGGAACTGTTTGAAGACTTGACAGCTGTGGGTTGCCACCGTTTAACTGAAGCTGTCAGACCTGTCAGAAAATAGTTAGAAACCGGATCAGCCGGTTACCATGAAGAAAGTCTATAAATAGACATATTCAGAAGGAAATAAGAAGCCAAGAAAAATAACAGAAGAAGATCTAAGAAGAAGAAACAAAAGGATTACGATCCTATTGAAGTTTCAATTCAAGAAAGTGCTAAGCTCTAAAGAAGATCTTCATCAGAAAATCTAAGAAGAAGAAGTCTGAAGTATCAGAAAAGGTGTTGGATAGAGAGGGATCTAGTCATCTTGAAGAAGAAGAAGGAAGCCATTAGTGGTTTCTCAAGAAGCTGTTTGGAAATCAACTCAGCTAAGTTCAGATTCAAGAAGCTTTGAAGAAAGCTCAGATTCAGTTGATTTCATCAGCTGATCAAGAAGTGTCTTGTCCTCTTCTCTCTCAACAAAGGCAAGACATTAAAATATCTTTTCTAAATTTCTGTAGGATTTGTTTACACAGATCTGAGTTGTAAGCCTGTGTTATAAAGGCTGAGTGTAGGAGAGGTGATCTCTGAGTGGTAGGGCTATTTGCCTGAGTGTAGGAGAAGCTTCTTCTCTGAGAGGTAGGCCTTGAGGAAGGCTGAGGTAGGGCTGTTGAGCCTGAGTTGTAGGAACCTATCCAGGTTCTGAGCTGTAGGATCTGAGGATCTGAGAATAGTGGAAGTTTGGCCGAATCTAGCATACTGCTAGATAGGTGAAGGGGGAAAGTGGATGTACCCAGACCTTGGGGAACCACTATAAAACATTGTGCAATCTGTGATGCTTAGTTGTCTGTGAATGCTGTGCTAGATGTTTTAATTTGTAATTGAATTCTGCCTAGAAGTATAAACAAGAAATTAGAACCTATTCACCCCCCCTCTAGGTGTTTAGGTTATCTTGAAAGTAAAACTATCAGTTACCAAGGATGAAGTCTATAAATAGACTGATTCAGAAGAAGGAAAGTATTAATTATTATTGAGACAACATGACACACATTAATCATCTATTGGGAGATAAGATCTCTAATCAAGTAAGTGCAAGGCACAGAAGAAGATCTTCGTGAGAAGATCTAAGAAGACATTCTGACGTGTACATCCACTCAGGATCAGTCGAAGTTGAATTCATCCAAGAATTCAGAAGTATCTTCAAAGGTGTTGGATAGAGAGGGATCCAGTCATTTGAAGACAAGAAGGAAGCTATCACAGGTTTCTTAAGTTCAGATTCAAGAAGCTTTGAAGAAAGCTAAGATCCAGTTGATTTCATCCATCAGGTTTTTCAAGAAGCTGATCAAGAACAGTCTTGTCCCTTCTCTCTCTATAGGGTCAAGATATTATATAACTTCAATTTAAATTTCTATAGGATCTATTTGTATAGATCTGAGTTGTAAGCCTAGATTATAAAGGATGAGTGTAAGAGAGGTATTCTCTGAGTGGTAGGGCTGTTTGTGCCTGAGTGTAGGAGAAGGTATTTCTCTGAGTTGTAGGCCTTGTGGCAAGGCTGAGGTAGGGCTTATTAGCCTGAGCTATAGGAACCTTTTAAGGTTCTGAGTTGTAGGGACCTTTCAAGTTTCTGAGCTGTAGGATCTGAGGATCTGAGATAAAGGTGGAAGTTAGGCCGAATCTAGCACACTGCTAGATAGGTGAAGGGGGAAAGTGGATGTACCCAGACCTTGGGGAACCACTATAAATCTGTGTGCAATCTGTGATGTGTGCATATTTGTGATTGCTTTGTTGTGTTTGCTGCAGTGTTTGTTGAATTCTCTTATAGTCAGTAATTATATTCTGCCTTAAGTTAAAACAAGCATTAGAACCTATTCACCCCCCCTTTAGGTGTTTAGGTTGTCTTGAAAGTACAACTATCAAGTGGTATCAGAGGGAGGTTACTCAAAGAAAGACTTAACAGTCTGAGTTAGATCTAAAGGCAGAATCAAGAATCAAGAAAATGGGTTCAGGTGAGAATCACAAAGAGTTAGGATCTATGAAGTTACCCATCTGCAGACAAAAAATCTTTGGAATCTGGAAGGAAAGGGTTAGGCTATTTATGGAGGCCTCTGACCCAAGAATATATATCATAGTATAGGAAGGCCCCTTCATTCCAATGAAGGTATCAGTTCTTGATGCAGATATTCAAACTCCAAAGAGTTATTTTAAAATGACCAAGGATGAGATCATCCTGGCAACACTAGACAAAAGAGCACAGAACATTATTGTAAGTGCTATAGATGATGCCACATTTCAAAATCTGATTCACTGCAAAACCTCCAAGGAGATGTGGGACACCTTGATTGTCTACATGGAGGGATCTAAATAAGTAAGACAAGACAGAAAATCAATGCTCAACCAAGAATATGAGAGCTTCAGACAAGAAAAATCTGATAGCATAACTGAATGTTATAAGAAATTCTATAGGATTGTGAATGAACTAATGTCCTATAGAAGAGTCTTCAGTACATATGAGCTGAATGACAAATTTCTCAGATCTTTGACAAAGGATTGGGATACCAAAATATGTGCCATTAGAGAAGTGGCCAAGTTAGCTGACATCTCCCCTCCAACCTTGTTTGGAAAATTGCTATCATATGAAATGCAATTGATGGCTAGGAAGGAGGAAGAAAAAATACAAAAGGTGAGCATAGATCTGTGGCTTTCAAAGTTGAAGCCACTAGAAACAAAGAGAGGATATCTTCATCTCCTCTTAAGGAAGCTACAGAAGACATAACAGAAAATACAGATAGTCAGAAATCAGGGAGCAGTGATTCAGATGCTGACTTTGCTGCCTTTACAAGGCAGTTTCACAGGTTCTTGAAGAAGAAGCAGTGGAAGTCAAGGCCCTCCACATCACAGCCAGTTGATGATTACTATCAGAAGAGAAAATCATCAAGAAAGGAGAGGAGCAGAACTAAGCCCAACAAAGCTACTACATCAAAGATTGTTTGCTATTGCTGCAATAGGCCTGGACATGTGGTGGCTGAGTGTCCAAAAAAGAGGAAGGAGTCAACAGACAGAAAGAAGACTCAACAAAAGGGCAAGAAGGAGAAATCCTTTGTTGCTAAGAAGGAGAAGAGTCTTACAGATCAACCCTCCTCAGAGTCAGAATCTGAAGCTGAAGCATACATAGGATTGTATGCAGCTAGTGATGAAGAGGAGTTTATGCAATTGATAAACTCCATCCATGATCAAGAAGACCAAGAATGCATGGGATTGATGGCTGAGTTAGAAGATAACCAATGCCAGGATCAGCCTGGTCCTAGTAAGGTACAAAATGATTCTAGCACTTCTGATATTAGTACTGGTTTAGAGTCAGATTCATCTACATCAAGTGATGTGAATGGGTCTGAATCTAAAGGTGATATTCATCAATTGATGGATGAATATAGGGTCTTATTGGAGGCTCTTAAGAAAAGAAAAAATCTGACCAAAACTCAGGCTCAGGAAATTGCTGATCTTAAGCTGGTTATATCAGACTTGAAAAAAAGAATTGGATCAAAAGTTGAATGAGGTTGCCAAACTGAAAACAATAACTGTGATTCAGATGGGCACAATCACATACAAATCTAATCAAAATAAAAGTCTGGAGGCCAAACTTCAAGTTGAGAGGAACTTAGTGGCTAGTTACTCTAAGCCAAAATCCGTCTTACCCTTGATAGATGAGTTTGTAGCTCAAAAGGGTAAGGCAGGCTTGGGCTTTAAAGGTAACACTAGAGCTGACTAATTCAAAAGAAAGGGCAAAGCTCCAGTTCAACCACAAAACTCCAAAGTCCCTATGATGTTTAGAAAAGTGCAATTGTCTTCTAACAGATATGATCATGAACACATTCATAATCATAAGAAGTCTGATGTTCTGAAAAACAAGGGTGTTAATGCCAATAGGTCTGCCTATGTTCATAAACCCAATGGTTTTAAGAAATCAGTGGATGAAGCTGCAGCAGCACCAGCACTGGACAGAAATTTTTCTGCCAAGGGTATATCTAAACCTAGAAACAACAAATATGAATGTTGGTGTTGTGGAAAGAGAGGCCATTTTGCCTTAGACTGCTGGCATAACACAAGTGTAAGGAAGAACAATAGTCTACTAGTTAGAAGAGCTGCTGGTAGTTTTGATGTGAATGGTGCTAACCTGAACCAAGGACCCAAGACTTACTTGGGTTCTAAGGAAAAGTAATTCTGTATTGCAGGAAAGTCCAAGTTGCCATGCCCCTATATGGTACTTGGACAGTGGTTGTTCCAGGCACATGACTGGAACAAAGGGGCTGCTGAAGGAGTATACATTTGTCAAGGATGGACCTAAAGTTATCTTTGGTGGATCTGAAAGAGGGATCATCAAAGGGTTTGGTAACATTTCTTCAAACCAAATTACCATCACTCAAGTGGCTTATGTAAAAGGTTTGAAACATAATCTGATAAGCATAAGTCAGCTAAGTGATCTTGGATATGACATCTCATTTGTTAAGGATGGATGTCATATCAAAAGGTCAAGTGATCAAAAGGTCATATTGACTGGGTATAGAAAGAGAAATGTTTATTGTCTTGATTTTGTATGTGAGAACAAGGTTTCTCCTATCTGTCTTGTAGCTGATGATAATGCATCTCATTGTGTCAAATGACACAAGAGGCTGGCCCATCTTAACTACAAGACAATTGACCAACTTTTTAGCAAAAAGTTAGTGAGGAATGATCCTCAAGTTAAGTGTATAAAGGAAGGGATATGCTCAGCTTGTCAAAAGGGCAAACAGACAAAATCCTCCTTTCATAGCCTTGAAAACAAGGATTCAGTGAGGTGTTTATACCTCTTACATATGGATCTTTTTGGTCCTATGCCAGTTCATAGTCTAGGTAGGAAGGTCTACACTTTTATGGTTGTAGATGACTATTCTAGATATACATGGGTGTTCTTTCTGAGACAAAAATCAGAAACCCCAAGTGTCTTACTTAATTTTGTGAAACAAATTCAGAATGAACTGAACAGTACAGTGGTCATAATCAGAAGTGACCATGGCACTGAATTTCAATCTGAAAGTATGACAAAATTATGTGAAGACTTTGGGATTTTCCAAGAATTCTCCTCACCTAGAACACCACAACAAAATGGTATTGCTGAAAGAAAGAATAGGACATTGATTGAAGCTGGTAGAACTCTATTAAGTGACACTTCTCTTCCAGAATATTTCTGGGCTGTGGCAGTAAACGCTGCATGTCATGTAATCAATAGGGCTTCTATCACCAAGTGCCACAAAAAGACTCCCTATGAAATTATGAAAGGTAGAAAACCAAATCTATCCTACTTTAGGATCTTTGGTTGCAAGTGCTATATACTTAACAATGGCAAGTCTTATCTAACTAAGTTTGCTGCCAAATCCCAAGATGGGATATTTTTTGGGTACATCATCAATAGTAAGGCTTATAGAGTCTACAACTTGACTACTCAAGTTGTAGAAGAATCTATACATGTTGTATTTGATGAAACAAGATTAATCAACAGTGAGTTGCCTTGTAGATCAAATAATCCAACAGGTATATGCAAGAGGATGTACAAGCTTTCCATTGCATAAGCATCAAATGCAGATGAAATTATTGGAAAATGAAGGCTACTGTCCAGGGGGAGTATAAGACTCAATAGATGCTGATGATAACCAAGAGGTTCAACATAATGAAGAAGCTGGAGACATTCAACCTGAAGGAAATTTTCCTCCAGCTACAAGACATCTAAAAGACCATCCAGCAAATCAAATTATAGGTGATCCAAGACAAGGAGTGCAGACTAGAAGCAGAAATCTGAGCACAGTCTTGCACTCAAGTTTTCTATCACAGTTGGAGCCTAAGAAATTTGAAGAAGCCATCCAAGACCAACACTGGATTAATGCTATGCAAGAGGAGCTTAATCAATTCAGAAGGTGTAAAGTCTGGGAGCTAGTTCCTAAACCAAGAGACCACAACATCATTGGCACAAAGTGGATCTTTAGGAACAAGTTGGATGAGAGTGGAGTAATTGTGAAGAACAAAGCAAGATTGGTTGCTAAAGGATACAAGCAGGAAGAAGGGATTGACTTTGATCAAACATTTTCCCCAGTAGCAAGACTGGAGACAATCAGAATATTCCTTGCCTATGCAGCATATCAAGGATTCAAAGTATACCAAATGGATGTGAAATCAGCATTCCTAAATGGTGATCTAAAAGAAGAAGTCTATGTTGAGCAGCCATCAGGTTTTGTAGATTCTCTTAAACCTAGTTATGTCTATAGACTTAGGAAAGCATTGTATGGGTTAAAGCAAGCCCCAAGGGCTTGGTATGAAACCCTGTCTACTTTTCTTATTGAGAACAAATTCTCAAGAGGCAAAATAGACAAGACTCTATTCCTAAGGGAGTCTAAAGGCAAGATAATCTTAGTCCAAATCTATGTAGATGACATAATTTTTGGGTCTACAGAGAATAACCTTTGCAAGAAGTTTGCCAAACTTATGCAAGGGATGTTTGAAATGAGTAGTATGGGGGAACTTAAGTTCTTCTTGGGGCTCCAAGTGAGACAGACTGATGATGGCTTGTCCATATCCCAGTCTAAGATCACCAAAGAGTTAATCAAGAAATATAGTATGGAATCATCCTCTACCATGAAAACTCCTATGGGAACAAGTATGCCTATATGCAAAGATGATGCAGGTAAGCCTGTAGATGAGTCTTTGTATAGAGGAATAATTGGTTCTCTATTATACTTCACAGCTAGTAGACCAGATATTATGTATGCTACATGTGTCTGTGTTAGGTACCAAGCATGCCCTAAAGAATCTCATTACTTTGCTGTTAAGAGAATTTTGAGATATCTAAAGGGCACACCTAACCTAGGCCTTTGGTACCCTAGGAATGGAGATTTTCAACTAATAGGTTATTCAGATGCAAATTTTGCAGGCTGTAGAGAAGATAGAAGGAGTACTACAGGTACATGTCAATTCTTGGGAGGAAGATTGATATCCTGGAGCAGTAAGAAGCAGACTAGTGTGGCAATATCCACTGTTGAGTCTGAATATGTGGCTGTAGGAAGTTGCTATGCACAACTATTGTGGATTCAGCATCAGCTAAAGGACTATGGTATTCAAGTAAGTAGAACACCTTTATTGTGTGATTCTAAGAGTGCTATTTCTATTGAAAACAATCCTGTTTCTCATAGTAGAACTAAACATATAGAGATAAAATACCATTTTCTTAGAGAACATGTAGAAAAAGGGGACATCTCATTGGAATTTGTTAAAACAGATTATCAAATTGCAGATGTATTTACTAAGCCACTAGATGAAACTAAATTCAATAAATTTAAAATTGAATTAGGAATGCTGGCCATAGGTTAATTTACCATAAAATTAACTAAGTAAAATGGTGTCGACACATTCAGTGATAATGTGTCGACATAGAGAAGTCATGTCGACTTGTCAGGGAAATTGTGTCGACACATGAAAATGTGTCGACACCTAAGGGTCAATGAGTCGACTCATCCAGAAATGTAGTGTCGACACAACCAGAGTAATGGTGTCAACACTTACAGATTTTGTGTCGACACTTGTACTAAGTGTCGACACAGAATTTCTGATGCACTACTACGTATCTCCTGTGTCGACATATCATCAATTGGTGTCAACACAAAGTAGTCAACATTGATGTCGAGACAATAGAAGTTTGTATCGACACATTCCAACTGTGTCGACACATTTAGATGGTTTTTGCCCGCCTTTTGACCTTCTTCGATTAGAAGAGTATAAATAGGTCAAGAGCGTATTCTGTCGACACGCTCACAAGGTTTTTGAGACTAAAACCCTGTGTCGACAATCTCTCTTCTCTTCTCTTAAGCTTTCTCATCTTTCTAATGGCGCCAAAGGTTGAAGATAACATCAATGAGGGATATGAGTTGGTTAGGGCTGCATTCGACAATGCCGCGCCAGAAATCAAACAGGTGATTTCTCTTCTTACTGACAATGGATTGGAATACCTTGTTTCTGAACCTTCAAAGATTTGGAAGAAAGAAGTTGTCGAGTTCTATACTGCTGCAACTTTGGACTCTTCTGACCTCAAAATCAAATCCACAGTTCATAGAACTAAGGTGAAACTTACTCTAAGGAGTTTAAGAAAGATTCTTCATTTACCTAACATTCAAGATGAAGAAGAGGTCCCACCACAAAGACAAGGGAGGCTCTCCAGTGGTGTGGATTAGATCCAACCATAAAGATTGGAGCAGCCATCAATCGAAAGGGAATGAATCAATTGGGAAAGTTCCTATCTGAGATAGTAGGAAAGGTAATTTTGTGTAAACTTGGAGGCCATGATAGGATATCTACCATGATGTTCTCTCTCATGACAAGAATAATCTACAAGATTAACACAGACTGGTCTGCAGTTCTATTTGATAAAATCAGAGAAGGAATCAAGAAGCCAAATTTGGCTAAAATTTTGAGTTTATACATGTATGGACTCATTCCATAGGTCATGCAACAAATTCCTGGGTCCAAAATCAATCACATGAGGAAAATGGAAATGAGATTATTCTCCAGGTGGGATAGGGTTCTGTCCAAAGAAATGCCTGATGTGGACAGGCAGGACACAACTGAGACATCACCAGGACATGTTCTTGGCACTGAACAACTTCAAGGAGAACAAGTTAGAGAACAGGCTGAGGACCAGACTGGGTCTACTCAAGTCCAGAAAGGAACATTACCTGCACAGGTGTAGGGGGAGCCAGTTCATTCTCCTGCCCAGAACATCTCTAATCCTGAACAGTTGCAGGGGGAGTCAATTTCTGAACAAGTATAAGTGGAAGAAAGAGTAAACTTATCAGAAGATTTGAACACTGCTGATATTGATATATCATCACCTGCACCAGCACAAAAGGAATATACTCTAGAAGAGTTGTTTCATGACATTGGACAGGCAGCTGATAAGGATGACACCCTAAGGGTTGAGGAGAAGAAAGGTGCTGTTGAGGGGGAGCAAGTGAATATTGAGGAAGAACAACAAGTCACTGAGAAAGAAATTCCTCCATCTCCTCAAGAAAGAGTTCAGATTGACAGTTCTTCAGAATCTGAGGCAGAAGAAGCCAGGGAGGCTAAGAAAAGGAAGCTTATGGTCTTCAAGAGAAGAAGTCAAAGCTATAAGCAAGCTATCCAGACTGCAAGTCATCAATCTCCTACTGAGTTTGATTACAATAAGTTCACGGTGAATTTGCAGGAAAAGATGGATGAGCAAAGAAGAGCCTTGGAAAAATATGTAGATGAAAGTAATAAGTCACTTCAGTTTGATCTTGCCCAAGACATCAAGTCAATCAGATTTGAGGTAAATTTGAATAAAAAGGAGATGACAGATTGCTTCCACAAGGGAGGTAATGCTGTGGTTTTTCTAGCTCAACAACAACAAACTATCCTTACTAAAGTGGATGATATTGCATTAAAACAAGGATATGTTCTAGAAAATCAGCTGAGAATGAATGACAATCTGACTGAATCTCACAATGAAATTCTCACTGAGTTAAAAAATACTACAACTAAGCTGACTGCTGAAAGGACTAAAGATATGAAAGACTTTGATCAAAAGCTCAAGACTGCCCTGGATTCAGTTCAAACTGCAATCACCACCTCACAGAAAGAGATATCTGCTAAGCTTCTCAAAATAAAATCATTCTTTAAAGAGGGTGTGAATTTTCTTGATGGACAAATAAGGTTTCAGAAGGATGATCTTAGGGATCATGTTGCCAGAGAAGTCCTAAAGGGGGAGAGGGTACTTATCCATACTGGCTCAGAACATGCCAAGTGGGTAACCAACAGTGTTAGAGCCATATTGGGATATCCACCATTGTGTGATGATGATGCCATTGCTGAGTCAGGAATACAAGGTCTACTTGAAGGCAATCAACCTGAGGTTGCCCAAGTCATATACCCCCCTGCTGATTTTGAAATGATTCATCAGCAAGTAGAGGCAATGCACAGTCCTCCACAGGAGGTTACAAATGTAATTATTGAAAAATTAGATCAGCCAGGAGCCAATTTGAAAGATCAACAAGATGCTCAATTATCCAAGAAGAGATTTAGAGAGTAAGCTGAACAAAGACCTGATTTTGAGCAGTGGAGCCCCTCCTCAAGGAACATTATTCTAACTGCCTGGAAGGCTGTGAAGGATCAAGTGCATGAAAGAGGAAAGTAGTATATTGAAATTGAATGGCAAAAGTATGAGGCCAGGCAGGAGGCCACAATACAGTTCAGAAGAAAGGCTAAGATGGGGAGGCTACCACCTGATGCTCAGGAGCCAAGCAAGTATTTTCCCAAGCCCTTTCATTACTTTGAAAGGCAAAGGCTCAAGGAGGAAGCTCAAAAGAAAGCTGATCTGAAAGGCAAAAAGCCTACTGATGTTGCTGAAACTACTGTGAAGGCTCAGATTCAATCAGGAAAAGGAATTGTCATCCAGGAGCCTGATCAGTCTTAGTTTTAAGTTTATCAGTTCTTTCAAATGTTTTGTAATGATCTATTTGTTAATCCAATCAATGTAAACAAGCTGTAACAAACATTTCTAAATGAATAAACAAAACCTTATTCTGTAACCATTTCTTCATGTTCATCTTTATTCTGTGATGAATCTGTGGTTAATGTTTTGTTTATAAAAGATTCCTGTTGTATTATGCTATTGTACATCATCATATTAAATTTTCATAAATGGTGTATATCATTAGCTAAAAGGGTTATGACTTCTCCAAATAGGGGGAGATTGTTGGGTACATTGGAAATGTGTACCTGATTTGAAGAAGCCTAACTTAGCTCAATGATATACATCAAGGTGTATTTGATGTTATTTTGAGTTGATATGTGCAGGTGAAGATTGTACTAAAATACAGGAAAATTATTCTAAGTCCATGTGTCGACACTAGAAGAAGCTGTGTCGACACTTCAGAAAGATTGTGTTGACACTTGAAGAAGGCTGTGTCGACACAGAGAAAAAGAGTCGACAACAATTGTGTCGACACCGGGAAGCAGTGACGACACACAGAAGTTTAGTCGACATCAATTGTGTCGACACTGGGAGGCTGTGTCGACACACAGAATTGCTAGTCGACAACATTTGTGTCGACACCAGAAGAATGAGTCGACACACAAAGGCAGAGTCGACAACAGCTGTGTCGACACCTGGAGGCAGTGTCGACACACACTATATTCTGAGTCTACATCAACTGTGTCGACACACAGGACTTGTGTCGACACACTGCAAAGTCTAGACCAAGTTAGTTGCTGGAAAATGATGAAGTGTTTGTGTCGACACAAATACTCTGTGTCGACACGTTCTCTAGATGCAGTATCTAGAATCTGAGTCGACATAAAGGCAGACATGTCGACATCATCAAAGGCTGTGTCGACACTTAAGTCACTTGTGTCGACACATCTTGACAGATGGTCTCGACACTTTCTGACAGACAGTTTCGACGCTTTGCTGATAAAGACAAAGACACAAGTTCTGTTTGAAGACTTGACAGCTGTGGGTTACAACCGGTTTACTGAAGCTGTCAGACTTGTCAGAAGTTAGTTAGAAACCGGATCAGCCGGTTACCAAGGATGATGTCTATAAATAGACTGATTCAGAAGAAGGAAAGTATTAGTTATTATTGAGACAACACGACACACATTAATCATCTATTGGGATATAAGATCTCTAATCAAGTAAGTGCAAGGCACAGAAGAAGATCTTCGTGAGAAGATCTAAGAATACATTCTGACGTGTACATCCACTCAGGATTAGTCTAAGTTGAATTCATCCAAGAATTAAGAAGTATCTTCAAAAGTGTTGGATAGAGAGAGATCCAGCCATTTGAAGACAAGAAGGAAGCTATCACAGGTTTATTAAGTTCAGATTCAAGAAGCTTTGAAGAAAGCTAAGATCCAATTGATTTCATCCATCAGGTTTTTCAAGAAGCTGATCAAGAACAGTCTTGTACCTTCTCTCTCTACAGGGTCAAGATATTATATAACTTCAATTTAAATTTCTGCAGGATCTATTTGTATAGATCTGAGTTGTAAGCCTAGATTAGAAAGGCTGAGTGTAGGAGAGGTATTCTCTGAGTGGTAGGGCTGCTTGTGCCTGAGTGTAGGAGAAGGTATTTCTCTGAGTTGTAGGCCTTGTGGCAAGGCTGAGGTAGGGCTTATTAGCCTGAGCTGTAGGAACCTTTCAAGGTTCTGAGTTGTAGGGACCTTTCAAGGTTCTGAGCTGTAGGATCTGAGGATCTGAGATAAAGGTGGAAGTTAGGCCTAATCTAGCACACTGCTAGATAGGTGAAGAGGGAAAGTGGATGTACCCAGACCTTGGGGAACCACTATAAATCTGTGTGCAATCTGTGATGTGTGCATATTTGTGATTGCTGTGTTGTGTTTGCTGCAGTGTTTGCTGAATTCTCTTATAGTCAGTAATTATATTCTGCCTTAAGTTAAAACAAGCATTAGAACCTATTCACCCCCCCCCTCTAGGTGTTTAGGTGGTATTGAAAGTATAACTATCAGTCGTTCGACCATAGTTGAATAGGTTGAGCCTATCGTCGACCTATGGTTGATGATGACCCGATTGTTTGTGAAGACAGAAATAGTCGATCGATCGCTCGACTACTCTTCTTCAGGAAACGATCGTCGAACGATCGATCGACCATCGTTTCTAGTATCTGTTGAAATAGGTCGATGATTGCTGTTTAAATATAAACCAATGGTCAACCTAGGTTAATAGATCGTGCTTTTTATAGTCGACAGAGCTCATCGTTTCATATTCCTCATTCCTGCTTGAAAGGTTTGTCTTGAGCTCTGCCCCGCACTTTCTGCTTTCGTCTCTCTCGTCTTCCCCAACCAAATCCATGGTGATTGCTCCAGCTTTGCTGACCGTGATGAAGTTTGACGCTTGCTTTAGCGTCAATTTTGAATCTTTCAGTGCCTGCGATGCCGACATTCTTGAGATACTATAGCTATGCAAAGATCAAGGACTGGAGAAGCTTATGTCTACACAGATTAAGATAAATGTTCCAGATATCAAGGAATGGGTCTATACATCGTCTTCCAGCGACAAATCGATGACCGGGACTATCGGCGGCGAGGAGGTAACTTTGACTCCTGCCGTCTTGACTGAGATTTTTGATTTGATTAATGGTCAAGAAGAGTATAATCAAGATACTCAAGAGTATAGCAGGATGCTGCTAGAGCTAGGATATGCTGAAGGCATTCCTTCTAAGTTGCTAAAAGTAAGATTCCCGATGAAGATCATTTTCTTGGCAGAACTAGTTGGAAAAGTGATGTTGGGAAAGCACTTTGCGCACGATAACATTACCAGGCAGCAGATTGCCATAATGTGTGTTATTGCTAACAGGAAAGCAATAAATTGGGCTGGCATAGTTTTTTATTTAATTAGGAAAAAGAATTCTAAGAAAGAGGTGACCCTAGGAAGGGTTATAGGGATATTTCTGAGAGAGAAATACCCTCAGCTGCTGGGAACAGTGTTAACATCAATCAATGCAAGCAAGATGATGGATCCCACTCTGTTCATCAAGTGGAGAAGGAACATCCAGAAGCCTTCACCTGCTGGGGTTGCTCCTGTTACATCTGAGAACACAAGGACAGTAATAGTCACCCCCCACCTAATTGAAGAAGGCTCTTCCATTTCCCTCATTCCATCTACATCTGCATATGCATTGCCATCCACCTCTACTACAGTTCCATCCACATCTGCATTGCCATCCACTTCTACTGCAGTACCATCTACATCCACTGTTATTCTCCATGCATCACCATCAACATCTCCAACTCCTTCACACCTTGCTGGGATTTCCAATCATAGCATTGATCTGTTGGTTTCTGAGACACTGCCAACTCCACCTCAGTCACAAATCTCAGATCAAGATCATATTGATCTTCATGCATCTGCATCTCCATCACCAGCTCACACTCCATCTCATCAGGAGAACATCAACCCTGATGCTCATCCATCTGTTGTGATTTCCCAACCTACATCTTTTGAAATCACACCAGCTCTCATTGCAAGCATCATGGAGCTAATTACTCCTTCAATCAAATCAAGGATTGAAGCAGCAATTGCCCCTCTTGTTTCCTCCATTTCATCTCTTACATCCTCCATTACAGCCCTCTCAAATTCTGCTGAGCCCTCTTCTCTTAGGGGCCTGAATTCAGTACCCACTGAAGTCAGGCAGGGGGAGATGTTCCAAGAAGATGTCTCAGTACTTCCTCTGGTCATTATTTCAGCTATAGTTCCAGAAGATACACCATCAGATGTCATTCTTACAGCTGCAGATTTAGAAATTATAACATCAGTTGCAGTTGCAGTTTCAGATACAGCTGACGTTATTGCTAAGGCTTAATTTGCTTTCAGAGTCTGTCTTGAAGAATCTTCTACTCCTATTATTGCCATGTATCTAGAAGGAGTCATTACCTCCTACCTAGATGACTTATGGGAGTTAGGGAATTCTGTAGGTAATACAATTACTCAATTCTTTGACCTGTTGACTGACATGATAACTTGTGAATACCTTGAAGGGATGTTTATGTACCATTTAGAAAACTTTTGTGTCCCTTTGGCTATAGATCAAGCTCAAGATATTCAAGAACCTGCTTCAAAACTTGCTATAGATAATAAAGGACATGAGTCTGTTATATCAGATCAGGAATTTGTGCAAATATCAGAAGAACTGGTCCCCAAGACAGTTATAGATGAGTCAGCAGAAAAATCAACTATCTGGGATGATACTCCAGGACTTGATCTGGATTCTCTATTGGCTCAGGATGCCATAGAAGAAGAATTGGAAAAGGCTGCTTTAAAAGCAAAAGAAAAGACTGTTCAAGATATCATTGACCCATATGACCAACCTCAGTCATCACACTCTGATGATGAGGAAGATTAAGAGGATTCTGAAGGGTCCAAGAAAAGGAAAATTGCTCAAAGGAAAAGGAAAGCTCAAGCTCCCCTTCCTCCTAATCCAAAAAATGACACCCCTTATTACATATTGAAAGGGATTGACCCTAAGTCTAAGGAATTTCAACATTGGATGGGTCTGTCTAGAAATCAGCAAAAAAAAAAGGAAGAAGAGCAAAAGATATGACTCTCCAGCTCCCAAGTGGACTCCAAGAGGTCCTCCTCCTCCTCCTCCTAGTGAAGGAGCTTCTGGGAATATATCTTCTAATCCCTCAGCTCCCTCAGTAAGATTTACCCCTTCTCAGGCATATCAGAGAAGTGGAAACCCAGGTTATCAGGGCAGACAACATTCAGGGAAGCAAAGACAAGTAGCTGAACCTAAAGAGAAGGTGAAGGAGATGACTTATAAGAAACCAACATTATCTCCTCCTCCTTCACCTAAGGAAGCAAAATTCTTCCCTCCAGAAATTCAGATCAGATTAAGCAAGTAGATTTAAAAGGAAAGAGAGTAATTTACTCAGACAAGTCAAGCAAGAAATTTGCAGAGGTTGCTCCTCCATCATCTCTTATTATTCAAGAAGATATAGAATCAGCTGCAGGTCTATTAGACCTTTCTACAAAGTTCAAAACTATAAAGCCTCTAGATCCAGCTGATGAAAATGAGTATGAAAGCCAAGAGCTTAATCTTGAGTTCAGGATGGCCAGATTTCTTGAGTTAGTTGGATCAGTCCAAATAAGAAAAGCTAAAGCTGAAGGCAAAGACACAACAGGCTTAACAACTATGTCAAAGTTAAGAGAAAAGGAACTAGATAGATATCAAGTCAGACCAGAAATTTTTGATGCTTCTAAATATATGGAAAAGCATCCAGAGGCCGTTTTGCCCAGGGCAGGAGAATCCAAGATTATTGGTGAACATGATTTTAAGACTTCAAAGAAGGATGCTCTTGATCCCAAAAGGAAAATTTCCTTCCTTCCTATTTCTTCCTCTTCTAAACCAGACTCTGATATTGTATAAATTTATTTGTATTGACAGTCTGTTTGTTTGTTTGAGTTTACGAATGCTGCTTATTGATATGATATGATACACATTGATCCTAATAGGTTATGTTTGTTTCTATATCTATTTATAGCTTCTTTTTGTTTTTGAGAGACTTGACCCAAATAGGGGGAGATTGTTGGTACCCTAGTTCTGATATGAGTTAAGTCTTCTCAATTAGTTTCTTGACCTAAGATTTATCTATGGTCAAAGGTTAGATTTAGGATAGATTCCATTAGTTGTGTAGAGTTGTTGTTTATCCAGGTAAAAATCTGGTTAAGTGTTTTTAGTTCGACTATAGTTGAACGCCGCTCGACTTTCGTCTATCAGTTGGTAGACTATCGTCTATCAGCAGATCGACTATCTCTGAGTTAGTTCTTCTTTGTTAGGTCGATGATCTGTGGTCTCAGCATCGTCGATCGTCGAGCCCTGCTCGACTTCTTTTGTCCAGACAGATTTCTTGTAGGTCGACTATCTGTTCTGATAGTTCGACCATCTGCTCTGAGAGGTCGACGATCTCCGTGAGTCGTTCGATGATCTTTTGTCTGTATTTAAAGATATTATATTCTTTCTCTTCTGTTATTTATTTCTTATTTATATGGCTTATTTTATTAAAGATTATTTCTTTGATTTTATGCTTACATATCAAGGACATCTTTGCCTCATTCTTTATGCATAAGTCAAGTTCTATCTGACAAAGTCTTTTGTCTTATTAGTTGACATAATCTTTTTGCTTTATCTGCCATGCTGTCCTTTATAACCGTTAGACACAGATGTCTTTCTCTGGCCGTAAAGAGGTTGTTTTTGATGTGACTTTCTCTAATATCTTTTGGACTTGCAGATTGGATAAGCAGCTTCTAAGGAAGCTTTATTTCTTTATAGGATGTCTTTCTGCAGGCTCTTTTTGTACTCTATGTTATTTGCAGCCAAGATTGAAGATCTCAGAAGAAGACAAGTTTTAAATTAAGAGAAAGATAGAAGCCATTGAAAAAGGCTGATATATATAAAGTGCTAGAGAGAGAAGTTAATACAGAATTCAGAATACATTATTCAGATACACATATTCAAACAAAACAAGAAGATACAGCTCTCAGTTATTTCTACATACAGCTGAGAAGATCAATTCTCTTTAGAATTCTCTTCTTCAATCCTGATTTCATCCTGCTTACAGGAACATTCATACTCAGTGCTTCAGAAGAAGAAGAAAGAAAAGCTGTTGAAGAAGAACAATCATTCCACATTCAGAGTCTTCTTCAAGCTGCTCCATCAAGAACTTCAAGACATCAGTTTCTGTCAAGAGTTCTGAAGAGATCCTGCACCCTGAAGCAAGGCTTCTTCCTGGATATTCTCTAAGCCAGGGGAGCTTTGATTCCTTAAGAGCTTTCTATAGCTCAGTGCAATCCACTAGCTTCTCTAATTCTGTTTAACAATAGAGAAGACATTCTAACTCTCTCAACCTCCTGTACAAAGGGTTATTACTCCCTTCAAAAGTGAACCTTGGTGGCAGGGCGTCTGAGCAAAAACCTGTGTTGGATTTTGAGCTCCTGATCAAAAGCTCAAAGGGTCTACTTGATCTACCTGAATCAGATCAGTTGGTGGTAGGGCACCTGAACAAAAACCTGTAGTGGATTCCTACCAGGGTGGTAGAAGAGTGGATGTACCTATTGAGAGGGAACCACTATAAATCTTCTTGTGTTGTCTGTGTTGCTTATTCTAATTACTGCACTGTGGCTGTGAGTAGAATTAACTAGGATTGCTAGTTGCTGTGTAAGTACTTAAGCTCAAACTGTAATTACAGTTAGCTTTCTTTTGTACACCCCACTTTGTGTTAGGCTCTAGGGTTTCATATATCTATACACTTATTCCGCAAATTAACTCTAAGGGAGTTGAGTAGATTGTCATAATTTTTGAATACTCTATTCACCCTCCCTCTAGAGTTGTATCTATCCTCACTTTCATTGGATCTAACCCTAGTGTATTTGAGTCTTCCTCTCCATATGAAAGGCGATATTTCGTCGATCCCGATCACCACTTAACCTAAGTCAACCCAGCACTTTACTCTTTATGATTCCTAATTATGAACCTATTTCCACTCACCAAAACCAGTAAACCATTAAACCCCAACTCTCTACTCATTTCATATGGTATCCCAATTTTCTGCAGTTTTACTATACGCAGACTAACCTAAGCTATATGATGTACATGATAGGAGGTACTCCAAATTTTCATCCAAATGCCCTAAGATAATTATTGTGGGTCTATCATGACATATTTAGCCTAAATCCATAAACTTGTAATTTTCCTAATTAATTTGGCATTTATTAAATTTTCCCAAAATCTAAGCCATGGGTAATTTTGAACATGAAGTAGTACATTTTCTTAAGTTATGACCACCCAAAATTTATGAACAAGACAAGATGCCAAAATGTTAGAGTGTACCAAATTTCACTAATTTTCATAAATGAATTAACCTGTAATTAATTAATCCAAGATAATATCAATAAATAGATGTAAAGAAGGAAACACTACTAAACATAATCCAAAAATTATACAAAAATTACCAGACATTTAATTTGATCACAAAACATTACTGATTAAGTTTCATAACATTCTAAGTTATTTTAACCACTATGTTATCAAAATCATCAATAGGGGCAACACAAGGATTAAAACTACAAGTACAAGCTACTATCTTCCAAACATTCTACAATAATTTCTAGAGAATCATATTGTTATAAAATCCTTTCTGCCGAAATTTACTAAGGATCCAAGGTCATATGACCCTTCAATATTTTCCTAAAATGTATAGGCCTAAACTATCCCTAATTGGTTTATATTGTGTGCATAAGTCTAAATATCACCAAATTCCTTCCTAGGGCATTCCACCACCATAAGATCACATGGACTAAACACCAAGTATGTACAAGGACATATCACTCCATGTCCTTCACAAATTCCCAAAGTTCAACCCTAGGGTTTGAACTAGGTTCCTAGGGAAAATCCACCCCAAACAACCTCCAAATCCATGAGAGGGTGTTTTAGCTAACCATGGAGCTCTGGCCTAAGTCCCAACCCCTTTGGGGTGAGAATTGGCCCCTCTATGCCCCAAACGCTTTTTGCCCTAAATTAACCCTATAAGGGCCATAATTTGATCTCACCAACACCTATTCAAATCAACAATAAATGGGCTGTAATTTTTAGCAGAGTCATAATATGACTCGAAAAAATAGTGACCAAAATTTTGGTGGGTTTAGAGGTCATTAGACCCCTTAAATATTTCATGCAAGGGTTATTAATTTTTGACAAAATGTTAGGAAAGTGTTTTCCAAAAATTCCCATTTATGGATATATTATAGGTATAGGTAAGTGAAAGTGAGGGTAAGATCTATCTTCACTCTAGAGGGGGGGGGGGTGAATAGAATATTTTAAAATAATTTACAATTAAAACTGTAAAGCAGTGGAAGACTTAATTTACTTATATGTGTAATGTGCTATAAAAAAAGTAAACACTAAAGCAGTAAGAAAATAGAAACACACAGCACACAACAAAGCAAAAAGCACAGCAAACCAGATGACACAAGGAGCTATAGTGGTTCCCCAACAACCTGGGTACATCCACTCTTCTACCACCCTAGGTAGGAAACCACTACAGGAATAGTTGATCAGGTGTCCTGGGCACCAATGAGCTTTTGATAAGGTGCTCAAAAACCAAAAATAGATTTTTTGATAAGGTGTCTTACCACCACTGAGTTTTGACAAGGTTTCATAAACCAGCCACAAAACTTTAGAAGGGAGTTTTGAGAAACCCTTTTATAGGAGAGAAAGGAAAAAGAAAATGAGTTGAGTTGTTCTTCTCTGTCAACAATCTGAGAGAAGACAAGTGGAAGATGTTGTCAAAGCTCCCCCTGAGATCTATAAGGGTTCAGGAAGATGAGCTTTGCTTAGGGTGATAGGTCTTCAGTTGCTTCAGATCTCCAGCAATAGATGATTTCAGCAGATGCTGAAATGTGTGATGTCTGGAGTCCTTGATAATGAAGCTTTTGAACACTTGGAGCTTGAAGGAGTAGAAAGGCAGATGATCTCCTTCACAGAAATGTTCCTTGTGTTCTTGAAGAATTCTGACTCAGTAATTTTGTAAGCTTTTGTCTACTGAATCTATTCTCAGAAGATGAATTCTTGAATTTTTGAATGTCTTGTTCTCTCTTCTGTATAAACTTTTTCAAATCTTGTCTGTTCACCTTTCTGAATAATTCTCTAGGGAGTATATCAAATCCTGACTTTTTGATAGCCGTTACTCAGTCATAAATGACTTCCATAATTGATAACTTTCTCTAGGGAGAGTCCTAAGTAACATTCCAATTATTCTTCCTAGAAACTTGCACCAGATTGCTTGAAACAGCTACATAATCCTTTGTCATAAATGCCGAAAATAAATTTGAATGAATTCCATAACTGTCCTTAATTTGAATCCTGAAAACGTCGATCTCTCAGAGAATCGTCAATCTGAGCTCAGCTATCGTCGACCTGAGCTCAGAGATTGGATTTATACTAGAGAAAGAAAACGTCGACCTGAGCTCTACGATCGTCGACCTGAGCTTAGCAACTTGGAAATCAGCTAGAGACAGAGCATCGATCTGAGCTCAACGATCGTCGAACGGAGTTCGACGACTTGTAGAACTGAGCTCAGAGAACGTCGACCTGAGCTCGACGAGAATTGTCTTTGCCTCAGCACTTGAATCCTGATATGTAGAAGGACTGGAGGGCACCTTTCAACCCTAAGTACTAACCCTAAGACTCATTCTAATTGACCTATCAGACAATACAACAAGGTCAAAACAAAAACCTAATCACATAGTGATCCTTACTCAAATTAGTAATAGGGTGTTCCAACAATCTCCCCCTATTTGGGTTAGGATTACTATTTACATGACAGAATGTAAAATAACAAGCATACAACAAATAAAAACAAAAAGCAGAAACAACAATGCAGATAATATATGTTGAGCATTGTAGAAACACAGAAAGAGTCACAAAATCAGTCAGAGAATAAATATGTGTATCAGCTTACACAGGTTACTCATTGCCCTTCTTGAATAAGATTTCTCTATTGGGATTAAGGGCTTCTTTCTTGGATCTTCTATCATCTTCTGCACCTAAGGAAGTTTGAGATCTTGGCCTTGGAACTACATCCTCAGGATGCAGCTTCATATAGTCTTCTGGATCAAAGAATTTCCTTGAAGCATATCTCTCTAATTCTTTCTTTCTGTGTTCTGACAAAGTTGTGATGTTGGAAGAATCTCTGCCTTGCTCTTTAGCCTTCTTAATCTGATCTAATGCAGCAAGCTCTTTCATCCTAGCTGTACATGATAAAGGATTGTTCTCAGGGTCCTCAAAAGGAACTGGGGGATCATATCTGTTGATTGACTCTGAATCAGTAGGAGGAGCCCTGGTGACAACTGTATCTCTTAGCTTGTATGGGAAAGGACCTGATATAGAATCAGTGGGGCCTTGTCCTTCCCTTTGGTGTCTGGAGTAAGTTCTGTAATCTCTTTGCCTTCCTCTTTGCTGGCCTCTTCTAGACTGATCACTTCTTTGATGTTATCCTCTGGGTTGATATCTCTGTGAAGGTTGAGAGGAGCTATGCTTTGAAGCAGATGACTGAAAAATTGAGCCTCCACCAGATCCTGAATCTGGAGGAGGAGGAGGAGGAAATTGAGATGATCCTTTTTCATACTTGTCCAGCTTTCTCCTTTTCCTCATGGCCTTAAGCTGATTCTTAGAGTATTGCATCCATGGTTCAGTTATTTGGCAGTCATGAAGAATGTAATAGGGTATATCATTGACATCTTTGGCTTTTGCAGGAGGTACTTTCATCATAGCCTTACTTCTTGCTTTCCTTTTCTTGGCAATGGTGCCAGAAGAATCATCACAGTCAGTGTTGAATTGATCACTGTTTGAACTCTGGGGTCTATCATATATATCATCAATTCTTTTGATATACTCTTCTCTTTGTTTTAACTTCTCAGCAGACAAAACAGGAGGAGGAGCAGGAGCAGAAACAGAAACTTCTAGAGCAGTAGGAGCAGCAGAAACCTCAAAAACAACAGGTTCTTCTAAGTAAACATCAAGTTCATCAACAGAAGCAGCAACAATAGGAACAACAAACAACATATCAATATCAGCAGATTCAACAACTTCAACAGCAGCAGCAACAGAAACAATAGCTTCCTTAGCCTCAAGAGAACTGATATAAGAAGTAATTAGGCTAGGATCACAGACAGCAACAGGCACAATGGCCTTAGTCAGATCTTTAACTTCCTGAGCTGGTGAGTAGCTGAAGTGAAGAGAATCAAAAACTGAAAATAGTGACCTGAGGTCCACTGTTAGTACTGGAGGTTGGGCTGGAACTAAAGCAGCAATTTCTGAAATAGCAGGCACTACCTCAGCTTCATAAGGCATCTCCCCCTGCCTTGATACAGTGATAACTGGATCAAGGCACCCCATTGAAGGGATTGCCTGAGGAGTAGAGAGAGAGGAGAGCCTGATAGATAACTCCTTTATGGACTACAGGAGTGGAGCCATGGAGGTCTCCAGCATAGCTACTAGCTTGGGAGTCAGTATCCCATAGAGCTTATCTGCCAGTGCTGAGAGATCCACTTGCTTAAGTGGAACCTGAGTAGAGGTGGAGGAAGAAGTGACTATGGCTGGTGATGGATGGGCTGCAGGATGTGTGGATAGGGATGGTAGGATATTGGGTTGAGAGATTGGGATAGTGGAGATAGAGGTTATGGGTGTGGAGATGGATGGGGTGAAGGATGGTTGGGTGAGAATGTCATGGAGTAGTTGTTTATATGAGGAAGTGGAGGGAAGCTCAGTAGGTTAGGAGGGGGAATCATCCATGAAGGAATCTTCCATGATGTTGAAGGATGGAATGTCAAGAGGTGGATAATCATGAAGTGGATGGAATTGTTGTTCTGTGGTAATGGCTGGAGGAGGTGAAGGAGTGGACAGAGGAGATGAAATTGTAATGGGGGAAGAGATTGATGTGGAGATGATTGAGGTGGAGATGGAGGTAGAGATGGTTATAGTGGATGATGGAATGGTTGAGGGAAGAACTTGAGAAGGTTGAGAAGAAGAGGAGGCAGATAATGCTTCAATGAGGTCAGGGGCCTGAGAGGAATAGACTGCAACAGTCCTTGTGCCTGAAGCAGTAGTAATCCTGGTTGGCTTGACTATCTTCCTGTCCCATTTCCCAAACAGGGCACAAGTCAGCCTCTTTGATGCATTGATGTGCATTCCACTTGATACCAGTAGTTCAGGGTACCTGGAGTGAAGGAATAACCCTATTATCCTCCCAAAGTTTACCAAACTTTTGTTCACTTTCTTCTTAATTAGGTCAAAGAAGAGCTCTCCCCAGTTCAAATGTTTCTTGTCCACAAGGGCTCCTATCAAGAAGAACTGATACCTTGAGATGGTATCATGTGCTGAGTGCTTTGCCAACAGCACTTTCCCCACAATATTAGCGAGAAATCTATACTCAATAGATAAGTTATTTTTCAACAACTTGCTAGGGTTAGCGGCAGAGTGTCCCATTCTATCTAAAATATTAGCAGATTCTTCTCCAGATAACTCAACAGAATCATTTCCAGAACTCAATTGAAACACTTCAGTCAGAAGAGTAGGTGTTAGGGATACCTGCGTCCCGGCGATAGTACCAACCAATGTATTCTGATCCAGATTTTGTGCTGTATATACCCATTCTTTAATTTCATCGACTGCAATCTTCATCCTGGTTGTCATTATTTGCACTAGCTGTTGTTCTCTGAAGAGCTCCAAAATGTCCTTGAAGAATTGATCGCTTCCATCAAATGAGTCCATGTCGATATCAAACCCTGTGTCGAACTTCATCTTGGCAAGAGCGGCAATAGACACAGCCATTATGTACCTGCAAAGTCGAATAGACACAACCAAGTGTAGAGATGTTTGGAGGGAAAGGAACCGTTTGCAGAGAGTATGAAAGCGCAAAAGAAGAACGACAGCCGAAAGAATGATTTTTATATTAGGGTTCGATGCTGGAAAGGAAAAATTGTTGAACTCCGTTCGACGATCTGGGCTTCTAAAGGAATCTGAAGAGTCTTCAATAACGTCGATCTCAGTTCGATGATATTGGAGAGCGTCGATCTCCGATCGACGATCGCTGAATAGAAGAAGATAGCCTAGCACTATCTGGAAAATGCTGAACTCCGGTCGACGCTATTGGAAAGCGTCGATCTCCGTTCGATGCTTTTTGGGAAAAACGTCGAGCGCAGTTCAGAGACAAAAAGAAAGCCTACAGACACTAGAAAATACAAGTTTTTAGCCTAGTCTTGGTCTGTTTTTAGAGTTTTAAAATCTTGGGTTTTATTTTAGACTTTCTCCATCTAACATTCCTAAATGATTTAGGAAGAAGGTGTGTTTCTTTTCATCCAAAGGTTTGGTGAAAATATCTCCCCTTTGCAAATCAATTGGGATATATTGAATTTCAATTTTGTTTTTCTCTACATTATCTCTTAAAAAGTGATGCCTAATCTCTATATGTTTTGTCCTACTATGGAGGACTGGATTTTGTGCTATAGAAATAACACTGGTGTTATCACAAAATATTTTTGACCCTTCTAAGTTGTAGCCATAGTCTAGGAGCTGGTTTTGAATCCACAAAATCTGTGAGAACAACTGCCTGTTGCCATGTATTCAGCTTTAGCAGTTGAAGTGGACACAGATGTCTGTTTCTTACAGAACCAGGAGACAAGTCAGTTACCAAGGAACTGGCAAGTTCCACTGGTGCTTTTCCTGTCTACTCTACATCCAGCATAATCAGCATCTAAAAATCCAGTTAATTCAAATCCCGAGTCTTTTGGATACCAGAGACCTAGATTTGGACAACCTTTCACATACCTAAGAATCCTCTTAACTAATGTTAGGTGTGACTCTCTAGGGCTTACTTGAAACCTAGCACATATGCATGTAACAAACATTATATCTGGTCTACTAGCTGTAAGGTACAATAAAGAGCCAATCATTGCTCTATATGTTGTCTAATCAACATATTTTCCATGTTCATCAGCACCTAATACAGCATTAGTAGGCATTGCTGTTTTCATACAAGATGCTTCAGACATACCAAATTTCTTAACCAGTTCTTTTGCATACTTGGTTTGAGAAATAAATATGCCATCAGCATGTTGTTTGAATTGCAATCCTAGAAAGAAGGAAAGCTCACCCATGCTACTCATTTCAAATTTAGAATACATTAGGTTAGAGAACCTTATGCACAAATTTGAATCAGTAGAACCAAATATGATATCATCTACATATATTTGTACTAGTAGGGTATGGGACTTATGGGTTTTAATAAAAAGAGTTTGGTCTACTCTACCCCTTATAAAATCATTTTTTAGAAGAAAGCATGCTAAGGTCTCATACCATGCTCTAGGAGCTTGCTTGAGACCATATAATGCTTTATGCAATTTGAAAACATGGTCAGAATATGTTGAAGAGATAAAACCTGGTGGTTGTCTAACATAGACTTCCTCTTTGATGTCTCCATTGAGAAATGCACTCTTCACATCCATTTGGTAGACCTTGAATCCTTTGTGAGCTGTATAAGCAAGGAATATTCTTATGGCCTCTAACCTTGCCACTGGTGCAAAGGTCTGGTCATAGTCTATCCCTTCTTCTTGAGAATAACCTTGAGCAACTAGCCTTGCCTTGTTCCTTACAATAACTTCTTGATCATCCAACTTGTTCCTGAACACCCACTTTGTTCCAACAATGAAGTGATCCTTAGGCCTTGGCACTAGTTCCCAAACTTTATTCCTCTCAAATTGATTTAGTTCCTCTTGCATAGCAATGATCCAGTGTGGATCTTGTTCTGCATCTTGAATGGATTGAGGCTCAACTTGAGATAGAAAGCAAGTGTGCATCAGGTTCTTGTTAACCTGATTTCTGGTTTGCACACCAGCTGAGATGTTTCCAATCACTTGGGAGATTGGATGATCTCTTATTATTACTAAATCAACAGGGGGTGTTGATTGTTCACCAACCTGTGTTGTTGTTTCCTCTAGTGGAATAACAACTGGCTCTTCAAGATGGTTCTCTAGAAGATGTTGAACATCTTCTTCATCTTCACTGTTCTCATCCTTATGTTGGATAGGTGAATGTGCTGAATCCTTCTTTGCAACATGCAATATGTCAAAATTTTCTGAAAGAGAGTTTACCTGCAAGAGTTCTATGGTAGAAGTAGACTTCTCCTTATAAAACATGTTAGTGTCATCAAAAGATATATGAACAGATTCTTAAATTTTAAGAGAAGATTTGTTATAAACCCTATATGCTTTACTGATCATGGAGTATCCCAGAAACACTCCTTCATCAGCTTTAGCTTGGAATTTTGCTAAATACTTCTCGTCATTATTGTGGATATAACAAATACAACCAAAATTTTTGAAATAGTCTACTTTAGGTTTCTTCCCTTTGAGCAATTCAAAGGGAGTCTTGCCCTTCAGTTTATGTATCAAGCTTCTATTCAACACATAGTTGGAGGTGTTCACTGCCTCTGCCCAAAAGGATAGAGGAAGGTGAGCATCTGTCAACAATATAGTAGCAGATTCAATTAGGGTTCTATTTTTCCTTTCAGCTACCCCATTTTGTAGAGGAGTTCAAGGAGCTCATAAAGTATGTCTGATCCCTTCACTCTAATAGAACTCTTGCATAAGAAGAGAATCAAACTCTGTCCCATGATCACTCTTGATCAGGGCAATGTGAGTATTGAACTCAATCTGTATGCATTTGAGAAAATCTGTCAAACACTTAAAGTTATCAGACTTCTTCCTTAGAAAGAATACCCATGTGAATCTAGAGAAGTCATCTACAATCACTAAAGTGTAAGATTTCCCTCCTAAGCTTTGTACTGTAATGGGTCCAAAAAGATCCATGTGTAACAGATACAAGATCCTAGGTAAATCACTCTTATTAAGTGACTTAAAGCTATTTTTAGTTTGCTTGCCTAATTGACAAGCCCTGCAAAGTCCTTCCTTCTTGTAGGGGCCAGAAGGTAGTCCTCTAACAAGGTTGTCCTTGGATAGCCTAGCAATGGTTCTAAGGTTTAGATGTTCTAGTCTCTTATGCCAAAGATCATTTGGTTTGCAAACTGAATTAAATAAACAAATATCTATATTGGTTGAGAGGAAATCTACAAGATAAATGTTACCTTTCCTTTTACCTGTTAATACCGTTGTGTTATCCTCTGACTTGATCTTGCATAAGGATTTGTTGAATATCACTTGATAACCTTCATCACAAAGTTGACTGATGCTGATTAGGTTGTGCTTCAGTTCTTCCACATAAGCCACCTTCTTGAATGTGACTGAGCCAATCTGAATAGCACCATATCCTTTTATTTGACCAAAGTTTGAATCACCAAATTTCACTTTGGGGCCAAGTTTGGCTTTGAAGGATGTGAGATTCTCCTTGCTCCATGTTATGTGCTTTGCGTACCCACTATCCAGATACCATTGTTGGTTCATTGCTGGATAGGTCTTCACCTGCACATAAACAATTTATATGTTTTTGACCCAGTTTACCTTGGGTCTAGGTTGATAACCTTTAAACTCAGAAATAAAAGACATCCCTGGCTAACTCTTATATCCTTCAGGATGGTATCTCATAGGAGGCACTATCCATTAAGTATAAGGGTTGAAGCTTTCGGATAAGGGACTTCTAGGATTGATTTTAGATTTACCCCTAAAAGAATGTTTAAAGCTCTGATCTCTGTTCGACGATCATCGACCTGAGTTCGACGATCTTGGGTCAGATCGTCGAGCTCCGTTCGAAGATAGACTATGCTAGAGTTCAGAGTTCAAGAGTCATTGATCTGAGTTCGACGATCCAGCCTGAGATCGCCGAGCACTGTTCGACGATCGTCGACCTTTGTTCGACGTTTTATGTTGAACTTTGTTTTCCTTAGGTAAATCAGGATTCTTCCTAGTTACCTCTACAACACCCTTTCCTTTATCAGAAATAAATTTAATTGGGGTTGTTAATACTATAGGTTGGCTGGATGAAGCACCCAAGCCCAGTGTACTGTTGAATCTTGAGTTCACTGTGCTTGTGATGTCCATCAGTCTGATGCTTCTCCCATTAAGGGATTCTTCAAACTTCTTTGCCTGGGATAGCTCACTTTTCAGTGAAGCTATCTCCTCCCTACAGCATTCTAACTCCTCAGAGAGTTTGAGGTTGTCTGATTTAAAGGTGCTATGTTCAGACAATTGATTTCTGAGAGAGATAATCTCTTTCTCAGACTTTAATAGGTCTAAACAAAGTGCCTTAAATTCAGATCTAAAGTCCTCTGAATCAAAGTCAAAGGAGTCTATTACCTGGTCTTCTTCAGTTTGAGTTTCAGATTCAGACTCTGACTCTTGTTCTGCATCAGAATTTTGTATAGAGGCATTGATAGCCATCATGCAGAATTCCTTTTCTTCAGCATCATCTTCATCATCACTTGAGCTTGATGAAGCCTCTGATTCTTCTTCAGTTTCACTCCAGGTTTCTGCTACAAATCCCTTCCTTGTATGTTTATTTTTGCTGGAGGAGGATTTGTTGTAATTGTTTCCCCTGGAGTCCTTATCTTTTCTCCTATCTTTCCTGTCCTTCTTGTCCTTATTCTAATTTTCTGGACAGTCAGGCACAATATGGCCTGGTTTCCTGCATCCAAAATAGATTATTTCTTTATTATTTGACTTGTCATACCTTGGCTTCTCATGCTCTCTGGATGACCTCTTTCTGAAATCTTTCCTGACCATCTTATAGAATCTTTTGGCCAGCAAGCTCATCAATTCTTCATTGCCTGTGACCTTTTCTTCAGGCAGATCTTCAGTAGCTTTGAATGCTATGGTCTTCTCCTTCCTGATAGCTGGAGAAGCAACCTTTTGTTCTTCTTCTCTATTCTTGATGAGCAGCTCATAAGATTTGAGCTTGCCCAAAAGAGCCTCTGTGGTGATCTCAGTTAGGCTTCTGGCATCCTTGATTGACCAGATTCTTGAATCCCAAGTGCTAGGGAAGCACATTAGGATCTTGTCATTTAGTTCAGTTAGAGAGATCTCCTTGTCCAGTGTTTTTAGTTCACTGACTATTAGGCTGAGCCTGTTGTACATGTAAGCCACTGAATCAGTTTCTCCTTTCTTGAAGTTCTCATATTGGCTTATGAGATGAGATCTCCTGTCCTTCCTTTCATATGTAGATCCTAAGACAATTTCAGATAACTTGTCCCATATCTCTTTTGCTGAACTGCATTCAGCCACCTTTTGGAATATCTCATCAGACATAGTCTGAGCAAGGATATTCATAGCCTTTGCATCTACAACTTTCCATTTCTTTATTTCTGCATCTATTTTTAAAGGAGGTGGAACAACACTTGTACTTGTAATTACTGGGGGTCTTGGACAAACTGTCAAAATAAAATTAAAAATGTCCTCATCAATAGAATTCATGTAAAGCTTAATCCTTGCCTTCCAAAGTGCAAACTTAGAAAGGTTGCACACTGGAGGTCTGGTGCTAGCATAATCTTTGTTCTGTGCCATAGTTTTGTATGAAAATAAATATAATACAAAAAGTAATAACTATCCTCTATAGAAGATTTATCTTATCAAGGATCTTTTGGTTCAGGTGTTAGCCTATTCAACCAATCTGTTGAAGATTCAGTTGTTGAGTAACCAACCTGCCTCTGATACCAATTGAAAGTGAGGGTAAGATATATCTTCACTCTGGAGGGGGGGGGGTGGTGAATAGACTATTTTAAAATAATTTACAATTAAAACTGTAAAGCAGTGGAAGACTTAATTTACTTATATGTGTAATGCGCTTGCAGAAAAGTAAACACTAAAGCAGTAAGAAAACAGAAACACACAGTACACAGCAAAGCGAAAAGCACAGCAAACCAGATGACACAAGGAGCTATAGTGGTTCCCCAACAACCTGGGTACATCCACTCTTCTACCACCTTAGGTAGGAAACTACTGCAGGAATAGTTGATCAGGTGTCCTGGGCACCAATGAGCTTTTGATAAGGTGCTCAAAAACCAAAACTAGATTTTTTGATAAGGTGTCTTGCCACCACTGAGTTTTGACAAGGTCTCAGAAACCAGCCACAAAACTTTGGAAGGGAGTTTTGAGAAACCCTTTTACAAGAGAGAAAGGAAAAAGAAAATGAGTTGAGTTGTTCTTCTCTGTCAACAATCTGAGAGAAGATAAGTGGAAGATGTTGTCAAAGCTCCCCCTGAGATCTGTAAGGGTTCAAGAAGATGTGCTTTGCTTAGGGTGATAGGTCTTTAGTTGCTTCAGATCTCCAGCAATAGATGATTTCAGCAGATGCTGAAATGTGTGATGTCTGGAATCCTTGATAATAAAGCTTTTGAACACTTGAAGC
Source organism: Platanthera zijinensis (assembly GCA_039513925.1). Taxonomy (NCBI): domain Eukaryota; kingdom Viridiplantae; phylum Streptophyta; class Magnoliopsida; order Asparagales; family Orchidaceae; genus Platanthera; species Platanthera zijinensis. Next base: position 211,841,184 of record CM077082.1, on the reverse strand, counting down.
TTGAAGGAGTAGAAAGGCAGATGATCTCCTTCACAGAAATGTTCCTTGTATTCTTGAAGAATTCTGACTCAGTAATTTTGTAAGCTTTTGTCTATTGAATCTATACTCAGAAGATGAATTCTTGAATTTTTGAATGTCTTGTTCTTTCTTCTGTATAAACTTTTTCAAATCTTGTCTGTTCACCTTTCTGAATAATTCTCTAGGGAGTATATCAGATCCTGACTTTTTGATAGCCGTTACTCAGTCATAAATGACTTCCATAATTGACAACTTTCTTTGGGGAAAGTCCTAAGTAATATTCCAATTATTCTTCCTAGAAACTTTCACCAGATTGCTTGAAACGACTACATAATCCTTTGTCATAAATGCTGAAAATAAATCTGAATGAATTCCATAACTGTCCTGAATTTGAATCCTGAAAACGTCGATCTCTCAGAGAATCATCAATCTGAGCTCAGCTATCGTCGACCTGAGCTCAGAGATTGGATTTATACTAGAGACAGAAAACGTCGACCTGAGCTCTACGATCGTCGACCTGAGCTCAGCGACATGGAAATCAGCTAGAGGCAGAGCGTCGATCTGAGCTCAACGATCGTCGACCGGAGTTCGATGACTTGTAGAAATGAGCTCAGAGAACGTCAACCTGATTTTGACGTTTCGTCGACCTGAGATCGACGAGAATTGTCTTTGCCTCAACACTTGAATCCTGATCTGTAGAAGGACTGGAGGGCAGCTTTCAACCCTAAGCACTAACCCTAAGACTCATTCTAATTGACCTATCAGACTATACAGCAAGGTCAAAACAAAAACCTAATTACATAGTTATCCATACCCAAATTAGTAATAGGGTGTTCCAACAGTAAGAGTGACCCACTGCAAAAATTTCAAGTCATTTGGATTACTGGATTGATGCGGGTACTCAATTTAGTCTAAGGTCAAGCTTATGTATAGGCTGCACCATTTTGAGGGTTGTGGTCACACTACTTACCCAAATGAGTTGAAATAAATTTTAAATTAAAGTAGATTTCAAGGGCTACAATTTTTTTGTTGGCCACCTTTTAAGTTTTATCACCTAATAGTCTCATTTATTTAATTTAAAGGGGGCACAGTAAGGGGTTAAAAATGTAAAACTTTAATTAATAAATATATTAAATATTTTATAAGTATTACTGTTCATCTTCCTCAAACAGCCGAACAGTAACCCGAAAATGCATTTTCCTATAGCTTTTCCCAAGCTCTTCGCCGTCCACCCATCCACTTCTCTGGCTAGCCACCGCCACCACCATCTCCGTCGAGGTGGTGGCTATCGTCCGTCGGTGGTTTGGCCGTCGGAGGTGGTGGTTTCCGGCGAACCTGCCACCATGAGTATTCGAAAAACTTCATTTTTTTCTCACAGGATTGGCTCATTTGAGATTGATTTCTCAGCCTAATTTGATCTAAGATACTATCACAAGGGGAGAGGAGGAGAAGCGGACCTTGTTTGGGGTTCGACGACGGCGACGACGGTGGTCGGCCATGACATTTTTCCTCTCCAGCGAACTTGTCTGATTCCTCGATCCTCCACCAAAACCTTTTATCCAATATATAATTTTGACTGCCAAGGATGTTTTGAAGGTGATGGGATGGTCAGAAATTGGAATGGGGGGCTGCATAGGGGGATTTATATTTTTCATGCGAGGGAAGGTGAAGGGTTGGTTGGCCATGGTGGTTGGGCTCCCCCGATTAGTGTTGGCTGGCTAGAATTGATAGGATCATCATCCCAAAAGGCAAGGGAGACGAATGGGGGCAATGAGGAGATGAATGGAGTGACCGATGGCCTCCTTTCATAACTGCTCTCTCTCTTTTCCTCTTTCTCTCTCCTCCATTAAGGAGAAAACTCCCATTTTCTCTCTCCTAGTCACCCCTCCGAAATTTAGGTAGCATCCCACATAAATGTCAGCCTCCTAAAGTTAATGGGCCACTCAAGTTGGGCTTAACCCAAGTGGCTTGGCTTGGTTAGGTCATTAAGGCTAGTTTGACCTATTTTTAGGTTGAGTTGACTTTGGTCAATTTGACCATTTGGGTCGACCCCAATGGGTCCTTGGTGACCCATTGACCTCCCATAAGGTTTAGGGATACTTGGTTAGGGTTGGTTTGACACCTTGTAGGTCACTTGACCCTTAATAAGGGCACTTTGACTACTTAAGAGTTAGGGTGGACTTTGGTCAACTTGACCTCTTTAGTTGACCCAAATGTGCCCTTAGTGACCCAATGTACCTCTTAAAGGGTTAGGGATGTTTAGGTGGGGTCATCTTGGCAAGTTGGAGGTCTTTTGGCCCTAGATAGGTCACTTTGACTATTTTTAGGTTAGGGTTGACTTTAGTCAACTTGACCACTCTAGTTGACCCCAATAGGTCCTTGGTGATCCAATGAACCTTATAAAGGGCTAGAGATGTTATGGTGGGGTGATGATGATTTTCTAGAAGTTAAATTACGTCCAAACTAGAATCTCGATTAGGCAAGCGTACCTATCGAAATGCAGTATAGGAAGTGTCGTATTGCGATTCGGGGCCTGTTGAGTACTTGTACTCACAAGGAAGAGCTATTATTTTATCGAACGGAAAAGTTGGTTTGATTAAAGTAGCTAATAAAACTAAAGCTAATGCTAGAGAGAAATTCAAATATGAGGAAGCTAGCACTTGATCTAGAATCCCCTTGGATTTAAAATAAATCTTCTTGAAAAATAATGAAATGCGAGCTCTTAATTATACTCACTCGACCGTGGAGGTTCCTAAAGTATAGAAGCATCTCTCTCGAGCTCATGCTTATAACTAACCTTAGGTTGATCGATTAAGACCTCTCGGCCAGTCGAAACCCCTAAGCTTGTTTTATGCAGTGAACCCCACTATTAGATTTGACTCCAATCCGGAAGATTTACGTCGTCCTCTCTCGAGGAGTGCATTCAACTCCTTTTATCTTTGAGTGATCTCCTCGTATCCGCAACCTCTCGGTCATTTAGGATACGAATCTTAGATCGAAGATCATATCCGCGTAATATGAATTCGATGAAATAAAAATCAAAGATAAATCGTAGCGAGAACAATTAAGAACAAGACATTTAATAAGAAGGAGAAAGATCTATTTTATTCTAAGGTTCATCATGATCAAGTGCTAAAAGAAGATTAGCTACTCATCATGATTGGGGAAATACAAAATGAAGTAGGAAAAGACATGATTGAAATGGAAATAACTAAAATTAAAGTTACAACAAAGGTAAATCTAACTTAGAAATGAGAAAATACAGCAAAAGAAACAGAAAATTACAAGACTCCAACTCCCAAAATTCGACTCCTGAGCATCTGAAGCTGTCTGGAATTTATAGAAAAAATTTCTGTTTGGTCATGCCCTAGGTCACGCCCGTGACCTAGGGCGTGTTAGGCTCGGAACCGTCGTCTTAAAACCCCGGGAACGTTGGAGGAGAAACCGCCAAAATTGGTTAACTGACGGGTCACGCCCCTAGGTCACGCCCGTGACCTAGGGCGTGTCACGGCTGTTTCTGGAAATGGCAGGAAGCTGAAAATGGCGGGAGTAAAAGTGGTCTTCAAGAAGGTGTCACGCCCCCTAGTCACGCCCGTGACTCGGGGCGTGTCAAGCAGGAACGTACGTCTTCTGGCGACAACGGCTGGAACGGAAGAGTAATTGCTGGAAAACGCCACCAACACGCCCTAGGTCACGCCCGTGACTCGGGCATGTCATTTTAATCCGACGTGGCAGCGGTCAACAATTTTTCCACGGGTCGTCACGCCCCGTGTAAGGGGTACACGGGCGTGTCGTCATCCGCCACGGGCATGTCAAGGCCGGTCGATGATCTTTGGGCGCGGGTCGACGGGCTCTGGCTGCAGGCTCGGTTACACGTGCACTTAACTAGAAACACAGCATGACCAACAGTTCTACTCCAAAATTCAAAATTCAATTAAAACATCAAAATTCTCTAAACACTATAAAAAAGTTGAATTACTAGGAATTTTGCATGTGAATAAATATATAAATAAAGACTTCTCTAATTTAATTTTTGATTATCTATTTTTTTTATTTTATTTTTTTATATTATTAATTTTTAATTTTGGAAAAACAAAATTTTAAGACGAAATAAAATTTTTTGAGTTTTAAATTTGTCTTAAAAATTTTTTTGTGGTTTTTGTTTTTTAAATTTTTTTGTAAAATTTTTATATGTTTTGCTTGAGAAATATCCCTCCCCCATACTTAAGCAATACATTGTCCCCAATGTAAAAATAAAGAAGAAAGGAGAAGAGAGGAGACTTCCCTGAAAATGCAAGCCAGCATCAAAAGAGACCTGTACAAGATGAAGAAAGCAAAACATAATATTTTATAGATTTTTTTTTTGGATTTTTTTTCATCATAATAAGAAAAACAGATACAGAAGAATAAAAATACAGATACAAAGAAGTGACCCTCAACAGATCCAAAGAAATGAAAAGGCAGCTACTCCTGGTCAGAAACGTCCTCGTGCTCCTGATAGAAAGTCCGCATGTTCGCGAACTAGCGAGTAATATGCGCTATGGAGGAAGTATGGTTTTGCTCGAGCACGGTGAAGCGCACATCAAAAGAAGCGAAGCGACCGTCAAAATGGGTTTGCATCTGGTCTATGCGAGTATGGAGCAACCCAAATTGCCGGTCCCAATAATTTGGAGGATCGGGCGCTGGAGCAGAGTGCAGCGGTAGTGGCGGAATCTGCGGGGAATGATGAGTACCGCTGGGACCGGCACCATGATCAAGATCAAGATCACCGCCACCAACGAATGGGGGAATAGCCTCAAACTCGCCGTCGCGTCGGCAAGCTAAACCAAGCGCCTGAAGGGTCGGGAACTGAAGAGGCTGCGGCATTTGCATGCAAGTGAGCCGCGGAAGAGCAGCCCACACGCCGGTCTGCTTGGCGAGGAAAGTGATGAAATTCCCGCCGTGCACCGCTCCCAATCTCACATTTTCGGCCTGGTGCCGAAAGAAAATGGCGAGCATGTAACCAAGGTTGAGTGGGACTCGGTAAAACATACTATACAAGTATAGTTAGTCTGCCCGAGTCACCACGCCATGGCTATCGCCGCGTCCGGAAATGGTAAAAGAGAGAAGGTTGTGTAGAATACGTAAAGCGGGGGAGATGAGGTGGCTACCCTTAGATTTCTTGGGAGTGTAGGGGGCGACGTCATTACTAATTTCCGACCAAAAAGTGGGGAGACTGAAGTCGGGATGGAAATCAGTTTTTAGGTCGGGGTAGGCGGGGGAAGTGGAAAAGGCCTCCGAGAAAAAGCCCATGGCAACATTGAGTTGGCGGATGGTGAGCTGGTACATCATCCCGCCCAAGCGAAAGACGATGAAATCATCTTGCGCTGCCCAACGGAACTCAAATGAGGCCAAGAACTCAATGGTGAGCTCGAGGAAAGCAGGCTCAGAAATGGACAAGAGGGGAGCTCACCCTTGGGTAGAGATGAGCTCCCGAACTAGCTCTGCTGCTCCGAATTGGGCGAGGATGGCCCAATCCAAGATCCGGAACACGCCAAAGGGTTTGGCGCTCAGACTCTCGCTTCGATCTTGTTGGGTTGCGTTCTCGAAAAGGAGCATGGCCACCGCCGAGGCTGGATCAGCGGGGTGCTCAGAGGAGGAAGCGGTGGATCGAGCGTGGTGGCGAGGCATGGTGAGAAATGTGGAGGAAATTTCGGCCAAAGGGAGGAGAGAAGAGAAGGGTTGAAGGGTGGAGGTGTGAAGAGAAGAGGGGAGGAAAAATTCTATTTATAGAGTTTTTCGGGTTGGTCACGCCCCCCTGTCATGCCCGTGACAGGGGGCGTGACAAGCCCGGGTCAAAGTAGAAAGGAATCCGAGGCGGACTGCCTCGGATTCGGGGGTCACGGCTCAGAGTCACGCCCGTGACTCTGAGTGACACTCCCGTAACGTCGGGCGTGTAGGGGAATCCGAAGAGCATCCAATGCTAAGGCATCAGATTCTTCAGTCACGCCCCAGAGTCACGCCCGTGACTCTGGGCGTGTCAGTCAAATCTGACTCGTTAAGAAGGAATCCGAGGCGTGACTGGTCAACGCCTCGGATACCCGCGACACAGGCTCGACACGCCCGTGACAAAACATGTCACGCCCGTGTCATATCCGAATGACGGGCGGGAAAACCGATGGAGGAGGAACCTCCTCCCGCAGTCTTGGCAAAACACGCCCGGGACACGCCCGTGACCAATGGGTCACGGGCGTGACGGACGCGTGTACGAGAAATTTTATTCTATTTTATTCTATTTTTTTTTAAATTTTTTTTTTTTAAATATATTTTTTTATTTTTCTGTTTTTTTTATAACATCATTATGTTAAAGAGCCTAATAAAAATAAGTTAAAATTTACCGACTTGTAGAAATACGAAGATGCGACGTTCGTCTCGACCCGATCGTCATGCAGCGATATCCTTCAGGTCTGTAAAAATAAACTTAAAAAGAAAATTAGAAAATAAATAAAAAAAAATAACCGTGGTGTGCCTCCCACGAGCGCTTTGTTTATGGTCGGTGAGCTCGACCATAGTGGCGCGCGCTTATTATGGGTTTGACAACATTATGTTGTCTAATTTTTTGTTAATATTATCACCGACAAAAAATAATTTTAGCCGGTGCCCATTCACTTTAAAGTTGCCTTTTTCCGGGTGTGAAATAAGAACCGTCCCGTAAGGCCAAACCTCCTTTACGACAAAGGGGCCGGACCAACGGGACTTAAGTTTACCCGGAAATAAGCGTAAGCGCGAGTTATATAAAAGGACTTGGTCTCCCGGTTTAAATTCCTTTGGGTGCTTAATTTTCTTATCATGATAAAATTTGGTGCGCTCCTTATATAGTTTATTACTCTCATAAGCGAGGGAGCGCCACTCATCGAGCTCGTTAAGTTGGAATTTACGGAGCTCGGAGGACAAATTTTCATCAAGATTTAAAAATTTAAGTGCCCAAAAGGCACGATGTTCAAGCTCAACCGGTAAGTGGCATGCTTTCCCATAGACCAATCGATACGGCGTACAACCGATAACGGTCTTGTACGCGGTCCGATAAGCCCATAGAGCATCATCAAGCTTGACAGACCAATCCTTTCTATTAGTAGAAACCGTTTTTTCTAGAATACGTTTAATTTCTCGGTTAACTATTTCTACCTGGCCACTAGTTTGAGGGTGATAGGGGGTGGCTAACCTATGTGTAACGCCGTATTTAGATAATACTTTAGCGAATTGTGCGTTACAAAAGTGGGTGCCCCTATCACTAACTATTGCCCGCGGTGCTCCAAATCGTGAAAATAGTTGTTTAAGAAATCGGGTCACAACTCGTGCGTCATTGGTGGGGAGAGCTTGCGCTTCCGCCCACCGAGACACGTAGTCAACCGCTACCAGAATATATTTATTTCCAAAAGAAGTTGGTAGCGGGCCGACAAAGTCGATTCCCCATAAATAAAAAACTTCAATTTCTAAAAATAAATTTAAGGGCATTTTATCTCGGCGGAAAATATTACCTGAGCGTTGGCATTATTCACAACGACTTACATGTGCGTGAGCGTCCTTGAAGATGCTCGGCCAATAGAAGCCTGCCTCAAGTACTTTCCGAGCCGTCCGATTAGCTTTATAATGCCCACCGGCGGGTCCCTCGTGACAATGTTTTAAAATTTTTGCGCCCTCCTCATGAGAAACACACCTCCGCACTACTTGGTCCGCGCAAACTCGGAAGAGAAATGGATCCTCCCAAAAATAATTTTTCAAATCTGAAAAGAATTTCTTCTTTTCTTGATAAAAAAAAGCATTTGGGAGGAATCTTGCAACAAGAAAGTTTGCAAAATCGGCGAACCAAGGAGTGGGTAGAGTGATTACCTTATGCATAGCGAGGAGGCGCTCTTCAGGAAATGTATCATCGATGTCCTCCTCTTTGAGCTCCTCTGAATTGGGGTTCTCCAACCGAGAAAGATGATCCGCCGCGAGATTTTCCGCTCCACTTTTATCCCGAATCTCCAAGTCAAATTCTTGGAGAAGCAATACCCACCTAATCAATCGAGGCTTTGCATCTGTTTTGGTTAGTAAATAACGCAAAGCCGAATGATCGGTAAAAACAATAACTTTGGATAAAGTAAGGTAAGAACAAAATTTATCAAAGGCAAAAATTACGGCAAGAAGTTCTTTTTCGGTGGTTGTATAATTTTCTTGTGCGGTGGTTAGTGTTTTGCTCGCATAATATATCGGATGAAAATTTTTATTGATGCGTTGTCCTAAGACCGCACCAACGGCAAAACTACTAGCATCGCACATAATTTCAAAAGAAAGTTCCCAATTGGGAGCTATTACGATTGGTGCGTTTATCAATTTTTCTTTAATAAGAGAAAAAGCGCGCAAACAATCTTCATCAAAAATAAAATGCGCGTCTTTTTCTAATAAGTGGGTAAGGGGCTTAGTGATTTTAGAAAAATCTTTAATAAACCGGCGATAGAAACCGGCGTGCCCCAAAAAACTACGAACGGCCTTAACATTTGAGGGTGGAGGTAATTTTTCTATAATTTCAATTTTTTCTTTATCTACCTCTATACCCTTGCTAGAAATTTTATGGCCTAAGACCAAACCTTCTCGCACCATAAAATGGCACTTCTCCCAGTTCAAGACTAAGTTCGTGTCCTCACATCTTTGGAGAACACGAGAAAGATTTGCTAAACATAAATCAAAAGAGTCTCCAAAGACGGAGAAATCGTCCATGAAGACCTCCATGATATCCTCCACTAGTTCATCAATGATCGCTAGCATACACATTTGGAAGGTTGCCGGCGCATTGCATAAACCAAAAGGCATCCTTCGATAGGCGAAGGTGCCAAACGGACAAGTGAAGGTTGTTTTCTCTTGGTCTTCGGGCGCGATTGGGATTTGGAAATATCCCGAGAGACCGTCAAGAAAACAATAAAACGAGTGCCCGGATAATCGTTCAAGGATTTGGTCAATGAACGGCAAAGGAAAATGATCCTTTCGGGTTGCATCATTTAATTTACAGTAGTTGATGCAAACTCGCCATCCGGTAACGGTCCGAGTAGGAATTAATTCATTTTTATCATTAGGAACTACCGTTAAGCCTTCTTTCTTAGGCACCACTTGGACCGGGCTAACCCAAGAGCTATCCGAAATCGGATAGATGATGCCCGCATCTAATAATTTAATTACCTCGGCCTTGACTACCTCTTTCATGTTAGGATTTAGCCGACGTTGAGGTTGAATAGTTTTGTGTGCATGTTCTTCTAATAAAATTTTATGGGTGCAAAAGGAGGGATTAATTCCTCTCAAATCCGTGATCTTCCACGCAATTGCGCGGCGATGACGTTTTAAAATATTAGATAATTTAAATTTTTCATCATCGGTCAAGTAGGCCGACACAATTACAGGAAGTTTAAAATCCTCCGCTAAAAATAAATATTCTAAATGATCAGGCAATTGTTTTAGTTCAAGTGAGGGAGGTTCATCATAAGATGTTTTCAAACGATCACTACTAATTTCCAAAATTTCAAAAGTAGGTGTGCGAGTGATTGAATCCTTATCACTATTTTCATAAGTAATTAAATCTAAATTTTCAAAATATGCGTTATGATCAATAGACGATAAAGAATGTTCAGAAAAAGGAATGAAGTCTTCTTTGGGAGAAGCCTCTAAATAGTAACATGAGTCGTCATTGGAGAACGAATTTTTCATAGACGCGTCAATAGTAAAGGTAACTTCTTCATCTCCGACCCTAAGGAGAAGTTTACCGTTACTAACGTCTATAACTGCGCGCGAGGTGGCAAGAAATGGGCGACCGAGAATGAGTGGTACCTCGGTGTCCTCTTCGATGTCAGAGATGACAAAATCTACCGGAAAGATAAATTTGTCAACTTTGACAAGCACATCCTCAATAATACCCATCGGATATCTTATAGACCGATCCGCCAATTGAATGCTCATTCTTGTGGGTTTAGGTTCTCCTAAACCCAATTTCTTAATTAAAGAATAAGGCATTAAATTTATTGAGGCACCTAAATAGGCTAACGCACGTTTTACCAATAAATCGCCAAATGAACAAGGTATAGAGAAACTACCCGGATCAGGTAATTTCTTAGGCAATTTAATAAGTAAAACCGCCGAGCACTCCGTGTTCAATTGAACCGTGCAGATATCCTCAAGTTTCTTTTTATTTGATAAAAGATCCTTGAGGTACTTAGCATATTTCGGCGTTTGTGCTATCACTTCGCATAACGGTAAATTTATTTGGATTTGTTTAAACATATCTAAAAATTTACCGTGATGCTCATCTATCCGGTATTTTTGCATTCTAGACGGATAGGGAAGAGGTGGTTGATAAGGTTTTGGTTTAATATAACTAGAAGGCTTAATCGGAGGAGAAGATGAAGAAATCGTTACCTCCGTATCAACCGGAATTTGAGAAGTTTAAACTGGAATTGTAGAAGTGGATACCTCCTTCCCGCTCCGTATAGTGATGGCTTTGGCTTGCTCCCTTGGGTTGGGCTCCGTATTGCCCGGTAGCGCTCCTTGTTGTCGATCGGAGAGCATCTTTGCAATTTGCCCAATTTGAGTCTCCAAATTACGAAGAGATCCGGTGAGATTCCGGATAGTGGTATCATCTGTACTCGTATATTTGCAGAACAACTCCTCGAGATTGGGAGATTTTGGAGCTTGTGGTGGAAAATATCCTGGTGGGATTGTGTTTGGTGGGCGAGCCGCGTTCCCCGGATTACTCCAAGAGAAGTTGGGGTGGTTCCTTATACCCGGGTGATAGGTATTACCATAATTAGTATTACCCGGATTAAAGGGTGGCCGATTCGGATTTCCCATATAATCCACATGCTCGGCCAACGTAGTGGGAGAGGGGGAAGAAGTAGGATCCCAGGTAGGTATAGAAGAGGGAGCAGACATCTCTTCTAATCTTTTGTTTAGCATCTCAACCTGGAGAGATAGATTGGAGACCGTATCAATTTCATACATCCCGACCGATTTAGGTGATTTAGACCGTGGTGTACTCCATTGATAGGTATTCAAAGCCATACCTTCTATAAGCTCTTGGGCGGCCTCCGGTGTTTTGTTATTAAGCATTCCACCGGCGGCGGCATCGATATGTTGCCTAGTTTGAGAATTTAGGCCGTTATAGAAGGTTTGGATTTGTAACCAATCCGGAATTGCATGATGAGGACATCGACGAAGCAATTCCTTGAAATGCTCCCAAGTATCATATAACGTTTCCGAATCAAGTTGGGAGAAATAAGTAATATCATTGCGTAATTTAGCCGTTTTAGCCGGTGGAAAGTATTTCGTAAGAAATCTTTCCGTCATTTCAGCCCATATTGTGATTGATCCTCTTGGTAGAGAACTCAACCATTGCTTGGCTTTAGTGCGCAATGTAAATGGAAATAACCTTAGCCGGATGGCATTATCGGATACACCATTAATTTTAAAAGTATCGCATATTTCTAAGAAATTAGAAATATGCGCGTTTGGATCTTCATCTTGAAGCCCATCAAATTGTACATATTGCTGTACCATTTGGATGATGCTTGGCTTCAACTCAAAATTATTGGGGGCAATAGCGGGGAGAACAATATTAGATTGAGCCTCGTCCAAGTTTGGACGGGCATAATAGGACATAGTTCGTTGTTCGACCGTATTTGGCTCACCCATATTGGAAAAAGAGGAAGAAGAAAGAGGTCTAGGAGAATAAGAAGAAGAACTAAATGAAGAAGGAGAAGGAGAAGACGGTGACAGAGAGCGAATTAAAGAAGGATTAGGAGTGTCTCCTAAGGATTCCGTATCTTGAAAATTCGAAACTCGAAATTGTAAGCGGTGCCGAAGGGTTCGCTCAATTTCCGGATCCAAATCAAAAAGAGGTGACGGATTCCCTTGGGTCATACACAAAAACAAAACACAAGATAAAAGTTTTAAGATTTAAAAATTTATAAAATAGAATTTCCCGGACTTCCCAAGGGCTACCCAGTGACGGGTTCGCAAGGTACTAGGCGGTATTGCGGGATGAAAACCCGACACGGCCCTTTCGCAAGAAATTTTAAATATAAAAATTTAAAGATAAAACTTTTTGAAAGAAAAGGTTTTTTTTTTGAAATAAAAGAAAAAAAAATGATAAAACTAATAGATCCTTGCTTTCAAAATATCAACAAAGAAAATTCCCCGGCAACGGCGCCAAAAACTTGATGATGATTTTCTAGAAGTTAAATTACGTCCAAACTAGAATCTCGATTAGGCAAGCATACCTATCGAAATGCAGTATAGGAAGTGTCATATTGCGATTCGGGGCCTGTTGAGTACTTGTACTCACAAGGAAGAGCTATTATTTTATCGAACGGAAAAGTTGGTTTGATTAAAGTAGCTAATAAAACTAAAGCTAATGCTAGAGAGAAATTCAAATATGAGGAAGCTAGCACTTGATCTAGAATCCCCTTGGATTAAAATAAATCTTCTTGAAAAATAATGAAATGCGAGTTCTTAATTATACTCACTCGACCGTGGAGGTTCCTAAAGTATAGAAGCGTCTCTCTCGAGCTCATGCTTCTAACTAACCTTAGGTTGATCGATTAAGACCTCTCGGCCAGTCGAAACCCCTAAGCTTGCTTTATGCAGTGAACCCCACTATTGGATTTGACTCCAATCCGGAAGATTTATGTCGTCCTCTCTCGAGGAGTGCATTCAACTCCTTTTATCTTTGAGTGATCTCCTCGTATCCGCAACCTCTCGGTCATTTAGGATACGAATCTTAGATCGAAGATCATATCCGCGTAATATGAATTTGATGAAATAAAAATCAAAGATAAATCGTAGCGAGAACAATTAAGAACAAGACATTTAATAAGAAGGAGAAAGATCTATTTTATTCTAAGGTTCATCATGATCAAGTGCTAAAAGAAGATTAGCTACTCATCATGATTGGGGAAATACAAAATGAAGTAGGAAAAGACATGATTGAAATGGAAATAACTAAAATTAAAATTACAACAAAGGTAAATCTAACTTAGAAATGAGAAAATACAGCAAAAGAAACAGAAAATTAAAAGACTCCAACTCCCAAAATTCGACTCCTGAGCATCTGAAGCTGTCTGGAATTTATAGAAAAAATTTCTGTTTGGTCACGCACTAGGTCACGCCTGTGACCTAGGGCGTGTCAGGCTCGGAACCGTCGTCTTAAAACCCCGGGAACATTGGAGGAGAAACCGCCAAAATTGGTTAACTGACGGGTCACGCCCCTAGGTCACGCCCGTGACCTAGGGCATGTCACGGCTGTTTCTGGAAACGGCGGGAAGCTGAAAACCGCGGGAGTAAAAGTGGTCTTCAAGAAGGTGTCACGCCCCCTAGTCACGCCCGTGACTCGGGGCGTGTCAAGCAGGAACGTCTTCTGGCGGCAACGGCTGGAACGGAAGAGTAATTGCTGGAAAACGCCACCGACACGCCCTCGGTCACGCCCGTGACTCGGGCATGTCATTTTAATCCGACGTGGCAGCGGTCTACAATTCTTCCACGGGTCGTCACGCCCCGTGTAAGGGGTACACGGGCGTGTCGTCATCCGCCACAGGCGTGTCAAGGCCGGTCGATGATCTTTGGGCGCGGGTCGACGGGCTCTGGCTGTAGGCTCGGTTATCACGTGTCACGCCCCTGTGTCACGCCCAGGTAGGGCGTGTCACAGGGCGTGTCTAGGCAGAAAACAGGAAAATTCTTCTTTTTGCTCCAAATAACCTGTAGATCAGCCCTGCAAAATTGAAAATGATTTTATTAGAACAAATAGATATAAATTATAGAAACAAGTTAAAATAAACTTAATATTATAAAATTAATTTAAAATATCTAACTATTAATATAGATAAATAAATAAAAAGATAGAAATAATTAGAGTTATCATGGGGTCAAAGAGTCAAGGTGAGGCCCTAAAGTCAAACTCTAGGTTAGATAGTTGGAATGTGTTATTTGCAGACCATGGTGATCTCACCTTCATTCCTAGATTCACTTGGTCTTGTTGGGCTTCTTAGGATTTTGTCATGATCTAGCCATGACAGAGTCACTCTTAGGGGTCTAGTTGGAAATGGGATGTAACAAATTCTAATACACAATAACCTTAATTTCATCCCCGAAATTCAGGTTAGGCCTGCGGGGTTTCTACTGAGAGTAACTACATGTAACATCCCTAAGAAGTTGAAGTTATAACTGATGCAAAGAGCTCCAAATACTTCTGCTACATCAGATCTAGTGGCTCCCAGGTATACTCCTCATGTGCATGATTTGTCCACATGATCTTGACCAACGAAACCTTCTCACGCCACAAGAATTGCACTACCATATCATCTATCCTGACCGGCTCTAAGCTGACCAATCGATCTGAAGCTGCTGAGCCACCTATACCAGTAACATACTGCTCCAGCTGTAGTAGAGCCTTCCTAAGAGAGGAAATGTGGAAGACGGCATGAAAACCCGCCAACTCTTGCGGTAGCTCTAGTGTGTAAGCTAATGGGTCGATCCGCTCCAGGATCCTGTAGGGCTCCTACATTCCTCAGACTGAGCTTCTTTTGCCCGCATACCCGCGAGACTCCATGCATCAGACATATCTTCATGAACCCATGGTCTCCATCTTGAGACTCTACTTGGCAATGCTGCATGTCGTAATACTTGGCCGGTCTTCTTTTGGCCTCCAACATCCTATCTCGACTCAGTCACACCTGGGTATCTGGGTTCTCCACAAATTTCGAGCCGAGTGCCTTTGGATCCTCATCCTAGATCCATGACAGTGGAATCCTGCACCTTCGTACAAGGGTGCAGAGCTGTGTTGAATGTCGGCCGAGAGCCCAGATAAGCTTAAACTGATGTTCTTTCCTTGGACGTACACTATCCATCCTGATTCGACATGATCATCTTGAGCACACCATGATAACGGACAACTACTCACAAATTTCATGAAACACCCACGGGAGTTTTCTCCTGGGTCGGGGTGACCCCAGCTATCTCGGCCAGTCTATCATTGATGTTCCAATTATAATTATGCCTGGAGTGGGGATGAGGAATCCTGTGTATGAAAATCCCTAATTATATCCTCGAACTTCCACTCTAACTCGGGTAGTGACTGTAATAGTTCCCCAAAAATTATTGCACTTAACCTTCCTCGGCCGATGGACCTCACCGTGCGTCACAAAATCAATGACGTCCTTCTTCACTCTGGGGAGATACACGTTCTGAGATACACCGAACTTCCGATGGTTAAATTTCTCGTTTATATGGGTAGACAACGGCTCTATAAATCTCCACTTCACAATCAGATTCTTATCCCTACGAATACGCCCGAGTAGCATCGAATACAGTTTACTCCAGTTTCACTATATTCACGACACAAAGTTTTCTAGATGAGGTCTAAGGAGAACCCAAGTTAATAACTAATTTTCCCAATAAACAAAATAGAAGCCCCCAATAAACAAAAGATAAGCCCCTACCTACATTGGGCTAAGTATCTTTGATAATACCAGGTTATATCTGTCCTAGCTGGGTGCACAATCCCTAGGGAATCAATCTTTGACTTGGGGTTTCAACCTAAAACCTGTTCATATACTCCATACTTTAAACCCTCTGAGTTAATATTTACGACCACTTTCCCAAAGTCAACATGTGACTCTATCCTAAATGGGTCTCTTCTGAACCTGATCTCTTATTCGACCCTTGGTATTTTGTATTATGGTTATCTCATCCTAATCATGCCATCGTTACGAGGGTCGAGTCTATGAGTCCCCTACTATTCTGTTAATAGTTATAGGCATCAATTGTCCTTAAGGCAGTCTTGTCAGTTAGGTAACAAGTGATAGTACCACTTGATTAGTAAGGAAGGAACATCAGAGTTTAAGCCTCAAGTTACTACTCTCGCGTTAGAATCTTCCTCTAATCATTTTGGGTATCCTCGTACCTTAAATGAATTATACCTAGGGTCAATTTAGACTAGGATACGCTAAGAATCATCTTGGTAAGTCAAGTTTCCTAGTTGGGTTGGCCTAACTCATTGATTTATGGACTATATACTGTGATTTTTTACACATGGGCACACCACAACTTCTGCTACATAGTTTGTCCCCAAACTAATGCTCGTGCGGGGTGACCCATTTTTTTGGACTTCTTCTCTTTATGATCGAGGTCTCCTCTGATACTTGTTTGTAAGACCCCATTTTTTTTCTTTTAAACCACCAGGGTCTTATGCCCAGAAAGCCGCTTTGCTATGACACCAACACACCCGGGATGGTCGTTACTACAAAGCGTCGATCCTGCTGGCCATATCGATCGCAGAAGAAGGTAGAAGTACAATTGAACAAATATAAGTCCAAGTACACAAGATCACATATATATATATAAGTAAAAAGGCATAGTCCACAATGAGTACAGGTATGAAACAGAGTAGAAAAGGAATATGGGCTTAAGCCCGGTATATGTCTAATACAATAATCTCTCTCTCACAACTCACACATCTGGCGGAAGCAATTGAAAACCATCTTCTACATGTCGCCATATAGTAGTGGTAGCGTGCAGCAACTGCTCCTCATGTCCCTCCTCCTTGTCCTGCCGGTGCAGATGCTCCTGTTGCTCGGTCCCCTAAAATGATGCGGTCCACCGACCGTTAGTCATAAAGACTCAGCTACTATCATCCTCGCCTCACCCCCGCGACTCCTAGGCACCGTACGGGGAGGATGAAAGTGGAGGACAACAAAGCAGAGTAGAACAAGTAGGTGACAACTACCCTAGCAGTTTTATGCACAAAAACTATAAAAGGAAAAGCATGCTAGCAGTTCTATAACGAAGAAGCAGTATTGTAAACAAGTAAAGTAGAAAGTAAGAACATGTAAAGTAAACTAAGGAATAAGTAACCTTAACTTATATGAATGCCCATACAAACTGATAAGTTAAGGGATCTTTTGCAAAGCTCACATCGTATAAGCTATCCCATACTAGTTTATACGATAGGGTGTCAAGTTATATGTAGGTATCTGTGTAGTGATATGTTATGTCATGATTCATGCAAGTGCAACACACGCACACGACTCTATGTGAATAGACCTTTAGTTCCCCCTATTTGGATGCTAACATCACTCCCAGGAACCCCCGTAGTGATCAACGGAGATAGTGGGTCGCCCCCCCCACTCCTAGGCGGGTAACCGCACTACCAGGACTATCCCTTCCGTACGCCTCTGAAGGACACAACTAGAGTCTCCACGTACTAAAGATGGCTATATCCACTAGTCTTCCTTTGGGATAAGTGTGAACCACACTAGCCGAGTCAACGTATCGACGCCGGTGCGATCAGCCATCCAGTACCGAAGACCCACCACCTTTATGCACATGTAACCATGAATCCCCGAGCCATCAGCTCCCCAGACTAACTTGTCTGTCACAACTACCTTCCGGGCCCTCGGCTCACCGGGCTAACCTGACAATTTCCACAACCATCGAGCCTACCGCTCGGATAAACCCAACCAAACTAAGATCCTAAGCCATCAGGGTATGTGAAGGTGCAGCCCAAGTTTATAGTAGTTTCTCTTTGATAATTATTCTTACGGTTTATGTTAACCTTGGACTGCCCAGGGCATGCCCGGTGAAGGGCTCTCGGGGGCACTAGGAACAACGATGGGCTGAATCCGAAAGCTCCCTTTCGCAAGGCACTTAATATTAATGGTTAATACCCAATCCATGATCTCTTTTAATATTATATTGGATTTAGCCCTAGTGTATTTTACTCTTCCTCTCCATAGGAAAGACGATATTTCGTCTATCCCGCGCACCACTTAACACAAGGCAACCCAACACTTTCCTCATCATGATTCCTAATGATGAACCTATTTCCACTCACCAAAACTAGTAAACCATTAAACCCCAACTCCCTACTCATTTCACTTGCTCTCCCAATTTTCTGTAGTTTTACTATACGCAGACCAACCTAAGCTATATAATGTACATGATAGGAGGTACTCCAAATTTTCATCCAAATACCCTAAGATAATTATTGTGGTTCTATCATGATATATTTAGCCTAAATCCAGAAAATTGTAATTTTCCTAATTAATTGGGCATTTATTAAATTTTTTCCAAAATCTATGCCATGGGTAATTTTGAACATGAAGTACTAGATTTTCTTAAGTTATGGCCACCCAAAATTTATGAATAATACAAGATGACAAAATATCAGAGTGCACCAAACTTGACTAATTTTCATAAATGAATTATCCTGTAATTTAATAAACAAGGATAATACAAATAAACAGATGTAAAGAAAGAAGCACCACTAAACTTAATCCAAAAATTATAAAAAAAATTACCAGAGATTTAATATGATCACAAAACATTAATGTTTAAGTTTAATAACATTCTAAGTTATTTTAACCACTATATTATCAAAATCATCTATAGGGGCAACACAAGGATTAAAACTACAAGTACAAGCTACTGTCTACCAGACATTCTACAATAATTTCTAGAGACTCATATTGTTATAAAAACCTTCCTACCAAAATTTCCTATGGATCCAATATCATATGAACCTTCAATATTTTCCCAAAATGTATAGGCCTAAACTATCCCTAATTGGTTTATGTTGTCTGCATAAGTCTAAATTTCACCAAATTTTTTCTTAGGGCATTCCACCACCCTAAGATCACATGGACTAAACACTAAGTCCATACAAGGACATATCACTCCATGTCCTTCACAAACTGCGAGAGTTCAATCCTAGGGTTTGAACTAGGTTCCTAGGGCAAATCCACCCCAAAGCACCTCCAAATCCATGAGAGGGTGTTTTAACTAACCATGGAGCTTTGGCCCGAGTCCCAACCCATTTGGGTGAGAATTGTCCCCACTATTCCCCAAACACTCATTGCCCTAAATTAACCCCTTAAGGGCCATACTTTCATCTCACCAACACCTACTCAAATCAACCCCAAATGGGCTGCAATTTTTAGTAGTCATAAAATGACCCTAAAAGATAGTCACCAAAATTTTGGTGGGTTTAGAGGTCATTAGACCCCTTAAATAATTCATGCAAGGATTTTTAAATTTCTACAAAAACTTTAGGAAAATATTTTCCAATAATTTCCATTTTTGGATATTTTATAGGTATTTGCAAGAGTGACCCACAACCAGAATTTCAAGTCATTTGGATCGCTGGATTGATGCGGGTATTCAATTTAGTCTCTGGTCAAGCCTTTGTTTAGGCTGCACCATTTTGAGTTGTGGTCAAACTACTTACCCAAATGGGTTGAAATCAATTTTAAATTAAAATAGACTTCAAGGGCTACAATTTTTATGTTGGTCAAATCACTTATGCATTTATTTAATTTAAAGGGGGCACAGTAAAGGATTAAAAATATAAAACCTTAATTAATAAATATATTATATATTTTATAAGTATTACTGTTCATCTTCCTCAAATAGCCGAACAATAACCCGAAAACGCATTTTCCTATAGCTTTTCCCAAGCTCTTTGCCGACCACCCATCCACTTCCCTGGCCAGCCACCACCACCACCATCTCCTTCGAGGTGGTGGCTATCGTTCGACGGTGGTTTGGCTGCCGGAGGTGGTGGTTTCCGGCAAACTGGCCACCATGAGTATTCAGAAAACTTCATTTTTCTCTCACCAGATCGGCTCATTTGAGCCCGATTTCTCAGCCTAATTTGATCTAAGATACTAGCACAAGGGGAGAGGAGGAGAAGCAGACCTTGTTTGGGGTTTGACGACAGTGGTGGTGGTGGTTGGCCATGATGTTTTTCCTCTCCGGCGAGCTTGCCCGATTCCTCGATCCTACACCAAAACCTTTGATCCAATACATTATTTTGACTGCCAAGAATGTTTTGAAGGTGATGAGATGGCCAAAAATTGGAATGGGGGGCTGCATAGGGGATTTATATTTTTCATGGGAGGGGAGGTGAAGGGTTTGTTGGCCATGGTTGTTGGGCTCCCCCCATTAGTATTGGCTGGCTAGAATTGATAGCATCATCATCCCAAGAGGCAAGGGAGATGAATGTGGGCAATAGGAAGATGAATGGAGTGACCCATGGCCTCCCTTCAGAACTCCTCTCTCTCTTTTCCTCTTTCTCTCTCCTCCATTAAGGAGAAAACTCCCATTTTCTCTCTCCTAGTCACCCCCTCTGAAATTTAGGTGGCATCCCACATAAATGTCAGCCTCCTAAAGTTAATGAGCCACTCAAATTCGGCTTAGCCCAAGTGGCTTAGCTTGGTTAGGTCATTTAGGTTAGTTTGACCTATTTTAGGGTTGAGTTGACTTTGGTCAATTTGATTATTTATGTCGACCCCAATGATGCTTGGTGACCCATTGGCCTACCCTAAGGTCTAGGGAGACTTAGTTAGGGTCTGTTTGACACCTTGTAGGCTACTTGACCCTTAATAAGTGTACTTTAACCACTTAGGAGTTAGGGTTGACTTTGGTCAACTTGACCTCTTTAGTTGACCTAAATGGGTCCTTAGTGACCCAATATACCTATTAAATGGTTAGGGATGTTTAGGTGGGGTCCTCTTGGCAAGTTGGAGGTCCCTTGGCCCTAGATATGCCACTTTGACTATTTTAGGGTAAGGGTTGAATTTAGTCAACTTGACCACTCTAGTTAACCCCAATGGGTCCTTGGTGACCCAATGAACCTTCTAAAGTGCTAGAGATGTTATGGTGGGGTCAAAGAGTCAAGGTGAGGCCCTAATGTCAAACCCTAGGTTAGATAGTTGGAATGTGATATTTGCAGACCATGATGATCTCACCTTCATTCCTAGATTCACTTGGTCTCATTGGATTCCTAGGATTTTGTCTTGACGTAGTCATGACAAAACCACTATTCGGGGTCTAGTTGGAAATGAGATGTTACACGTCCTAGCCCGAGATTGGATTTTGAGATTGAAGGCATACCTATGATAGAGTCAGTACCTTCTATAACATCTATGACCACATCGCCACCAAACTCTAGAGATGTGAGATATTATAGAGTGGTAGATAATGAGATTTGGCACTTTTGCTTTTGCCCGATTAGGCCCTCAATGTTAAACCAAGGCTACAATCTTACTATATATTAGTATTTTTGAGATTTTCTTCCTCTTATGAATATATCTGGATATGAGTGATGATATTTTATATCTATTTAGTCTAAGGGAATTATTCTACGCTTAAAGAACAGGCACATTTACCCATTTGGATAGCATAGAATGGTCGTCCTAGGAATAAGGTACCCTCAACACGGTCTTGTTTAGGGAGGGGGATTACACAACTCTCCCTTACATGCTAGCAGTTTGCCCTCCGAGAACTCATTCAATGTTCGAAGTAAGATGAAGCCTCAGATTAAGTGTACCCTCCTAAGTCCATTGTTTGATCTAGTGGAGAACTTTAGAGGCGGTGGGGGGGGGGGTGTGGGTGAATAAGGTTTTCCACATTGATTAGAAATTCAAATTATTTTAGATTGAAAAACAAGTACTGGAAGCTACTACGGGGCGTTAGATCGCTAATACACGACGGTATGTTACAGAACTTGTTTTTCTGGGAAGAATCCTCCTTGGAGATCTATGCACCCTTCAGAAAAATACAAGATAACACTCACAACATTATACACAAGAGAAATGATCAAAAATTGAATTTCATTACAAACTAAGTCAACAATTGTCTTAATGATTACAAAATCTTGAACTCCGTGATGCCGGAGATCGAAGGCGGTGAATGGATAAATTCTTTAGGTTTTTTATATCGACATGCACCCCGGACCGATTGGCTCTCTCCCTTTCCCTCCAAGAAAGGTCTTCGAGCTGGCTCTTCACCCTCATGCAAGGAGGTGTCTTAGAGCCCAGCTAGATCCCCTCAATCTAGACAACCTTCCCCCGGGACAATTTCTCACGGAATCCTTGCCAGAATCTGACGAACTTCACATGTTGATTTTCCTCTTCGCATGAATACAAAGAGAAGAAAAGTTATAACAAAGATATAAAGAGATTTAAGTTTGAATCTCCCTCAAAAAATGCTTTCTCCGTTGAGCGATCCACGACTGGTGCTTGAAGTCTTCGTGCGCTTGCAATCGATCGACTCTTCGTAGTCGCTTATGTTCTTAGCTCGCCAGAGTTCTTGATGCGCGAACTGGAGGGAGATAGTCTTCTTTTCCTTTCGACGGAGATGAACAAACCCTAGGAATGATAGATCTGACTCCCTTTTCGTCCTGGTAAGGAATACAAAAAATGAGATGCCTTTTACACGTCTTTTTAAAAATAGGCTACCACTAGTGGTAAGACTAGCGCCCGACGGTAGGTTCACGCGCTTGATGTTGACAACTTTCCTGCAAATTTGGAAAAATATTTAAAACCAATTTTTTCCACTTTTTCGAGCTAGTGCGACGCGGTAGAAAAGGTAGTGCCCGACAATTGTTCCGTTATCTCGATGTATCCTTCTCAACGATCGTTGAGTTGACTAACACTATAACACCCCTATCCGTCACATAACATATAGTAGTAGGTCTGGCCGGGACCCGACTCCATATACAACGAACAGACCGGTGGGTTACTCAATGAAACCATTCAACCAATACATACGTCCTATATAGAGCATCTAGCGGAAGCAATAAATTAAGTTGCAACTATAAGAACCCTGCCAACAAGCATGTTGGTACCCTAGTTTGATTTGAGTTTAGTCCTCTCCTTTGTGCCCCTTGACCCAAGAAATATCTATGGTCAATGGTTAGAAGTCTAGCTGTAGGGTCCTCGCTTTTCCAAATTGAGAATTTGGTTAAGTAGGTTTTTCGTTCGACGATAGTCGAACGCCGCTCGACTATCGTCTATCGGCTGATCGACGATCGTCTATCAGTTGGTCGACGCTTTGTCTGCGCTGATATTTCGACTATCTGTTGATAGTTCGACTATCTGTTCTGCGCTGATAGTTCGACTATCTAATGATAGTTCGACTATCTGTTCTGCGCTGATAGTTCGACTATCTGTTGATAGATCGACTATCTGTTTCGTCTTGATAGTTCGACTATCGGTTGATAGTTCGACTATCTGATAGCTCGACTATCTGCTGATAGATCGACTATCTGTTTTGTTTTGATAGTTCGACTATCTGTTGATAGTTCGACTATCTGTTTTCTGAGGTAGGTCGACTATCTGCTTGATAGATCGACTATCTCTGTGCGCTTGATAGCTCGACTATCTGTCCTTGATAGATCGACTATCTGATAGTTCGACTATCTGTTCTGATAGTTCGACTATCTGCCGGGGTAGCTCGACTATCTTCTTCGATAGGTCGACTATCTGGATCGTTCGACTATCTGCCCGATAGCTCGACGATCTCCGTGCGTCGTTCGACGATCTTCAAAGGTCGTTCGACGTTTTCTGTCTGCCTTTGTATTTTGTATTTATTTATTATATTTAATTAATTAATACATTTTCTGGCACAGTATTTTAAGCTGTATGATAATATAACCAGGCAATATTTGCTCCATCTCTTTTGCCTGAGTCAAATCTTTTAAGATAAAGTTGTTTGTCTTATTAGCTGTCTCTTTAAATTACTTTATCTGCTGACAGCCCTTTATAGCCGTTGGACTGAAAAGTCTCCTTTTTGCTATAAAGAGATTATTTCTGATGTGACTTTATTTAGTCCTTCTGATTATTTGATTTAAGCCTGCAGCTTCTTAGAAAGTGATTTATTCCCTTTATAGAATGTTTTGCTGCAGAGATATTTCTGTCTTCTTGATATTTACAGCCCAGGTCTCAAGGCTTAGAAGAAGACAAATAATTCAAATGGAAGAGAGCCGTTGCTTGCTAATGATTATATAAAGAACCCTTTGAAGAAGGATTCAAGCTAGTTAACAGAAGCTAATAGCTATCCAGTTGTTCATTCTCAAGCCTTCATCAAGCTCAAGCTTCCTGCTCTCAGCAATCTCCATCTAACTGAGAAGTGTTAAGATCTTCATCTCTTCTTCACCTGAGTTCTCCTGCTTTCAGGAAGTTCAACTCAGAGTTCCTTTGAAGAAGAAGAAGAAGAAGATAGCTGCTTGAAGAACTTTGATTTTATTATTTACTTTCTTCCTATAGCTCTTTCCTTCAGAACTTTCTGAAGAGTTTCTCTGCACTGAAGCAAGACTTCACCTGGACATTCTTGAGCCAGGGGGAGCCTTGATTCTTTAGAGCATTCTAGCTCAGTGCAAGCTTTTGTGCTTCTCTAATCTATTATAAAATAGAGAAGACATCTTAACCTTCTTCCCCCTCCTGTACAGGGTTATTACTCCCTTCAAAAGTATCCCTTGGTGGCAGGGCACCTGATCAAAAACCTGTGCTTGGTTTTTAGACACCTGATCAAAAGTCTAAAGGGTTTCTGGATCTACCTGAAACAGATCCTGTTGGTGGCAGGGCACCTGATCAAAAACCTGAGTGGATTCCTACCGTGTGGGTAGAAGAGTGGACGTACCCAAGTTGTTTGGGGAACCACTATAAATTTCCTTGTGTCGTCTGGATTCCACTGTTTAATTCCTGCATTGTGGCTGTGATTAGATATAACTAGATTGCTAGTTGCTGATTAGGTTTTTCCAAGCTTAACTGTAATTACAATTAGCTTGTGTTTGTACACATCACTTGTGTTAGGCTTTAAGGTTAAATCAATATCTATAATCTTTTCATTCCGCACTTCACTCCAAGGGAGTTGGGTAGAATATTAAGTTTTGTCTGTGCAAAATTTGATAACTCTATTCACCCCCCCTCTAGAGTAGTATCTATCCCTTCACTTTCAATTGGTATCAGAGGGAGGTTGACTGACTGTATAGGCTAACACCTAAGTCACAAGATCCTGATAGATACCAAGAGCTTATAGATATTCACTATCATGGCCCAGTCTAAGGATTATTCTAGCACCAGACCTCCAGCATGCAACTTAGCAAAGTTTGGCATCTGGAAGGCAAGGATTAAATTATATATGAACTCTATTGATGAAAGCATCTTTGCTTCTATTTTGTCAGGTCCCCCAAGAGCACCTGCTGCTGCCACTGCCTCATCATCTGATATGAGTGCAGTGCCTCCTCCAGATTATAATGATGAATACAAGAAGGCCAAAATTGCTGATGCCAAGGCAATGAACATACTGGCTCAGACAATGTCTGATGAGGTGTTCCAGAAGGTGGCTGACTGCTCCTCAGCAAAGGCCATGTGGGACACACTGAACCAGATTGTAGCTGGTTCAGCTGATGAAAGGAAGGACAGAAGGTCCAACCTTATCTCACAGTATGAGAACTTCAAGAAAACTGATGTTGAATCAGTTGAAGCTATGTACACCAGGCTCAGCTCAATCATCAATGAGCTGAGGACCCTGGACAAGGACATATCATTGACAGAGGTCAATGATAAGATTCTTATGTGCTTCCCTAGCACATGGGATCTAAGAATCTGGCCCATCAAAGAAGCCAGAAGTACCAATGAGATCTCAACTGAAGCTCTCC
Organism: Platanthera zijinensis; assembly: GCA_039513925.1. NCBI lineage: Eukaryota > Viridiplantae > Streptophyta > Magnoliopsida > Asparagales > Orchidaceae > Platanthera > Platanthera zijinensis. Next base: position 211,815,671 of record CM077082.1, on the reverse strand, counting down.
TCGGCAAGCTCAAGTCTTTTGAGCAAGTGCTGAAGACCAGAGAAGCAGAAGCTGAAGCCAAGACCCCCACTCCAACAAGAAAAGAGCAATCTCTAGCTCTTAAAGCTGCAGATGTTTCTGAAGGCAGCCAATCTAATGAGGAACTTATGGCACTGTTTGCCAAGAGGTTTCTCAAGATGGGGAGAAAGGAGTTCAGAAAGAAGTCTTCACGATATGAAGACAAACCAAGGTATGATCGCTCTCCTGCTAAAGAAATCATTTGTTATGGTTGCAGGAAGCCTGGACACATTTTGCCAGAGTGTCCAGAGGAGAAGAACAAGGAAAAGAGAAAAGACAAAGAACAACACAGGAAGCACTCCAAGCCATCCTCCTACAAAAACAAGAAGAAGGAGAGAGGTTTCATTGCTGAAACCTGGAGTGATTCTGATGAAGAATCCTCCTCATCAAGCTCCAGTGAAGATGAGGAAGAGAAGAAGGCAAAAGAAATTTGCCTAATGGCAATAGATGTCTGCAGCAACAACTCTGCTGCAGAGAGTTCTGATTCTGATGAAGAGATGCCTACTGAAGATGAGGTACTTTCATCTTATGATTTTACTTCAGAAGAGTTTAAAGTAGAATTTAAATCTTTATGTTTAGATTTAATTAGCTCAGAAAAAGAAATAAAAGAACTTAGAAATAGGTTAGCTGACTCTGAATCAATAGCCTCTGAAAACATTAGGTTAAAAGAAGATCTCACTACTTGTAGTGAAGAAATTAAAATTCTTAAAATAGAATTAGCTAAGTCTAAGAGATTAGAAGAATCCCTTAATGGTAGAAGCCTTAAGCTGTTAGAAATTACCAGCATGACTAACACTAGGTCAGGTAATGATAAACTAGGCTTAGGAGCTTCTCCCAGTGAACCCCCAGTCCTTCTTAAAAATAACCTTTCAACTCCAGTGAACTTCATTTCAGCTAGTGGAAAGAAGAACACTGAGCAAGTAAACCTTGTAAATAAAACATTAAATAAGGCTAAGAGAGAAAAGAGAAAGAAGTTTTTCAAAGAAATGCAAAGAGCGTCGAACGCCGCTCGACGATCGGAAGCTCCATGGTCGAACGAAGCTCGACGATCTGAGCACCCATCGTCGAACGTCGATCGACGATTTCAATATGATTTTCAAAATCACAACACTTCCATAGAAACCTAAATGAGAATAGAAACCCTAGGTTTGTTGACCCATCATCAGCATGGAGAATCCCACCTAGGAGATCTCACCCACTAGGTTATCACCCTCAGCCTGCATTCTCATATATTTCCAGTTTTTCTTATGTGAAAAACAAGGGACCCAAGGTTACCTGGGTCCACTCTGTCTAAATAATTGTCTTGCAGGTGAAGGCCTATCCAATCACTCAAAACAAGTGGTATTTGGATAGTGGATGCTCTAAGCATATGACAGGAAATAAAGATCTACTGTCAAAGTTCAAAGCTAAGCTCGGCCCAAAGGTTATCTTTGGAGACTCCAGCTGTGGTCAGACAGAAGGCTATGGCAAGATCACCATTGGAGCAGTTACCTTCAAGAGAGTTGCTTATGTCAATGGACTAAAGCATAATCTGATTTCAGTCAGCCAGCTATGTGATGCTGGCTACCAGGTTTCATTTTCTAATTTCTCTTGCAATATTACTTTGAATAATAATGTTGTTTTAGTAGGTATTAGAATAGGTAATATATATTTAGTAGATTTTAATTCACCTCATTCTGAAATATGCCTGTTTAATGAAGTAACCCTCAATAATAATTCCCTATGGCATAAAAGGCTTAGTCATGTAAACCTTAAAAATATATCTAGGTTATCTAAGCACAACCTTGTTAGAGGTTTACCTTCTTGCCCCTACAAGAAGGAGAGCCTTTGCAAGGCTTGTCAGCTAGGCAAGCAAACCAAGAATTCATTTAAATCTGTAAATAAAAGTGATTCTCCTAGAATCCTGTATTTATTACATTTGGACCTTTTTGGCCCAATAAATGTACAGAGTTTAGGAGGGAAGTATTACACATTAGTAATTGTAGATGACTTCTCTAGGTTCAGTTGGGTTTTCTTTTTGAGAACTAAGTCTGATAACTTCAAAGCCCTTACAGACTTTCTACTTTGTGTGCAGACTGAGTACTCTACTCATGTGGCCTTGATCAGAAGTGATCATGGTACTGAGTTTGACTCTCTTCTCATGCAAGAATTCTGTGAGAGAGAAGGAATCAAACATAGCTTCTCAGCTCCTAGAACTCCCCAACAAAATGGGGTAGTTGAAAGGAAGAATAGAACACTAATTGAAGCTGCTAGTACATTGTTGGCAGATGCTAACATGCCTCTATCCTATTGGGCAGAAGCTGTTAGTACAGCCAACTATGTCTTGAATAGAAGTTTGATACACAAACTTAAGTGTAAAACTCCTTATGAGTTGCTTAAAGGAAAGAAACCAAAAATTAATTACTTTAGAGTTTTTGGCTGTATTGTTTATATTCATAATAATAATAAAGAATATATTAGAAAATTTGAAGCAAAAGCTTCAATGGGAATCATGCTTGGATATTCCCAAGTAAGTAAAGCTTATAGGGTTTATAACAAATCTACCTGTAAGATAGAAGAATCTGTGCATGTGACTTTTGATGAGTCTCAGATGTTTTACAAGGAGAAGGAAAATTCTCCTTCCTCCAGTTCTTTGCAGGTACCTGATGCCCCTCAAGAAATTCTCCAACTATCAACTCTTCAGATCACTGAATCAGACAGTGATGAAGACATTGCTGAAGCTGTTGAAGCTGTTGTTGTACCACCAACAGTAGATCAAATTCCTCCTGAGGAATTAATCCCAACTGTTGCTGAAGATCACATCCCACCTGCTGATATTGTCTCACTTAGAGATCACCCCACATCTCAAGTGATTGGAGACATATCAGCTGGTGTACAAACAAGACACCAATTAAGACAGGATGTGATGCATGCTTGTTTCCTCTCACAGGTTGAGCCCCTCACCTTTAAAGATGCAGAGCTATATCCCCACTGGATCATTGCAATGCAAGAGGAGCTCAATCAGTTTGAGAGATGTAAAGTTTGGACTTTGGTTCCAAGACCTAAAGGCCAACTGATCATAGGCACCAAGTGGGTGTATAGAAACAAGTTAGATGCAAATGGAATCATAGTAAGGAATAAAGCTAGGCTTGTAGCTCAGGGCTACAGACAGGAGGAAGGTATAGACTATGACCAAACCTTTGCTCCTGTTGCAAGGCTAGAAGCAATAAGGATCTTCTTGGCCTATGCAGCCTACATGAAGTTTAAGGTGTTCCAAATGGATGTCAAAAGTGCATTCCTAAATGGTGAGCTTAAGGAAGAGGTGTTTGTTGAACAACCACCAGGGTTTGTTTCATCAACTCAGCCTTCTCATGTTTTTAAGTTGCAGAAAGCTCTTTATGGACTAAAGCAAGCTCCTAGGGCCTGGTATGAGACCTTAGCTAGTTTCCTGTTAGAGCACAACTTCACTAGGGGGTAGTTGATAGAACCCTTTTCGTCAAGCATCACAAGGACACAATCCTGTTAGTTCAGGTGTATGTAGATGATATTATTTTTGGCTCCACTGATCCCAAACTTTGCAAAAGGTTCTCTGACCTGATGCACTCTAAGTTTGAGATGAGTAGCATGGGTGTGCTGTCTTACTTTCTTGGCCTCCAAGTTAAGCAAGATGCTGATGGTATCTTCATCTCCCAATCCAAATATGCCAAGGAATTGGTAAAGAAATTTGGGATGGCTGATGCTTCAGCAATGCCTACACCCATGGCTACTAATGTAGTTATTGATTCTGATGATCACGGCAAGCCAGTTGATCAAAAGAATTATAGGGCCATTGTTGGTTCCCTATTATATCTAACTGCAAGTAGGCCAGATATAATGTTTGCTACATGCCTTTGTGCTAGGTTTCAGGTCAACCCCAAGGAATCTCATCTGATTCTTCTAAAGAGAATCCTGAGATACCTGAAAGGATGTCCAGACCTAGGACTTTGGTACCCAGCTGAGTCAGAGTTTGAATTAATTGGATATTCTGATTCAGACTATGCTGGTTGCAGAGTTGACAGGAAGAGCACCTCAGGAACTTGCCAGTTCCTGGGAGAGAGATTGGTCTCTTGGTTCTGTAAGAAGCAGGCTTCTGTCTCAACTTCAACTACAGAGGCTGAATATATAGCAGCTGCCAGTTGTTGTTCACAGATCCTGTGGATTCAAAACCAGCTTGTGGATTATGGTTACTCACACAAGAACACCAAGATCATGTGTGATAGTACCAGTGCTATTTCTATTGCACAAAATCCAGTGCACCACTCTAGAACCAAGCACATTGAGATTAGGCACCATTTCCTGAGAGATTGTGTGGAAAAGAACAAGATCTGTCTTGAGTTCATATCCACTGAGTTTCAGAGAGGTGATATATTCACCAAGCATTTAGATGAACAGAAGCATCTGTTCTTTTTAGTTCAACTATGCATGATTAATGGACGAGACTAAGTGTGACTTTATCTGCCTATGTTGAAATCTGTTTGAAGATAGTCGAACGACGTTCGAAGATAGTCGAACGGTTTAAGCCTATCGTCGACCTCTGGTTAATGATAGCTTATCTGTTTGAAGATCGTCGATCGACGTTCGACCATCGTCGAACAGGTTGGGCTCATCGTCGATCTCTGGATGACGATAGCCTGTTGGTTGAGAAGCCAGAAATAGTCGAACAATTGTCAGACTACTCTGCTTCTGAGCCGATCGTCGAACGACCGTTCGACCATCGGGTCAAGATCTTTTTAATAGACCGACTATATCCGGTCCGATATAAAGCCGATAGTCGACCTAGGTCAAAAGATCTTTTGCTTTATCGTCGACGGAGCGTGCCCTTTCGCATTCTGCTTTCCCGCTTGCGATTTTCTGCCGCTTCGTCCCCTTCGTCTTCTTCGCCCTTCTCGCCTTTCTCCAGCGAATCAATGGCGGTTTCCCCAGCTGTTCTAGCCGTCGTAAAGTTTGATGCAGGATTCAGTGTGGATTTCGAAGCATTCAGCAGTTACGATGCCGGAATCGTGGAAGTTCTCCAGCTCTGCAGGGATCAGGGTTTAGAGAAGTTAATGTCTGAAAGAATTAAGATCAACATTCCAGAAATCAAAGAATGGGCTTTCACGTCGTCTTCCACAGACGAATCGATGACTGGTACCATAGGCGGAGAAGAAGCTATCCTGACTCCGGCCGTCTTATCTGATGTTTTTGGATTAGTCATTGGTGATGAGGATTATGAGCAAGATGCTCAGGAATTTGGAAGAATGCTTGTTGAGCTGGGACATGCTGAGGGCATTCCCACCAAGCTGCTCAAGGTAAACTTCCCTTTCAAGATCAAGTTCCTCGCTGAGTTAGTAGGAAAAGTGCTCCTGGGTAAGCACTCTGCCCACGATAACATAACAAGGCAGCAATTCGCACTCATGTGTGCAATTGTTAATCGTAAAAGGATAGATTGGGCTGCAGTTTTGTTTGATTTAATCAGGAAGAAGAATGGCAAGAAGGAAGTCACCCTGGGAAGGGTCATCGGAATCTTCCTTAAAGAAAAATTCCCCCAGCTGCTAAGTTCAACTGCAACAACCATCAACGCCAGCAAGAAGATGGATCCTCACTTGTTCTCTAAGTGGAAGAGGACGTTTGTGAAATCTGCTCCAGCAACATCTGAGGACACAAGGACTGTATCAGTCGCTCCTCAACCTGTTGAAGCTGGCTCAGCTCTTCCTTCCTCCTCCTCTGCATTGCCGTCTGCCTCAGTTGAAGTACCATCAACTTCAGTTGAAGTAAGACTTTCTTCCTCTGCTGCTCCAGAAACAACTACGGTTGTTCCGCCTTCCCCTCCAGCCTCGCCTCTACCTACTCATCTGGCTAGGATATCTGCTCCTAGCTTTGATCTGTTAGGATCAGAGAGAATTCTTACTCCTCCAGTATTTCCAATTCATTCTCCAATTCATTCCCCAATTAACTCTCCTGCTCGATCCCCTGTCCACATCATTTCTCATCCCAGCACCACTACCATATCTGCTGCAGCTCCATCCACCTCTCATCCTTCATCTTTTGAAATCTCTCCAGAGCTTATCTCCCGCATTGTGGAGCTGATTACCCCATCAATCAAAACCATGATTGACGAGGCAATCGCTCCCCTTGCAGCCTCCATTGATCTTTTGTCTGCCTCCATCAAATCCCTTACTAAATCTGCTGAGCCATCTTCCTCTAGGGGCCTGGTTTCAGTATCCACTGAAATCAGGCAGGGGGAGATGTTCAATGAAGATGCCTCAGATCATCCTGCCTCTCCTCCAGCTTTAAAAGATTCAGTTATGTCTGCCCAGGAAGAATCTGCTCAGGAAGAAATAGTTCCAGATGTTGTCATGTCTGCCCAGGAAGTGATAGATCCAGCTGAGAAAGAGATAGCTCCAGCCCAGGAAGAAATAGCTCCTGCTGAGAAAGTTTTAGCTCCAGTTTTGTCTAAGAAGGAAATAGCAGATGGAATCCTGCTATCTGAGATTGCAGTTAAGGTCTGCTTAGAAGATCTTACCTCTCCTGTGATTGTTAGATTCCTGGAAGGAATTATAACTTCTTATCTGAATGAATCATGGGAGATGGTTAAGTATGAAGGTAACTCTTTCATTCGTTTTGTTGATGAATCGATTAATTTGATAGTTTGTGAATACCTTGAAGGAATGATTCAAGCTTATTTAGCAGATATGTATTCATAATTTTACAGATATTATTAAAGAAGATTTAACTGCTCAGATCATAGCAGTTGTGGTTGAAGCTGACCCAAGCATTTCTGATACTCAAGTAGACCTTGAATTGGAATCCTTCTTAGATAATAAAGAAGATGAGACTGAGAAAGAGGAAGTCAAAGTTGACTCTCCTATTCTGAGTTTGGAAGAAGCTCAAGCAAGAGCAGCATGGAATTTAAGAGTTCAATCTTTAAAAGAGAAAGAGAAAGATTTGCAATTTGAAAAGTCATCCATCTGGGATGACTCTCCAGGTTTAGATTTAGACTCCCTTCTGGCTCTGGATGCCATGGAAGAAGAAAAAGAGAAATCTGCTTCAAAGCTTAAAGAAAAGGCTGTCTCAGAAGCCTATGATCCTTATGAGAACCCTCCATCATCCCATTCTGATGATGATGATGATTCTGATATTTCTGAAAAATCAAAGAGAAAGAAAGCTGCATCAAAGAAGAGAAAAGCTGCTCCTCCTCCTCCTCCAAATAAGGATAATGACACTCCCTATTACATTTTGAAGGGCATTGACCCCAAATCCAAGGATTTTAAGCATTGGATGTGGTTTTCGAAGAATCAGCAAAAAGAAAGAAAAAGAACCAAGAGGTATGACAGTCCTGTCTCAAGATGGACTCCCAGAGGTCCCCCTCCTCCACCTCCAGGTGCAGGAGCCTCTGGGAACCTTTCAGCTCATCCTACTGCCTCCTCTGGAAAATCTGCGTCTGTTCAGCCCCAACCAAGACAAGGTTATCAAAGCTCTCAAGGCAAATCATTTTATGGTTCTCAAAGACAAATGAAGGAGACTGTGGTTCAAAGACCAACCTTTTCCCCACCTCCTTCTCCAAAGAAAAGAATTCCTTCTCCTTCTCCAGTTCAGACTGAGGAAACTGTATCAAAAGGTAAATAGTTTACTGTGTTTTAAAACCTTCTAGCAAGTCCCTTTTGCTAAGTATACTCTAATGTCTTATCTAGATATAATAGCTGATGCTGCTTCTCCTGAGCCCGTATATAAAAATCCTGAGCTCGATCCTAACTTTAGGATGGCTCGCTTTCAAGAACTTGTAGGAGCAGCCCAAATAAGAAAAGCAAGAGCCGAAGGTAAAGATACGACTGGTTTTACTACCATGTCAGCCTACAGAAAGAAAGAATTTGAAAAGTTCCAGGTAAATCCTGAGATTTTTGATCCGTCAAAGTACATGGAAAAACATCCTGAAGCTGTTGTCCCAGAGCTACAGAACTGAAGATCATTGGTGCTCAGGACCTGAAGATGTCAAAGAAAGAATCAGATGACCCTCTAAGAAAAATTTCCTTTGTTTCTAGTTCTTCTGATCCTTTTCCAAACTCTAAAGATTCTTAATAGTTTAATTAACTGCTGTGCTACATTTGTCTATCTGATTGATAATCTGCCAGTTTATTGATAACTATTTGCTGAATTTATTTTTAGTGTTTTATTGCTAGCTGTTTTAGATTTTGAGAGACTTAACTCAAATAGGGGGAGATTGTTGGTACCCTAGTTTGATTTGAGTTTAGTCCTCTCCTTTGTGCCCCTTGACCCAAGAAATATCTATGGTCAATGGTTAGAAGTCTAGCTGTAGGGTCCTCGCTTTTCCAAATTGAGAATTTGGTTAAGTAGGTTTTTCGTTCGACGATAGTCGAATGCCGCTCGACTATCGTCTATCGGCTGATCGACGATCGTCTATCAGTTGGTCGACGCTTTGTCTGCGCTGATAGTTCGACTATCTGTTGATAGTTCGACTATCTGTTCTGCGCTGATAGTTCGACTATCTGTTGATAGTTCGACTATCTGTTCTGCGCTGATAGTTCGACTATCTGTTGATAGATCGACTATCTGTTTCGTCTTGATAGTTCGACTATCGGTTGATAGTTCGACTATCTGATAGCTCGACTATCTGCTGATAGATCGACTATCTGTTTTGTTTTGATAGTTCGACTATCTGTTGATAGTTCGACTATCTGTTTTCTGAGGTAGGTCGACTATCTGCTTGATAGATCGACTATCTCTATGCGCTTGATAGCTCGACTATCTGTCCTTGATAGATCGACTATCTGATAGTTCGACTATCTGTTCTGATAGTTCGATTATCTGCCGGGGTAGCTCGACTATCTTCTTCGATAGGTCGACTATCTGGATCGTTCGACTATCTGCCCGATAGCTCGACGATCTCCGTGCGTCGTTCGACGATCTTCAAAGGTCGTTCGACGTTTTCTGTCTGCCTTTGTATTTTGTATTTATTTATTATATTTAATTAATTAATACATTTTCTGGCACAGTATTTTAAGCTGTATGATAATATAACCAGGCAATATTTGCTCCATCTCTTTTGTCTGAGTCAAATCTTTTAAGATAAAGTTGTTTGTCTTATTAGCTGTCTCTTTAAATTACTTTATCTGCTGACAGCCCTTTATAGCCGTTGGACTGAAAAGTCTCCTTTTTGCTATAAAGAGATTATTTCTGATGTGACTTTATTTAGTCCTTCTGATTATTTGATTTAAGCCTGCAGCTTCTTAGAAAGTGATTTATTCCCTTTATAGAATGTTTTGCTGCAGAGATATTTCTGTCTTCTTGATATTTACAGCCCAGGTCTCAAGGCTTAGAAGAAGACAAATAATTCAAATGGAAGAGAGCCGTTGCTTGCTAATGATTATATAAAGAACCCTTTGAAGAAGGATTCAAGCTAGTTAACAGAAGCTAATAGCTATCCAGTTGTTCATTCTCAAGCCTTCATCAAGCTCAAGCTTCCTGCTCTCAGCAATCTCCATCTAACTGAGAAGTGTTAAGATCTTCATCTCTTCTTCACCTGAGTTCTCCTGCTTTCAGGAAGTTCAACTCAGAGTTCCTTTGAAGAAGAAGAAGAAGAAGATAGCTGCTTGAAGAACTTTGATTTTATTATTTACTTTCTTCCTGTAGCTCTTTCCTTCAGAACTTTCTGAAGAGTTTCTCTGCACTGAAGCAAGACTTCACCTGGACATTCTTGAGCCAGGGGGAGCCTTGATTCTTTAGAGCATTCTAGCTCAGTGCAAGCTTTTGTGCTTCTCTAATCTATTATAAAATAGAGAAGACATCTTAACCTTCTTCCCCCTCCTGTACAGGGTTATTACTCCCTTCAAAAGTATCCCTTGGTGGCAGGGCACCTGATCAAAAACCTGTGCTTGGTTTTTAGACACCTGATCAAAAGTCTAAAGGGTTTCTGGATCTACCTGAAACAGATCCTGTTGGTGGCAGGGCACCTGATCAAAAACCTGAGTGGATTCCTACCGTGTGGGTAGAAGAGTGGACGTACCCAAGTTGTTTGGGGAACCACTATAAATTTCCTTGTGTCGTCTGGATTCCACTGTTTAATTCCTGCATTGTGGCTGTGATTAGATATAACTAGGTTGCTAGTTGCTGATTAGGTTTTTCCAAGCTTAACTGTAATTACAGTTAGCTTGTGTTTGTACACATCACTTGTGTTAGGCTTTAAGGTTAAATCAATATCTATAATCTTTTCATTCCGCACTTCACTCCAAGGGAGTTGGGTAGAATATTAAGTTTTGTCTGTGCAAAATTTGATAACTCTATTCACCCCCCCTCTAGAGTAGTATCTATCCCTTCACTTTCAAAGCATGAATGTCCACTAACAGAAAAGCCAGTAGGAATGAAGTACAAATACACAAAAGTACTGTCCTTATGGCCTTACAAGAGTTTACAATAATTAAACAGTGTATTACAAACTTCAGCTCGCAGGCCGGCGACACATGATTTAAATAAGTAAACAAACAAGGCCTTCGAGGGCCGGCTCAGCAACTTGTGCTTTGGCCCGCTATTTGCCGCTCGGCTCCATAGCACCTGCAAGCACAAATCACCGTAACGGTGGCAAACAAGAATAACGGTCAGCTAAAGCTGACCAAATTATAACGATTCCGCCCCAAAACTGGGGCGGCAAAGCTTCTTCCCTGTACTTGTTAGCAAAGCAAGCAACATAGTGAATAAGCATCTCATCACAGGTGCACTCTCACACGCCGTACACCCCATGCTCTAAACCTCGGCGAAGCTAGTCCGAACCCAGTCCGGTCCTCGACCCCACCACCACCCCCAGGGCGGCAATCTCGTGAGCATTTAGTCCTTTCAGCCGTAGCCTAGACTTGATCTCCAAACCTCGGCAAGTCCCACACAAAACTTTAGGTCACTTTAACAGAGCAGATGGAGCGGGTAGGGGTCCACCAGCCTGTTGCTCACCCCGCCATTTCCATTTGGCCTTTGACGCGGGCTAAGCTTCCCAAGTCCCAACTATCATTCAAACACGGTACATAGCCCCGTTATGTACCCGGTTAGCTCCCAGGACACTGATATGGCAGAAATTCGCTTTCGCCCAGATTTCCGGGTGCACCCTGGGGTTAATCCCCAAGACTCTCTGTTGCGATCTACCATGTAGAAGCCCGAAAATAACACAAAGGCACAGAGTCTTCTCCGGCCAACCATGCCTAGCAAAACATCACCGATCTAGACCAACATGTCCGGGTAGGCTTCACACATCATGCCTATGTACGTACTACGATTCTAGACTCTAACAAGGGGGACTTCACATATCTACCCCAAGGAATACCGCAAACTCGTCGTACACTCGCGGGAGAAGGGTTTTCCCATGCAAAAGAAGAAGAGCTTCACATGCTCAAGATGAGAATCGTTACCCTAGCGTTCTTCCTCGGTGCCATGGAAAACTATGCGGATAAAAAGCACCGCGGTCTCCTTGCCTCCGTAGATCCGAAGTCGGCTCGTGATTTGGAGCTCCGAAGCTCCGCCGGTGACCGGATCTAGCCCTTCTTCATCCTCCTCTCTCTCTCCTCTCTCTAACTTTAGAAAGAGAACCACTCAAGAGAAATGAGGGTTTCTAAACCCTATTCTTGGGTTTAAACCCTCAGACCCAACCCCTAGCCGTCGGATCCCATAGTAAAGAAACGAACGGCCACGATTGGGGCTTGAAATACAAAAACTGGGCCGAACACGGGTTGTAACACGACCGTGTGCATTGCCGTGCCACTCATTCGCCATCACCAGGAATTCCCGACCAGAACACGGCTTGTGACACGGCCACCGACACACCCGTATCACATGTGACACTCTCTTGTCAGGGCCTGTGTCACGGCCCGTGCGCAAGATCCATGATTCCCCCGAGAAGGACACGACCATGTGACATGCCTGTGCTACATGCCATGTGCTTGACATGCCCTGGAACATGCCCGTAACCCAGGCAGTGTGTTCTCCTTAGCACAAAACAACAACCTGACCGAGTAGGACACGCCCTGGGACACGCCCGTATCCCAGGCTGTGTGCCTCCCATGACACGCCCTGGGACACACCCATGTCCCAGGCCGTGTCACCTGCTCCAAGTCCTAGAATTTGCTTAAATAGTCACCCATCCCTCTTTTGAGTTTCGGGGTGTTACAACTCTCTCCCTCTTAAAAGAATTTCGCCCACGAAATTACTAAAAGAAAGAAAACGGAAAACTTTAAGCAGTACTTGAGCGGAATTGTAATGCCCCCGGTTTTTTCTGTATTTTGTTTGATTATTGTTTGGCGTTACGATGATGCATTTCCGGCCTTTTTCTGTTGTTAGAGCATGGTCTTAGCTCTTTAGGTTCCTTTAGTGACCTGTTAGTAGCCTGTTTGCAAGATTCCCCAGCTAGCCGGAGTCTGTTGTGGTGACTCGACTGAGCCTCTTAGGGAATGCTTGTGTTTTGGCTTCGGGTAGAGATAGCCCGAGTTTTGATCGTCGGATGTTGTTTTTGACTACGCAGTTGTTTTCGTAGCTTGGTGGTTTAGCTGCGGTGCGAGTTTTGTCGGAATCCGAGATATTTGACTTTCGCGTCATTCTGACGTGATGTTATGCTGCTTTATGATTGTGGCCGGTTTGGTGTGGCTTGTTATAAGCAGAATTTATTAGCTTAAGTGTTAAATTATAAGCTTTGTTTTTTGTGGTTGGAGCTTGTACCAGGATTTATGCTAAGTATTATTTATGCTTTTAGCCTGAGTTAGCCAGTGGAGCTCGGGTTGGGCTAAGTGTGAGCTAATCCTGTACCTTTATATGTTTAAGCTTAGGTTATAGCTAGCCATACAGGTTGCTTGGGAGCTGATAGGCTGAGAGTATATAATTATGTATATATTTATATAGTTGTGCCATACAACTTCGGGTTGGGTCAGCTGGGTGGCTAGATTCCTGTTAGCTGAGTACAAATGTATATATATACATAAATATGTAAGTGATGTATAGCTGGCGGGTTGAGTGGAAGATTTTCTGTAGCTAGTGGCCGAGTATTGCAAGCTTAGGATTATTTTAATAGCTTGAGTGGAGTGAGTTTAGTTTTCTATTATATCTTAGTCTTGGGTGGGCATGATATTAAAAGGCACCCAACTATCTTTTTATTTCATTTCCCTTTTTCCAAGCCAGCTGCTAGCTTCCTGCGTAAGGAGCTCGGGCGGAGGTGCTGCAGCGTTGGCCGGCAGTGGCCGCTAGCTTAGGGCTTGTTTCTCTCCGGCGACAGTGGATCCGATCTGCTCTCGCCGAGGGCTTGTTTTCTAGGTTTGTGTTTTGAGATTTTGGGCTGTCAACAGGAGCTAGGGATTCTTGTTTCTTCTTCTTCTCTAAAAGCTTCAGATCTTGCTCCTAGGTTGCTAGTTTTGCTGCAGGCCGAGCCACTAGTGCCAAGCTTGGCATTCCAGCGGTTTTTCTCCTTGCCAAAATTAAGGCAAGTGGCTCCTTGCCCTTGCAGTTTTAATCTTTTTCTTTTTACCTCTGTTAGATTGCAGTAGAAAGCTGTTTGCCCTTGCCTCTAGGAGCTGGAGCATCAGCGTTGCCCTTACTCCAGCCCCTTTCTCTTCCTCGGCTCCAGGAACCCGTCCATATTGAGCCTTAGTTTTCCTTTTTGTTTTTTTTCTTCTTTATTATTTTTTTCTCATTCTCGATTTGGGGTCCAGGTTATAGTTGGAGTTAGGTTTTAGTATTATTTAAGTGGTGGGCTAAGTTTTTTTGGCTGTTGAGGTCGAGTAGGGAAGGTAGGAGAGAGAGTTGGAATTAATTTCTAACTCTCTGTCTCCAGGCGTTGAGAGGGCTGTGGGCTTTGTTTTAAAATTTTTGCTAAGTCAAAAGCGTTGAGTGAGTGTACCTCACTCAACTCCTAGACTGTTAGGCTGATGGCGTTGAGTGTGGTGCACCCACTCAACGCCATGGTTTTATTTGCGGCTAAGGGTCCAGGCATTGTGTGGAGTGGGCCCCACTCAACGCCAGGTTATCTTTTTACTGTTAAGTGCTGAGGCGTTGAGTGAGTCGACCTCACTCAACGCCAAGTCAAGTCTGGCGTTGAGTGAAGTGGACTCACTCAACGCCACCGCTAAGACTTGCGGCTAAGTCTTTGGCGTTGAGTGAGTCGACCTCACTCAATGCCGCAGTTAAGTATGATGACGTTGAGTGAGTCGACCCCACTCAATGCCAAAAGCAGGTTTGGCGTTGAGTGACGTAGACTCACTCAATGCCGTAGTCTTCTAGCAGTTAAGTCTGATGGCGTTGAGTGAGTCGACCTCACTCAACGCCATATCAGGTTTGGCATTGAGTGAGGTAGACTCACTGAACGCCACAGCCAGGACTTGTGGGTAATTCTTTGGCATTGAGTGAGGGTACCTCACTCAACGCCGTGACTATTTTTGCATTGAGTGAGGTAGACTCACTCAACGCCGCAGTTTTTTTTGGGCTAAGACTTTAGCCTTGGGATGTGTGTTCCTTTAGGATTGTTAGAGGAGTTATTCCTTCCTAAGGGGGATGTTGGGGTGTTCGGCTAGTTTTAGCATGCCGACTCGTGGACTATGGCCGGAGGGGGGTGTTTTCTGGACTCTAGAGGGGTGAATTGTGTGTGCTGAGCTGTGGACACCACGAAGTCTGGACAATAGGGCCGACTTGTTTAGGTGTGTGTACCCTAAGGCTGCCACCGGTTGTGTTCACCCTTGAGAATTTTTTTTTGGGGTCTGGTCATTGGTGCTGGTACTGCCACCCACCCTAGCCCCTTATTATTTACACACCGGTCATTTGCCCACAAAGTTAGGATGGTTAGCTCTCCCTTTGCCTGCTTTTGGCTTTTCCTGCTAGTATACTGATGCTTTACTGCTGCATGTTGGTTCTTTCCGCAGAGCAGGTAGCTTTTGTGCTCACACTTAGTGTGATTTACCTTTATTGTTCTTTTTGGCAATATTTGTTCCTTCTTACCGGCATGTCTTTTCTTCTGCTGTTAGCACTTTGTTGCTAGGTAGGTAAACCCTTCTTTATTATTTAGTCTAATGCTCCTTTTCTGTTGATTACTTCTTTGCTGAGGAGTTCTTTCTTGAATGCCTCAGGTCCAGGTTGTAGCCGATAGAGCTGCTGATTCCCTTTAGTGGGTTTTGCTGGTAGCCTCCCGGGTAGCTGAGTTGCAGATCTTTCACCTGGTGAGGTAGTTATTCTCTTTTTCTGTATAGACATGCACACTCACCGGTGGGTTCGTGTTGGGTTGTCGACGCCCACTGGTGGCTTACTTGTTTTGCTGGATATGAATTAAAACTGCTATTTTTTGCCCCCTTGGGGTTGCTTACTTGCTTTTGGGAAGGCATTATACTAGGTTGCTTGTTAGGTATTTTATAACCCTAAACTATTATATGTACCTCATGCATATCATATTTGCAAAACTAAAGCACTATCTTCTTTAAGCGTAAAGAATATCTTTCATATATAAATACAATACTCACCTTAGGAGTCGTACATACCATAAGTGGTCCCTTGAGGGCCCTTATACTAATTTAGGATGTCAAATAAACTAAATCAAAGTATTTTTCGCTGCAAACAAATATATTTTTCCTATCGTGGACTAGTTGATCCACTGTGCCGAGGGATACGGCCTTTTAATAAACTAGTTTTCTTCTATTTCTAAACTAGTGATTTGAAATCTTAGTGCGTTGCCTGAGCGTCAGCAGTTATCCCCTGCTGGACGTGGCATCACAACGCGTGTTTTACCATACTCTGATACTTCTTAACCTCAAAAAAAATGTGGGTTGTGACAGTTGGTATCAGAGGGAGGTTGCTTGACAGGTTAGTCGGGCAACCTTTCCTTTTGATTATATTAGAAGTTTAGCTTCATAAGCATACACTCACCGATATGTAATCAGCATGTCTTTTCCAAAGCACGAACACTACACTCATAAGCATAAAGAAGTATACAGGGCATATTATATAGTATGAGATGCATAATATGTGTTTGTATATGGATCCACCATTGGAGGCAACATGTGAGGGTTATTTAGTATGGGATGCATAACCTTACCACATGAATGTGGCTAGCAAGTTTTCTTTTTCGTTGCATGGGAATGATATGTAGTATGGGATGCATAACATTTTCATGTGTAAGCCTCCCATGGCATGCATTAAGGCCTTTTTAGAATGCATAGCACGTCATGCATAGCATAATATTTCATAAGGACAACGTGCCAGGCTAAAGATTTGCATGATGACATATGTACACACATGGTTTTGAGTCAAAGCGAATATAAAAGCATGCATCCATGATTTAGGCACATGAGTTAGTATGATGGTAGTGAACCATCTCAGGTTAAGCATAACATCATCATTATAAAACAAATCCCAGAACAAGATTTGCAGTTGAAACTAGAGCTGGTGCGATTATAGGATGACGAAGCATCCTGCGACGCGATCGACTCCCCAATCTAAGGGTGAGTCTTCGGGATCCCAGAGCGAGGCAATGATTGAAAGTTTGCAGCTAAGTAATGAAGCCTTATCGAGGCAGGTTGTGGACATGGAGAACCAGATTCAGTCCTTGGTTGCGGTAGTGGCAGGGCAGGCTCAGAGAGTTCAGGACCCCATTGGGGGTGTAGCTGTTCCCCCCCCCCCTCCTGCTCCTCTTGTGCCTCCAGTTGTGGTGCCACCGGAGATGGCCTTCGTATCTCAGTTTCAGCGGTAGGCCCCCTACTTACGACGGGCAGGCAGATTTCATGATTTTGGATGACTGACTGATTTCTATAGAGGATATGTTCTCCTATTCTGGGATTACGGATGTTCAGAAATTAATGCTCGCTGCCTACCAGCTCAAGGGATTGGCAAAGAGTTGGTGGTTAAGGTAGAAGGAAAGTGTGGTGGTAGGATGCACCTGAGAGTCGTTTAAGGTAATGCTTTTGAGTAAATTTCTGCCCTCGGTCGAGCGGGACCGGTTGATGAACGACTTCCTGCATTTGAAGCAAAGGAAACTCACGGTTAGTGAATATGAGGTTGAGTTTAGCAAACTGAGTCGGTTTGCTCCTGGACTTGTGAGTGTTGAAGCAGATCGGGTTAAGCGGTTTCTGGGCGGGCTGAGAAGCGACGTTCAGCAGTTAGCAAGTGCCTATGGAGCAGTCAGTTATGCCAGAGTGGTTGAAGCTGCTTTGAAGGTCGAGGCCATTGAGAATGCTAAGAATAGAGGCCAGCAGGCGAGGCAAGACAAGCAGAAGTATGTTGGGGGGAAAGGACCCCAGGAACCTGATGCAGTTTCAAGGAAGAGGACCAAGGGGACTTGCAGCTTCTGTGGCCGGCCAGGCCATCCTTTGGAAAAGTGCTTAAAGAGATTGGCAGCGCAGAAGAAAGAGAAAGTCCATGCTATTCAGGGTACTCCCAAAGGGGATGCGGTGTATGCTTTGTGCGGAAAAAAGGGGCATGATGCGGCCCATTGCTGGTTGAAAGATAAAGTTTGATTTCAGTGTGGGCAAAAGGGCCATCTCAAGACGAGGTGCCCTCAGGCGCAGCCCATTCTCCCAGCAGTTCCATTGCAGGCGTTTCCGCCACCCTCGCGCGTGGATAAAGGCAAGGGGAAGCTGAATGTTATCTCTTCAGAGGAAGCATCGACCTCGACCCAGGTTATTTCAGGTTAGATTCTTCCTAACTTGAATACTTTACCTCTTGTTTAGTTTAGCTTTTGTTTTCCCTTAGTTGCGTGGGCTACTTTATAGGGAGATTTAAGGTAAAGAACCGCTGGGCGCGCGTTCTTTTCGATTCTGGCGCTACCCACTCTTTTGTTGCTAAGGCTTTTGTGGAGCGTTTCCGTTTGGGATTAGACCGTGCTGGTGGAGATTTTTGTGTTAAATTCCATTCTGGAGACTCTGTGATTTCAGATTTGGGTATTCAGGGCTGCCCAATCTTGTTGGGGGACTTTCTAGTAAAGGCGGATCTGAAGGTGATTGACCTGGAGGATTTCGATGTTAACTTAGGAATGGACTTGTTGTCTAGTTATGATGCGGTTATCCAGTGCAAGGGTAAGCGCTTAGATGTCGTGAAAGACAACGGTCAGCCCGGGAGCGTTTATGCCGATCCACTCAAGGAGTCTCTGATTATTTCTGCGGTACGTGCTCGCAAGTTGCTTTATTCTGGCTGTTTTCCCTGTTTGGTCTCTCTAGTAGGGGCAGATGTTAGTGTGCCGCGGTTGGGGGAGATTCCTATGGTTTGTGAGTTCCCTGATGTTTTTCCTGACAACCTTCCCGGTCTTCCTCCCAATAGAGATGTCGAGTTTTTCATAGATTTGGAGCCGGGTATGCGTCCTATTACTAAGGAGCCGTACTGCATGGCCCTGCGGGAGCTGGAGAAGTTGCGGATCCAGCTAGATGAGATGTTGGCAAAGAGTTTTATCAGGCCTAGTTCGTCGCCGTGGGTGCGCCTGTGATGTTCGTAAAGAAGAAAGACGGGTCGATGAGGCTATGCGTCAACTATAGAGAGTTGAACAAGGTTACAATTAAGAACAGGTACCCTCTGCCTCAGATTGATGATTTGTTTGACCAGCTGTGTGGTAGTGCTGTGTTTTCAAAGATAGACCTTCGTTCGGGCTATCACTGGTTGAGGATTCGGGAGTCAGATGTTCCGCGGACGGCATTCCATTCTCATCATGGGCATTTCGAGTTCTTAGTCATGTCATTTGGTTTAACTAATGCGCCTTCAGCTTTCATGGATTTGATGAACCGCGTGTTCAAGGATTGCTTAGACAAGTTTGTGATTGTCTTTATTGACGACGTTTTTGTGTACTCCCGGAATGCAGAAGAGCATGATCAACATTTGCGTCTAGTCTTAGCGACTCTGAGTTACCATAAGCTTTACGCTAAGCTCAGCAAATGTGAATTTTGGCTGCCTCAGGTATCTTCCTCGGCCATGTGGTTAACAAGGAGGGCATCTCAGTAGAACCAGAAAAGATCGTTGCGGTTATGGAATAGGCGAGACCTGATACTCCTCGTGAGATCAGAAGCTTCTTGGGTTTGGCGGGCTATTATAGAAGATTTGTGGAGGGATTCTACACCCTGTCTGCGCCATTGACCAAGTTGACGCAGAAGAATGTAGCCTTCGTATGGGATGGCAAATGTGAAGAGGACTTTGAGGAGCTAAAGAGAAGGCTATGTTCAGCTCCTGTTTTGTCCTTGCCTACTGAAGGTACTGAGTATGATGTATATGTTGTTGGGATTTGTCTCCACAATACCTCAGATTTGTAGGTGGTCTGACCTTGAACTAAGATGAATTAAAGTGTATTTGATGCTGTGTTTAAGTTGTATGTGTGCAGGTCCTTAATGCCAAGTGTAGACCAATGTCAGTCTATAATGGGTCACCAAACACAGGACCATACAATGTAATCCCTCATTGTGTGATCCAAAGTGTTGGCCCATGTATAACCTCTCTATTGGGATACACTTCCTACATGTACTTGGAATGGTGGACTCAAGTATTGAAGTATGTCTTTTAGAAGAAATTTTTCTAAGTCCACATACTCGAGTAGTACCCTTCATATACTCGAGTAAGTGACTTAGTACTCGAGTAGATCATTGGACATACTCGTGTAGACTCTATATACTCGTGTAGATAAGTTTATACTCGAGTAGATAGTCAGTCACTCGAGTAGGTCATATCTTATACTCGAGTAATTCCTTCTGTTCTTAAATCCAGAATTTTCTCTAAGTCCACATACTCGAGTACTTCCCTTGTATACTCGAGTAAGTGGGTCTGTACTCGAGTAAGTTGGTTCACATACTCGAGTAGACTGTATTCACTCGAGTAAGTGATAACTTGTACTCGAGTGGTTGGTTAGTTACTCGAGTAAGTGCCTTGTTTATACTCGAGTAGTTCTGTTCTTCCCATTTCAGAAATATTCTAAGTCCACATACTCGAGTAGTTCCCTATATACTCGAGTAAGTGACTCTGTACTCGAGTAGTTATTTTTCATACTCGAGTAAGTCAATGTTTACTCGAGTAGTTGTTCTAATATACTCGAGTAGTTCATTTTCCCCTCACTCGAGTAGTTCTCCTAATATACTCGAGTAGTTCTTTTTCTCTCACTCGAGTATCTGCAACTCTTGTACTCGAGTATTTATTCACACTTTATCTGAAATTTTTCTAAGTGTTTTCACTCGAGTATCTGCTCTCATACTCGAGTAGTTCATTAATCACTCGAGTGTTGATCTCTAAATCACTCGAGTAGCTTTCTCTTCTCTTACTCGAGTATGCCAATCCTTTCCGCTCGAGTATATAACTTCTCTTACTCGAGTATGCCAATTCTTGTCCACTCGAGTATATACCATCTGATACTCGAGTATGTATCTTCTATGACTCGAGTATGTCGGTTCAAATCTTTCCTGAAATTCTCTAAGTCAATTTCACTGTACATTTTGATTTGATCCTTTCTGATAAGTCCACGTGTCATCATTAATGATTCTTATGACCGTTGGAGTCTACCTATAAATAGGTCACTTCAGATTTGACTATTAATGAATTCCTTCAGAGATTATTATTTTAAGAAAGAGAAAGAGAACAATCTCGTGAACCCTAATTCTTCAAGTCGTCGCCGCCGCCATTAACGTTCACGGAAGAAGCTCTGGATCGAGGATCTCCGATCTCTGTTTGCAACCCTAATTCTTCAGCGATCCAGACGCAAGTCAATCACTCGATCTCGCCGCGATTTAAAGATTCCAGATCTATTTTCTCGATCGAGGTGATTTAGTTCTTCAGATTTGTGGATCTCTCCCAAGTCGTCTTCAACTTCTCTGATCAAGCCAAAGCTCTTAAGGAAGAAGACTGTCAAGATACAGATCTGAGATTATTGTTTGTATTTCTTTAAACAAATTATTGTGTAGGAGTTTTTTTTCTCCGAGAGTCGTAGGAAGGCTTTTGCTTCCGAGTTTTGTAGATCCAGTTGGATCGAGTTTTTGTAGGAACGTTGTTCCGAGGTGTAGGATCATTTTGATCCGAGATAGTGGAGTAGTCGAGTCTAGTGATTTGCTAGATCGGTGAGGAAAGTGGACGTACCCAAGGTTGGGGAACCACGATAAATCTCTTGTTGTAACATCCCATTTCCGACTAGACCCCTAGGAGTCGGATGGTTGTGGTAGAATCCCAGGGAGCCCAAAACTTGAAATAAATCGACCAAGAAATCGGGTCACGGGTCGGTCACGCCCGTGACCCGCCATGTCACGCCCGTGACATAGGGCATGACCATGATCGTCGGTTCCAGGTCGACGGACGTCGACCCAAAATGGGCCCACGGGCATGTCACGCCCGTGACCCGCTATGTCACGCCCGTGACATAGGGCGTGACACGCTCGACGATCGTCGATTCCAATTCGACGCCGTCGACCCAGAATTTGGCCACACGGGCCAGTCACGCCCGTGACCCGCCATGACACGCCCGTGACATAGGGCGTGACCATGATCGTCGGTTCCAGGTCGACGGTCGTCGACCCAAAATGGGCCCACGGCATGCCACGCCCGTGACCCGCTATGTCACGCCCGTGACATAGGGCGTGACACGCTCGACGATCGTCGATTCCAGTTCGACGCCGTCGACCCAGAATTTGGCCACACGGGCCAGTCACGCCCGTGACCCAGGTGTCACGCCCGTGACCACCCTTCGACGATCGTCGATCTCAGTTCGACGATCGTCGAACCCAGAATTGGCTAACCGGGCCTGTCACGCCCGTGACCCAAATGTCACGCCCGTGACCATGGCCGAAACGACAGCCAGGTT
Organism: Platanthera zijinensis; assembly: GCA_039513925.1. NCBI lineage: Eukaryota > Viridiplantae > Streptophyta > Magnoliopsida > Asparagales > Orchidaceae > Platanthera > Platanthera zijinensis. The sequence continues at coordinate 211,793,845 of CM077082.1, read as the reverse complement.
GGAAATTTCGGTAACCGACGCCATAATAAATTCTGACCACGGGAATGAAAATCAAGAGTATTTATGGGTCGTTCCCTACTTTAATTATGTTAATAATTAAGGAAAAATGGGTCCAATAGGAAATTGCCACCTGGCAAACACCTCTTCACCTCCAACTTTTCAACTGCCATTCGTCATAACCGAAACGTCATAAGGGTGTTAGTAATGGCTGCCAACGTTTCATCTCCAACGTTTCATCTTTTCCCCTCCCCATTTGCTGATCTATAAAAGACCCCTAAGAGCAAGAGGAAAAGGTTACACTCCATCAAACTGTTTCAGACTTCCCCTTGCTGTAGAAGAATTTCCGGCGACGCCACCACCGCGCAAATGGCTTCCCGACGCTCTGCACGCCTTCAACCCGCGAACAAGGTCCTCCCCTCCCTCTTCTTCTGCGGATAGATCTTAGGAATCCTTAGGAGAGATATCGGGCTCAAAAGAGCCAGATCGGGTGAGCGTATTCAGGGTTTTCCAAAAATTTCATGGTGGCGGGTTCGCGGAAACCGCCTCTCCGGCGGCCGTGCCGCCGCCCGACGATAGCCCTCGCCTCAACGGAGGTGGTGGTGGTGGTGGCCGGGCAGGGAGATGGCTGGATAGCCGGAAAATAGCTTGGAAAAGCTACAGGAAATTAGGTTTTTTTTTTAGGCCTCTGGTTCGGGCTCTGAAGAAGATGAACAGTGCCATGAAAATTGTATTCTATTTTTTTAAAACAATTTTTGAATGAAAATATCTGTCACCTTAAATATTTTGGGAAAAATACTTAGAGGCTCCTACAGGAAAAATGGTCAACATAGAAAATGTAGCCCTTGAGGTCTACTTTAATTTAAAATTAAGTTCACTCGATTTGGAATCCTGGTTAGACCACAGCACCCTTTTTGGTGAGGTCTATCCAGAGGGCCGTCTTGACCTTAGAAAAATTCCCCACTCTAAACCAGTCATCAAAATGACTTTAAATTTGGGGTGTGGTCTAATCTTACATATATCTAGGTGCTATCCAAAAATGAGAATTTTTGGAGAATATTTTTCTATAGTTTTAGAAAAATTCAATAATCCTAGCCGAATTTAATTAGATAAATAAATAATTTCCAAACCCTCCCAAATTCTGGTGAGTGGTCCCTGGGGGTCACCATAAGGTTCTGTATAATTTTCCATCTCATTTGTAGATGGTTTGGACTAGAAATGATCAACCCTAAGTTTTGCCCTAATAAGGGGTCTTAGGTTAAAAGTGCACGTTTGAAGTTTGAGTGGTGAGATCACCTCATCAGAGGCTGAGATTTTTACCACTGGCTAGTAATATTCTCTAGCACCCACTCATGGAGTTTGAGGTTGATCGGGGTGAGTTTACCCTAAGGACCAAGGCCAAACCATAAGGATGGATCTTGGTGGTTTGTGAAGGTCATGTGGTCAAAAGACCTTGGATTGACCCGAAATTGGGTGAGGAGAACCATAGGGTCAATATAGTTCTCTGGATGAAATCTTAGTAAATTTGGAGACCGTTGAGATACCTGAAAGTCTAACCCTAGTTTAGGGCGCAAAACTTGTAGAGTTAGGAAATGACACAAAATCCCATTGAAAAGTGATGAGAATTGGGTAGAGTGAATTATAGGGATGGTACAAGCTCTGGATATTTTTCTATGAATTTTATGTTCATTATTTTGGATACTTCCTTTAATGATGTAGCAGTAGTATGATTTGCTTTGAAAATTTATTAGGGAATACACACTCTCTGGAAAGTGATGAAATTTAAGCAGAGAACGTTTATTATGATTTTAAATCTTTGTGAATTTTTATGGGACTTTTGGAAGATTAATTCTAAGGCTTGCTTCTTTAAGTATGTTTTACCTTGATTATTTGATTAAATCTTTAGTGGTGTTTAGCAAATTAGTAAAATTATGATTCTCTGCACAAAGATCTTTTATATATCATTCTACTGACTAGTGATTTTTCTATAATTTTTAGATGAATAATTTCTGTACTTCCTTCATTAAGTAGGATTAACGTGATTATACTGAATAAATTATTTAGAGGTTAAATACTTTCTATAAAATTCTGAGAATTTGTATTTGAGGTTATCTTGCTGTTATTGAATGAACTTAATTTTTTGGTGGCCATTACTTAAGAATATCATGAAGTTCATGTTTAAAATTACCCATGGCCAATCTTTGGGAAAAATTAAATAAATATCAGATTAAATAGGAAAATTATAAATTCCTGGATTTAAGCTAATTATGTCATGATAGACCTCCATTAAATTTTATAGGAGATTTAGAAGATAAATTCGGTGTACCTCCCCTTGTGTACCTCATATAGCTTAGGATGGTCTGCATATAGTAAAACCACGGAATTTTGATAATTGAAGATCGGTAGGGTAAGTTAAGATTGAGTTCATCACTAGGAGTCAGGATAAGTAGAGAGTGGGACTGGTTAGGATAAGGGAGTATGGGAACGACGAAAGATCGTCCATCCTGGGAAGAAGAGGAAGAGTCTTAATACTCTAGGGTTAGAACTAAAGTAACTAAAAGAGGATCGGGATAAGGGACATCAACCAATAATAATAAGTGCCTTGCGAAAGGGAACTTTGGGCCGTAATGCCACCGTCTTGGTTCCTAGTGCCCCTTGAGAGCCCTTCACGGGGTATACCGGGGGCAGTCCTGGGCTAACATAAACCATAGGGATAATAAATTAAAAGAGCAACTAGTATAACTAGGGTTACACATGCACACTCCCCGATAGCTAGGAAAGTAGAATTATAGGATTACTTGCCATTCAGACAGTAGCTCTGAAGGTAGTTGCACGGACAGGACTGTCCGGGGGGCCGCGGGCTCGAGGGTTGGAGTACGGAATAAAAGTGGTGGGTCATCGGTACTAGGCGATCGATCACACCGACAGCGGTACGATGACTCGGCGAAAAGTCTGGAGGGTACATCCAGCAGCAGTACGCGGATACTCTAGGTTGTGTTCTTCTAGGGGCGTACGGAAGGGCTAGGCCTGGTAGTGTGGTTACCCGCCTAGAAGTGGGGGGCCCGACTCACTGTCTCCGTTTGCCACAACGGAGGTTCCTGGGGGTGAAGCTAGCCTCCCGAACAGGGGGAACTAAAGGTCTGTGCGCATAGAGTCGTGTGCGTGTGTTGCACTTGCATGAATCATGACATAGCATATCACTACACTCATAATTGCATACAACCGTCACCCCAACGTATAAATCGGTATGGGACTTTTTTTATACGATGGGAGCCTTGCAAAAGACCCCTTAACTTATAAGTTTGTATGGGCATTCATATAAGTTAAGGTTACTTACTTACTTACTTGTTTGTTTACTTACTGTTCTCTAGCTGCCTTCTTTTATACAATTTGATATTTAATAATTGCTCTACCTATTACAACACATTTATACTGTTCACCTATTATAACTTGCTAGTTAGGTCCACCGTCACCTGCTTGATTATTCTCCACTTTTGTAGCTTCCCTTTCCTCCTCTCCGCCCGGTACTTAGGAGCCGTGGTGGGAGGGGTAGGGGATGATAGGGCTTAGTCTTTATGACTAATGGTTTTCGAACCAAACATTACAGGAGCTCCGGATGGGAGACAGGGACCAGCACCAGCGGAGTACGGTGCGCATGGAGGTGGGACAGTCTAGCACCGGTGCACCTGCGACTAGCTCCGTGAGTGATTAGTATTTTCTTAGCTTCCGCGAAGAGTGACTTGTAGTGAGGACTCTGATGTACTAGGCTTGAGCCCATTTATCTATTTTCCTTTTATTACTATTGATGGACTGGTAATGATTTCACCTTATTTACATGTTTCTGTGGACTTGTTTACATTTTTGTATAAATGCTTCTCTCTCTTGTGATCGAAAAGGGCCGGCAGAATTGGCGTTTTGTAGTGGTTGCCTTCCCGTGAGTCGGTGCCACCGCAAAGCGGCAATTCTGGGCTAAGACCCCGGTGGTTGAAAAAGAAAAAAAAAGGGGGTCTTACAAGTGGTATCAGAGGGAACCTCAATCGAAGAGAAGTAGTCCACAAAGACCTTGGGCTACCCCCGTGCGAGCTTAGTTTGTGGACAAACTAGCAGCGGAAGCAGTGGTGTGCCCATAAGGGAAATCACATGTGAAAGTCCATCATAACTCTTCTTAAATTCCATTCATTCGCTCTCTAACAAATGGAATTTTTGCTTGTAGCCTGCGACGAACCCTACATCGCAGCAGGGGACACCTCAGGCTCCGAATGTGGTCCCGACTCCGCCAGCACCCATTCCGTTCCAGCAGACGGAGATGGGGCAAACATTGACGGCCATCCTGGAGGCCTTCAGAGCTCAGCAAGCCCCGGCCCCACAGCCAAACCCCGGGGCCAATTGGATGACTATCTTCCGGGGACTTTCCCCTCCATCCTACCAGGGGACGGAGTCTGCAGTACGTACGGAGGAGTGGTTGGACACTATTTACGAGATGCTGGCAGGGATTCGATGCCCCACGGAGGAGGCAGTCGCTTTGGCAGTCTCCTGCTTAGAGTCACATGGAAAGAGATGGTGGAAATCTCAGCTGGACACCACCTTCGCAGGGATGGACTGTGCTGATATTGCTTGGGAGGAGTTTAGGGCAGCGCTCTTGGGACATTTTGTGCCTCGGTCGGCGAGAGATGACCTGGAGGATAGATTCCTACGGTTGAGGCAGGGGAACAGGACTGTGGTGTAGTACTATCAGGAGTTCACTCACCTGGCCCGTTATGCGGACGCTTACCAGTTAGACGATGCTGGCTACGCCCGGAGGTTTTATAAGGGGCTGCAGGATGACATGAGGCAGGCCCTCCTTTTCGTTTCAGAGGGGAGTCTGGCCAGGATTCTAGAGATGGCTAAGAAGAGAGAGGCGGATCAGCTTACAGTGAAGAATCGGAAGAGACCGGCTGATGATTCAGAGATTGGAGGTCGTAGAGACCGTCCTCGGGGCCAGGTTATCGGGGAGAGAAGGAATGGGGATCAGCCTCGTCAGGAGTTTGGGCAGGAGCAGAGGACTCAGGGGGTATTGGCTCCCCAGCCTATACAGATGCTGGAAATGCCAAGGACGGCAGGGCAGCCACCGGTATGCTATCAGTGCAACCAGCCGTGGCATATCAAGCGGAACTGCCCTGTGGGGCGAGCACCCCCACCAGCACATCAGGGCGCTCCACCTCCCCGACAGTTTGGCGGACGAGGACAGGACTGAGGACGGGGATTCCAGGATCGAGGTCGTAGGCCAAAGAGAGAGCAGGTGTATGCTCTAGACCTGACACAGCCCCGGGACCCGGAGCAGGTTATCACAGGTATGGCAGTACTTTTCAGATTTTCTTCATATAAACTACTATTTTAAACATAACCTGGTTAGAAATTAAGAGAAGATAAACTACAATAAGAATACTAAGACATTTAATTACCCCAGGCATAGTGTTCGTGAGCGGCAAGCCCGCTCACACCCTCTTCGACACTGGTGCGTCGCAATCCTTCGTGTCGGATGATTTCGTGAAAGGACTGGCAGGAGTGGAGCCATTCACCGGGAAGATGATGAGGGTGCGCCTACCCGACGGGTCAGAGATATTGACCTCTGCTCATTGTAATATGGAAGCAAGAATCGGCGGAAAGGCGTTTGAGGCACCAGCGACGGTTCTGAAGATGCCAGATTATGATCTGATCCTGGGCATGACTTGGCTCTATTGGAACCATGCCCAGATCGATTGCGTGGCGAAGAGGATCACCGTGAGGCACGGCGACTCCTTCATTGTTATCGAAGGTATTATACCAGCACCCCGTACCTTGTTATCGTCTGTGGAGGCCGTTAAGGCCCACCTGTAGGGGGAAGAGGTTTATCAGGTCCTCTTTGAGGCGGTCGTAGCCAAGGACTCCATTGCAGATATTCCAGTAGTGCGGGACTTCGCCGACGTGTTTCCGGAGAAGCTACCAGGGTTACCCCCGCACCGAGAGAAGGACTTTCAGATTCAGCTCGTACCGGGGGCTAAGCCGGTATCCAGAGCTCCCTATCGAATGGCCCCAATGGAGTTGGTGGAATTCCGAAGCCAGCTTCAGGAGTTAGTGGAGGCCGGGTTCGTTCGGCCTAGCTCTTCACCATGGGGAGCTCCGGTGCTGTTCGTTAAGAAGAAGGACGGGACCCTTCGACTGTGCATCGATTACCGTGCTCTGAACAGGTTGACAGTTCAGAATACTTATCCCTTACCACGGATAGACGAGCTTTTTGACCAGCTGGAGGGAGCCCATTGGTTCTCAAAACTGGATCTGAGGTCAGGGTACTACCAGCTTCGTATTCGGGAGGAGGACATCCCGAAGACGGCCTTCAGCAGCAGATACGGCTTGTACGAGTTTACCGTGATGCCGTTCGGGCTCACGAATGCACCCTACGCATTCATGTCTTTGATGAATCGGGTGTTCGAGGAGTATCTGGACGTCTTTGTCATTGTATTCATCGACGACATTCTCATCTATTCAAGGACGGAGGAGGAGCACGCGAGGCATCTGGCCTTGACCTTGGGGAAGCTGCGTGAGCATGAGATGTATGCCAAGTACAGCAAATGCCAGTTCTGGCTAAAGGAGGTGGCCTTTCTGGGCCATGTCATCAGTGGAGCAGGTCTGGCAGTGGATCCTGCAAAGAGCCAGGCAGTGCGGGATTGGCCAACGCTAAAGTCGGCCACGGATGTTCGAAGTTTCTTGGGACTGGTCGGTTACTACCGGAAGTTCGTCGAGGGGTTCTCCCAGATTGCCCTCCCTCTCACGTCTCTGACGAAGAAGGAGTCCCCTTTTATATGGACGCCTCGATGCGAATCTGCCTTCCAGGAGCTAAAGGATCGTCTCACCTCGGCTCCCATCCTTGCTCTTCCATCAGGGAAGGAGGGATTCCAGGTGTATACAGATGCTTCCTATCAGGGGATGGGTGCCGTTCTGATGCAGAACGGGCACGTAATAGCCTACGCCTCCCGTCAGTTGAAGCAGCACGAGCAGAACTACCCCGTGCACGATTTAGAGATGGGGGCAGTCATCTTTGCTCTTAAGATCTGGCGGCACTATCTCTACGGAGTACATTGTGATATCTTCTCCGACCACAAGAATCTGAAGTACGTCGACACCCAGAAGGAGTTGAACATCAGACAGAGACTCTGGGTGGAGTTTCTGTCGGACTACCAGTATACCATGCACTACCATCCTGGGAAGGCGAACGTGGTCGCAGATGCTCTGAGTCGGAGAGCGAGTACGACAGGAGTAGGCCCGCATCTGATGGCCTTGGAGTTGATTAGATCATTCGAGGAGATGCAGATTTCGCTAGTGTCTGAGGATGACCCGAAGCTGTACATGGAGTACTTGGGGTCGATGGCTACTACTGATGACATTCGGGACCGCATCAGAGATGGGCAGATGCTGGATGAGAGAGCTGAGCCGATATTCCGAGCCTTGGAGGAAGGCACGACGGGAGATTACTCTTTGAGGGATGGGCTCCTGTGTTTCCGAGGCAGAGTCTACATACCAGCAGGAGGACGGATCCGGGAGGATATTTTGACGGAAGCTCATTGCAGCCGATATTCGGTACACCCGGGGATCACCAAGATGGTAAAGGATTTAAAGAGGACGATGTATTGGTCGGGTATGAAGAAAGATATTACGTATTTTGTGACGCATTGCGAGGCCTGCCAGCTCGTGAAGGCGGATTGTAGGAACCCGGCAGGCTTGCTGCAACGGCTTCCAGTGCCGGAGTGGAAGTTTGAGGATATAGCCATGGACTTCATACATGGGCTACCTAGATCCCGTGCGGGGAACGACTCGATCTGGGTGATAGTGGACAGGCTGACAAAGGTGGCCAGATTCATTCCAGTAGCAAAGGGGGCACCAGTCAGCGTATTAGTACGGAGGTTCATTGAGCAGTTTGTGCGTTATCATGGGGTGCCCAAGACTATCGTTTCGGATCGGGATGGGCGGTTTATATCCAGGGAGTGGAGGTCAGTCCAGGCCCATCTGGGTTCCCGGTTGACATTCAGCACATCTTTTCACCCCCAGACCGACGGGCAGACAGAGCGCACCAACCGTACACTAGAGGATCTGTTGCGACTATGTATTTTGGACCGTGGCAAGCCTTGGGAGAGATTGCTGCCACTGGTCGAGTTTTCGTACAACAATGCTCATCAGTCCAGCATAGGCATGGCTCCATACGAAGCGTTGTACGGAAGGAGGTGTAGAACCCCACTATCATGAGTTCAGGATGAGGATCCGCAGGCACTAGGCTCGGAGTTTGTGGGCGATACAGATGCTCAGATTAGATTGATCCGAGACAGGATGTTGGAAGCCCAGAGCAAACAGGCAAAATACTACGATGCGAGGCATCGCCAAGTGGAGTTCCAGGTAGGAGACCGGGTTTTCTTGAAGATACGGCCGATGCACGGAGTCTCGCGGGTTCGCGGGCGGAAGAAGCTCAGTCCGAGATATATGGGGCCCTATAGGATCCTGGAGCGGATCGGCCCCTTAGCCTATAGACTGAAGCTACCGCCGGAGTTAGCGGGATTGCATGACATCTTCCACGTCTCCTCACTTCGGAGGGCTCTGCTACGCCCTGAGCAGCTGATTTCCTCGGCAGATGGCCCAGTGGCCTCGGATCGGTCAGTCGATTTGGAGCCTATCAGGATTGACGATACAGCAGTGCGGGTCTTGCGACGGAAGAAGGTCCCGTTAGTCAAGGTTCTGTGGAACAATCATGGGCAGGAGGAGCATACATGGGAGCCACAGGACTTGATGCGGCAAAAATACCCGGAACTTTTTCGTCAGGTATACCTCACAACCCCTCTGGACAATTAATTTGCCTTCCTGTTTTAAATCAAAGGAACTGAAACTTCAAAAATAGGGGCTAATCTTTTGTTTATTGGGGTGTATATATCTAGTTAAGTGGACGAATTAACCTTAGACTTGAAACCGCATAAAGCGAACATAACATATGGATGTAATTTCTTTAATTCTCATGGGATGTTACAAGCTTATTGTCCCGTAGGCTTAACCTTGATTTCGGGGACGAAATCTTTGTTTTGTTTATTGGGATTTGTAACATCCCAATTCCGGCTAGACCCCTAGGAGTCGGATGGTTGTGGTAGAATCCCAGGGAGCCCAAAACTTGAAATAAATCGACCAAGAAATCGGGTCACGGGTCGGTCACGCCCGTGACCCGCCATGTCACGCCCGTGACATAGGGCGTGACCATGATCGTCGGTTCCAGGTCGACGGACGTCGACCCAAAATGGGCCCACGGGCATGTCACGCCCGTGACCCGCTATGTCACGCCCGTGACATAGGGCGTGACACGCTCGACGATCGTCGATTCCAGTTCGACGCCGTCGACCCAGAATTTGGCCACACGGGCCAGTCACGCCCGTGACCCGCCATGACACGCCCGTGACATAGGGCGTGACCATGATCATCGGTTCCAGGTCGACGGTCGTCGACCCAAAATGGGCCCACGGGCATGCCACGCCCGTGACCCGCTATGTCACGCCCGTGACATAGGGCGTGACACGCTCGACGATCGTCGATTCCAGTTCGACGCCGTCGACCCAGAATTTGGCCACACGGGCCAGTCACGCCCGTGACCCAGGTGTCACGCCCGTGACCACCCTTCGACGATCGTCGATCTCAGTTCGACGATCGTCGAACCCAGAATTGGCTAACCGGGCCTGTCACGCCCGTGACCCATGTGTCACGCCCGTGACCATGGTCGAAACGACAGCCAGGTTGGAAATTTCGGTAACCGACGCCATAATAAATTCTGACCACGGGAATGAAAATCAAGAGTATTTATGGGTAGTTCCCTACTTTAATTATGTTAATAATTAAGGAAAAATGGGTCCAATAGGAAATTGCCACCTGGCAAACACCTCTTCACCTCCAACTTTTCAACTGCCATTCGTCATAACCGAAACGTCATAAGGGTGTTAGTAATGGCTGCCAACGTTTCATCTCCAACGTTTCATCTTTTCCCCTCCCCATTTGCTGATCTATAAAAGACCCCTAAGAGCAAGAGGAAAAGGTTACACTCCATCAAACTGTTTCAGACTTCCCCTTGCTGTAGAAGAATTTCCGGCGACGCCACCACCGCGCAAATGGCTTCCCGACGCTCTGCACGCCTTCAACCCGCGAACAAGGTCCTCCCCTCCCTCTTCTTCTGCGGATAGATCTTAGGAATCGTTAGGAGAGATATCGGGCTCAAAAGAGCCAGATCGGGTGAGCGTATTCAGGGTTTTCCAAAAATTTCATGGTGGCGGGTTCGCGGAAACCGCCTCTCCGGCGGCCGTGCCGCCGCCCGACGATAGCCCTCGCCTCAACGGAGGTGGTGGTGGTGGTGGCCGGGCAGGGAGATGGCTGGATAGCCGGAAAATAGCTTGGAAAAGCTACAGGAAATTAGGTTTTTTTTTTAGGCCTCTGGTTCGGGCTCTGAAGAAGATGAACAGTGCCATGAAAATTGTATTCTATTTTTTTAAAACAATTTTTGAATGAAAATATCTGTCACCTTAAATATTTTGGGAAAAATACTTAGAGGCTCCTACAGGAAAAATGGTCAACATAGAAAATGTAGCCCTTGAGGTCTACTTTAATTTAAAATTAAGTTCACTCGATTTGGAATCCTGGTTAGACCACAGCACCCTTTTTGGTGAGGTCTATCCAGAGGGCCGTCTTGACCTTAGAAAAATTCCCCACTCTAAACCAGTCATCAAAATGACTTTAAATTTGGGGTGTGGTCTAATCTTACATATATCTAGGTGCTATCCAAAAATGAGAATTTTTGGAGAATATTTTTCTATAGTTTTAGAAAAATTCAATAATCCTAGCCGAATTTAATTAGATAAATAAATAATTTCCAAACCCTCCCAAATTCTGGTGAGTGGTCCCTGGGGTCACCATAAGGTTCTGTATAATTTTCCATCTCATTTGTAGATGGTTTGGACTAGAAATGATCAACCCTAAGTTTTGCCCTAATAAGGGGTCTTAGGTTAAAAGTGCACGTTTGAAGTTTGAGTGGTGAGATCACCTCATCAGAGGCTGAGATTTTTACCACTGGCTAGTAATATTCTCTAGCACCCACTCATGGAGTTTGAGGTTGATCGGGGTGAGTTTACCCTAAGGACCAAGGCCAAACCATAAGGATGGATCTTGGTGGTTTGTGAAGGTCATGTGGTCAAAAGACCTTGGATTGACCCGAAATTGGGTGAGGAGAACCATAGGGTCAATATAGTTCTCTGGATGAAATCTTAGTAAATTTGGAGACCGTTGAGATACCTGAAAGTCTAACCCTAGTTTAGGGCGCAAAACTTGTAGAGTTAGGAAATGACACAAAATCCCATTGAAAAGTGATGAGAATTGGGTAGAGTGAATTATAGGGATGGTACAAGCTCTGGATATTTTTCTATGAATTTTATGTTCATTATTTTGGATACTTCCTTTAATGATGTAGCAGTAGTATGATTTGCTTTGAAAATTTATTAGGGAATACACACTCTCTGGAAAGTGATGAAATTTAAGCAGAGAATGTTTATTATGATTTTAAATCTCTATGAATTTTTATGGGACTTTTGGAAGATTAATTCTAAGGCTTGCTTCTTTAAGTATGTTTTACCTTGATTATTTGATTAAATCTTTAGTGGTGTTTAGCAAATTAGTAAAATTATGATTCTCTGCACAAAGATCTTTTATATATCATACTACTGACTAGTGATTTTTCTATAATTTTTAGATGAATAATTTCTGTACTTCCTTCATTAAGAAGGATTAATGTGATTATACTGAATAAATTATTTAGAGGTTAAATACTTTCTATAAAATTCTGAGAATTTGTATTTGAGGTTATCTTGCTGTTATTGAATGAACTTAATTTTTGGGTGGCCATTACTTAAGAATATCATGAAGTTCATGTTTAAAATTACCCATGGCCAATCTTTGGGAAAAATTAAATAAATATCAGATTAAATAGGAAAATTATAAATTCCTGGATTTAAGCTAATTATGTCATGATAGACCTCCATTAAATTTTATAGGAGATTTAGAAGATAAATTCGGTGTACCTCCCCTTGTGTACCTCATATAGCTTAGGATGGTCTGCATATAGTAAAACCACGGAATTTTGATAATTGAAGATCGGTAGGGTTAGTTAAGATTGAGTTCATCACTAGGAGTCAGGATAAGTAGAGAGTGGGACTGGTTAGGATAAGGGAGTACGGGAACGACGAAAGATCGTCCATCCCGGGAAGAAGAGGAAGAGTCTTAATACTCTAGGGTTAGAACTAAAGTAACTAAAAGAGGATCGGGATAAGGGACATCAACCAATAATAATAAGTGCCTTGCGAAAGGGAACTTTGGGCCGTAATGCCACCGTCTTGGTTCCTAGTGCCCCTTGAGAGCCCTTCACGGGGTATACCGGGGGCAGTCCTGGGCTAACGTAAACCATAGGGATAATAAATTAAAAGAGCAACTAGTATAACTAGGGTTACACATGCACACTCCCCGATAGCTAGGAAAGTAGAATTATAGGATTACTTGCCATTCAGACAGTAGCTCTGAAGGTAGTTGCACGGACAGGACTGTCCGGGGGGCCGCGGGCTCGAGGGTTGGAGTACGGAATAAAAGTGGTGGGTCATCGGTACTAGGCGATCGATCACACCGACAGCGGTACGATGACTCGGCGAAAAGTCTGGAGGGTACATCCAGCAGCAGTACGCAGATACTCTAGGTTGTGTTCTTCTAGGGGCGTACGGAAGGGCTAGGCCTGGTAGTGTGGTTACCCGCCTAGAAGTGGGGGGCCCGACTCACTGTCTCCGTTTGCCATAACGGAGGTTCCTGGGGGTGAAGCTAGCCTCCCGAACAGGGGGAACTAAAGGTCTGTGCGCATAGAGTCGTGTGCGTGTGTTGCACTTGCATGAATCATGACATAGCATATCCCTACACTCATAATTGCATACAACCGTCACCCCAACGTATAAATCGGTATGGGACTTTTTTTATACGATGGGAGCCTTGCAAAAGACCCCTTAACTTATAAGTTTGTATGGGCATTCATATAAGTTAAGGTTACTTACTTACTTACTTATTTGTTTACTTACTGTTCTCTAGCTGCCTTCTTTTATACAATTTGATATTTAATAATTGCTCTACCTATTACAACACATTTATACTGTTCACCTATTATAACTTGCTAGTTAGGTCCACCGTCACCTGCTTGATTATTCTCCACTTTTGTAGCTTCCCTTTCCTCCTCTCCGCCCGGTACTTAGGAGCCGTGGTGGGAGGGGTAGGGGATGATAGGGCTTAGTCTTTATAACTAATGTTTTTCGAACCAAACATTACAGGAGCTCCGGATGGGAGACAGGGACCAGCACCAACGGAGTACGGTGCGCATGGAGGTGGGACAGTCTAGCACCGGTGCACCTGCGACCAGCTCCGTGAGTGATTAGTATTTTCTTAGCTTCCGCGAAGAGTGACTTATAGTGAGGACTCTGATGTACTGGGCTTGAGCCCATTTATCTATTTTCCTTTTATTACTATTGATGGACTGGTTATGATTTCACCTTATTTACATGTTTCTGTGGACTTGTTTACATTTTTGTATAAATGCTTCTCTCTCTTGTGATCGAAAAGGGCCGGCAGAATTGGCGTTTTGTAGTGGTTGCCTTCCCGTGAGTCGGTGCCACCGCAAAGCGGCAATTCTGGGCTATGACCCCGGTGGTTGAAAAAGAAAAAAAAAGGGGGTCTTACACTTGTCGTCTGTGATTGCTTGATGTGTGCTGTGTTAGTTTTTAATTCCGCATTTGACACGCATTTCACCTATTCACCCCCCTCTAGGTGATTTAGGCTAACAAATTAGACCTCTCAATTGGTATCAGAGGGAGGTTGATCGTTAAAAGGTTAACACCTTGATCTTATCCTTCTAAGTTGTTTCTTGAAAGGTATCAAGCATGAGTAAGACCAAGGATTTTGCTAAACTCCCTATCTGCACCAAGAAAAATTTTCCTATGTGGAAGGAAAGAGTAAAGTTCTTCATGGAAGCAGTAGATCCCCGGATCTTCATGATTGTTGAAGAAGGTCCCCACATTCCTATGACTACTTCCACCATAGATCCCACCAAGCAAGTTCCCAAGAAGTTGATGGATCTAGATAAGGATGAGATTGCACTTGTCTCTCTGGACAAGAAAGCTAAAAATATTATAGCAAGTGCAGTCGATGACTCAATGCTGCAGAATCTGATTCATTGTCAGTCTGCTAAGGAGATGTGGTAATCCCTAGTGACTCTATTGGAAGGTACAGAGGAAGTGAGGGATGATCGTAGATCCCTACTGAACCATAAATATGAAGCCTTTAGGCAGGGTCATAAGGAAGCCATAGCTGACACTTTTGAGAACTTCTTCAAGATAGTAAATGGCCTAAGAGTTTATGGACGTGTCTTCACCAACGGGGAACTCAATGACAAATTCTTAAGATCCCTAACCAAGGAATGGGACAATAAGGTATGTGCCATTCGGGAGTTTGGAAGGTTAGCTGAGACGGACCCGCAGAATCTATTCAGAAAGCTTATGTCTTACGAGCTGCAAATCAACTCAAGAAAAGCTGAAGAAGAGACAAGCAGGTCTGCATCCAAGGAGAAATCTGTCGCTCTAAAGGCAGACAGCTCAAGGAAGATAAAGGCTAGCTCTCCTGCCCCAGTTCCTGAGGCTGATGAAGAAGAATCATCTGAGCCCAGCTCATCTGGCTCAGAACTATCAGATGGAGAGTTCTCCCTACTCTCAAGGCAGTTCAAGAAGTTCTTGAACAAGAAGAAGCAATGGAGAGGCAAGGATGCCTCATATAGAAGATCACGACATGACGGTGATCATCGGAAGAAAGGCTCAAGCAGCCATGACAGGTATAATTCTAAACAGAACAAACAGATCTCAACTGACATCATTTGTTATTGTTGCAATAAGCCAGGTCACGTCATCGCCGATTGCCCTCACAAAAAGAAAGAGGGTGGAAGAAGAGAGGAAAAGAAATCCTCACACCATAAGAACAGGAAAGAGAAAAGCTTAGTAGCCAAGAAGAGCAAAACTCTCAGCGACTCTGACTCATCTGAGTCGAGTAAAGAAGAGGAAGCTTACTTTGGGCTCATGGCTCATTAAGATGATGAACAAGTCCCCCAGTTTACTGGGGAGGTAAAATCTCACACTCCTCTCTCTGATTCTGATGATGACAATGAGCAAGAGGGATATTCCTCTGAAGATGAATCTGAGCTCATGGGTCAGTATAAGGAGTTACTCACCGCTTACGAAAAATGTCGTAGAATAATGAAAACTCAAGCCAAAGAGATAAATTCTCTACAGGCTAGTGAGAGCAGCTTGAGAGAAGAAGTCAATAAGACTAACTCTCTTCAAGAGAACCTCAATGTAGCTATGGAGGAATACAATAAAGCTCTCAAGCACATCGACCTTAAAGAGAAAATCATCAAAGAATTGGAACGACAACTCGAGGCTGAAAAGAAGCTTGTTGAGAGTTTCTCTAAGCCTAAGACAGTTCTTCCAATCGTTGCTGAATTCTCTGCTAAGGCCACGGGTGCTGGTCTAGACCACATTGGCTCTTCTAGTAAATCCTCTAGGAGAAACAAGGCCAAGAGAAAGAATAAGGCTGCTCGGAAGGCTCTAGCTGAAGAAAAAGGGAAAGCTCCCTTGGAACCTGTTGTGTTCAAGAAAGTTATCTTTCCCACGAACGAACTCGATTATGAGTCCACCTACGGACACTTTTCTAGGCCGATCCCTGAGAAGCCTAAGTCAAGATACCAAGGTTGGACTCATCCTCGTAACTTTGGCGAGAGTGTCTTCAAGGCACCTTATGAGGAGATTCAGCTTCAAAGCTATGGACCTTATGCTCATGGTCATAATTTCAAAAAGACACCAAAAGTAAAACCCATTGTAGAAAAGCCTATAAAGGAGAAGACCTCATGTAACTGCCATCATCATGAAGCCTCTACCTCCAAGAGTAAAGCTCCTGCTAGACCTTCATTCCAGAAAGTCAAGCAGGACTACACAAGGCAAAGATACAACAGGTTCAACTGTTGGTGCTGTGGCAGAATTGGTCATTTTGCCAGTGATTGTTGGTTCAATCCTAAAAATGCTGCAACCCCTAAAGTTAGCAACGTGAGAGTGACCACTCATGAGGCTAATACTCATAGGGGGAGTATTCTAACTCGAGACCAAGGACCCAAACTTGTTTGGGTTCCTAAGGCTAAATGATTGTAATTGCAGGTATGTCCAAAGGCCACCAAAACGCCAATCTGGTACTTGGACAGTTGATGTTCTCGGCATATGACCGGGACAAGGAGCCTACTACAGAATTACACCTCAGTCTACAACGGACCAAAGGTCATCTTTGGAGGTTCAGATCGAGGAATCACTAAAGGCTATGGTATGATTTCTAACGGTAGCGTATCCTTTTCGGATGTAGCCTATGTTGAAGGATTGGAACACAATCTCATTAGCATAAGCCAACTATGCGACAAAGGATACGTAGTTGAATTTCATGCTGACAAGTGTTTGATAAAATCGGTTAACAATATGGAAACTATTTTATCAGGCACTCGAAGCAGAAATATTTTCCGTTTAAATTTTATTTGTATAGACTCCTCGACACCAGTGTGTCTTTTGGCAAAAAGTAGTGCATCTCTTGCAGACCAATGGCACAAGAGACTAGCACATATTAATTCCAAAACTATTAATAAATTATTCTCTCAAAACTTAGTGCGTGATGCACCTAATGTCAAGTGCGTTACGGACAGTCCTTGTCACGCTTGTATCAAAGGCAAGCAAACAAGAAGTTCGTTTAAAAGCATAATAGGCAAGGATTCCAATAGAAGTTTGCAGCTTCTCCATATGGACTTGTTTGGTCCACTGCAGGTTAGAAGTTTGGGAGGTAAGGAATATACGTTGGTTATTGTGGATGATTACTCGCGCTTTGCGTGGGTGTTCTTTCTGAAACACAAGTCAGATACCTTCGGTATTTTCACTAATTTTGTGAGGCAGAACCAGAATGAATACAACTGTTCCGTAGTCAAAATCAGAAGTGACAATGGAACGGAATTCAAGTCTGGAGCCATGACAGAATTTTGTGAAAGTCAAGGTATCCTTCATGAGTTTTCCTCTCCTCGCACTCCACAGCAAAATGGAGTAGCTGAGAGAAGGAACAGAATACTCATAGAGGCTTGTCGGACCATGTTGAGTGATGCCTCACTTCCGGAGTATTTCTGGGCTGAAGCCGTCAACACCGCTTGTCACGTGCAAAATCGAGCACTCATCAACAAGAACCATGATAAGACTCCTTACGAACTTCTAAAAGGCAGGCAACCAAACATTTCAAACTTTATAATCTTTGGCTGTAAGTGCTTTGTACTTAACAATGGCAAGTATCACACTACAAAGTTTAGCGAGAAAAGCTTTGAAGGTATTTTTGTAGGATATAGTAGCCATAGTAAGGCTTATAGAGTATTCAATAGAAAAAATCTGGTGGTGGAAGAGTCGATACATCTTGTATTTGATGAGACGAGTCTGTTGCAAAGCAACTCGTCTAGTGTGCCTATTGTATATGCAGGTACAAAGTTGAAAGAACTTAGCTTGGATGAACCTAGTGAAGATAAAGATGAGACGTTCATCAAGATCCCCTCTACAACCACCATTGGAGAGGTAGATGATCAAGATGAAGAAGACATCCCAGCTGAAGATGCAACTCCAGTGGCTGAAGAGATCCTAGATGCAAGGACTTTAGAGTTCAGACACTTGAAGGATCATCCTGTTGAGCAAATAATAGGAGATCCTCGGGATGGCGTCAGAACTCGTCGAGGTACAACTAATGAGAATTTACACTTAAGTTTTCTCTCACAGGTTGAACCAAAGAAATTTGAGGAAGCCAACTCCGACGCATCCTGGATTCTAGCCATGGAAGAAGAATTGAATCAGTTCAAACGATGCAAAGTCTGGACACTTGTTCCTAGACCCAAGCATAAGAACGTCATCGGGACAAAATGGGTCTACCGGAACAAGATGGACGAAGATGGAACAATTATAAAGAATAAAGCTAGACTTGTCGCCAAGGGATATCGTCAAGAAGAAGGAATCGACTTCGACCAGACTTATGCTCCAGTAGCAAGACTGGAGGCGATCAGGTTATTTCTTACCTACGCTGCACTTAAGGGCTTTACCGTCTATCAGATGGACGTAAAGTCCGCCTTCCTGAATGGTGACATAAAGGAAGAAGTGTACGTAGAGCAACCGCCAGGTTTTGTTGACTCAACCCATCCTAATTATTTATATTTATTACAAAAAGCACTATATGGTCTTAAACAAGCTCCTCGAGCTTGGTATGAGACTCTGTCTAGCTTCCTTCTTGAGAACAAGTTCACAAGAGGAAAGATAGACAAAACATTATTTCTTAGGGAAATAAAAGGCAAGATTTTGCTAGTGCAGATCTATGTCGACGACATTATTTTCGGCTCTACGGATAACAACCTCTACAAAAAGTTTTCTAAACTTATGCAAGGGAAGTTTGAAATGAGCAGTATGGGAGAGCTGAAGTATTTCTTAGGGCTTCAGGTGAAACAATCTGAAGATGGGATTTTCATCTCACAGACGAAGTTCACCAAAGAGCTGCTTAAGAAATTCGGAATGGAGAATGCAACCTCTATGAGGACTCCAATGGCCTCAGCTATGTCTCTGGACAAGGATGAGAAAGGGAAACCTTTTGATGAAACCAAGTACACAAGCATAATTGGGTCCTTGCTCTACCTTACTGCGAGTAGACCAGATATAATGTTCTCAACATGTGTATGTGCTAGATTTCAGGTGAACTCTAAGGAATCTCACTACATCACTGCAAAGCGAATCCTGAGATACCTCAAAGGCACACCAAATCTTGGCTTATGGTACCCAAGAAGTAATGATAGTGAACTAATTGGTTTTTCAGATGCAGATTTTGCAGGTAGCAAAGACGACAGGAAAAGCACTTCCGGGACTTGCCAATTTCTCGGAAGGAGACTTATTTCCTGGAGCAGTAAGAAGCAGAACTGTGTAGCCATCTCAACGGCTGAATCAGAATACATCTCTGCAAGCAGCTGTTGTGCACAGCTTTTATGGATCAAGAATCAATTTGAAGACTACAACATGAAGTTCCAGGCCATTCCTTTGTTTTGCGACTCATCCAGTGCTATAGCAATTGCCAACAATCCAGTCTCCCACAGCCGGACCAAGCACATAGAGCTTCGTTATCATTTCATCCTGGAGCATGTGGAGAATGGAGACATAGATCTACAATATGTCCCCACAGACAGGCAAGTGGCAGATATATTCACGAAGCCGCTGGACGAGTCCAAGTTCTCGTTCTTCAAAACGGAACTCGGACTGCTCAACAAAGAGGAATAGTGATGGTGGATTCACAACCAGGCTCAGAGTTGAAGATATCAGTGGCAGTAAATCTCTCCCAAGAAAATTGTATTTCAAAGTGATATACTCGAGTACATAGAGACATATACACGAGTAAACGGAAATACTCGAGTAGACCAAAATTGACATACTCGAGTAGTTGGTAACCTACTCGTGTATGTCACTTGACCTACTCGTGTATACTCCATCTCATACTCGTGTATGGCGAAACCTACTCGAGTATACGGGAATTAGAAATTTGAAAATCTCCTTTTTCTTCTATTCGCACCAAAGTTTTGGCGCTCCATATCAGGTATGATTTTATTTTCAATACTCCTCCTTAAACCTAATTAGGGTCATATATATATTTAGAAAAATCGGAAATCCATTCCACTTCTCATTTCACTCGAGTAGCCGCCGTCTCTTCGTCTCCCAGAACAGTTGCAGAGCTCTGTCTTCCTCGTTTTTGTTTCCTTCGCACTACAGAATCGCTGATGGCTCCCTCCTCCAAGATTGGAATCGGCTCCGAACTAGTGACAGATGGTATTGAAGATATTTCGGATGACTTCAAGAACTTACTGATTCTCTTGGACACCGCCGGTTTGTCCTTCGTTCTTCAAGAACCCTGCCGTCTCCTGCTTCCTGATGTTGAAGAATTCTACAGAAATCTGAAGGTTAGACGTAATGGCACAGTTCTGAAATCAAAGGTAAAAGGACTTGAAATTCGGTTGGATAAAACTTCAGTCGCCACTCTGCTTCGGATGCCCGTGGTTGACGAAGAAGATGACCTAGAAAAGGAAGATGCCGACCGTACTTCTCTATTCTGTGGTTGAGATCCTGAAGGTGGAGGTGAAACCTTGAATCGGTCTTTGTTCAATTCAGAAGGCAAATTTCTAGTTGATGTCATCGCCAAAGTCCTGTGGTGCAAGACATACTCCATAAGAGATATCTCCCAAAATCTATTCGACGTTATGCAAGCCATAGTCTGCAGGAAGAAATTCCAGTTCGGAATGATGATACTGGACAAGATCCGAGAGAGCGTGGAACATCCAAGTTATGCTAGGATTATCTCACTCCTCCTCCATGAGATTAATCCCACAGTGTTTGACTTATCCAAAGGGACTCCTCTTCACCACATGAAGAAAGTTTCCATCTCTTCCATACAGAGGTATGACATCAAGATCCTGAATTCTGCCCAAGCTTCAAAGGCTGATGCCATCTCAGGAACTCACCAAGAAACTAGTTTACCTGAAGACAGGATTCCATCTCCTCCTCTACATCAAACTACTGCTACCTCTGGTGCATTAGTTGAGGGGGAGCCTACCTCTTCTCTTCCTCAGCATCAAGTTTCTTCAGAATCAGTGATTCCAGAACAAGAAGAAGTCAGAATTTCTACTCCTCCAGTTTCTCCTACTCCAGCAGCTTTACTGTCTACAACTGAAGATATTAACAGATTTATTGATGAGCTCAGCTCAGATGCTCCTCTTTTTCAGAATGATTCAGCTGCCAAGTCTCCTGCCAAGTCTCCCATTCAGTCTCCAGTTCCATCTCCTGTGCAGTTTCCAACTCAGACTCCAGTACAGTCTCCTGCCAAGTCTCCTGATAGTGAGCCCAGCAAATCAGATCATATTCTCTTGTCTGATGATGAGGAAATGTCTCCAGATCCTGTGGAGGCACCTCTGAAGACTTTGGATTTCTCCATGCCATCTTTCCTAAATACAGAAGAATCTGTTGAGATAGAACCCTTCAAAAGAGCTGTCAGCTTAGTGGTCATTACAGAAATACCTCCTTGGACTGCTCCTGCTCCTGCTCCTTCAATTCCTGCACCAACCTCAGCCCCCTCTTCTTCAGATATAGTCAGTAAGATTGAACAGTTGCTCCTTATACAGAGAAAGTACTTTGATGAATCTCTAGCATCAGTCAATTACAAAGTCACTACTCTTGAACAAGAGATGAGTAGAGGCTTTGCAGAAATCCAGGCCAATACTGATGAGCTAAAAAGATTGTTCCAGCTAGGTGGCAAGGCCATAGATCACACTATCACAAGCATAGGTGAACTGAGAAATCAACAAGAAACTGTTGCCTATAATCAGATCCAGTTGGACAAGAATGCTGATGCCAATCTTATGAAAATCTGTGATGAAGTTGGCAAGTTCAGGGATGAAGCTATAGCTCAGCTATCTGTAGATATCACCAAGGGGGAGAAGATAGTAAAAGAACAAGTGAAAAAACTATCTGAGCAAGCTCAAGCAGTTGTAAAAGAACAAGTTGAAACACTATCTAACCGAGCTCAAGCTACTGTGGATGGTCTTGTAAAAGAAATGAAGGCAGATATTCTCTCCCAGCTCCAGTCTGTGAAATTCTATACCTATGACACTGCTGTTTGGCTGCACAACATGAATTTCCCTAATGCCCAGCTCAACCCTACCATCATTCCACACTTCTTGAATCCTCTTGAAGCACAACCTCCTGCAGATGCTCCAGCCCAGGCAGCCATTCCAGAAGGTGTGCCAGCTTTCTCACCTAGATCTGAGGGTGATGTGACTGAACCCCCTCTCACCTATTCTGATATGTGGCAAGATGAAATTCCAGCTCCAAGGAAGAAGAGAAAATATGGTGAAGGTGCTTCTGCCAGTCGTTCTGCACCCAAAAGAGATCCTGCCCTAGCTTCTGAAAGCAGACCACCAATTATTCATTCTGAAGTTTGGAGTCCAACCTCAAAATCCCTAATCCTTGATACCCTGAAATTGGTTACAGATCTTGGTGAGAACAGAGGCCAGTTTTACAGTCATTCAGAATGGAAAGCCTATGAAGTGTCCCAAATCAAAATCAGACTTCATGACAGGAATTGGGGACACAATAATCCAGCTGCTCCTCCTAGGCCCAGAACTTATTTTCCCAAGCCATTCAGTTACCTAGAGAGGCAAGAGCTGAAGAGAGAAAGGATGCATAAGGAAGGACCCTCTTGAGTAAAGAGAATGTGGAAGTGGATTCTCTTTGTTAAAAACAATTCTATATATATATAATTGATTCTGATTATGGCTATTTCATTAGTTATCCTGCTTTAGCTTATTTTTTTAGTATATGTGTATTGTTCCTTTTACTCTGAATAATTCACCTTAGTATAGAGAATGCTGACATCTACAAATAGGGGGAGATTGTTGGGATTTGTCTCCACAATACCTCAGATTTGTAGGTGGTCAGACCTTGAACTAAGATGAATTAAGGTGTATTTGATGCTGTGTTTAAGTTGTATGTGTGCAGGTCCTTAATGCCAAGTGTAGACCAATGTCAGTCTATAATGGGTCACCAAACACAGGACCATACAATGTAATCCCTCATTGTGTGATCCAAAATGTTGGCCCATGTATAACCTCTCTATTGGGATACACTTCCTACATGCACTTGGAATGGTGGACTCAAGTATTGAAGTATGTCTTTTAGAAGAAATTTTTCAAAGTCCACATACTCGAGTAGTACCCTTCATATACTCGAGTAAGTGACTTAGTACTCGAGTAGATCCTTGGACATACTCGTGTAGACTCTATATACTCGTGTAGATAAGTTTATACTCGAGTAGATAGTCAGTCACTCGAGTAGGTCATATCTTATACTCGAGTAATTCCTTCTGTTCTTAAATCCAGAATTTTCTCTAAGTCCACATACTCGAGTACTTCCCTTGTATACTCGAGTAAGTGGGTCTGTACTCGAGTAAGTTGGTTCACATACTCGAGTAGACTGTATTCACTCGAGTAAGTGATAACTTGTACTCGAGTGGTTGGTTAGTTACTCGAGTAAGTGCCTTGTTTATACTCGAGTAGTTCCGTTCTTCCCATTTCAGAAATATTCTAAGTCCACATACTCGAGTAGTTCCCTATATACTCGAGTAAGTGACTCTGTACTCGAGTAGTTATTTTTCATACTCGAGTAAGTCAATGTTTACTCGAGTAGTTGTTCTAAGATACTCGAGTAGTTCATTTTCCCCTCACTCGAGTAGTTCTCCTAATATACTCGAGTAGTTCTTTTTCTCTCACTCGAGTATCTGCAACTCTTGTACTCGAGTATTTATTCACACTTTATCTGAAATTTTTCTAAGTGTTTTCACTCGAGTATCTGCTCTCATACTCGAGTAGTTCATTAATCACTCGAGTGTTGATCTCTAAATCACTCGAGTAGTTTTCTCTTCTCTTACTCGAGTATGCCAATCCTTTCCACTCGAGTATATAACTTCTCTTACTCGAGTATGCCAATTCTTGTCCACTCGAGTATATACCATCTGATACTCGAGTATGTATCTTCTATGACTCGAGTATGTCGGTTCAAATCTTTCCTGAAATTCTCTAAGTCAATTTCACTGTACATTTCAATTTGATCCTTTCTGATAAGTCCACGTGTCATCATTAATGATTCTTATGACCGTTGGAGTCTACCTATAAATAGGTCACTTCAGATTTGACTATTAATGAATTCCTTCAGAGATTATTATTTTAAGAAAGAGAAAGAGAACAATCCCGTGAACCCTAATTCTTCAAGTCGCCGCCGCCGCCATTAACGTTCACGGAAGAAGCTCTGGATCGAGGATCTCCGATCTCTGTTTACAACCCTAATTCTTCAGCGATCCAGACGTAAGTCAATCACTCGATCTCGCTGCGCTTTAAAGATTCCAGATCTATTTTCTCGATCGAGGTGATTTAGTTCTTCAGATTTGTGGATCTCTCTCAAGTCGTCTTCAACTTCTCTGATCAAGCCAAAGCTCTTAAGGAAGAAGACTGTCAAGATCCAGATCTGAGATTATTGTTTGTATTTCTTTAAACAAATTATTGTGTAGGAGTTTTTTTTCTCCGAGATTCGTAGGAAGGCTTTTGCTTCCGAGTTTTGTAGATCCAGTTGGATCGAGTTTTTGTAGGAACGTTGTTCCGAGGTGTAGGATCGTTTTGATCCGAGATAGTGGAGTAGCCGAGTCTAGTGATTTGCTAGATCGGTGAGGAAAGTGGACGTACCCAAGGTTGGGGAACCACGATAAATCTCTTGTCGTCTGTGATTGCTTAATGTGTGCTGTGTTAGTTTTTAATTCCGCATTTGACACGCATTTCACCTATTCACCCCCCTCTAGGTGATTTAGGCTAACAACTTAGACCTCTCATATGTGGATGCATCATATATCGGGCTGGGATGCGTGCTGATGCAAGGCGGGAAGGTGATTGCGTACAAGTCAAGACAGTTAAAGAATCATGAGAGGAATTACCCGACGCACGACCTAGAGTTTGTTTCCATGATCTATGCTCTAAAGTTTTGGAGGCATTTGCTGTATGGTGTGCAGTGCAGGATTTTTATTGATCATAGGAGCTTGAAGTATGTCTTCACGCAGAAGGAGTTGAATCTGCATCAGCGGCGGTGTCTAGAGTACGTGGCCGACTATGATGTTGAGATTCAGTATCATCCGGGCAAGGCCAATGTGGTGGCCAACGCCTTGATTTGGAAATCAGGGAAGATTTTTGGTCTCACAGCCGAGTTGTTAGTAGAGGAGTTTCTGTTGATGGGCATTTCTGTGGGTAGCTGCGATGTGTAGAGAAGCCTGACAGTGGCAGAACCTTCATGGATCGCGCTCACAAGATTGCATCAGAAAGATGATCCTGACCTTCTGCGTTTGTATCTTCGAGCTGAGAGAGGTGAACTGCCAGATTTTTCTTTAGACGATGCAGGTACTTTGAAGTACCGTGGCAGGTTTTGCATTCCCGCGGTTGGTGACATCAGGGTTATGGTGTGCAGGGAAGCCCATGGATCTAGCATTACCTACCACCCAAGATCCACCAAGATGTACCGCGATTTGAAGCAGATTGCCTGGTGGTATGGGATAAAGGGAGACATAGCCAGATTTGTTTCTGAGTGCCACACTTGCAAGCGAGTGAAGGTTGATCATGGAAGACCAGGTGGCAAGCTGACCCCCTTGGAGATTCCGACTTGGAAGTGGGAAAGCTTCTCGATGGATTTTATTACAGGCTTGCCAAGATCTCCTAGGGGCATGATTCAGTATGGGTGATTGTGGACAGACTGACGAAGTGTGCTCACTTCGTGCTGTTCATGATCGACTACCTGATGAGGAAGATAGCCGAGCTGTATTTGGAGGAGGTCATCAGACTGCATGGTGTACCCGTGAGCATCATATCGGATCGAGACTCCAGGTTCACGTCTCGTTTTTGGAAGAGCCTTCAAGAGGGGTTGGGGAAAGATTTGAGAAATTCCACAGCTTATCACCCGCAGACCAATGGTCAGACGGAGCGGGTAAATCAGATTGTGGAAGATATGATCCGATGCTATATTCTGGACCATGGTGGGGCGTGGGACGAGCGTTTGCGGCTTATGGAGTTTGCGTATAACAATAGCTATCAAGAAAGCTTGCAAATGGCTCCCTTTGAAGCTTTGTATGGGAGGCGGTGCAGGACTCCCTTGTTTTGGGCTGAGGTTGGCGAGGGACCGTTGTTGGGTCCAGAAGCACTTGAGGAGATGGAGATTTCGGTGAAGCTTATTCAGGAAAAGCTTCGAATAGCCCATGAGAGATATGAAAAGAATGCCAACCGGCGTAGATCAGATTTGGAATTTGCTGTGGGGGACCAGGTGTTCTTAAAAGTTTCCCCGATGAGCAGGATTAAGAGGTTTGGCAAGAACAGGAAATTGGACCTGAGATACGTGGGGCCAATTTTGGTTACCGAGCGGATTGGAGTATCAGCTTACAGGTTAGAGTTGCCTACAAATTTTTCTGGCGTGCATGATGTCTTTCACGTCAGTCAACTGCGGAAGTGTGTGTAGAGTGTCAGGCAGGTTTTGGATTCTGTGCCGCAGCTAGAGGCAAATCTTTCTTATGTGGAGATGCCTGTCCGCATTTTGGATGCTCGGGATCGCGTGTTGCGGAGGAAAACCATTTCTATGGTTAAGATTTTGTGGAAGAACAAGGATGTGGAAAGCGCGACTTGGGAGCTGGAATCGGCGATGAGGAAAGCTTACCCTCATCTATTTCCCTGACCTTTTGCCTGGTATGTATTGTGCTTTCCTTTATAGCTTTTGCTTGGCTATTCCTTCTTTTCCCCTTCTTGATAGAAGAGTTGTGTGTAAAGTTTCGGGACGAAACTTTCTCGTAGGGGAAGTGGCTGTAACGCCCCCGTTTTTTTCTGTATTATGTTTGATCATTGTTTGGCATTACGATGATGCGTTTCCGGCCTTTTTCCGTTGTTAGAGCGTGGTCTTAGCTCTTTAGGTTCCTTTAGTGACCTGTTAGTAACATGTTTGCAAGATTCCCCATCTAGCCAGAGTCCGTTGTTGTGACTCGGCTGAGCCTCTTAGGGAATGCTTGTGTTTTGGATTCGGGTAGTGATAGCCCGAGTTTTGATCGTCGGATGTTGTTTTCGAATTCGTCGTTGTTTTCGTAGCTTGGTGGTTTAGCTACGGTGCGAGTTTTGTCGGAATCCGAGATCTTTGATTTTTGCGTCATTCTGACGTGATGTTATGCTGCTTTATGATTGTGGCCAGTTTTGTGTGGCTTGTTATAAGCAGGATTTATTAGCTTAAGTGTTAAATTATAAGCTTTGTTTTTAGTGGTTGGAGCTTGTACAAGGATTTATGCTAAGTATTATTTATGCTTTTAGCCTGAGTTAGCTAGTGGAGCTCGGGTTGGGCTAAGTGTGAGCTAATCCTGTACCTTTATATGTTTAAGCTTAGGTTATAGCTAGCCGTACAGGTTGCTTTGGAGCTGAAGGCTGAGAGTATATAATTATGTATATATTTATATAGTTGTGCAATACAACTTCGGGTTGGGTCAGCTGGGTGGCTAGATTCCTGTTAGCTGAGTATAAATGTATATATATACAAAAATATGTAAGTGATGTATAAATGGCGGGTTGAGTGGAAGATTTTCTATAGCTAGTGGCCGAGTCTTGCAAGCTTAGGATTATTTTAATAGCTTGAGTGGAGTGAGTTTAGTTTTCTATTACATCTTAGTCTTGGGTGGGCATGATATTAAAAGGCACCTAGCTGTCTTTTAATTTCATTTCCCTTTTTCCAAGCCAGCTGCTAGCTTCCTGCGTATGGAGCTCGGGCGGAGGTGCTGCAGCGTTGGCTGGCGGTGGCCGCTAGCTTAGGGCTCTTTTCTCTCCGACGACGGTGGATCTGAGCTGCTCTCATCGAGGGCTTGTTTTCTAGGTTTGTGTTTTGAGATTTCGGGCTGTCAACAAGAGCTAGGGATTTCGGTTTCTTCTTCTTCTCTAAAAGCTTCAGATCTTGCTCCTAGGTTGCTGGTTTTGCTGCAGGCCGAGCCACCAGTGCCAAGCTTGGCGTTCCAGCGGTATTTCTCCTTGCCCGAATTAAGGCAAGTGGCTCCTTGCCCTTGCAGTTTTAATCTTTTTCTTTTTACCTTTGTTAGATTGCAGTAGATAGCCATTTGCCCTTGCCTCTAGGAGCTGGAGCATCAGCGTTGCCCTTACTCCAGCCCCCTTTCTCTTCCTCGGCTCCAGGAAACCGTCCATATTGAGCCTTAGTTTTCCTTTTTGTTTTTTTTTCTTCTTTATTATTTTTTTTCTCATTCTCGATTTGGGGTCCAAGTTATAGCTGGAGTTAGGTTTTAGTATTATTTAAGTGGTGGGATAAGTTATTTTGGCTGTTGAGGTCGAGTAGGGAAGGTAGGAGAGAGAGTTGGAATTAATTTCCAACTCTCTGTCTCCAGGCATTGAAAGGGCTATGGGCTTTGTTTTAAAATTTTGGCAAAGTCAAAAGCATTGAGTGAGTGTACCTCACTCAATGCCTAGACTGTTAGGCTGATGGCGTTGAGTGTGGTGCACCCACTCAATGCCATGGTTCTTTTTGCGGCTAAGGGTCCAAGCGTTTAGTGGAGTGGGCCCCACTCAACGCTAGTTTTTTTTTCAGTTAAGTGCTGAGGCATTGAGTGAGTCGACCTCACTCAATGCCAAGTCAGGTCTTGCGTTGAGTGAGGTGAACTCACTCAACGCCGCCGCTAAGACTTGCGTCTAAGTCTTTGGCATTGAGTGAGTCGACCTCACTCAACGCCGCAGTTAAGTCTGATGGCATTGAGTGAGTTGACCTCACTCAATGCCAAAAGCAGGTTTGGCATTGAGTGAGGTAGACTCACTCAACGTCGTAGTATTTCTAGCAGTTAAGTCTGATGGCGTTGAGTGAGTCGACCTCACTCAACGCCATAGCAGGTTTGGCGTTGAGTGAGGTAGACTCACTCAACGCCATAGCCAGGACTTGCGGTTAAGTCTTTGGCGTTGAGTGAGGGTACCTCACTCAACGCCGTGACTGTTTTTGCGTTGAGTGAGGTAGACTCACTCAACGCCGCGATTTTTTTTGGGCTAAGACTTTAGCCCTGGGATGTGTGTTCGTTTAGGATTGTTAATGGAGTTCTTCCTTCCTAAGGGGGGATGTTGGGGTGTCCGGCTAGTTTTTGCATGCCTTCTCGTGGACTATGGCCGGAGGGGGGTGTTTTATGGACTCTGGAGGGGTGAATTGTGTGTGCTGAGCTATGTACACCACGAAGTCTGGACAATGGGGCTGACTTGTTTAGGTGTTTGTACCCTAAGGCTGCCACCGATTGTGTTCACCCTTGAGTATTTTTTTTGGGGTCTGGTCGTTGGTGCTGGTACTGCTACCCACCCCAGCCCCTTATTATTTACACCCCGGTCATTTGCCCACAAAGTTAGGATGGTTAGCTTTCTCTTTGCCTACTTTTGGCTTTTCCTGCTAGTAAACTGATGCTTTATTGCTGCAGGTTGGTTCTTTCCGCAGAGCAAGTAGCTTTTGTGCTCACACTTGGTGTGATTTACCTTTATTGTTCTTTTTGGCAATATTTTTTCCTTCTTACCGGCATGTCTTTTCTTCTGTTGTTAGCACTTTGTTGCCAGGTTGGTAAACCCTGCTTTATTATTTAGTCTAATGCTCCTTTTCTGTTGATAAATTCTTTGCTGAGGTGTTCTTTCCTGAATGCCTCAGGTCCAGGTTGTAGCCAATAGAGCGGCTGATTCCATTTAGTTGATTTTGCTGGTAGCCTCCAGGGTAGCTGAGTTGCAGATCTTTCACCTGGTGAGGTAGTTATTCTCTTTTTCTGTATAGACATGCAAACTCACCGGTGAGTTTGTGTCGGGTTGTCGACGCCCACTAGTGGCTTACTTGTATTGCTGGATATGAATTAAAACTGCTATTTTTGTTTTGCCCCCTTGGGGTTGCTTACTTGCTTTTGGGAAGGTTTTATGCTAGGTTGCTTGTTAGGTATTTTTTTAACCCTAAACTATTATATGTACCTCATGCATATCATATTTGCAAAACTAAAACATTATCTTCTTTAAGCGTAAAAAATATCTTTCATATATAAACACTATACTCACCTTAGAAGTCGTGCATACCATAAGTGGTCCCTTGAGGGCCCTTATACTCATTTAGGTTGTCAAATCAACTAAATCAAAGTATTTTCCGCTGTAAACAAATATATTTTTCCTATCGTGGACTAGCTGATCCACTGTGCCGAGGGATACGGACTTTTAATAAAATAGTTATCTTCTATTTCTAAACTAGTGATTTGAAATCTTAGTGCGTTGCCTGAGCGTCAGCAGTTATTCCTTGCTGGACGTGGCATCACAACGCGTGTTTTCCCGTACTTTGATACTTCTTAACCTCAGGGAAAATGCGGGTTATAATAGGAAGAACTTCGTGTACTTCTCCAACATGGTTTGCTCCCGTTCCCAAGAGAGCTCCTCCCGGCCACAATTGACCCACCAGACCTTGACCATCCGGATCTCTTGTAACAGAGTCTATTGACCTCAAAGTCTTCATTACGAACGGGCTTGACCTTAGACGTCAACCCTTCGTCCACCGACACTTGATCCACTGCGATCACATGCGAAGGCTCTTGCACCGCCTTCCGCAACACTTAGATGTGGAATACATCAGGTAGTCCACTCAACTCCACTGATAGCCTCAAACGATACGCCGCTTCGCCGACCCGCTCCAGACACTCAAATGGTCCAAGGTATTTCGGGCTCAACTTCTAAACTGTCGTACCCGTGAAACACCCTTTAATGACTATAACTTCAAATACACCCAACCGCCATCCGCGAACTCCACGTTACGATGCATGGCATTGTAGTATTTATATTGACTATGCTGAGCGATCAGCAAACGCTCCCGAACTGGTGCGCACCAACCATGTAGCGTTTTCCACCTCTTGCTTTTTGTAAAACCTTTCCTCACTAGTTTCTAGCCACGAAACGGCGTGCGACACTTTCTACCATATAGAGCCTCGAAGGGCGCTATTTGTATACTCGCTCGGTAACTATTGTTGTACGCAAACTCCACCAAAATAGATGGCCTTCCCACCGCTTTCCGAAGTCCAGCACGCACATGCGAAGCATGTCCTCCAACGTCCTGTTGACCCTTTCGGTCTGCCCATCTGTCTGCGGATGTAAGACTGTACTAAAATACACTTAGTCCCCAGTATTTGCTGCACCAAATTCCAATCATTGGACATAAAACGCCCATCTCGATCGCTCACGATGTTGCGGGGCACACCGTGCAGTCTAACTATGTTATCCATAAACAACTTTGCTAGTTACTTCACCGGATCATCCTTCCTATGCAGAATGAAGTGCAACAATTTTGTTAACCAAACCACGATCACCCACATGACATCGTTTCCCTACTGCGACCTTGGCAAGCCATGCACAAAGTCCATTAGTATACCGTCGAACTTCCATTCCGGAATAGGCAAGGATTTCAAGAATCCTCCAGGCTTTTGGCACTCCGCCTTTACCAAGGCGCACGTTTGACACTTAACCACAAACAGTGCCACGTCCTTCTTGAGCCCTGAACACCAAAACAGCTTCTTTAGGTTCCGGTACATCTTCGTGCTCCCTGGGTGGATTGAGTACTTGGTATTATGAGCATCGTACCTCAACTCCGCCCGTAGATTTCGCCCTCTTGGGACGCACCAACGATGGTCCTTCCTTAACAACCCCTCCTCAACTAAAAACTGGGAATTTGACCCATCCAACATTGCATCCATAAGCTCCTGCATGTTACCAATCAATTCCAATGCCTGCCAAACACGATCAGCCAGGTCATACTGGACTTCTGTCTAGTTAAACAATGCTTTAGCGCTAGTCTGCTTGTCCACGCAACAGATCTCCAATGCCTCCAACTTCTGAACTAACCTCTCAACATGAACCGACAACTAGTTGGCTTGGGCGGGAGCCTTGCGACTCAACGCATCCGTAACTGCATTTCCCTTCCCGGGTACATAATAAATCCTGAATGTGTAGTCCCCCAGCAGCTCTATCCATCTCCGCTGCCTCGTGCTGAGATCCTTCTGATCCAACAGGTACATCAGGCTCTTGTGGTCGGTATAAATACCGACCCTTACGCCGTACAAGTAGCGTCTCCGCAGCTTGAGTGCAAATATCACGGCTTCCAACTCCAAGTTGTGGGCCGGATAATTCCTTTCATGCACTTAGAGCTGACTCGAACCATACGCTAAAACACTTCCATGCTGCTGCAGCACGCAGCCCAAACCACTCCCTAAGGCATCACTATAAGGCTCGAAGCCCTAGGTCCCACCTGGCGAACTTAGCACTGGTGCCGTGGTCAACTGATTCTTCAACTCCTCACACGCTTGCACGCACTCCCGCATCCATAAGAACTTCTAATCCTTCCTTGACAACTTCGTGAGAGGTAGCGCCATCCGCGAGAAGTTCTCTACAAAGCTCCTGTAGTAGCCGGTCAGCCCCATAGAACTCTGGTCTTCCGCTTCCGAACGCAATACAGGCCACTCGCATATCATAACTATCTTCGCTGGATCCACTAAAACACCCACTCTACAGACTTTACGACCAAGGGACGGTACCTAAGAAAACCCCAAAACTCACGTTTGGAGAACTAGTCATAGAGTTGGTTCCTCTTTAGCGTTCCCGCCACCGAAAGCAGATGCTTGAAGTGATCCTCTTGCTCTGCGAGGACACCAATACGTCGTTCAATGAAGGCGACCACAAAATGGTCTAGGAATGCCCTGAATGACCTGTTCATCAAATCCATGAACACTGATGGCGCATTAGTCGGCCCGAACGGCACGACGGTAAACTCAAATTGTCCATACCTTGCGCCGAACGCTGTCTTCGGGAAATCGCTTTCCCTTAACCTCAGCTGATGGTAACCGAACTTAAGGTCCAGTTTTAAGTATACCGATGACCCAACCAACTGATCAAAAAGTCATCCACCCTTGGGATCTCATACTTGCTCTTTTCCATTAACTTGTTCAGTTTCCCATAATCGATACTGGGTCGCAACCTTCCGTCCTTCTTCTTAACAATGAGGACCGGCGCGCTCCAAGGTGACGAACTTGGACGCGCATAACCTTGCTCTATCAACTGTTCCAGTTGAGCCTTTAGCTCCGACTTCTCCTTTGGCATTAGCCGATATGGAGAGTGTGGCATAGGTTTGGCACCTGGCACTAGCTCAAACTTGAAATCGATCTCTCGCTACTTTGGGGCTCCAGGGAGACCATCAGGAAAGCACATCAGTATATTCAGATACACCCGATTAACTACTCAATGTAGGCTTAGGCTTCAAAGCCTCCCATGGTGGCGGTAATGACGCTTGCAAGTCGAACTCCTGACCCCCAACCCGTACCTTTACGACACAGACTCTCTCTTCACACGCATTGAACAACCATTAGGCAACTACACATCAAATTTTTACTTTACAATCGAAGGAGGTACTCTGATGCACGATATAAATCCTTCGGACAAAAGGAGTATGAAGCTCCCGTATCGAACAATGCTCTCGCCGGATTACCAACAATCCAAACAAAGCCTAGAACCTCCAATCCTAAGCTAACACGCATAAGGTAACAGGTATAATAAGTTAAATTGCTATCAATTAAACCATACCTGATACCCGACGGTCGGCCACAAGACCTCCTGCTGACAAAGGATGTCCACCCTCAGTTGAGCTGAAGTATACAGTGATGCGGTGGACTCCACCGCCTTGCCCTTCTCCTCAGCTATTGACCAAGACTTCTTCTCGGACATTGGGCATCCACTCCGACAATCCCGGGCATTGTGTCCCGGCTTTCCACAGTTATAGCATGCACCCGGGGTTTGGACTGTAGTCGCTCTGGATGCGCCAGAGGAAGGGACTAGGCCCGACATCCTAGCCTTCTTGTACCACCTACGGTACCCAGATTTTGAGGTTGGCATTTTGAACACCGTCTCATTTGCACTAGAGTCTTCAACTTCTCCTGCCATAGTTTTCAATGTCTTCTGAGCACCCTCCCAACAATCTCTGGAAAAGTGCCCTTTCTTACCACAAGAATAACAATTATAAGTGACTTGGCTAGTAGATGATCTAGCCTCTTTACTCAGCGTTTTTCGGTAGCCAGTCCTTATAGGATCTGCAGGGTGTGGTACCCTATTCACTATTATTTGGTGAGTTTTCCCCAACTCCACTTCCAAAGCTCTGTCCGACTCCACCAAAGCTCGGAATCCCAATAGCTTTGGTCCTAGCAGTAGGATACGCAACTCGCTGCGTAGACCATTATAAAATCTATCAACTATAGATTGCTCGCTTTCCCATTAAATGCCTGGGTAGCGCCTTATCATAAGGAACGTCTGCAAGTATTCGTCAAATGAGTGCGCTCCCTGCACCATAAACATGCTCATCTC
This sequence comes from Platanthera zijinensis, assembly GCA_039513925.1. Taxonomy (NCBI): domain Eukaryota; kingdom Viridiplantae; phylum Streptophyta; class Magnoliopsida; order Asparagales; family Orchidaceae; genus Platanthera; species Platanthera zijinensis. Next base: position 211,759,668 of record CM077082.1, on the reverse strand, counting down.
CTGCCCTAATCAACCTCCAAATGCACTTTTCTCCAACATACCGCCCGGTGTTGGGGCCATTTCAGGGACAGCGTGTTGCATATTTCTTCCATGTTGTGCATTGGTCACAGCGAACACCGCTTCAACTACCCTTCATATGGTTTCCAAAGAAGTAGGGGTCTCAGGCACGTCGCTTGGTGCAGTACTTTGCTCAGAAAACGTGTGTTCAGACTACCACGCGCCACTCCCGGACACCTATAGTCGTACAAAACACCGATAAGTGCCCGAACAAAATTGCAAAAAGCAATTATAGGAACACGCAGGTTCCCCAAACATGTGTATTTTCATTCCTAAGTGGACATTCATTGGTTCTTTTCATGTTATAACGATGACGCACACACATGTGCTCACCACCCCTTAAAGTGAATTCGTCCACGAATTTATTTAAGCTTGACCGAAACCGGTAGTCTGATACCAAATTGTAACACCCCTATCCGTCACATAGCATATAACAGTAGGTCCGGCTGGGGCTCGACGCCATATACCACGAACAGACCGGTGGGTTACTCAATGAAACCATTCAACCAATACACATGTCCTACACAGAGCATCTAGCAGAAGCAATAAATTAAGTTGCAACTATAAGAACCCTGCCAACAAGCATGAATGCCCACTAACAGAAAACCCAGTAGCAATGAAGTACAAAATACACAAAAGTACTGGCCTTATGGCCTTACAAGAGTTTACAATAATTAAACAGTGTCTTAAAAACTTCGGCTCGCAGGCCGGCCACATATGATTTAAATAAGTAAACAAATAAGGCCTTCGAGGGCCGGCTCAGCAACTTGAGCTTTAGCCCGCTATTTGCCGGTCGGCTCCGCAGCACCTGCAAGCACAAATCACCCCAACGGTGGCAAACAAGAATAAAGGTCAGCTAAAGCTGACCAAATTATTACGATTCCGCCCCCAAACCGGGGCGACAAAGTTTCTTCCCTGCACTTGTTTGCAAAGCAAGCAACATAACGAATAAGCATCATAGCACAGGTGCACGCTCACACGGCCGTACACCCCGTGCTCTCAGGGCACTTACTCGGCAAAGCCAGTCCGAACCCAGTCCGGTCCTCGACCCCACCATCACCCCCAGGGCGGCAATCTAGTGAGCATTTAGTCCTTTCAGCCGTAGCCTAGACTCGATCTCCAAACCTCGGCAAGTCCCACGTAAAAATTTAGGTCACTTTAACCGAGCAGATGGAGCGGGTAGGGGTCCACCAGCCCTTTGCTCACCGTGCCGTTGCCATTTGGCCTTTGACTGGGGCTAAGCTTCCCCAGTCCCAACTATCGTTCAAACACGGTACATAGCCCTGCTATATACCCGGTTGGCTCCCAGGCCAGTGAAATGGCAGAAATTTGCTTCCGCCTAGATTTCCGGGTGCACCCTGGGGTTAATCCCCAAGACTCCCTATTGCGATCTACCACGTAGAAGCCCGAAAATAACACAAAGACATGGAGTCTTCTCTGGCCAACCATGCATAGTAAAACATAACCGATCCAGACCAACATGTCTGGGTAGGCTTCACACATCATGCCTATGTCCGTACTACGATTCCGGACTCTATCAAGGGGGACTTCATATATCTACCCCAAGGAATACCGCAAACTCGCCGCACACTCTCGAGAGAAGGGTTTTCCCAAGAAAAAGAAGAAGAGCTTCACATGCTCAAGATGAGAATCGTTACCCTAGCATTCTTCCTCGGCGCCATGGAAAACTATGTGGATGAAAAGCACCGCGGTCTCCTTGCCTCCGTAGATCCAAAGTTGGCTTGCGATTTGGAGCTCCGAAGCTCCGTCGGTGACTGGATCTATCCCTTCTTCCTCCTCCTTGCTCTCTCCTCTCTCTAACTTTTAAAAGAGAACCACTCAAGAGAAATGAGGGTTTCTAAACCCTATTCCCGGGTTTAAACCCTCAGACCCAACCACCAGCCATCGGATGTCATAGTAAAGAAACGAACGGCCACGATCGGGGCCTGAAATACAAAAACTGGGCCGAATACGGGTTGCAACACGACCGTGTGCATGCTCGTGTCACTCATTCGCCGTCACCAGGAATTCTCGACCAGAACACGGCTTGTGACACAGCCACCGACACGCCCGTGTGATATGTGACATGCCCTGTCAGGGCCCGTGTCACGGCCCGTGCACAAGATCCATGATTCCCCCGAGAAGGACACGACCATGTGACGCGCCCGTGTCACATGCTGTGTGCTTGACATGCCCTTGGACACACCCGTGTCCCAGGCCGTGTGTTCTCCTTAGTAAAAAACCACAACCTGCCCGAGTAGTACACGCCCTAGGACACGCCCGTGTCCCAGGTCGTGTGCCTCCCGTGACATGCCCTGGGACACGCCCGTGTCCCAGGCCGTGTCACCTGCTCCAAGTCCCAGAATTGGCTTAAAAATTCACCCGTCCCACTTTTGAGTTTTGGGGTGTTACAAATCTCTCCCTCTTAAAAGAATTTCGCCCACGAAATTACTAAAGGAAAGAAAACAAAAAACTTTAAGTAGTACCTGAGTGGAATAACTCCGAGTACTCCTCCAACATGGTTTGCTCCCGTTCCAAAGAGAGATCCTCCCGACCAAAATTGACCTACCGGACCTTGACCATCCGGATCTCCTTATTACGGAGTCGATTGACCTCAAAATCTTCAATACGAACGGGCTTGACCTTATTCGTCAACCCTTAGTCCACCAACACTTGATCCACTGCGATCACTTGCGAAGGCTCTTGCACCACCTTCCGCAATACTGAGATGTGTAATACATCGTGTAGTCCACTCAACTCGACTGATAGCCTCAAACGATACGCCGCTTCGCCGACCCGCTCCAGACTATCAAATGGTCTAAGGTATTTCGGGCTCGACTTCTCAAGCATCGTACCCGTGAAATACCCTTTAACGACAATAACTTCAAATACACCCAACCGCCAACCGCGAACTCCACGTTCCGATGCCTGGCATTGTAGTATTTAGCTTGACTATGCTGAGCGATCAGCAAACGCTCCCGAACTGGTGCGCACCAACGAAGTAGCGTTTTCCACCTCTTGCTTTTTGTACAACCTTTCCTCACCCGTTTCTAGCCACGACAACAGCGTGCGACACTTTCTACCATATAGAGCCTCGAAGGGCGCTATTTATATACTCTCTCGGTAGCTATTGTTGTACGCAAACTCCACCAAAACAGATGGACTTCCCACTACTTCCCAAAGTCCAGCACACACATGCGAGGCATGTCCTCCAACGTCCTATTGACACTCTCGGTCTGCCCATCCGTCTGCGGATGTAAGACTGTACTAAACTACACTTAGTCCCCAGCATTTGCTGCACCAACTTCGAATCATTGGACGTAAAATGCCCATATCGATCGCTCACAATGTTGGGGGCACACCGTGCAGTCTAACTATGTTATCCATAAAAAACTTTGCCAGTTACTTCACCGGATCATCCTTCCTATGCGGAATGAAGTGCGACAATTTTGTTAACCAAACCACGATCACCCACATGGCGTCGTTTCCCTACTACGACCTTGGCAAGCCATGCACAAAGTCCATCGGTATGCCGTCGAACTTCCATTCCGGAATAGGCAAGGATTTCAAGAATCCTCCAGGCTTTTGGCACTCCGCCTTTACCAAGGCGCATGTTTGACACTTAGCCACAAATAGTGCTAAGTCCTTCTTGAGCCCTGGCCACCAAAACAGCTTCTTTAGGTCCCGGTACATCTTCGTGCTCCCTGGGTGGATTGAGTACTTTGTATTATGAGCATCGTACCTCAACTCCTCCCGTAGATTTCCCCCGCTTGGGATGCACCAATGATGGTCCTTCCTTAACAGCCCATCCTCAACTAAAAACCTGGAATTTGACCCATCCAACATTGCATCCATAAGCTCCTGCATGTTACCAATCAATTCCAATGCCTGACGAACGCGATCATCCAGGTCATACTGGACTCCCGTCCAGTTCAACAATGCTTTAGCTAGTCTGCATGTCCACGCAACAGATCTCCAACGCCTCCAACTCCTGAACAAACCTCTCAACATGAACCGACAACCAGTTGGCTTCGGCGGGAGCCCTGCGACTCAATGCATCTGCAACTACATTTCCCTTCCCGGGTACATAATGAATCCTGAACGTGTAGTCCCCTAGAAGCTCCATACATCTCCGTTGCCTCATGCTGAGATCCTTCTGATCCAACAAGTACTTAGGCTCTTGTGGTCGGTATAAATACCGAACCTTATGCCGTACAAGTAGCGTCTCCGCAGTTTAAGTGCAAATATTACGACCGCCAACTCCATGTCGTGGGCCGGATAATTCCTTTCGTGCACTTAGAGCTGACTCGAACCATACACTAAAAAACTTCCATGCTGTAGCAGCACGCAGCCCAAACCACTACCTGAGGCATCACTATAAGGCTCGAAGCCCTAGATCCCACTTGGCGAACTAAGCACTGGCGCCATGGTCAACCGATTCTTCAACTCCTCAAACGCTTTCACGCACTCCCGTGTCCATTAGAAATTCTAATCCTTCCTTGACAACTTCGTGAGAGGTAGCGCGATCTGCGAGAAGTTCTCTACAAAGCGCCTGTAGTAGCTGGTCAGCCCCAGAGAACTCTTGTCTTCCGCTTCCAAACGCAACACAGGCCACTCGCGTATCATAACTATCTTCGCTGGATCCACTGCAACACCCACTCTACAGACTTTACGACCGAGGGACGCTACCTAAGATAACCCCAAAACTCGCGTTTGGAGAACTAGGCATAGAGTTGGTTCCTCTTTAGCGTTCTCGCCACCGAAAGCAGATGCTTGAAGTGATCCTCTTGCTCTGCGAGCATACCAATACATTGTTCAATGAAGGCGACCACAAAATGGTCTAGGCATGCCCTGAATGACCTGTTCATCCAATCCATGAACTTTGACGACGCATTAGTCGGCCCGAACGGCACAACGGTAAACTCGAATTGTCCATACCATGCGCCGAACGCTGTCTTTGGGACATCGCTTTCCCTTAACCTCAGCTGATGGTAACCGGACTTAAGGTCCAGTTTTAAGTATACCGATGACCCAACCAACAAATCAAAAGGTCATCCACCCCTGGGATCCCATACTTGCTCTTTTCCTTTAACTTGTTCAGTTTCCCATAATCGATACCGGGTCACAACCTTCCGTACTTCTTCTTAACAACGAGGACTGGCACGCTCTAAGGCGACGAACTTGGACACGCATAACCTTGCTCCATCAACTCTTCCAGTTGAGCCTTTAGCTCCGACTTCTCCTTAGGCATTAGCCGATATGGAGAGCATGGCACAGGTTTTGCACCTGGCACTAGCTCAAATGTGAAATTGATCTCTCGCTATGGTTGGGATCCAGGGATACCATCAGGGAAACACATCAGGATATTAGGATACACCCGATTAACTACCCAATGTAGGCTTAGGCTTCGAAGCCTCCCATGGTGGCGGTAACGACGCTTGCAAGTTGAACTCCTGACCCCCAACCCGTACCTTTACGACACAGACTCTCTCTTCGCGTGCATTGAACAACCACTAGGCAACTACACATCCAATTTGTCATTTAACATCGAAGTAGGTACTCCGATGCACGATATAAATCCTTCGGACAAAAGGAGTGCGAAGCTCCCGTATCGAACAATGCTCTCGCGGGATTACCAACAATCCAAACAAAGTCTAGAACCTCCAGTCCTAAGCTAACACGCATAAGGTATCAGGTATAAGAAGTTAAATTACTATCAATTAAACCATACTTGATAACTCGACGGTCGGCCACAAGACCTCTTGCTAACCAAGGATGTCCACCCTTGGTTGGGCCAGAGTATACAGTGATGCGGTGGACTACACCACCTTGCCCTTCTCCTCAGCTGTTCACCCCGAATTCTTCTCGGACATTGGGCATCCACTCCGACAATCCAGGGCATAGTGTCCCGGCTTTCCACAGTTATAACATGCACCCGGGGTTTGGCCTGTAGTCGCTCCGGATGCGCCAGAGGAAGGGACTAGGCCCGACATCCTAGCCTTCTTGTACCACCTACGGTACCCAGATTTTGAGGTTAGCATTTTGAACACTGTCTCCTTTGCACTAGAGTCTTCAACTGCTCCTGCCATAGTATTCAATGTCTTCTGAGCACCCTCCCAACAATCTCTAGAAAAGTGCCCTTTCTTACCACAAGAATAACAATTATAAGTGACTTGGCTAGTAGATGATCTCACTGGTATTTGGTGAGTTTTCCCCAACTCCACTTCCAAAGCTCCGGCCGACTCCACCAAAGCTCGGAATCCCAATAGCTTTGGTCCTAGTAGTAGGATACGCAACTCGCTGCGTAGACCATTATAAAATCTATCAACTATAGATTGCTCGCTTTCCCATTCAAAGACTGGATAGCGCCTTATCATAAGGAACGTCTGCAAATATTCGTCAACTGAGTGCGCTCTGAAAGTGAGATCTATCCTAGAGATTAGAGCAAACACACATCAAGAATAATAAAGAAAAGAAATAAAGGCAAATTAGATGACACAAGAATTTTATAATGGTTCCCCTAAACTTGGTTACATCGACTCTTCTACCACCCTTTGTAGGAATCCACTGCAGGATGAGTTGATCAGGTGTCCTGGGCACCAATGAGCTTTTATGAGGTGCTCAAAAACCAGATCTAGATTTTTTGATAAGGTGTCTTGCCACCACTGATTTTTGACAAGGGTCTCAGAACCAGATTCAGAACTTTTGAAGGGAGTTTTGATAACCCTTTTATAGAAGGAAAAGAAAAAGAAAGAGGTGAGGTTGTCTTCTCTGTCTCAATCACTGAGAGAAGACTAGTGGATTGTTGATGATGTCAAAGCACCCCCTGAGATGTAGAATGGTTTAGGAGTGAAAGCTTTGCTAGGTTGATAGGTCTTCAGATGCTTCAGATCTCCAGCAGAAGATGATTCCAGCAGATGCTGAAATGTTTGGTTTCTGGAGTCCTTGATGTTGAATCTTTTGAACACTTGAAGATTCAGTAGATTTGAAAATCACAGAAGATGAACTGTTGATCAGAGAAGTTGTATTGTTCAATCTTCTGTATTGTAATCTAATTCTTCTGTATCTCTTTATATTCTTTGTATTGTTGTTGTTTTGGAGTGTGAATGATGAAGCCTTGATGAAGTTGATCTTCCAGTAAGCCTTCAGACTGATGTAGAGAAGTTGTCTCTTCAGGCTTCCTAGAACAGTAGATCTGAGAAGAGCACTGGCTGTACAGGTGGTGTTGAGTTCTTCCTAGAACTCTGATTCCTGTACTACTTTTTCCTCTCTCTCTTCTATATTTTGTTCCTCTATATCTCTATGTATATATTCTGATAGAAGACCAATGGTCATTTGAATTCTTGCATTTATTACTGCTGCCTCTTAGTTACTCCAACGACTATAATCTCAATAAATGCATTCTTGTAACTGTCCTATAATAAAGCTGTGTTGGAATATGAATAGCTCACTTTGATTAGACCAAGAATATCCTGAAAATCTGCCTAGGAACTTGCGTTCAGTGTGATGGCAGAAATCGTCGATCTCAACAAGATGATCGTCGATCTGAGCTCGAATATCGTCGATCTGAGCTTAGAGATATTGGAGTTGGTTTGGGACAGAAAACGTCGATCTGAGCTCGGAGATCGTCGAACGGAATTTGACGCCTCGTGGACCTAAGCTCAGAGATCGTCGATATCAGCTCGATGCCTGAACTCATCTCGTCGATCTGAGCTCGACGCCAAGGTTGAATTCTGATTTCTTCTCTTGACTGATTTCTCTTGGCTGATTTCTTCAATCTCTGAGAGCCTCTGACTTAGCACATCTTATGACCCTTAGCTATACATTGATGGGTCAATCTAATAATCCTAAAGACAAAGTGATCCTGACCCAAATCAAAACTAGGGTGTTCCAACAATCTCCCCCTATTTGGGTTAGGATTACTATTTACATAAAAAATGAAAATATTACAATAAATATTTCAAAGCATAAGATATAAAAAGAAAAGCTTTGCATTGCTGTCTTCTGTTGCTGTTAAAAACTGACTGCTGCTGGCATTCTGCGGTTGTTAAAACTGACTGCTGCTGGCTTTACAATCTCCCCCTATGTTGATGCAGGGACTGTGATTGGAGGAGGCTGGGATGACTTTGACAATTGGATTTTGATTGAGTCATCAAGCTAACTCTTATAGATGGTACATGTAGAAAGCTATGGTAGAGATTGCTCTCTCCTTGAAAAGGATATGTTTAGCAGAAAAATAATATTTGTCCAGCAAATTTTATTAGGGTTCTGAATCTGAAAAACAAAGTCTGATATCTTCCTTCCTATAGAATTTCTTTTCATCAGAAGAGATTCAAACTAAGTGTCATTATCACTGCTAACCAATGCAACTAGAGTAGAGGACTCAATCTAGATGAATTTAGAAAAATATCTATAAGAAATATAAAGTTATCTGATAGAGAATTCTCATACATAAGTCCTAACATAATTTTGAACAAGATATCAAAAAGATAGAAGCAGCCCTAAGAAAAGATGTTTCCTAATAAATTTGTTACAAATAAGAGAAGGATTTGAAAATACTTTAAATAGTTTATCCTTATAATTATAAATCAAATTTATGAAAAAGCAGACTGAGTTCGACGATTTTATATAGGATCATCGATCTGAGTTCGACGATTTAATATAGGATTGTCGATCTGAGTGCGATGATTTTATATAGGATCGTCGATCTGAGTTCGACAATTTTATATAGGATCCTCGATCTGAGTTCGACGATTTGAACTCATTTCGTTGATTAAAATGTTTTTTCTTCCTTTGAATATATTCTGAAAACATTCCTCTGAGAAGTTTTGTTTCCTCCTCAGGTTTTACTGAATCTTGACAATAAAATTGAAGTTCTAAGTTAACTGAACTGAAAGTAAGGTTAGATAATAACTGATCCTTTCCAGGTTTTGATTTTCCTTCTGTTTATTCATCCTCTAAACTGCTGCAGGAAGTATTGATGACCATTAAGGAGAATTTTTTGGCCCTTGCTTCCTCCTCTTCATCTTCAAATGATGATTCATCATCTGATACATCCCAAATAACATCTAGGGATATTTCTGTTGTTCCATCCACTGGTTCAGAAGCCATTTGATGAAGAGACTCCCATATCTCCTTAGCTGTTGAGCATTCAACAACTTCCTGGAATAAGTCATCAGATAATGACTGTGCTAGGATATTCATGGCTCTGGCATCAGCTAGCCTGGCACTTTTAGTTGTTGTTGCTGAGGTTGGGATACCTGTCAGAATGGCATAAAATATTTCTTCATCAATATTGTCCATAAATGAATTAATTCTTGTCTTCCAAAGTGCAAATTTGTTTATGTTGCACTTAGGAGGTCTGGTGCTAGAATATTCCATATTTTTGCTATGTGAAAAGCAAAAAGAAATTAATCTAACTAGGATGGATCAAAAGAGATCTATTGGTTCAGGTGTTAGCCTGTAGGAACAACCAATCTAATGAAGATTCAGTTGTTGAGTAACCAACCTCCCTCTGATACCAATTGAAAGTGAGATCTATCCTAGAGATTAGAGCAAACACACAACAAGAATAATAAAGAAAAGAAGTAAAGGCAAACCAGACGATACAAGAATTTTATAGTGGTTCCCCTAAACTTTGGTACATCCACTCTTCTACCACCCTTGGTAGGAATCCACTGCAGGATGAGTTGATCAGGTGTCCTGGGCACCAATGAGCTTTTGATAAGGTACTCAAAAACCAGATCTAGATTTTTTGATAAGGTGTCTTGCCACCACTGAGTTTTGACAAGGGTCTCAGAACCAGATTCAGAACTTTTGAAGGGAGTTTTGATAACCTTTTTACAGAAGGAAAAGAAAAAGAAAGAGGTGAGGATGTCTTCTCTATCTCAATCACTGAGAGAAGACTAGTGGATTGTTGATGATGTCAAAGCCCCCCCCCCCTAAGATGTAGAATGGTTCAGGAGTGAAAGCTTTGCTAGGGTGATAGGTCTTCAGATGCTTCAGATCTCCAGCAGAAGATGATTCCAGCAAATGCTGAAATGTTTGGTGTCTGGAGTCCTTGATGTTTAAGCTTTTGAACACTTGAAGATTCAGTAGATTTGAAAATCACAGAAGATGAACTATTGATCAGAGAAGTTGTATTGTTCAATCTTCTGTATTGTAATCTAATTCTTCTGTATCTCTTTGTATTCTCTATATTGTTGTTATTTTGGAGTGTGAATGATGAAGCCTTGATGAAGTTGATCTTCCAGTAAGCCTTCAGACTGATGTAGAGAAGTTGTCTCTTCAGGCTTCCTGGAACAGTAGATTTTAGAAGAGCACAGACTGTACAGGTGGTGTTGAGTTCTTCCTGGAACTCTGATTCCTGTACTAATTTTTCCTCTCTCTCTTCTATATTTTGTTCCTCTTTATCTCTGTGTATATATTCTGATAGAAGACCAATGGTCATTTGAATTCTTGCATTTATTACTGCTGTCTCTTAGTTACTCCAATGGCTATAATCTCCATAAATGCATTCTTGTAACTATCCTATAATAAAGCTGTGTTGGAACAACTCACTTTGATTTGACCAAGAATATCCTGAAAATCTGCCTCGGAACTTACGTTCAATGTGATGGCAGAAATCATCGATCTCAATAAGATGATCGTCGATCTGAGCCCGACTATTGTCGATCTGAGCTCAGAGATATCGGAGCTGGTCTGGGACAGAAAACGTCGATCTGAGCTCGGAGATCGTCAAACGGAGTTAGACGCCTCGTGGACCTGAGCTCAGAGATCGTTGATCTCAGCTCGACGCCTGAACTCATCTCGTCGATCTGAGCTTGACGCCAAGGTTGAATTCTGATTTCTTCCCTTGACTGATTTCTCTTGGCATATTTCTTCAATCTCTGAGAGTCTCTTACTTAGCACATCCTATGACCCTTAGATATACATTGATGGGTCAATCTAATAATCCTAAAGACAAAGTGATCCTGACCCAAATCCAAACTAGGGTGTTCCAACACGCTCCCTGCACCATAATCATGCTCATCTGCTGCCCTAATGAACCTCCAAATGCACTTTGCTCCAACATACCGCCCGGTGTTGGGGCCATTTCAGGGACAGCGGGTTGCACATTTCTTCCATGTTGTGCATTGGTCACAGCGAACACCGCTTCAACTACCCTTCTTATGGTTTCCAAAGAAGTAGGGGTCTCAGGCACGTCGCTTGGTGCAGTACTTTGCTCAGAAAACGTGTGTTCAGACTGCCACAAGCCACTCCCGAACACCTATAGTTGTGCAAAAGACCGATAAGTGCCCAAACAAAATTTCAAAAAGCAATTATAGGAACACGCAGGTTCCTCAAACATTTGTATTTTCAATCCTAAGTGGACATTAATGGGTTCTTTTCATGTTATAATGATGACGCACACACATGTGCTCACCACCCCTTAAAGTGAATTCGTCCACGAATTTATTTAAGCTTGATCGAAACTGATAGTCTGATACCAAATTGTAACACCCCTATCCGTCACATAGCATATAGCAGTACGTCCGGCCGAGGCCCGACGCCATATACCACGAACAGACCGGTGGGTTACTCAATGAAACCATTCAACCAATACACACGTCCTACACAGAGCATCTAGCGGAAGCAATAAATTAAGTTGCAACTATAAGAACCCTGCCAACAAGCATGAATGTCCACTAGCAGATGGAGTAGGTAGGGGTCCACCAGCCCGTTGCTCACCCCACCGTTGCCATTTTGCCTTTGACGCGGGCTAAGCTTCCCTAGTCCCAACTATCGTTCAAAGACGGTACATAGCCCCGTTATGTACCCGGTTGTCTCCCAGGCCACCGATATGGCAGAAATTCGATTTTGCCTAGATTTCCGGGTGCACCCTGGGGTTAATCCCCAAGACACCCTGTTGCGATCTACCACGTAGAAGCCCGAAAATAACACAAAGGCACGGAGTCTTCTCCGGCCAACCATGCATAGCAAAACATCACCGATCCAGACCAACATGTCCGGGTAGGCCAACTATGCGGATGAAAAGCACCGCAATCTCCTTGCCTCCGTAGATCCGAAGTCGGCTCGTGATTTGGAGCTCCGAAGCTCCGCCGGTGACCGGATCAAGACCTTCTTCCTCCTTGCTCTCTCCTCTCTCTAACTTTAGAAAGAGAACCACTCAAGAGAAATGAGGGTTTCTAAACCCTATTACCGGGTTTTAACCCTCATACCCAACCACCAACCGTCAGATCCCATAGTAAAGAAACGAACGACCACGATCGGGGCCTGAAATACAAAAACTAGGCCGAACACGGGTTACAATACGGCCGTGTGCATGGCCGTGTCACTCATTCACCGTCACCAGTAATTCTTGACCAGAACACAGCTTGTGACACGACCACCGACACGCCCGTGTCACATGTGACACGGCTGTGTCAGGGCCCGTGTCACGGTCCGTGCGCAAGATCCATGATTCCCCTGAGAATGACACGGACATGTGACACGCCCGTGTCACATGTCGTGTGCTTGACACGCCCGGGGACACGCCCGTGTCCCAGGCTGTGTGTTCTCCTTTGCACAAAACCACAACCTGCCCGAGCAGGACACGCCCTGGGACACGCTCGTGTCCCAGGCCGTGTGCCTCTCGTGACATGCCCTGAGACACGCCCGTGTCCTAGGACGTGTCACCTGCTCCAAGTCCCAGACTTGGCTTAAAAAGTCACCCGTCCCTCTTTTGAGTTTCGGGGAGTTACAAATACTGCGTTATATCAAGTTATCTCCTGGCGTTAGTTCCGTCATTTTGATGAATCCGTCTCGCCGAGCGATAATTGAGCTAGTGCGACGTGGCACAAAGTTGACGCCTTTGCGGTAGCATCCCGAGAGTCTGGCCGAAATAAATCCTTGAGCTAGCGCAGGCGGTAGGACAAGCGCGGCATGGTAGTAACCCGAGCACCCTGTCAAAATAATTCAATCTACCACCAAACGGTAACTACTAACGCTCAGTGGTAGGTTCCCTATGAGTCTTTTTTTGCTTTGATTGAACCTGTAAACCTACACACTATACTAAACAAAAGATGTGATCAAATATAATCTGGGAGTTGATATTATCAAACTAAGGATATGTGAACCGTCGGTTCCAACAAACTCCCTCTTTTGATAATATCAAATCTCGTTCATGAGATAAAGAAATAAGATGTATGATAGAGTGCCTGTAAAAGATAAACGTTAAGAAATATAAAATCAGGTTTCAGGTTAGCTTCCCCCTATATGTGTTTTCTACGCGCTCCCCCTATCTATGCGCACAAAACGTATTAAACTCCGCATACATGTGCTCCTACCTAACCCATTACTCATGACCAATAGATTCTCCCCTTTGATATTATCGAAAGGGATGGGCGAGACCAAAAGTAAGCAAGTGCTTGTGCGGGATACAAACACAATAAATGATGAGCGTGATACAAACAGCAGACTTTGCACGTGAAATTGTAAATCGAGAATTGAAACCTTAGGGGTGACCAAAATAAACGTAAATTAGAGAATATGAATCATATAGGTAAAAACACAACAAACGTAGTTCCCAAAAGCAGTGTAATGCTAAGAGAAATTTGAAAGCACAGGTTAAAATAAGGAGCACAACAATTTAGAGTACAATGCTAAGAGAGTGATAGAGTTAAAACACACTGCAACATTATAACATTAAAGAATAGAAATCGTGTACTAGTACCCATGTGCTAAAGACATATAATGCAGTTTCAATCCAATTCTTATGCATGGAAGCATTAGATAGAGCAATGACATGGGAAGTGTAGCATCACAAGAGAGAAAACACCAAGTAGAAATATCATTTATTATATGTGTTATCTCTAGAATTCGCTATGTTATCAAGAGAGAAATAGAGTGAAAAATAACATCACATTTCTATCTACGTTATACCAAGACTAGAACTAAGGGCACTAAGATTAAGGTCCAAGTTCGTGCACAAGATCTAAAAGATTTGTGGACCAAGGTGCTCATCCTCACAATGCTCACAAAGCTTTATCAGGAGGAGTGAGTAGTACTTGGGGGGGGGGGGTATCCTTGACATGTGAGTTGATAACATGCATAAATTGTTTTTTTTTACGCTATCACTTTTAGAATTTTGATTTCAAGGACCTCAAATCATGCAAAATCTACCCACATAGATAGATACACTTTAACTTTTATACACAAGACTTGACTACTAATGATTTGGCCAAAAATTCTACCCTTTATAGAAACACATATGTATCGTGATATTGAATTTTCAAGTTATTTATAACGTGGTAGACACATAATCTCGAGCTATAACAGGTAAGCAAATAATTTCTATAAGAGTGCTCCGTCTAGGGATGTGTGAACAATGTAAAGTCATTCCGCTACCTAAATCCTCACACCTACCCAGAGGCATAGTCGGCAAACACTAACATGTCTAAGCGCACTCAATAGCTAAGTACATATAGATTTGACGCATCATGACAGGTGGACAATGTTCACAGGGATTAATAAGCCTAACTCAAACATTGTACATAAACGTTATGCTCTAAGTTCTAGTCACATGTGTCCTAAAAGTGATCAATCCACAGTTTTTTTGTTGAAATGTGATGAATTTATTTAACAAGAATAAACCAAACAAACAACAAACCAAGCACAAAAAACTAAGAAATAGAAAGTAAATAGCTAAAGACATGTTTTTGGATTTTTGGGGGGATTTTTCAATTTTTTTGATTTTTGAGATATATAATTATATATATATATATATTTTAAACAGAAACTGAAGCAAACAAAACCAAAAATAAATAGAATAAAAGAAAGACAACCGCCCTAAGGACAGTCGATGATGAACCATGACTAGGAAGAGAGATCCAAAACACCTAGCCCGAGTCAAAGTAGTGAGAAATGAGCATCGGGGAGGGGTTTTGTGAAGATATCAGCTAGTTGATCCTCGGTTCCAATGAAGCTGACTCACACGTTCTCTTTCCTAATGTGATCCCGAATGAAGTGATGACAAACGTCAATATGATTGGAGCAAGAGTGATGTACTGGATTATTTGTCAAGTCTATGGAACTCTTGCTGTCACACCGAAGATTAACATTCCTAAAGACTATCCCAAAGTCCTCTAATGTTTGTAACATCCAAAGTGCTTGTACGCAATAACTTCCTAAGGCAATATACTCGGCTTCAGCAGTAGAGAGGGAAACAGATGTTTGTTTTCTACTTGACCATAAGACTAGTGTCGGACCTAGGAAGTAACATGTACCACTTGTGGTCTTACGATCAAGTTGTTGGTACCCTAGATGTGATTTGGCTTATGTAATCTCTTTCCAGCCCCTCTTGATCCATATAACTATATATGATCATGATTAGGCCTTGTTCAGTTTCCCTAGGACAGTTTATAACTGACCTAGAGCTTAGGCTAGAAGTTCTAGATGTATTTTTGGTTAAGGCTTTTTCCGTTCGACCATCGTCGAACGAGGCCTCGCGATCGTCGATCATTGGTCGACGATAGCAGGGCTATAGAATCGTTGAAGTCAAGACAATTATCGTCGACCGATGGTCGACGATCTCAGAGCAAGTTTATTATGCTCTGAAGGTTGGTCGACGATCTGCCATCAGCAGTTCAACGATCGCGTTCTTGCTTCACGATATCTGTCTCGACAGATTTTTGCCTTAGTCGTCGACACCATGAGATGTTCGACGATATCTGTCTCGACAGATTTTTGCCTTAGTCGTCGACACCATGAGATGTTCGACGATATCTGTCTCGACAGATTTTCGCCTTAGTCGTCGACATCATGAGATGTTCGACGATATCTGTCTCGACAGATATTTGCCTTAGTCGTCGACATCATGAGATGTTCGACGATTTCTGTTTCGACAGATTTTCTGCTTTAGTCGACGATATCTTGAGCTGGTCGATGATTTCTGGTCAACAATTTCTGTTTCGACAGATTTCTGCTTTTAGTCGACGATCTGTTAGCTAGGTCGACGATCATCGAACCCCTGTTCGACGATTATTGTCTGCCTTTATCTTTTTGTATTCATTTTATTCCTTGGTTTATTTCCAAGTGTTTTAGCTTGTGGTTAGAGCATTTTCTGAAGTTGTTTTAGCAGATTTATGGCTTAAATTCAAAATAAATTAATTACCAAATATGTCAAGCTTAAATCACGGGATTCAGTATTTTGATAAAGCATTTTTGTCCTATTATACAAAATATATTGCCAGGCTGTATTCTAGCCGTTGGCACTGTTTGCTATTTCCAAGAATGGTAAGTCCTTGTACTGTAGTATTTTCCCACTTATTTAATTCCTTATTGGGACTGACAGTAAGCTAATAGGTCATTCTATTCCTATTGCTATATTCTATTTTGAGATAATCTGTTGCAGGGCTCGAGAATTCAAATCAATAGAGTCGTTCCAAAGGAAAAATGAGAAGACATATTTAAGAGAGATTTTTTCTCAGAAAAATAACAAGTTACAGACACAGAGAGATTTTTTCTTAGTGCTACATTGGCTTAAGCATCATTAGAGCAGCTCTTCACCATCTCACAAAAAGAAGAAGAAAAGCTCCCCTGAAGAAAAAGCCCAGAGCAATTACTTTCGTTCTCAAGTCTCCTGAGCATCTGCTTAGAGTTTTCAAGACTTCAGAAAGAGCTCCAGTTCTGCTTCAATTATTCTAGAATCTGAAGACCTGATAAAAATCAGTCTACAGATCTCTGAGGATTTAGTTTCAGTATATCTGAAACTCCTTCATCCTGAAGCAAAGGCTTTCCCTGGACTTTCACTGAGCCAGGGGGAGACTTTGATTCTTTAGAGAATCCACAAGTCTTCTCTAATCTGTATTTACAACAGAGAAGATAATCTAACCCTCTCAACCCCTTTGTAAAAGAGTTTGTTCACACCTCTTCAAAAGTGAACATTGGTGACAGGGCACCTTATCAACAACCTGTGGTTGAGCATCCTTATCAAAAGCTCAAAGGGTCTGTTTGATCTACCTGAATCAGATCATTGGTGGCAGGGCACCTTAGCAAAAACCTGTAGTGGATTCCTACCAGGGTGGTAGAAGAGTGGAGTACCTATTTAGAGGGAACAACTATATATCCTGTGTCTCTCTGGCTGTTTTGTTTAATTGTCTATTCTGTGGCTGTGATAGAACTACCTAGGATTGCTAGTTGCTGTGATAGGCTTATAGTTAAACTGAAATTTCAGTTAACTCTCTCACTTGTGCACTTCACTGTGTTAGGCTCTTAGGGTTCAAGTATCAGATTATTTATTCCGCAAATAAACTCCAAGGGAGCTGACTAGTTGTTCATAAAATTTGAATACTCTATTCACCCCCCCTCTAGAGTAGTTTACAACTTATCCCCTCACTTTCAATTGGTATCAGAGGGAGGTTGGCTGTTCATACAGGCTAACACCTGAGTTAAAAGATCCAGTGATAAGTTGTTTTCTGATACCATTCACAAACACTTTCACACATGGCCCAGTCTAAGGATTATTCAAGCACCAGACCTCCTGTATGCAACTTGTCCAAGTTTGGCATATGGAAGGCCAGGATAAGACTATACATGAATTCTATTGATGAATATATCTTTTCTTCTATTTTGACAGGACCACCTGCTAGGCCTGCTGCTGTTTCCACTTCTGCTGATCTCAGTGCTGTGCCACCACCTGACTACAATGAAACTTACAAGAAGGCAAAGGCAGCTGATGCAAAAGCAATGAACATCCTAGCTCAGACAATGTCTGATGAAATATTCCAAAAGCTTGCTGAATGTACCTCAGCCAAAGCTATGTGGGATTCCCTCAACCACATAGTTGCTGGTTCAGCTGATGAGAGGAAGGACAGGAGATCCAACCTCACCTCTCAGTATGAAAATTTCAAGAAGGATGATGCTGAAGACATTGACTCAATGTACACAAGACTCAGTTCAATAATAAGTGAACTGAGGTCTTTGGACAAGGAGATAACTTTGTCAGAAGTCAATGACAAGATCCTGATGTGCCTTCCCATCTCTTGGGACTCAAGGATATGGCCCATCAAGGATGGAAGAAACACTGTGGAACTCTCCACAGAAGCTCTGTTGGGAAAGCTCAAGTCATATGAGCAAACTTTAAAGAGCAGAGCTGCTGCAATTGAAGTAAAAACTCCTACACCTACAAAGAAAGAGCACTCTCTAGCTCTTAAAGCTGCTGAGACTTCTGAAGGAAGTCAATCAAATGAGGAGTTACTGGCACTCATTGCAAAGAGGTTCTTCAACATGGGAAGAAGAGACCTCAGAAAGAAGTTCTCCAAGTATGAGGACAAACCAAGGTATGACAAGACTCCATCTAAAGAAATCATCTGTTATGTTTGCAGCAAGCCTGGACACATTGCTCCAGATTGTCCAGAGAAGAAACACAAGGAGAAGAAACATGAGAAAGAGTAAAGGAAGCACCACTCCAAGTGCTCCTCACACAAATACAAGAAGAAGGACAAGGGATTTGTGGCTGCTACCTGGAGTGAAACAGAAGAGGATACCTGCTCCTCTAGCTCCAGTGATTCAGAAGAAGAAGAAGAGAAGAAAGCCAAAGAGGTCTGCCTCATGGCTATGGATGCCTGCAGCTCTCTGTCAGCTGCAGAGAATTCTGAAGAAGAAGGAGACAATGAAGAAGATCTTCCTATGGAAGACCAGGTAATCAACTCATTTGATTTTTCATCTCCTGAGTTCAAATTAAAATTTAAAACTCTATGTTTAGATCTACTGTTATCTGAAAAAGAAATTAAGTCACTTAGATTAAAGATAATGGAATTAGACATGGAAAGTACTGAAATAATTAGATTAGAAAAGGAATTAGAAAGCTCAAAAGAAGAAGTAACATTCCTAAAATTAGAACTAGTTAAATCTAAGAGGTTAGAAGAACAATAAAATGGCAGAAGCCTTAAATTATCTGAAATAACCAGTATAGCAAACACTAGGGTTGGTAATGATAAACTTGGCTTAGGTGCTACATCTAGTGAACCCATCCTCCTCACAAAGGAGAGATTTAGCACTCCAGTAAAATTTATTTCTGAATCAGGAATAAAGAATACTGAGGAAATTGAAAAATGTAAGAAAATTCAGAATAAGATTAAGAAAGAGAACAGGAAGAAAAAATTTCTAGCTTTACAAAAATCGTCGAACATTAATCGACGATCGTCAAACCAATCGTCGAACGTCTATCGATGATCGCTGAACACCTTCACCAAGTATGATATCTTTGGTGCAGGAGATCAACGATCTCATCTTGAGTCGTCGACCAGTGATCGACGATCTCATCTTGAGTCATCGACCAGTGATCGACGATCGTGGAATCCAGAACATAGCACTACTACAAATGATCGACGATATGGCTTGCGATCGTCGACCGTGGATCGACGATCTGGACTTAAGCTGGAAAATAAATTTCAAACTTCCAGAATTGCAAATCCCAATCACTACCCTAGGTTGTTTAATCTTTCAACTGAATAGATTATCCCACCTAGGAGATCACACCCTTTAGGATATAAATCTAAGCCTGCAAAATCTTTTATATCTAGTTTTTCTTTTGTGAAGAATACTGGACCCAAGGTAACCTGGGTCCACAATGTATAACTGTTATCTCTGCAGGTGAAGACCTATCCAGTCATACATGACAAATGGTATCTGGATAGTGGATGCTCTAAGCATATGACAGGAAAGAAGAAGAATCTGTCAGGGTTCAAAGCCAAGCTGGGACCAAAAGTTGTATTTGGGGATTCCAGCTGTGGACAGACTGAAGGGTATGGCAGCTTCACCATAGGAGCTGTAACATTCAAGAAGGTTGCTTATGTCTCAGGACTAAAGCACAACCTAATCTCTGTAAGCCAAATGTGTGATGCTGGGTACAAGGTATGGTTTACTGACACTGCTTGTAATATTGCTTTAAATAATACTGTTGTGTTAGTAGGTATTAGAATTGGTAATGTTTATGTTGTAGATTTTAACTCATCCAAATCTAAAATATGCTTATTTAATGAAGTAACCAGTAATAATACCCTTTGGCATAAGAGACTTAGTCATGTAAATTTGAAAAACATTTCTAGGTTGGCTAAATACAATCTTGTAAGAGGCTTACCTTCTTGCCCCTACAAGAAGGAAGGCCTTTGCAAAGCTTGTCAATTAGGTAAGCAAACAAGAAATAGCTTTAAATCAGTTAATAAAAGTGATTCTCCCAGGATTCTGTACTTGCTACATTTGGATTTATTTGGTCCTATTGCTGTACAGAGTCTTGGAGGAAAGTCTTACACTCTAGTAATTGTAGATGACTTCTCTAGGTTCACTTGGGTATTCTTCTTGAGAACTAAGGCTGATAACTTCAAGGTTCTTACAGATTTTCTAAAGTGTATACAGAGTGAGTATTCTACTCAGATTGCCTTGATCAGAAGTGATCATGGTACTGAGTTTGAGTCTCTTCTTATGCAAGAATTCTGTGAGAAGGAAGGTATCAAACATAGCTTCTCTGCTCCTAGAACTCCTCAACAAAATGGGGTAGTTGAAAGGAAAAACAGAACCCTAATTGAAGCTGCAAGTACATTGTTGGCAGATGCTAACATGCCTCTGTCCTTTTGGGCTGAAGCAGTTAGCACAGCTAACTATGTATTGAACAGAAGTCTGATACATAAACTTAAGGGTAAGACTCCCTATGAGTTACTTAAGCAAGTGAAACCTAAAATAGACTATTTTAGAGTATTTGGCTGTGTTGCTTTTGTTCATAACAATAACAAAGAATACCTTAGAAAATTTGAGGCAAAAGCTTCAATGGGAGTTTTTCTAGGATACTCTCAAGTAAGCAAAGCCTATAAGGTCCTTAATAAATCCTCTCTTAAGATAGAAGAGTCTGCACATGTCTCTTTTGATGAGACAGTCATGTATTATAAGGAGAAGGACTCTTCCTCTAATAGTACAGTGCAAGTCCTAGAATTAAGTAAGGATTTGGAAGGTTTGAGACTCACACAGGAGAATCATCCCCAACAAACTCCTCAGGTTGCTCCCTCAGATTCTGAATCTGATGTAGAACTTCTTGAAGTTAAAGCACCTGCTCCAACAGTTGATCAAATTCCACATGAGGAATTAAATCCTGAAACTGTTGAAGATCAGATCATTGTTAAACCTACTGATCTTGTCACACTTAGAGATCACCCTGCATCTCAAGTGATTGGAGACATTTCAGTAGGAGTCCAGACAAGACATCAACTCAACAAAGATGTGATGTTTGCTTGTTTCCTTTCTCAGGTTGAGCCCCTAACCATTAAAGATGCTGAGCTTGATCCACACTGGATTATAGCCATGCAAGAAGAACTTAACCAGTTTGAAAGATGTAAAGTTTGGACTTTGGTTCCAAGACCAAGAGGCCAACTAATCATAGGCACCAAGTGGGTGTTTAGAAACAAGCTTGATGCCCAAGGCATAGTAGTTAGGAATAAGGCTAGGCTAGTAGCTCAAGGCTATAGACAGGAGGAAGGCATAGATTATGATAAGACTTTTGCCCCTGTAGCTAGACTAGAAGCCATTAGGATTTTCCTAGCCTATGCTTCCTATAAGAGATTTAAAGTCTTCCAAATGGATGTGAAGAGTGCCTTCCTCAATGGAGATTTAAAGGAAGAAGTGTTTGTTGAACAACCAGCAGGGTTTGTTTCATCAACCTTACCCACTCATGTGTTCAAACTCCAAAAGGCTCTATATGGACTTAAGCAAGCTCCTAGAGCTTGGTATGAGACCTTAGCAAATTTCCTTCTAGAACACAAGTTTGTGAGAGGTGTAGTAGATAGAACCCTATTTGTTAGACATCATAAGGACTCACAACTGTTAGTTCAAATCTATGTAGATGACATTATATTTGGCTCCACTGATCCCAAACTATGCAAGAGGTTCTCTGAACTAATGCACTCCAAGTTTGAGATGAGCAGCATGGGTGAGTTATCCTATTTCCTTGGTCTCCAAGTGAAACAATGTGTTGATGGTATCTTCATTTCTCAATCAAAATATGCCAGAGAGCTGGTTAAAAGATTTGGAATGTCTGATGCTTCATCAATGAGCACACCTATGGCCTCAAATGCAGTTATTGATTCTGATGTCAATGGCAAGCCTGTTGATAAAAAGAACTATAGAGCCATTGTTGGTTCCCTGCTGTATTTGACTGCAAGTAGGCCTGACATAATGTTTGCTACATGCCTATGTGCTAGGTTTCAGGTCAACCCAAAGGAATCTCACTTAACTCTTCTCAAGAGGATCTTGAGATTCCTTAAGGGATGCCCTAACTTAGGACTGTGGTACCCAGCTGAGTCAGGATTTGAATTAATTGGATATTCAGATGCTGATTATGCTGGTTGTAGAGTTGACTGGAAAAGCACCTCAGGGACCTGTCAGTTCCTGGGAGAGAGACTTGTCTCTTGGTTTTGTAAGAAACAGGCATCTGTGTCTACTTCAACTGCTGAGGCTGAATATATAGCAGCAGCTAGTTGTTGTTCACAGATCCTGTGGATTCAAAATCAGCTAGTGGATTATGGGTACACACACTCAAAAACAAAAATTCTGTGTGACAGTACCAGTGCAATATCAATTGCTCAAAATCCTGTGCACCATTCCAGGACCAAGCACATTGAGATTAGACATCATTTTCTGAGAGATAGTGTGGAAAAGAACAAGATAGCAATGGAATTTATATCCACAGACCTGCAGAGAGGAGATATTTTCACTAAGCCCCTTGATGAACAAAGGCATTTGTTCTTCCTGAACCAGCTTGGTATGATTAATGGTTCAGAGTAGTGAAAATTTGGATAGATTTGTTTTCTGTCTAAAATCATCGAACGACTGCTCGACGATCTTCGATCAGGTTAGGTATCTATCGTCGACCAATAGTCGACGACAGATCGTTTTTGTAGTAAGGCAGAAATCGTCGATCAACTGGTCAACGATCTCTCCTTAGGTATCTATCGTCGACCAATGGTCGACGACAGAATTTCTGTGCTGTGTGGAGAATCGTCGACCAACATATATTGATCGACGATCGTGGTGATTGCTTGTAGTCGGTCGATGTTTAACGATTAGTCAAATATTGACTATCGTCGGTCGTTGTTCGACGACCGATTTTGTTCCGGGTTCGACGATCGCAGATTTATATCTGATAGTCGATTTAGGTCTGGAGATCGTCGTTCTTCTGCTCCGTCTTTTCATATTCCATCTTCTGGCTTAGAATTCGCTCTCGAACTCTAATCCCGCGCGATTCTCTTCTCCCATGCCTTGCATCTCGATTCGCCATTCTCTCTTCAATCCAATGGCGATTCCTTTAGCAGTTCTCTTCGGGATGAAGTTCGACACTGGATTCTGTGCCGACTTCGATTCCTTCAGTCGATGTGATCAACCCATCCAAGACATTCTGCAGCTGTGTGAAGATCAAGGCTTAAAGAGATTTATGTCATCCTCACCGAAGATTCATATACCAGAGATTCGAGAATGGGTATATACTTCGTCCTCCAGCGACGAAGCCATGACTGGAAAGATAAATGGAGAGGAGGTCATTCTGACTCCTGAAGTTCTGACTGAGCTGTTTAGACTACCAACCGGTACTGAGGACTATGAGCAAAATACAGAGGAATATGGCCGCATGCTAACTGTGATGGGCCATGCTGAGGGTATTCCAGCTAAGCTGCTGAAGATAAATCTGTCTCCAGAGTATAAGTTTCTGGCAGACCTGGTGGGCAAGGTCGTTTTGGGAAAACACTCTGCTCACGACAACATCAACAGGCAACAATTTGCCTTAATGTCAGTTTTGGTGAATAAGACGCAGATAGCCTGGGGAAAAGTTCTGTTTGAACTGATAAGGAGAAAGAACAACCAGAAAGAAGTAAACCTTGCTAGGGTGTTGGGTGTGTTTCTGTATGTGAAAGCACCCCTGCTGCTTGTTTCTGCACCCTCTGCAGTCAACGCCAGCAAGAGGTTGGACCCCTCTCTATTCAAGAAATCTCAGAGAGTCATCAAGAAGTCAGCCAGGGTTGATCCTAACCCTCTATCAGACACAAGGGCTGATTCAGCCACTCTCCAGCTTGCTGGGGAAGGCTCAGCAATCCCTCTATCCTCCCTCTTTACCCCTGCATCCTCATCTCCTGCATTACCCTCCACACAATCTGCAGTGCCACCACAACATGAATCCCTACATGCATCTCTCATCCTACATGCATCTCCACCCCAGTCACCCACACCACAACATCTGGCAGCCTCAGCCAGTGTTGACATAGTAACTGCTACCATCCTCACACACCTCTCTCAACATGAATCTCACACTCATGTTGATGATCATACTCCACATGATTCATTTGATCATGTGGCAGATCATACTGCTTCCATTCCATCACCACCTCAACTTGCATCCCACAGTCATCCATCCACCTCTACTCCCTCAGCATTTTAGATAACTCCTGAATTGCTTGCACATATTGTGGAGCTCATCACCCCATCCATCCAAAACATGATTGAGGCTGTCAATGCCCCTCTCATTGCATCCATCAATGCCCTTACTAAAGCCATCAAATCACTTCCACCCTCTGCTGAGCCCTCTTCAGTAAGATGCATGACTCCAGTCCCCACTGAAGTCATGCAGGGGGAGATGTCTGTTGAAGTGGTCTCAGGTGATGCCTTGACCCTTCAGGACAATTCTTCCCTTCCCCTTACAGTAATTGTAGAAGAACCTCAAGAGCTTCCAGAGCAAGCTATTCCAGAGAAAGAGTCTCTGATGAAAGATCCAGAGCAACCAGAAGGTAAAACACTTCCTCTAAAGGTTATAATCAGGACTTTAAATTGATATCCTTATCTAACAAAGACATTCACTCCCTAGTGAATCTAGCTTCTGATGAAGAAGTCTCTGAGAGAGATAATGAGGAAGTCCTCATGGACTTGTGTGAAAAAGTTCCAATGAACACTACTGACTCAGAAGTAGTGGTTCAAAAATCAAAGAATGATGCTGCTCAACCAGATGGTATAGTTTTATTTAAGATTCTAATTAATTCAAACTCCAACTTTGAGTTAATCTCTTATTCCTTTCTTCCCATCACAGCTGCTGATGATCTTACATCAGTGTTGCAAGTTGATGCTGCTAATTCCATTGATTCTGATAATGCTTTGGAATCCTTTCTTAACTCAGACTGTGAGTTCACACTCACATCTACTCCTTATGTTCCTCCTTCTCAAGAGAAAACGGTCCCTTATAGACCTGAGTACCTTGATGACCCCTTGGTCAAGGACTCTCTCTTCTTTTCCTGTATGGCACTCCTCTTGTGCCTTGCAGAGGTGTCTATCCCTGATGTCACTGAACATCTAGAAGGAATTATAACCTCCTTCCTAGATGCAAAGTGGTATCCTGTGTAGATCTACAGGTAACTCTATCAATTACCTGCTGTTGTTCACCTTGGGGGGAATACTCTATTCCCACTTGGTTGTTAATTTATCCTTCTTTGTATGCAGGCACAATCAACATCCCTGCTGCTGCTGCTGCTGAAGAAGCTGAGGCTGTGCAAGACTTACCAGAGAATGCCTCCAAGATGACTGAAAAGGAATCAAGCTCAGGTACTCTAAACCTTGAACAATATATAGCCTTTGTGGCTGAGAATATTGCCTCTGAGTACATTGAAGAGTTGGCTAAATCTCATATGGTTTCCCTAGCCATCTCTCTAGGAAAAGCATCTGCCCCTGCAGATACAGTCATCTTTTCTCCACCTATCCTTACCTATCCTCTATCCATTCCTTCTATTGCAGAACTGGTCCCCAGGATAGTTCCTGACTTGTATCCTGAATCAGAACTCTGGAAGAGATCTCCAAATGTTGATCTGAATGCCCTCCTTGAGCAAGATGCCATTGAGGAAGCAAGAGAAAAGGAAGAAAGAGAGAAGCAGGAGAAAGAAATAGCTGAACCTGCTGTAGCTGCCAAGGATATCTCAGAATAAGACTTTGATGATTATGCTGGCAGAACCTCATCCCACTCCTCTGATGATGATGATTCTGAGGATTCTGATAGCACCCAGAAGAAGAAAAGGGCTGTATCCAAGAAAAGAAAAGCATCTGCTCCTCCTACTGCTAATCCAGACAAGGATGTTCCCTATTTCATTCTGAAGGGAATTGATCCCAAGAGCAAAGAATTTCAACCATGGATGAGACTCTCAAAGAATCAGACAAGAGAGAAGAAGAGAACAAAAAGATATGACACTCCAATTCAGAAATTCCCCCCCAGAGGTCCTCCTCCACCTCCTGGTGCTGGAGCCTCTGGAAGTCTCTCTTCTGCCCCATCTGCAAAATCAGCCAGTTCTAACACCTTTCAGTCCTACCAGAGAAGGAGTAACCAAAACCAGGGAGGCCAAGATGTATCAGGACAAGGAAGGAAAAGAAATGAAAATGCTCCCATGGAACAAATAAAGGAGATGACATTTCAGCAACCTACTTTCTCTCTTCCTCCTTTTCCTAAAAAGAAAGTTCCAGAATGGAAACCTTCTCCTCCCAGGAGAGGTCCATCCTCCACATCAAGGAAACCTGCTGCTTCCGAGACAGTTGAAACAAAAGGAAAAAGAGTGGTCTATTCAGAGAAATCCCACAAGAAGTTCATTGAACTTGCACCTCCAAGATCTCTATATGCTGAAACTGATCCTAAGAAGGCTGCACAGATTCCTCTTGACTCAAGCAAATTAGCCACAACTCTTCAAAGGAACATGGAGATTGCAGCTCAAACTGATACTGACAGACCACCCCCTCCATCAGATATGACTGAAACTGAAAGAATTGCCTCTATGGCAAGATTTAAGGAATCTATTGCACTAAGCATGATGGAGAGAGCCAAAGCTCAAGGACTAGACCCTACAGCATATACAACTATGTCTGAATTCAGAGAAAAGGAACTCAGCAAAATTCAAGTCAACTCTGAAATTTTTAATACTGAAGAATACATGAAGTTGCACCCTGCTGCAGTTCTGCCAAGCTATGCTGGAAAGAAAATTATTGGTGAACATGACCTAATGCTATCCAAAAGACAAGCAGCAAATCCAAACAGAGAAATTATTTTCAAACCAGCTGTAATCCCTAAGAACTCATCTGATGCTAAAACCTCTGATAAATCTGCTTGATACTTTATAGTTCTGTTGATTTATGTTTTTATGTTTTTCTGTGGATTGCCTGTGATTTAAATTTTTGGTTAATCTCTGCTTCTGTTATTGTGTGCATTAGTTTTTAGATCGGATTGGATAACATAACCCAAATAGTGGGAGATTGTTGGTACCCTAGATGTGATTTGGCTTATGTAATCTCTTTCCAGCCCCTCTTGATCCATATAACTATATATGATCATGATTAGGCCTTGTTCAGTTTCCCTAGGACAGTTTATAACTGACCTAGAGCTTAGGCTAGAAGTTCTAGATGTATTTTTGGTTAAGGCTTTTTCCGTTTGACCATCGTCGAACGAGGCCTCGCGATCGTCGATCATTGGTCGACGATAGCAGGGCTATAGAATCGTTGAAGTCAAGACAATTATCGTCGACCGATGGTCGACGATCTCAGAGCAAGTTTATTATGCTCTGAAGGTTGGTCGACGATCTGCCATCAGCAGTTCAACGATCGTGTTCTTGCTTCACGATATCTGTCTCGACAGATTTTTGCCTTAGTCGTCGACACCATGAGATGTTCGACGATATCTGTCTCGACAGATTTTTGCCTTAGTCGTCGACACCATGAGATGTTCGACGATATCTGTCTCGACAGATTTTCGCCTTAGTCGTCGACATCATGAGATGTTCGACGATATCTGTCTCGACAGATATTTGCCTTAGTCGTCGACATCATGAGATGTTCGACGATTTCTGTTTCGATAGATTTTCTGCTTTAGTCGACGATATCTTGAGCTGGTCGACGATTTCTGGTCGACGATTTCTGTTTCGACAGATTTCTGCTTTTAGTCGACGATCTGTTAGCTAGGTCGACGATCATCGAACCCCTGTTCGACGATTATTGTCTGCCTTTATCTTTTTGTATTCATTTTATTCCTTGGTTTATTTCCAAGTGTTTTAGCTTGTGGTTAGAGCATTTTCTGAAGTTGTTTTAGCAGATTTATGGCTTAAATTCAAAATAAATTAATTACCAAATATGTCAAGCTTAAATCACGGGATTCAGTATTTTGATAAAGCATTTTTGTCCTATTATTCAAAATATATTGCCAGGCTGTATTCTAGCCGTTGGCACTGTTTGCTATTTCCAAGAATGGTAAGTCCTTGTACTGTAGTATTTTCCCACTTATTTAATTCCTTATTGGGACTGACAGTAAGCTAATAGGTCATTCTATTCCTATTGCTATATTCTATTTTGAGATAATCTGTTGCAGGGCTCGAGAATTCAAATCAATAGAGCCGTTCCAAAGGAAAAATGAGAAGACATATTTAAGAGAGATTTTTTCTCAGAAAAATAACAAGTTACAGACACAGAGATTTTTTCTTAGTGCTACATTGGCTCAAGCATCATCAGAGCAGCTCTTCACCATCTCACAAAAAGAAGAAGAAAAGCTCCCCTGAAGAAAAATCCCAGAGCAATTACTTTCGTTCTCAAGTCTCTTGAGCATCTGCTTAGAGTTTTCAAGACTTCAGAAAGAGCTCCAGTTCTGCTTCAATTATTTCAGAATCTGAAGACCTGATAAAAATCAGTCTACAGATCTCTGAGGATTTAGTTTCAGTATATCTGAAACTCCTTCATCCTGAAGCAAAGGCTTTCCCTGGACTTTCACTGAGCCAGGGGGAGACTTTGATTCTTTAGAGAATCCACAAGTCTTCTCTAATCTGTATTTACAACAGAGAAGATAATCTAACCCTCTCAACCCCTTTGTAAAAGAGTTTGTTCACACCTCTTCAAAAGTGAACATTGGTGACAGGGCACCTTATCAACAACCTGTGGTTGAGCATCCTTATCAAAAGCTCAAAGGGTCTGTTTGATCTACCTGAATCAGATCATTGGTGGCAGGGCACCTTAGCAAAAACCTGTAGTGGATTCCTACCAGGGTGGTAGAAGAGTGGAGTACCTATTTAGAGGGAACCACTATATATCCTGTGTCTCTGGCTGTTTTGTTTAATTGTCTATTCTGTGGCTGTGATAGAACTACCTAGGATTGCTAGTTGCTGTGATAGGCTTATAGTTAAACTGAAATTTCAGTTAACTCTCTCACTTGTGCACTTCACTGTGTTAGGCTCTTAGGGTTCAAGTATCAGATTATTTATTCCGCAAATAAACTCCAAGGGAGCTGACTAGTTGTTCATAAAATTTGAATACTCTATTCACCCCCCCTCTAGAGTAGTTTACAACTTATCCCCTCACTTTCACAAGTGAGCATCCAGCGTAATGAAAGTCAGAGTACCCGTGGAGTGTGAAATCAGTGGTGTGGGGGTACCAAAGACCAAGATTTTGTGTGCCTATAAGATACCTAAAGATGTTTTTAACCACATCCAAGTGGGATTATTTTGGATCGTCTTGATACCTAGCACATAGACACACCGCGAATGTAATATTGGGCCCAGACGAACTTAAGTAGAGTAGTGATCCGATCAGTCCTCTAAAAATAGTTTGATCCACCAAAATGCCCCTTTCATCCTTTCTTAATTTTAGAGAGGCACTCATTGGGGTTTTAATTTATTTCAGATTCTCATAGCCGAATCGCACAAGCATATATTTTATGTATTTCGATTGGCTTATAAAAATTCCATCATCACGTTGAGAAATCTGAAATCCTAGAAAATAAGTTAACTCTCCAACTAGACTCATATCAAATTCTGACTGTATTAGAGTGACAATTTCTTTGCACAGTTTTTCATTTGTGGCCCCAAAAATAATATCATCCACGTAAATTTGTAAGATAATTAAATCAAGATACTCGTG
Organism: Platanthera zijinensis; assembly: GCA_039513925.1. NCBI lineage: Eukaryota > Viridiplantae > Streptophyta > Magnoliopsida > Asparagales > Orchidaceae > Platanthera > Platanthera zijinensis. The sequence continues at coordinate 211,729,677 of CM077082.1, read as the reverse complement.
CTTCACAGAAAGAGTTGTGTCTGCCCTACCCATCCTAAAGCCACGTCCTAGGAGAAAAGTTGTGAGCCTATCATACCAAACACGGGGTGCCTGCTTCAGTCCATACAAGTATTTCACCAACTTATGTACGTGATTTGGGTAGTCAACGCTCTTGAAACCGGGTATTTGCTCGACATAAAACTCTTCCTTAATATATTCGTTCAAGAGTACACTCTTAACATTCATTTGATATAATTTAATTCGTTTATAACTCGTAAATGCCAAAAACATACGAATGGATTCTGTTGGGTATTGTATCCACAAGAACCCCGATTTGGAGAAGTCACACTTGAACTAAGATGAATTAGTTTGTATTTGATCTCTATTCTAGTTATGTGTTTGGAGGATTCATTACTAAGTGTAGACAAATGTAAGACTATAGTGGGTCATCAAACACAGGACTATTTAATGTAATCCCTCATTGTGTGATCCAAGGTGTTGACTCATGTATAGCCTCTCTATTTGATACACTTCATATTCAAGCACATGGACTAAAGGTTGAAGATTGGATGTTGTTTAGGATGCAGAAGTCAAAACTCTTTAAGCTGAGAAAATTCTAAGTATTTTACTCGAGTAGTCCTTTTTGTACTCGAGTAGAAGAATTAGCAGCACTCGAGTAGATAAAGTCTCTTTCTCGAGTGATGTTAGTTTTGTGTCAGAAAAATTTTCTAAGTCATTTACTCGAGTAGTCATATTAGTACTTGAGTAGATTAGTCCTTTGTCTCGAGTTAACAGAAGACAGGATTTCGTGTTGCCTTAATTCACTCGAGTAGTCAAGACCATATACTCGAGTAAGTCTTATTAGTACTCGAGTAGTCTAGGTATAATACTCAAGTGATAAGTTTTCATCCCTCAGAAATTTTTCTAAGTCCATTACCCGAGTAGTTATATTCATATACTCGAGTAGGTTATTTCTTCTCGAGTAGTCCAGTTCCAATTCTCGAGTTACCTGTTTTCCTCATTCAAAAATTATTCTAAGTATTTTACTCGAGTAATCCTTTTTCCTCTCGAGTAGCTAAATCACTATTCACTCGAGTAATACTTCATGTACTCGAGTAGTTCAACTCCACATCCCGAGTAATTATGTTAGTACTCGAGTAAGTCCTTAAGTACTCGAGTAGTTACTCATTCTTTCTGAATTTTCCCAAGGACTTCTACTCGAGTAATTTATTTCCTTCCTCTCGAGTAATCATCTCAGTACTAGAGTAGTTTATAGTTCACTCGAGTACTTCAGTCAGTTTTGCCAGAATTTCATTAAGTCTTTAACCGACGAGATTTTTTCAAATATCATGACGTGATTGGTCCACGTGTACGTCATTAATGCTAATTATGACCGTTAGGGAAATCCTATATATGGTCTTATCAAATCTGACTAACCCTAACAAGATGTCATAGAATTATTCTAAGTCTTTGAATCGAGATTTTCCTCTTTCCGTAAACGCAAGTCGCCGTCGATCTTCATCGTGCAAATCGCCTAGGGCTTTCGTTCAAGAAGATTCAGATCAAGGTTGGCTTACAGATCGAGATTGCTCCTCATTGTCTCATCTTCTCTCGGATCGTGTGAGTCAAAGAAATTTCAGATCATGATTGATCCAAGTCTTCTTCAACAATTTTCTGACAATGCCGCAAATTCAAGAAGGAAGACCTAGAGAGATTTCCAGATCTGAGAATTTATTTTGTTTGTATTTCTACAAATCTTTTCATATATTTTGTAGGAGATTTCTCTCCGAGATTGTAGGAGCTTTTCTCTCAAAGTTGTAGGAAGTTTTATCTTCCGAGTGTAGATCCATTTTGGATCGAGATTATAGGAACTTTGTTCCGAGGTGTAGGATTGGTTTTCAATTCGAGATAGTGGAGTAGCCGAGTCTAGTGGTTTACTAGATCGGTGAGGAAAAATTGATGTACCTAAGGTTGGGGAACCACTATAAATCGTTAGTCGTTTGTGATTGCTTGGTTAATATTTTGTGTACATAGAGCTCTAAATTTTATTTCGCAAAAAGACGTACAACTCACCTATTCACCCCCTCTAGGTGATTTAGGTAGACAACTGTTTACTTTCAATTAGTATCAGAGGGATGTTGATCACTAAAAGGTTAACACCTTGATCAGATCCGTCTCTAGTTGTCTGTTGAGATCTTCCAAGCATGGACAAGGCTAAAGATTTTGCCAAGCTTCCATTGTGTACCAAGAATAACTTTTCCATGTGGAAAGAAAGAATTAGATTTTTCATGGAAGCTCTGGATCCTATGATCTTCTTGATTGTTGAAGAAGGTCCTTACGTTCCCATGACCATCTCCACAATAGATCCAACAAAGAAAGTTCCAAAGAAATTGATGGATCTAGACAAAGATGAGATTACAATTGTGTATTTTGATAAGAAGGCCAAGAATATAATAGCAAGTGCAGTCGATGAATCCTTGCTGCAGAACCTTATCTACTGCCAGTCTGCTAAGGAGATGTGGCAGTCCCTCATCACTTTGATGGATGGCACAAAAGAAGTTAGGGATGATAGAAGATTCCTTCTGAATCAGAAATACGAAGCCTTCCGGCAAGGACCTAAAGACACCATTGCTGAAACTTTTGAGAATTTCTTCAAGATAGTAAACGGCCTAAGAGTGTATGGTCAGGTCTTCACAAATGGAGAGATCAATGACAAGTTTCTGAGGTCCCTCACAAAGGAATGGGACAACAAAGTTTGTGCCATCTAGGAATTTGGCAAGTTAGCTAAGACAGATCCTCTTAACCTCTTTGGCAAGATGATGTCCTATGAACTCCAGATAAATTCCAGAAAAGCTGAAGAAGTGAAAAGTAGATTCTCTTCCAAGGAAAAGACTTGCTCTGAAGGCAGTCAGTTCAAGGAAGGGCAAAGCTGCCTCACCTGCACCTGCTCCAGAAGAAAGTGAAGAGGAGTCATCTGAGCCAAGCACTTTAGGCTCAGAGCTATCTGAAGGAGAGTTCTCCCTACTCTTACGACAGTTCAAGAAATTTTTGAACAAAAAGAAGCAATGGAAAGGCAAGGATGCTTCCTACAGAAGATCACGACATGACAGTGATCGACAAAAAAAAAGATCAAGTAGCCATGATAGGTATAATTTAAACTGAACAAACATATTTCGACTGAAATAGTGTGTTATTGTTATAACAAGCCAGGTCATGTTATTGTTGATTGCCCCCACAAGAAAAAGGAGGGTGGAAACAGAGAAGAAAAGAATTCCTCATACAATAATAAGAGGACAGAGAAGAGCCTAATAGCCAAGAATGGCAAAACTCTTAGTGAATCCGACTCATCTGAGTCGAGTGAAGAAGAAGAAGCCTACTTTGGGATTATGGCTCAGACAGATGATGATAAAGAGCCCCAGTTCACTAGGAAGATAAACTCTCACACTCCTCTTTCAGAATCTGAAGCTTCTGAGCATGATAATGAGGACATCTCTTCTGACGATGAGTCTGAACTCATGGCCCAGTAGAAGGAGTTAATCAAGGCTTACAACAAATGTCGATGAGTCATGAAAACTCAAGATAAAGAGATAAAGTCTCTAAAAGTTGAAGAGAGCACCTTGAGAGAGGAGGTTGCTAAGGCTGACTCACTAAAGGAGAACTTCAACACTGCTATTGAAGAATATAATAAGGCTCTAGAGCACCTTAACTTAAAGGAGAAAATCATCAAAGAGTTGGAAGAACAACACGCTGCTGAAAAGAAACTTGTTGAAGGTTTCTCAAAGACCAAGACTATCCTTCCACTCATTGCTGAATTCTCAACTAAGTCCAAGGGTGCTGGGATAGGCCATGTAGAAGCTCCTAGAAAATCTTCTAGGACGAATAAGGCTCAAAGAAAGAATAAGGCCGCCAAGAAGGCCTTGGTCAAAGAGAAGGGGAAAACCCCTCAAGATCAGACTTCTTTCAAGAAAGTCATATTTCCAACTAATGAGTTTGATCTTAACTCGTCCTATGGTCACTTGACTAGGCCTACTTATGTAGAGCCAAAGTCCCGTTATCAAGGATGGACTTGCCCAAGAAACTTTGGTGAGAGTGTCTTCAAGGCACCTTTTAAAGAAATTATTCTTCAGAGCTATAACCCTTATAATCATGGTCATAACTTCTAGAAAGCACCAAAAGTAAAGCCCATTATGGAAAAGCCACTGAAGGAGAAGAAATCATGTGATTGCCATCACCATGAAGCTTCTTTCGCCAAGAATACTGCCCCCGCAAGACCACTGTCTCAGAAGGTTAAGCAGGAGAACATAAGGCAAAGATACAATAGGTTTGACTGTTGGTGCTGTGGCGGAATTGGTCATTTTGCCATCGACTGCTGGTTTAATTCAAAAATTTTTGTAACCCCTCAAGTTGGCAATATGAGAAAGACCACTCATAATGCTTATCCTTGTAGGGAGAGTGTTCAAACACGAGACCAAGAACCTAAACATTTTTGGGTTCCTAAGGAAAACTTATTATGATTGCAGGAATTACCAAAGGCCCCCAAAATGCCGATCTAGTATTTGGACAGTGGTTGCTCTCGGCACATGACTGGGACAAGAAGCCTACTTCAGAACAATTCTCCAGTCTTAAACGGACCAAAGGTCTTCTTTGGAGGTTCAAGCCGAGGAATCACTAAAGGCTATGGCATGATCACTAACGGTAGCGTATCCTTCTCAGATGTAGCTTATGTTGAAAGATTGGAACACAATCTCATTAGCATAAGTAAGTTCTGTGATAAAGGATACATTGTTGAATTCCATGCGGATAAGTGCTTGATAAAGTCTGTTAACATTGTAGAAATATATTTTGTTTAAATTTCATCTGTATAGAATCTTCTACACCAGTGTGCTTTTTGGCAAAAGGTAGTGCATCTCTTGGTGACTAATGGCACAAGAGACTAGCACATATTAATTTCAAAACCATTAATAAATTATTTTTATTGAACTTGGTACGTGATGCCCCAAATGTCAAGTACGTCAAAGACAGACCTTGTCATGCATGCGTAAAAGGCAAGCCAACAAGGGCTACTTTTAAAAGCGTTATTGGCAAAGACTCTAATAGATGTATACATTTACTTCATATGGACTTGTTCGGTCCACTACAAGTTAGAAGTTTGGGAGGTAAAGATTATACGTTGGTCATTGTTGATGATTACTCACGCTTTGCGTGGGTGTTCTTTATGAAACACAAGTCAGATACCTTCGACATCTTTACTAATTTTTTCAGGCAGGTCCAGAAATGAATACAACTGCTCCGTAGTCAAAATCAGAAGTGACAATGGAACAAAGTTCAAGTCTGGGGCCATGACAAAATTCTTTGAAAGCTCGGGTATCTTTCATGAGTTTTCCTCTCCTCGTACGCCTCAACAGAATGGAGTGGCTGAAAGGAGGAATAGAATCCTCATAGAGGCTTGCAGGACCATGCTGAGTGATGCTTCACTTCTGGAATATTTCTTGGCTGAAGCCGTCAACACTGCTTGTCAACACTTCTAAAAGACAGAAAACCGACTGTCTCATATTTTAAAACTTTTGGTTGTAAATGCTTTGTGCTTAATAATGGCATGTATCATACTACCAAGTTTAGCGAAAAGAGTTTTGACGGTATTTTTGTATGATATAGTAGCCACAGTAAGGCATACAGGATATTCAATAGAAAAAATCTAGTTATAGAAGAATCAATACATGTTATATTTGATGAGACGAGTGTGTCACAAGGAAACTCTTCTAGTGTGTTCATTGAAGATGCAGGTACAAAGTTGAAAGAAATTAGCTTGGATGAACAGACTGAAGATAAAGGTGAAAAGTTCATCAAGATCACCACTCCAACCCCTATTGGAGAGGTAGATGATCAAGATGAAGAAATCATTCAAGTTGATGATGTCACTCTTGTGATTGAAGAAGCTCCAGATGCTAGAACTCTAGAGCTCAGACATCTGAAGGATCACCCCATGGACCAAATCATCGGAGAACCCCGAGATGATGTCAGAACTCATAGAGGTACTACTAATGAAAAACTCTATTTGAGCTTTCTCTCGTAGGTTTAACCAAAGAAGTTTGAGGAAGAAAACTCAGACGTATCATGGATTATGGCCATGGAAGAAGAGTTAAATTAGTTCAAGCGCTGCAAAGTATGGACACTTATTCTAAGACCCAAAGGCAAGAACGTCATCGGAATGAAGCGGGTCTACAGGAACAAGATGGATGAGGATGGAACGATCATAAAGAATAAAGCCAGACTCATCGCCAAAGGATATCGTCAAGAAGAAGGAATCGGCTTTGACCAGACATACGCCCCAGTGGCAAGGTTGGAGGCAATCAGGTTATTCCTAGCATATGCTGCTCTCAAGGGCGTCACCGTCTATAGAATGGGCGTGAAGTCCGCTTTCCTTAATGGTGACATAAAGGAAGAGGTATATGTGGAACAACCTCCAGGTTTCATTGATTCTAACTTTCCCGATTATGTTTATTTATTACATAAAGCATTATATGGTTTGAAACAAGTTCCTCGAGCTTAGTATGAGACACTGTCTAGCTTTCTTTTTGAGAACAAGTTCACAAGGAGAAAGATAGGTAAGACATTATTTCTTAGGGAAATAAAAGGCAAGATTTTGCTAGTGCAAATCTATGTCGATGATATTATATTTGGCTCTACTGACAACAACCTCTGTAAGAAGTTTTCAAAACTTATGCAACGGAAGTATGAAATGAGCAGTATGGGAGAGCTAAATTATTTCTTAGGGCTTCATGTGAAACAATCTGAAGATGGAATTTTTATCTCACAGACTAAGTTCACCAAGGAGCTAATTAAGAAATTCGGAATGGAAAACGCAACCTCTATGAGGACTCTAATGGGTTCAACTATGTCTCTGGACAAGGATGAAAGAGGGAAACCTTTTGACGAAATCAAGTACAGAAGCATAATTTGATCCTTGCTTTACCTTATTACCAGTAAACCAGACATAATGTTCTCTACATGTGTCTATGCTAGATTCCAAGTGAACTTTAAGGAATCTCACTACACTACTGCAAAGCAGATTTTGATATACCTCAAAGGTACACCAAATCTTGGCTTATGGTACCAAAGAAGTAATGATAGCGATCTAATTGGTTTTTCAGATGCAGATTTTGCAGGTAGCAAAGACGACAGGAAAAGCACTTTCGGGACTTGCCAATTCCTTGGAAGAAGGCTCATTTCCTGGAGTAATAAGAAGCAGAACTGTGTTGCAATCTCTACAGCTGAGTTAGAGTACATCTCTGCAGGCAGTTACTGTGCACAGCTGTTATGGATAAAGAATCAATTTGAAGACTACAACATGAAGTTTCAGACCATTCGATTATTTTTTGCGACTCTTCCAGCGCAATTACAATAACCAATAATCAAGTCTCTCACAGCCGGACAAAGCACATAAAGATGAGATACCACTTCATCCGGGAGCATGTGGAGCTTGGGGATATAGATCTGCAGTATGTCTCTACAGACAGGCAAATTGCAGATATTTTCACGAAGCCGATGGACGAGACCAAGTTCTCGTTCTTCAAAACAGAACTTGGTATGCTCAACAAAGAAGATTAGAGAAGATGGACTCACAAAAAGGCTCAGAGATCAAGAAATCAGTCAAAATTTAAATTTTTCAAATTTGTAACTTTATGACTCAAGTAAGAAAAAGAATAATCGAGTAAGAAGCAAGTCACTCGAGTACCTACTTGACCTACTCGAGTACTTCTTCAGCCACTCGAGTACCCTACTCGAGTAGTGGGAAGACCTACTCGAGTCCTAAAAACGTCACTCGAGTACTTCGGCATACCTCACTCGAGTACTTTATCTTCACTCGAGTACTTCTGCTAAGCCTCTCGAGTATCAGGAATTCGGGTTTTTCTTCTTCTATTAAAAATCTCTTATTCACAAACCGAGGCTTCTACCGCTCTCTCCAAAGTGTGTAAGCTTAATTTATTGCTTAATTATAAATAAATTAGGGTTATATAAATAGAAAAGTCTGGATATACGTTTCTATATGAATTAATTTCAGTCACTCCAGTAAGCCGACAGATGTTTCGTCTTCCGCCGAAAGTTGCAGAGCCTGCGCAATCTTCTTCTCGCACCGGTTTTTCCCAAATTTTTGGATCATGGCACCCTCGTCTAAGATTGGAATAGGATCAGAACTTGTTGTCACAGGAATTGCAGAATTGTCATATGATTTTCGCAACCTACTGATTCTTCTCGACACCGCCGGTGTTTCGTTTGTTCTACAACAACCGTGTAAGCTTTTATTTCCTGATGTTGAAGAGTTTTACAAGCATATCAATGTCAAGAGGAACGGGACTATTCTCAAGTACAAGGTTCAAGGAATAAAGATCAAGCTCAACAAAACTTCTATCTTTACTCTTCTTCGACTGCCAGTTGTTGATGAAGAAGAACACCTAGATTCTTAGGATTCTGACAGGACATGTATATTTTATGGTGTGTCTCCAGAAGATCTCTCCATCAAAAGGTCAGAAATGAACCCAGAAGGGAAATTCTTGGTATATATCATTGGAAAGATCCTTCTCTGCAAGACAAACTCAATTAGGGACATTTCTCTCAATTTCTTTGACATAATGCAAGTCATTGTCTGCAGGAAAAGGTTTCAGTTTGGACAGTTAATTCTTGATAAAATCAAGGAGAGCGTAAAGGCTCCAAGTTATGCCAAGACTATTTCTCTATTCCTTCATGAGATTAATCCTGAGGTTTTCAATTTTTCCAAAGGAACCATTCTTCATCACATGAAGAAAGTTTCAATCTCCTCCATCCAAAGATGGGAGGTGAAGTTACAAACCTAGTCCAGGCTGCTCGAACTCATGAGCAGCCTGCTTCTCAAGGAATTTCTTCCTCAGAGGAAAGGACTCCATCTCCCTCTCAGCATAATGTTGCTGGCACTTCTGGTGTAGCAATTGAGGAGGAGCCTATCTCCTCTATCTTGCAAGACAAAGTACCCTCACCTCCTACTTCTTCAGAACAGCCAGACAGAATTCCTACTCCTCTTCAAGCTACTTCCTTCCAACAAGATACTTCAGAAGAACTTCTTATAGATGTTAAGATCAATACACAATCCTCTCCACCTCTGATTACATCAATAATATGATTGAGGAACTCAGTTCAGATGAGCCTTTACCTCCTCTCCATTAACAAAATATCCAAAAAACCATCCAGAGAAGCATCTCCAGCACCTGTGTAAGCAACACCAAAGGTATCATCTCCAATATCTTCTCCAGCTCCAGAACTTTCTCCCAAGTCAACCCCACAAGCCTCTCCAACTACAAAACAAGACCAACCAGAAACAATGTTACTCTCAAATGAGGACAGACATTCTCCAAAGCCTGTTGAACCTCCCATGAGGAGCTTAGATTTTTCTCTTCCCTCCTTCACGAATGAGGAAGGAGATGTCTTGTACTATACTACAAGAGCTCAAAGCTCAGTAGTAATTAAAGAAATTGCTCCTTGGACAGCCCCTCCTCCTCCAGCTCCAGTGCCTCCTGCTGCCACTTCTACGGTTTCAGCTATATCCACTTCTTCAGATATTCTTTGTAAAATTGAACAAATGTTGTTAGAACAAAGAATATATTTTGATGCTTCCTTGAAAATAGTTCAAGATAAGGTCTCTGCTCTAGAGATAGAAATGAGTAGAGGATTTGCTGAAATTCAGCACAATATAGATCAGCTAAAGCACCTTTTCAGAATAGGTGTCAAGGCCCAGACCACACCATTACTAGTGTTGGTGAGGTCATAAACCAAGGTTTAACTCTTGCAAACAATCAGATAGAATTAGATAAGAAAGAAGAAGCTACCAAGATGAAAATTTGTGAAGAGGTAGGCACTTTCTAAGAAGATGCCATTAGTACCCTGACTGTAGAAGTCAGAAAGGGGGAGAACTTAGTCAAGGAATATCTTGAGAAATCAGATGCAAGCAAGCAGACTCTTTGGGAAGAAAAGATGAAAGCAATTCATGATGATGTGCTAGCTCAGATACAGTTAGTAAAATTCCATACTTATGATACTGCTGTCTGGATGCACAATAGAATTTTTCCAGACTTTTAAGCTGACCCAAACATTATTCCTCACCATCTCAATCAACTTGCTGAAGGCCTGTCAGCTCAGATGCTAGCTCCAAAGCCAACCTTCTCTCCCAATCCTGATGATGAAACTTTACCTCCAGAATCCTATTCTCAAGTTTGGGAATCTGACATCCCTAAAGATTTACCAGAAGTTCAGATCCCCAAAAGAAGGAAATATGGAGAGGGTCCCTCTGCTAGTAGATCAGTTCCAGTTCCAGATTCAGAAAAGAGGAAAGCTGCAGAATTTGTAGAGATCTTGTCTCCAACTTCCAAATCCCTAATTCTTGACACATTGAAGCTTGTCATGGACTTTAATGAAAAAGGAATGATCATTACAGCTCAAAGGAATGTGAATTGTATGAAAAGTCTATTACAAAGAGAAGGATTTATGACAGAGAATATGGTAGGAACAACCCTGCTGCTCCTCTAAACCTCCAAAGTACTATCCAAAGCCCTTTAGTTACCAAAGAAGACAGTAAGAAAAGAAGGACAACCAACATCATTAAGTCTAAGCATAGAGAATTATAAGAGTGTGGATATGATCTGTGTAGAATTGATATTTTGGACAATCTTATTTATATAACTCTTAATTATGCTCATATGCTCTTTGATTTTAGTCCTTGTGCTTTCTGCACTGCTTTCTCTATTACACATCTAATTCTTTTTATGTTTATATAATTTAACTTAGTGTAAAGGGTTCTGACTTCTACAAATAGGGGGAGATTGTTGGGTATTGTATCCATAAGAACCCAGATTTGGAGAAGTAGCCCTTGAATTAAGATGAATTAGCTTGTATTTGATCTCTATTCTAGTTATGTGTTTGCAAGATTCATTGCTAAGTGTAGACCAATGTTAGACTACATTGGGTCATCAAATACATGACCATACAATGTAATCCCTCATTGTGTGATCCAAGGTGTTGACTCATGTGTAGCATCTCTATTGGGATACACTTTATATTCAAGCACATGGACTAAAGGTTAAAGATTTTATGTTGTTTGGGATGCAGAAGTCAAAACTCTTTAAGCTGAGAAAATTCTAAGTATTTTACTCGAGTAATCCTTTTTGTATTCAAGTAGAAGAATTAGCAGCACTCGAGTAGATAAAGTCTTTTTCTCGAGTGATGTTAGTTTTATCTCAGAAAAAATTTCTAAGTGATTTACTCGTGTAGTCATATTAGTACTCGAGTAGATTTGTCCTCTGTCTCGATTTAACAGAAGACAGGATTTCGTGTTGCCTTACTTCACTAGAGTAGTCAAGACCATATACTCGAGTAAGTCATATTAGTACTCGAGTAGTCCAGGTATAATACTCGAGTGATAAGTTTTTATCCCTCAGAAATTTTTCTAAGTCCATTACCCGAGTAATTACATTCATATACTCGAGTAGGTTATTTCTTCTCGAGTAGTCCAGTTCCAATTCTCGAGTTACTAATTTTCCTCATTCAAAAATTATTCTATGTATTTTACTCGAGTAATCCTTTTTCCTCTCGAGTAGCTAAATCACTATTAACTCGAGTAATACTTCATGTACTCGAGTAGTTCAACTCCACATCCCGAGTAATTATGTTTGTACTTGAGTAAGTACTTAAGTACTCGAGTGGTTACTCATTCTTTCTGAATTTTCACAAGGACTTCTACTCGAGTAAGTTTTTTCCCTTCCTCTCGAATAATCATCTTAGTACTCGAGTAGTTTATAGTTCAATCGAGTACTTCAATTAATTTTGCCAGAATTTCATTAAGTCCTTAACCGATGAGATTTTTTAAAATGTCTTGACGTGATTGGTCCACGTGTACGTCATTAATGCTAATTATGACCGTTAGTGAAATCCTATATAAGGTCTTATCAAAACCGACTAACCTTAACATGCTGTCATAGAATTATTCTAAGTCTCTGAATCGAGATTTTGCTCTTTCCGAAAACGGAAGCAGCCACCGATTTTCATCGTGCAAATTGCCTAGGGCTTTCGTTCAAGAAGGTTCAGATCAAGGTTGACTTACAGATCGAGATTGCTCCTCATCGTCTCATCTTCTCTCGGATCGTGTGAGTTAAAGAAATTTCAGATCAAGATCGATCCAAGTCTTCTTCAACAATTTTCTGACAAAGCCGCAAATTCAAGAAGGAAGACCTAGAGAGATTTTCAGATCTGAGAAATCATTTTGTTTGTATTTCTACAAACTTTTCATATATTTTGTCGGAGATTTCTCTCCAATATTATAGGAGCTTTTGTCTTTGAGTTGTAGGAAGTTTTATCTTCTGAGTGTAGATCCGTTTTGGATCAATATTGTAGGAACTTTGTTCTGAGGTGTAGGATTGGTTTTCAATCCAAGATAGTGGAGTAGCCGAGTCGAGTGGTTTACTTGATCGGTGAGGGAATGTGGATGTACCCAAGGTTGGGGAACCACTATAAATCTTTTGTTGTATGTGATTGCTTGGTAGATGTTTTGTGTGAATAGAGCTCTAAATTTTATTCCACAAAAAGACACACAACTCACCTATTCACCCCCCTCTAGGTGATTTAGGTAGAAAGCTATTTACTTTCAGATTCAAGATGTGCAACCGGTGCAAATTATTCCCCAAAATCCACACCATTTATCTGTGAGTAGTCATGTGAAACCAACCTATCTTTGTTTCTAGTTATCCTAGACTCACGATCTAGTTTTTTTTTGTAAACCCATTTCAAACCTATTACTGGATGGCTATCAGGACGATCCACTAACATCTATACTTTACTTCTCCCAAATTGGTTTAACTCTTCAGTCATAGCCAAGAACCACGATTCATCCTTTAAGTCTTCAAAAAGATGTTCTTGGGTTCAATTTCGGATAGGAAATACAAGTTCGAAAATGATTCATATAATGCTGACCGAGTTCTAACTCCATGTGATGGCTTTCCTATTACTAGTTCTCGTGGAGGTTTCTTTGAGAAATTTAGGGTACATGGAGGTCTATATTCATCTACATGAGTTGGAACATTCATCGCCACTTTTTTCTTATCACTCTTATGTTCTAACTTTTCATTGTCATCAACTTCCTCCTCATTCAGCCTAGGTTCTTCAGTCAGGGTTTTTTCGTTAGTGCACATGAGCCGATTCTTCAACAACTAAGGTTCTCTTATTGAAGACTCTATTGACACGACTTGAACTCGAGTATCCTAAGAAGATGCCTAGATAAAATTTTTCGTCAAATTTTCCTAAGTGATCCTTAGAGTTTTGAATGTAACACGGGTAACCAAAGTGAAAGTCCTTATTTCAAGGATAGCTAATTAACCTAGAGGGGGGGGGGGGGGTGAATAGGTTTCTTGGTCCTTAGTGACTATCTTTTGGTTTCATATTATATCTTGTTTTTTTTCTTTTTGCTTTCAGCTTAGGGTGATCTAGAGCTTGCCCTTAACACTTGCAGATAAGAAAAGAAAGAACAACCATAGAAAAACACACAGTGAATTATAGTGGTTCCCCAAATGGGTACGTCCACTTTCCTTCCCACCTACCCAACTATATTTTTGGACTAGGATTTTATCCAAAACCTGATCCAAAGAGCTTGCACCTAAGATCCCTCAGGATCTCTAAGTCTCCTCCAAGACTTACTTCTCAGGCACAAGGGCTTACAACTCAGTGGTTAGCAAACCACGTACCTCAGGCTATTAAGCCCTACACTCAGGCTGGGAGGACAACCCTAACTCAGATCCACAAAGGATCCTACCTCAGAGCTCTACAGTACTCCTACACTCAGTGACCCTCAAGAAACCTACCTCAGCCTTATCTCTAAGGCCTACAACTCAGGCTTTTTAGCCCTATAACTTCAGGTTCAAGGCCCTACTCTCAGAGTGCTGCAACACTCCTACAGCTCAGTACCCAATATGTACCTACCTCAGTGCCCTTCCAAGCACCTACAGCTCAGTGATAAGCTTGTCACCTACCTCAGGCCAAAGGGCTCTACACTCAGATCCACACTTGGATCCTACCTCAGAGAGCAGCACTCTCCTACCTCAGGCAATTAAGCCCTATATCTCAGATCCACACTTGGATCCTATAGGATGAATGTGGGCTAGAGTTTTGATTGGACATAGGAGAAATTTCTTTGTGCCAATCTACCTTAAATAAGTAAGAATCAGCCCAACTTTGACTCCAGGAATGTATTTCTTGAGTCTACCTTACTTGAACTGAGATATAATCCATCCTAATTTCTCCTTCACAATACCAGGGATTATTCCTGCTGGTGTTGTGAAGTAAATACAGCTTATAGCTGCTACCTGAGCTGAGAATATCTCAGCTTAACTTCTTCACAACAACAAGTATGCTTGTGCTGGAAGCAACTTGTAGAACACTATTCTGTCCTTCTCTCTTTCCTGGGTTGAGGTGATTCAGCCCTAACTCGAATTCTAGAGAATGGTCCCCTAAGCCTTCTTTCAGATCTCTGCTTCTTTGAGCTTTCTTCTCTTCACAGCTTCTAGACAAAGATCTTCAGGTGCTTGTGTTGCTAGAACTATGAAGAACCTGCAGCAAGGGTTAGCCCTTGGCTGCAACCTTATGCTCAGAGAAAAAGCTCTGAACAAGCTTGCTGGTGAAGGTGAGAGTGACATCAACTATCTTGCTATTTAAGATGTTAATTCCAACAACTATCTTGCTCTTTGTCTTATAGACTTGAGCTTCTTATTCTTTAGCTCCATAATAATGACGGAGAGGAAGAACTTCCCTTGATCCTCTTTTCCCCAAAAAGCTCTTTTCCTCTGTAAAAGCCTTTTTCTTTTATTGATTTTGACCCAATGACTCTTTAGCAGTGGACCCCACATAATTAATGGCCAGCAGAAACCTTGCTTTAACGCCAATTACCGTATAGTAGGTCTATGAAAATAATTGTCGCGTACTGTAGCCATCCCGCCAATAATTTAAAATATGTTGACTTGTTGACGTCATCAGCTGAGGACTTAGTGAAAAAATAAACAACATTAGCATAGGCGTTGAGTGAGTGAGCAACACTCAATTCAAAAATACTTAGACAGATTTATTGTCTCTTAGCGTTGAGTGAGTAACCTTCACTCAATGCCAAACTACTTAGAATATAAATCTGATTCTAGGCGTTGAGTGATTCAGCTCCATTCAACGTCAACTTGCTTTATCAGCTGTCTGCTGCTTGACGTTGATTGTGTGAGCTTCACTCAATGCCAAACACCTTAGACAAAATTCTGTCTTCACTGTGTATCGAGAGCGTTGAGTGAGCAACCCTCACTCACCGCCTTTTTACTTAAGCAATTTTGCAGCTGTTTCTTAGTTATGGCGTTGAGAGCATTGAGTGAATACTCAATGCTTTCAATGCTATTTGCCTTAGCTTCCAGCTTACAATTTTCAGCAATCTCAGCGGTCTCAATGCTTTTACCTTAGCAAAATTCTCTAAGCTGAGTTCGACAAACTCTGAACTCAGCTTGATGATTTTTGCCTTAGCCTCCAGCTTACATTTCTTAGCTGACTCAACGATTCTTCTCAGTTGTCTCAGTTGTCTCAACGCTTTTGCCTTAACTAATTCTCTGAGCTGAGTTTGATGAACTCTAAACTCAGCTCGACGAATTTTGCCTTAGAAAAAGCTTTCTACAACTTAATTCAACTAACTGAACTGAGTTCGATGAATGACAAGCTTAGCTCGAAGAACTTCAAACTCAATTTGACAAATTTTCTAAACTGAGCTCGACAAACTTAGAGTCTCAACCCCTGAACTTAGCTCGACGAACGATGAGCTCAGCTCGACAAACTCTGAACTCAGTTCGACGAATTTCTGAAGTGATTTCAACTCACAGTCTGTGTACTTAGACAAATTTCTATTAGCCCACAACCTAGGTAAGAGTTTACCTCACTTGGCCACATAGACTACTTCCTGCCTTTTTCAGTAACTTCACTGTGTGACCACCTGTCTAGACTTATTTCATGGAATGCCTGCACATGATGAGCTTAGACAACATCAAATACAACTATGCTCTTAGTGTTGATGGAGATGCCTCTTCAAATCCAATCTAGGTAACATTGTGGGCAATGTACCCAACACAAAGACTCTAAAATATGATACAAAGGGTTTCCTATCAAAATATAGCTCATATAGAGTTCGCTTAATAATGGGACAAAGCATGACCCGGTTCATCACATAGCTTGTTTTGTTAACTGCTTCATCCCAAAGATATCATGGTAAACTAAACTTGGCGAGCATTGTGCGTGCTAACTCTTGAAGGGTACGTTTCTTTCTCTATACTACCCCGTTCTGTTGAGGAGTGCATGGGGCTGAGAATTCTGCCCTATGATCTGACCTTATACATTTTATTTTTAGTTCCCTATCATTTTGAAGTCTAGTGCATAGATTAGTGAATTCAAGGAATGTGTCAGATTTATTTTTAAGGAAGATCGTCAAGCAATAATGGGAGTAGTCATCTATAAGAACAAACATGTATTGTTTTCCACCTACACTACATGTACTAAGAGGAACAAACAGATCCGTGCGAATGAGTTCAAGTGGTCTAGTCATGGAAATGACATTTTTGCTTTTGAATGAGGATTTAACAAATTTCCCTTTCTGACACAGAGCGCATAAAGAGTTTAAACTACCACTTAATTTTGGAAGAACAAGAACAAGTTTGTTTTTTGATAGTTTGATAATTAATTTAGTTCCTGAGTGTCCTAATCTCCTATGCTAAAGATCTAACTCCTCATTCTTGGTAACTAAGCATGTAAAATCAGAAGAAGATATATCTTCAAAGCTAACAATGTAAATATTATGATTTCTATGGGTAGTAAGTAAAACACTATTAGTCTTTGGATCTATAATCTTGCAGGCATTTGTAGAGGATTCAAATATAATATTTAGGCTTTTATCACATAGTTGCCTAATAGAGATTAAATTATACTTAAGTCCATCTACAAACTGTACATTTGAAATTAAAATTGCTTTGTTAACTATGGTGGCAATAAGAATGCGACCTTTGCCATTGTCCCCAAACGTCACCATGCCTCCCTTTTTATTCTCCAGGATAAGGAACTTATCTTTATCTCCTATCATGTGCTACGAACACCCAGAGTCCAAGTACCACACGGTCTTCTCGTCCTTAGCCTGCCAAAACACCTAAAAATAAGATGAAGGAAAAGATCTGGTTACCCAAGTTGTTCCACCCATACATGAGGTAGAAGACTTTGGTAGTCAGACTTGTATAGTTTTCTTGTTACCTTTCCTCAGCCATGATCTGAATATGTGACTAAACCTTTGACAGTTTGCACACAAAGTATAAGCAGTGTATTTTTCCTTCATCGCGTTCTTAGAGCTCGTACTTGAGGATGGGGATAACCTTTCAGAATTATTGATCTTTTTGTGTGATTACTTATAATTCGTTTTAGTCTTAGCTTTATTATGATTGTCGTTGAGTGGAAACATTGGACTTACATATCCTAGTCACAATTTTCTAGATCTATGACACTGTGCACCCATCAAAATATTCAGAGATTTTTGCCCCCATGCCAAACTTCTGGACTGCACAGTTAAGATCATGGATTCTCGTCTTTAGTGCGGTGTTTTTAGTGACTAGCATTACACACCGATTGACGAACTGTTGTTTACCTTCTTCTATTTTGGCAAGAGACCTTTGAAGACTTTTCTCCAAGACATTCTTTTCATTTGTGAGATTGTTCGTTTATAACAATGTCTTGGAGAGACTTTCCTTTAGCTCTTAGATCATTGCCATCAAGTGAGGACACTCTAGGAACTTGATCTTCTCTTTGCTACATTTTATTAGTTCACTTTTTAAATTTTCTAAGTCCTTTTTAATCCTCTTATTTTCATTTCTAATAGACTTCTTCTCAAGTATAACACTGTCTAACTTATACCATATGTGTTCATAAATCTCAAAAAGTTCATTATAGGAGGGTGGAGTTACCTCAGTGTCACTCTGGACACTGGACTCATCTTCAAATTCATCTTGATTTCTTCACATGAGGCACAAATTTGCCTCATCTTCACTACTCGAGTCTGAGGTGCTTGACTCGTCAGATCCATCCTCGTCCCAAGTTAGCATCTTTAACACCTTCTTATTTCCTTTGTGACGGCTTTTCTTCTCTTTTTCCTCCTTCAGAAGTCCTGAACATTCTCTCTTTATGTGCCCATGCTTGTGATAGTGATAACACTCAAGTAGGGTGTTCTCACCATCACTCCTTGTCTCCTTTGATGGTTTGTTCCACCTGGTTTTTTCAGCTATTTTCTCCAGGAATTTCTTGAACTTTCCCTGCCTCTTTGGATTCTTCATGAACCTTTTGAATTCTTGGACATAGAGGCTTTCCTCGTCATCTTCCTCACACACTTCAATAGCCTTTCTCTCCCATCCAGCCTTTAGTGTCGGTCCCTTCTTCTTTATCTCCATGTGATACTCCTCAGCTTGAATCTTTTGTTCAAGTTCAAGTGTTTTCAAGTTTTCAATAAGGCTCTCTATCTCTAGGGTGATGATATCATGTGATTCAACATTCGCAGTCACCTTCAGGTTGAAGTGTGGAGACAAAGATCACATGATCTTCCTAACCAGATCTCCATTTGAGTAGCTCTTCTTGAGGGATCTTGAGGCGTTGACAAAATTGGTGAAACGTGTATACATATTGTCTACTTCCTCGTTGATCTCCATCCGGAATTGTTCGAATTCAGATTCGAGTCAGAATAGCTTTGACTCCTTCAATTGCGAGATACCTTCATCTGTAAGCTCAAATAGATGCTAAATATCATATGCAGTTTTTCACAGTTACAGATTCGATTAAATTCAGTTTTATCCAAACCGCAAAATAAAGAGTTCATAGCCTTGGCATTGTTCGTACATCTGAGCTTGTCAGCATCATCCCATTTATCGTGTTGTTTGACAAACCGGTATCAACTACTGTGGTAGTGGGTGCAGTGTATTTCGTCACAATCATGGCCCACACATCCATGCTTTGTGTCATCAAAAAAATCTTCATTCGCATTCTCCAGTGACTGTAGTCACTCCCCATGAACAGTGGGTGTCTACTCACACCGTGTCCCTCAGGAAATGCGTGAACCGCGTTGGCCATCTTACTTCAGGTTGTTAAGCCTTTTTGAAGTAACCTGCCTTTGAAACCACTTGTTGGATCTATTGGACAACCTTAGAGGGGGGAGGGAGGGGGTGAATAAGGTTTTACGCATTGATTAGAAATTAAAATAATTTTAGATTGAAAAAAAAGTAATGGAAGCTACCGCGGAGTGTTAGGTAGCTAACACGCGGCGGTATGTAAAAAAACTTGTTTTTCTGTGCAGATTCCTCCTTTGAGATCTATACACCCTTTAGAAAAACACAGGATAACAATCACAGCATTATACGCAAGAGAAAGGAACAAAAAGTGAATTTCATTACAAACTAAATCAATAATTTTCTTAATGATTACAAAATATTGATCTCTGTGATGTCGGAGATCGAAGGCGGTGAATGAATAAATTCTTTAGGTTTTCTATACCGACCCGCACCCCGGACCGGTTGTCTCTCTCCCTTTCCCACCAAGAAAGATCTTCGAGCCGCCTCTTCACCGTCATGCAAGGAGGTGTCTTAGATCCTCGCTAGATCCCCCCGATCTAAACGTCCCTTCCCCCGGATGATTTATCATGGAATCCTTCCCGAAATCCAACGGCCTTCACAGGTCTATTTTCCTCACCGCAAGAGTACAAAGAGAAAAAAAAGTTACAATAAAGATATAAAGAGATTTAAGTTTGAATCTCCCTCAAAAAATGTTTTCTCCGTTGAGCGATCCGCGATCTGTGCTTGAAGTCTTCACGCGCTTGCAACCGATCAACTCTTCATAGTCATTGACGTTGTTGGCTCGCCGGAGTTCTTCGTGTGCAAATAGGAGAGAGATAGTCTTCTTTTCCTTTTGACGGAGGTGGCAGAACAGACCACAGAGTTGCGGCTGAACCCTAGGAATGATAGATCTAACTCTCATTTCGTCTTGGTAAGGAATACAGAAAATGAGATGCCTTTTACACGTCTTTTTGAAAATTGGCTACCGCCGGCGGCAAGACTAGCGCCTGACAGTAGGTTCACGCGCTTGATGCTGATAGCTATCCTGCAAATTTGGAAAAAAATATAAAACAAATATTTTCCTCTTTTTCAAGCTAGCGCGGCACGATAAAAAAGGTAGTGCCCGACGGTAGTTCTGTTATTTTGACGCATCCTTCTCGACGATCGTTGAGTGGACTAATGCGACGCGATATTAAAATATCTCCTGGTGTTAGTCCCAACATTTCAACCAATCCGTCTTCCCGAGCGATAATTGAGCTCGCAAGGAGCGGTACATAGTTGATGCCAACGCGGTAGCATCCCGAGCGCCTGGAAGAATTAAATCCTCGAGCTAGTACAGGCGGTAAGACAAGCGCGGAGCAGTAGTAACCCGAGTACCCTATCGAATTAATTCAAGATACCACCCGACGGTAACTTCTAACGCTCCACGGTAGGTGCCATAAGAGACTTTCTTTGCTTTACTAGAACCTGAAAACCTAAACACTCTACCAAACACAAGATGTGATCAAATACAACCTAGGAATTGATATTATCAAACAAAGGAAATGTGAATCGTCTATTCCAATATCCATGTCTTTCCAGTGCGTCCGAGATCAACTCCCACATGTATGCTGGCTATTTGACCCACTAATAGATCCTTATATGTTCTGAGAAAGATGAAACTATTGGATTTTCTCTATGTGAGTACACATTATATGTGCGCAGTGAAATAGTGTTCAAGAAAACCCTAAAGAGAAACTGGATCTTCTGAAAACCATGAATCAAGAAAAATGACACAACAGATACCTGTGGTGGAATCTCGTCTCGTCTCGATCGGAATGTTTCAGAAGTTTCTCTAGCCTGAGTAAGAATCATATTTCGAGTCTTCTTCATTATACGACAGATTCAAACTCAGTGACTGGAGGTTGCTTGAGTTCACACAGGAATAGATATGCAGCTTTATGAATAATCCACTCCAACAATAATAAATTCCTTACTTGCTTCAAATGAAAGCAAGATTGAAGAAAGACCACTGTATTCTCCCCTACAAATTGCTAAATCTGTTGACAAAGAAGATTGTCAGCGCTAGGGCTCTAGTTCGCAAAAGGACGATCGCCGAGTTCGTTGCTCGTTAGAACTTTTCGAAAAGATGGCATGTGAATAGTTAGAATTCCTTAACCCTAGATCTGAAATTATATTTATGAATAATAATCAGTGAACCAGGTTATGCTTTTATAGGAATTACCGTAATTTCCCTAAGAATAAGTAAACCAGATTCAGGGTTGAAAATAGGAGAATAAATTGTCTTTAGTTGTGTCAGATGTCTTGGTGTTCGGCTTGATGTCCAAACAACTTCAAGGTTATATACACTACATCAGTTAGATGTCTAGTCGATCGACTAGAAGGCAAGACATCCTCAAGGAGATATTAAATATATTGGTTAGATGTCTAGTTGACATACACTCTACATGCTTGAGGTCTAATCAACATACACTATGTTAACTTGATGTCTAATCGACATACCTTATGTTTACTTGATGTCTAGTCGACAAACACTATGTCAACTAGATATCCAGACAGCTTCTAATCAATATTAATTATGTTAGTTTGACGTCTAGTTGACAAAGTCTCTATTTGCCGACATTCATGTCGACATACTTTATATCAACTTGAAGTCTATATGTTAGAATTTCTAGTCTATAAATATCCTTAGTCATCAAGTCGATATACACTATAACTACTAGATGTCTAGCAGACATAACAAAAATAGACTTAAGCTCTAGACGATACAGTCTCTGTCTAGTCGATAAGTAGTCATGCCGATATAGTTTATATTGACTAGAATTCTAGTCAATACAGAGTGATTGTCCAGTCAACAAAGTCTTGATATAGTCGCATATATTATATTGACAACCAATCCAATCGACATAGTCTAGCAAACATAGACACAATCTAGTCAATATACACTTTATCGACTAGATTTCTAGTCGACATTGTCTAGTTGACGCGAACTTGATCTAGCCGATATACACTATATCAACGACCAATCTAGTCGACATTGTCCACCGACATAGCTCTGTCAATAGACAATCAAGTCAACATACATTATGTCAACTTGATCTCTAGTTAATATCATCATATTAATATAGAGTCTAACTGACACAAGCTTTCTCCCAATCATTCCAATCTTGTCTCTTCACTTATATTATATAGAGTCACCTCGATCATTTATCCAATTTCTCATATGTTATTATGTACGACCCCATAAGCGGATATACATTGGCAGTGAAACTAACTCCTTGACTAATTCCATATCACATAAGACCCTAATAGACACCTCGGGTTTGTTTCACCCTCCAATGTCTATGCCTCTGCTTTAAAGGCTGAGACAAGCTCCCCTCTTGCAAACTAGTTGTTTGGCCCCCTGATCGACAAATCCCTCTAGGTATGAAACTCATTATATGAAGTTGTTACTACAAAACTCATCGTACAATGAGCCTAAGCAAGCTCTCACACTCATAATCATATAAGTCCAAGCTCTCACACTCATTGTCTTATGAGCCTAAGCAACCTCTCACACTCATCATCCTATGTGCTTATGCAAGCTATCAAACTCATCGTTCTATGAGCTTAAGGGAACTCTCTCCCCATGCAAAATTGAAACATCGAGCGAGCTCTAAGTCCATATCAATAATAATAAATACATGCAAGCAATAGAAAATGGGGAAAAATTGTAATACATTTATTCAATTAATGAATTTATATGTAAAAATGGATTAAAAAAAATCAAAAGTGGACCTCGTCTCTGATATTACCCAATCGAGTTTCCTACACCATGTCCATGGATGACCTGCCTCTTTATTGGAGCAAGCTAGTGGACTCACCTGTGGATTTATTCGTTGAGCCACCATGGTGGGAGGAGAATTTAGAGTCGCTGCCATTAGATGAAGTATCATTAGAATCATACTCGAGTACCTTAGGAAGAAGATGTTCCAAAAAACTGATCTCTCATTCCTCAAACAATCTCCCTAAATACTGCAAGAGTATGACCATGATCTCATCACTCACACAAACATACTGGCAATGAATCGACGTCAGATCACTGATAGAGTAATAGAAATGAACCTTCTTCTTTGGCGATGCCTCTAGAGCTAGAGAAGCAAGGGCTGTGACTTTCTCATAGCAAGTATGATCCTAAAGGGGTCTATCCGTGGTTAATACCTCAGAAACTTGGCAATGAAAAAATCAAGTAAAAATTAAAGCATGAACCAAACATGTGAGGTTAAGAAAGTGCAACAATCTGTAGTGTTGAAACCAAGAAAATCCTGAGTCCAAAAATATTTGGATCAATGCAGTGTAAGGCTACTTGTCCCACAAATGTGCCTGACAACATAGAAGGCATGAACTAAGAGACAAAGGAAACAATAAAAGACCCCATATGCTGCGGTAGGAAGGTACCGCCACGTACCCAAAAGCCTCGAAGAAGCTTTCCCCCCCATAAACAAAAATGGTCGAGCAGGGTACAAGGGAACACTAGCCCGTTGACTAAGAAAAGATGGTGAATATGGAGGATCATCACTGTGTCACTACTCAAAATATTTAATAGTGAGATTCAAGAGCTCAGAAAATGGTCCAGAATCTTGTGCCTCTAGGGTCCTATTTATAGGAAAACCAAAGGGCAGGGGGGGGACTATTTATAACCTTGCCCCTGCTCGGTAACCGCAACTATGGTAAAAGATCACCCTGGTTGGGCGAGTATGATCAATAGTTGCCTATCAGGCAAGTATGCGAATCCTACTCGTCGATATTCGTCGGGTTTTTACTTGTCTTGATTCTTTGATTGGTCTTCTATCTTAAATTGTTTGACTTTGACTTCTTGCTGACATAGTTTTGAGTTTGCCCTACCTTGATGAATAAGGATTCTACACAATCCATGATCTTTGCGAGTTGCATAGGATCTCGGAAAGAAACATCTAGCACTTATTCATCGAGCTGCTTCTGGCAAGAATCTGGACTACTCAGCGCCTGCTTGCTCATCCTTGTCTCTATAAATAGGAGGGGGCTCTTTATCTGACACCTTACTTGTAGTCGCCTGAAGATGTCACTAGCTGTTGTTGATGAATTCTCCACGAGCATGGCTGAACTTGGGGGTTTATTTGAGAAGAAAAAATCAAAGCAACCTCGCGAGAATAATGATATCGCTGATCTTGGAATGCCAAAGAATAAGAAGATGAAGAAGAAGATGCTCTCCTCTAAGAGGGATAATTACCATCCTGCCTTTAAGAATGTTTCTATGCCTACTGACAATCAGGAGATTCCCTCAAAAACTCACGAACTCATCGAAGAACTTGGCATTAATGAGGAGGTTGAACAACCTGCTCCTAAAACTGCCCGCATTCCTACGCCGAGATCTATTGATACGGCCGATCTCCCTGGGTATCAAGCCAAGATGCAATCTTATCTCACTAGATCACGAGGTTAGAACTTTGCTGCCAAGAATCTGATCTCCCTCAATCATGAGGCCCAGATGCAATCTGATCTCAATACATTACTAGTAGATTTGCGGTCGATCAATAATGAAGCTGATAGTGAGTCTTTTTCCATTCCTCCTCTACTTTCAATTTCCCTGGTCGCTCTTGAAGCCCACTAGGGACAGTGATCTGGTCATACAATTCGACTCAATGTCGGCTCGTCGAAGAGGCAATATAAAGGGAAAAACATGAAACTAGCACTACAGCAATTCCAGGGAAAATTGTTGGAAACGCGATGGGTCGATGCACAACACCAAAACTCTACCACGAAGCACTTCGGACGGCAAGATCACTTCTACCCGCACTACCCGCACTACCCGCGTGAGCTGCACCAGCGAGCACTCTCCCTGCGAGTTCCTCCCTTCTTGCCGGTGATACTAACTTCTTGTCGCGGTTATACTTGGCGAGCACTCTCTAGGCGAGTACACCCGGCACGAGTTCCCTCGGCGAGAACAACAGGCCGGCAAGCACGACACCCTGCGAGATCGACTCTGGCAAGTCCCTCTACTTGCGCGACGACTGCTCCGGCGAGAACCACAAGCGACAAGAACACCAGGCCGACGAGATGTGCTACTCGCCTGGCGACAAACTCCTACCCGCTCAGCAAGATCTCCTTTGGCAAAAAAACACAACCATGCTTACACTCACTATGCGCTGCAACGCTCCTCTCTCAAAATCGAAAAACAAGAAGATGGGAGGATTTTCTCTCTATTTCATCAAGCTTTACAAATGAACTTACAAGCCCTTATATATGCAATTATAACGAGTAAGAAAACGCCAAGTGGCGAACCATTAAAGACACCCATTAACTATCACCCTCTCAACTCCTCACATTAAATACATTCATTCCCCCTTTCAATTAAAGCTATAAAAATTATGTAACTCCCCATGCATGTGGGCCCGGTCAAAATGTCAAAGCTCCGACAAACTCCCCCTTAAACTTGGCAGCACATGCCAAGTTTGCCTTTGAGCTTTAAGAACGTGTCCACCTTCAACGCCTTGGTAAAGATGTCCGCGACTTGCTCTTCGGTCGGGCAATACTTGACTTTCACCATCTTCAGTTCCACTTGCTCCCTGAGGAAATGATTCCTCGTTTCAATGTGCTTGCTACGTCCATGTAGCACCGGGTTCTTCGCTAGATGGATGGCCGACATGTTGTCCACCAACATGGTCGTTGGCCCATCCATTCCATGCTGCAAACTCTCCAGGATGTTCCTTAGCCAGATGGCTTGGTAGGTACCAGCTGCCGCCGTAATGTACTCCGCCTCGCAGGACGATTGAGCTATTATGGCCTGCTTCTTCGAACTCCAAGAGAACACTCCTATTCCCATGTTGAAAGCATATCCGGAAGTGCTATTCCGGTCATTCACATCCCTGCCGTAGTCACTGTCTGAGTAACCTACCAGCGTCAGCTCCTCTCAAGTAGCATACTTCAGCCCATGGCCTCTCGTCCCATTGATGTACCTCAGGATCCTCTTCGTTGCTGTGAAGTGGTCTTCCTTTGGCTCCTCCATGTGCCTACTCACCACCCCAACCGCATACATGATGTCCTGTCGGGTGAAGGTCAGGTAGCACAGACTACCCACCAAGCTCTTGAATAAGGTGGAGTCCACCGCTCCTTCCTTCGACTCCTTGCTCAGCTTCATTCCCGGGTCGGCAGGAGTGGAGATAAGCTTACTATCCTCCATCCTGAATTTCTTCAAAATCTCCTCCACATACTTCTTCTGGGATATGAAGATCCCGTCTTCTCCCTGCTTCACTTCCACCCCCAAGAAGTAACTCAGCTCTCCTAAGTCTGTCATCTCAAACTCCTTCTTCATCATCTCCCGGAACTCTTCATACATAGTTGTGTTATTCCCCGTGAAGATCATGTCATCCACGTACAAACACACTATCCTCATGCCTCCGTCCTTGTCCACTTTGGTATAGAGAGCGTATTCATGCGAGATCTTCTGATAGCCATGCTTCTGCAGGAAAGCATCTATCCTTCCGTTCCAAGCTCTAGCTCCTTACTTGAGCCCGTAGAGTGATTTGTCAAGCTTGCAGACCTTCCTCTCCTGCCCTTTCACCATGTACCCTGGAGGCTGCTCGATGTACACATCCTCCTCCAGGTACCCATTCAAGTAAGCAAAGACCACGTCCATCTGCATAATCTTCTAGCCATGATGAGCCGCTAGCGCGATGATCAATTGGATGGTGTCTATCCGCGCTACGGGGGTGAACACCTCATCATAGTTGACTCCTTGGACTTGGCGGTAGCCCTTCACAACAAGCCTAGCTTTGTGCTTCTCCACGCCACCGTCCTTGTTCTTCTTAACCTTGTAAACCCACTTCACCCCGAGGGGTTTGTGGCCAGCAGGAGGGTTGACCAGCTTCCAGGTCTTATTCTTCTTGATGGAGGCAATCTCCACATCCATCGCCTTCCTCCAACTTTTCTCCTTTGCAGCTTCATCAAAGGAGCACGACTCGACATCTGCCAAAAGACAATATAGTGAAAAATTGTTAAGGGCTGGCGCCGTCTCCTCATTGATTTCATCCAGCCTCCTCATCCTGGGCTGAGGGCGATTGTCCTTGCTCCCACTGGTGCTTGCTCTGCCAAATCTGCCTCCACTTGTGCTTGCACCACTAGAGTAAGGGGTGAGAGCTCCCCCTTAACCTCTGCTAGGTGGTGATGGTGGCTCCGCTCCACCCATCTCGGCTTCAGCCTCTTATCCACCTTCCTCCTCATCATCCTCGTAGAACATCCCCTTGATTCCTCTTGTTGCTTCATCCCAGCTCCAGCTTCTTCCTTCTTCAAACACCACATCCCTTGAGATGATGGCCTTCTCCATCACCGGGTTATACAACTTGTAAGCCTTGCTCGCAGGAGCGTAGCCAACAAAGATGCATCTCTCACTCCGGTCGTCTAACTTCTTCCTTCTCTTGTCCGGGATGTGAGCATAAGCAACACACCCAAAAACACTCAGATGCTTCACACTGGGTTTCCACCCACTCCAAGCTTCAAATGTAGTCTTGAACTTCACACTCTTTGTTGGACAATAGTTCAACACGTACACTGCCACCTGCACTGCTTCCGCCCAGAACTTCTTCGGCAACCCCTTGCCCTTCACTATACTCTTTGCCATGTTCATGATGGTAAGGTTCTTTCTCTCAGCCACGCCATTTTGCTGAGGCGAGTATGCTGCCATAAGCTGATGAGAGATCCCCCATTGCTTACAGTACTCATCAAATAGCCTAGAGGTGTACTCCCCACCCCTATCCTTTCTGAGCACCTTCAGCAGTTGACCACTCTCCTTCTCAGCCATCACGCGGAACTCCTTGAACTTATCAAGTGCCTCAGCCTTCTCCCTTAGAAAGTACACCCAACACTTCCTGCTGAAGTCGTCGGTGAATGTGATGTAGTATCTGCTTCCACCTATTGAAGTAGTCTCAAACGGACCAGCGATGTCCGAGTGAACTAACTCCAACGACCATGTTGCTCTCCGGGACTTGCCACCCTCAAAAGTTTATCTCCTCTGCTTCCCCTTCGTGCATGCCTCACAGAACCTTTGAGGAGGTGTGATCATAGGCAACCCATCCACCATCTTGGAACCTGACAACAACTTCAGGCCTGTGAACCCCAGATGGCCCATCCGGCAGTGCGACAACCAAGCCTCCTCCTCTTCTTCTGTCCTTGCGAGACATGTCGTCTCCTTGACATCCATGATCAATGTAAAGAGACGATTCGTCGTCATCTTCACCCTCACAACTTCCTTCCCTTGAACATCCTTCATGGCTAGGGTGCCATCCCGCAATAGGACTCGATAGCCCTTTTCCACCAGCTGTCCAAGACTTAGGATGTTACTCCTCAAGCCTAGCACGCAGAAGACATCGTTGATAAGCACCTCTTTCCCATTCAACATGACTGCCACTACTCCTCTTCCTTCAACCGAGATCTTAGAAGCGTCGCCGAAACTCACCTCACCACCATTTGGTTCAAGGCTCGTAAACAGCTCCTTCTCTCCGCACATGTGATTACTTGCTCTGGTGTCCAAGTACCATATTCATTTCTTTCTGCCTCCAGCACCTTGGATTGTAAGGAACATCATCGGGTCGCCTCCCGTGTTGTTAGTCTCCGTATAATGGTTGGCATCTCCTCCCTTCCTAGGAGCCCAACAATCGTAGCTCATGTGCCCGAACTTGCCACAGTTGTAGCATTGGGTCTGGGACATGTCTCCTCCTCCTCCTCTGCCTTGACCTCTGCCTTGGTCTCTTCCCTGACCTCTGCCTTGGCCCCTTCCTTGGCCTCTTCCTCTTCCTCCTGCATCGTGTCTCCAACCCTGAGGTTGCTCCACCTCACGCTGGTTGTACTGATTCCTTCCAAAGTCTCTTCCACCTCTTCCTCCTCTACCTCTGCCTTGGTAGCCTCGGCCGCGCTGGCCTCCTCCTCTACTTGAGCTATCTCCAAAATTGAGCTGAGTGTGGAGTGCTTTCCCCAAGCCACTCGCCTCCTCCTCATCTTGCACCATCTGATACTCATGTGCTTGTAGCGAGCCAACAAGCTCATCCACCGCCATCGTGGTGAGGTCCTTCGACTCCTCAATAGCCACCACCACGTGTATGAACTTCATGGACATCGACCGCAGAAGCTTCTCCATGAAACTGACGTCGTCAATCACCTCTCCGTTCCTCTTCATTTCATTTGTGAGCGTCCGCAGACGGGTCACATAGTCGCCCACCTTCTCCGAGCTCTGCATCCTCATCACCTCGTATTGAGCCCGAAGTGATTGCAACATTACTTTCTTTGCCTTGTCCACTCCCTGCATGGAGCGTTGCAGTATTTCCCATGCTTCCTTTGAAGTCTCGGCGTCCGAGATCTTCTCAAAGGTTGCTTCATCCACTCCTTGGTACAAGATGAACATCGCCTTCTTGTCCTTCTTCTTGGCTTCTCTCAACGCCACCCTCTGAGCGTTCGTCAACTCTGCTTCTTCTTCGGCAGTAAATTCCTCAACACCATCCTCTACTACCTCCCATTACTCCTTGGAGGCTAGTAGTACTCTCATTTGAATGCTCCAGTTCCCGTAGTTCGTCTTGCTCAACTTGGGGACCTGCCCCAACATCCCACTACTTGTCTCCATCACTTCACTTCACAAACTTCCAAGTACAACTTCCAGGGGTCTCAACCTCGCTCTGATACCACTTGTTGGAAACGCGATGGGTCGATGCACAACACCAAAACTCTATAACGAAGCACTTCGGGCGGCAAGATCACTTCTAACCGCACTACCCGCACTACCCGCGCGAGCTGCACCAGCGAGAACTCTCCCTGCGAGTTCCTCCCTTCTTGCCTGCGATACCAACTTCTTGTCATGGTTACACCTAACGAGCACTCTCCAGGCGAGTACACCCGACGCGAGTTCACTCGGCGAGAACAACAGGCCGGCAAGCACGACACCCTGCGAGACCGACTCCAGCTAGTCCCTCTACTCGCGCGACGACTGCTCCGATGAGAACCACAAGCGGTGAGAACACCAGGCCGACAAGATGTTCTACTCGCCTGGCGACAAACTCCTACCCGCTCGGCAAGATCTCCACCTGCAGAAAAACACAACCACACTTACACTCACTATGCGCTGCAGCGCTCCTCTCTCAAAATTGAAAAACAAGAAGATGGGAGGATTTTCTCTCTATTTCATCAAGCATTACAAATGAACTTACAAGCCCTTATATAGGCAATTATAACGAGTAAGAAAATGCCAAGTGGCGAACCATTAAAGACACCCATTAACTATCACCCTCTCAACTCCTCACATTAAATACATTCATTCCCCCTTTCAATTAAAGCTATAAAAATTATGTAACTCCCCATGCATGTGGGCCCGGTCAAAATGTCAAAGCTCCAACAAAAATAGCTCAAAAACCTGAAGTGGATACCACAACCATACCTAGTGCGAGCTTGTCGCAACCATTGACGAGTATTCCTCTATTGCCGCCACCACCTCCACAGGCGACATCTTATGATCCCGTTGATACTCTCTCCGGACAAATTCTGGCTTCTTTAAATCCTCCTGCAAGCTCGTCGCAGCCTTTGGCAAGCGATCCTCTGCCGCCTCCATCTTCATTTTTAGTGACTTCTGGCATTCTTCCCGATGCTCGCACTGTAATGACTTCTGCTCCTCTAAATCCTCCCGCAAGCTCATCGCAAAGTATGTGAGACCACTAAAACTTATTCTCACCCAGGAATGGAGGGAGATATTCTTGAGATCACGGTCGGGGATGAACTGCCAAGTGCCCTGGAGGCTCCTTGTTAGGGTAACGAGAAACAAATCATTGCAACCAATCTCCTCGTTGAGCTCGATCTCCTCGGGGTGGTAACCTGTTGTTGATGAGTTTAGAAGCTTACTTTTTTTTGTTGATGATTGAGCTAATAATGGTGACTTTCTTTGACAAATCACTCTTCAAACCCGTGGGGGCTCTCAGATCGATGCTCTCTACCTGTCTCCCCATTAGTATCGATGAATGAATGATCGCGCTTACATGGAGTTGGAGTAGAAGTTTGACCAACTGGCGATCAGCGATTCTCATAGCTGAATCTCGGCACTAGAGGTGCGCATGAAGAAGATGAAGGAACTCGTTGAGAGGATCTCCCACACTGAATCACATTTCTACATGATTAATAAGCTGGATTGGCAACAATCGATGACCGAGCATTGACTTCAATTGCACCATGATGAGCTGACAGGCATACGGTCGAGTGATAATACGTTTTGTTGTCTTAACTATTAAATCATATTTCCTTATTTTTGTCGCACTTATCTTGTATTTTAAGCTTTATTTTTATCTTTCTTATGTAAATTTTATTGCCCCTAAAATTTTCCTCTCTTTGTGCAGGTTTTCTGAAAATTGGTCAAAATTGACCTGAAACGCCCCCAGTCATGCCCTCCCCAGGCGTGACCTAGGGCGTGTCAGCTTTTCTAGAGAAATCCAGAAGCTATAGGAAAATACTAGGAAAACGGCTATCACGCCCCCCTGACACGCCCTCCCCGGGCGTGACCCCGGGCGTGACATGGGGCATGTCTCCCTCTGCCTGAAGCCTGCCGTCTCCACATCAGCACGTCAACAGTACTGTCACACCCCCAGTCACAGGCGTGACCACCCCCTTTTCGAAGACTGATGGATTTCAGCCCAATGATTGAGACTTGATGTACGTGTAATGCCCCCCGTCACGGGCGTGACCTAGGGCGTGTATGACATCATACCGAAGCAATCATCATTCCTGCCAGAATCCAGAGCTCGAGGTCAATGTCGTACTTATCACGCCCCCTGATACGCTCTCACAGGGCGTGTCGTAGGGCGTGACCAACCCGAAAATTTTTCCTATAAATTTAGACCCCCCTTCCATTTCAGCAAGTTTGGGTTGAGAGGGGAGGTGCTGCCCCTTGGTTTTCTAGTGTTCTTTTTATGTTTTTTCTCCCTCTCTCTCTCTTTCTCTTTTTATTTATTTTTTCTAATCCTAGCTTAGTTCTTCTTTTGTTTTAGTTTTTTGTACTAGCTCTTGTAATTGCTTTTAGCTTAATGTTATGCTAGCCTAGTTTTCATTTCCATGCAAGTGTAGCTCTTTTATTTCTAAGTTGTAAGCTCTTTTTTTCATTAATAGAAAGTGCTCTTTTCTTATCTTGTGTTCTTATTATGCTTTACAACTCATCCCCCCTCCTCCACTCCATTATGATTAACTAATCCTCCTTGTACTCGATCTTGATGATCCGAGGTTTGAGCGATTAAGTTATGATGCTTTAATTTACCTTTTTCTTTTAAGGGTTTAGGCCTTCGAATTACTCTTGACTTTTCTCATTTGGAATTATATTATCGATATATAATTTCCAACTATGCTTTCATTCTTGGCTAGTCGAGAGGCCGATAGTTTGAAGTGAGCATTCAAGAGTAAGGAGAGTTGTACGCACCCCTCGAGAGAGGCAGACGTCCAAATCTCCCGGATTGGAGTAAAATCCAATAGAGGGGTTCACCGAGTAAAGCGAGCTTTAGGCCTCCGATTTAGATGAGAGTCAGTCGGACCTTCCTAAACTCAGTTGGGCATGACTTCGAGAGAAGCGTGTTCAAGCTTTAGGAACCTCCACTGTCAAGGACCTTTACCCTATTAAGCTTAGGTTTTTCTTATCGCATTTTCTTAGTCGTCTTTAGCCGAGGTGATTCTTGATCGAGTGCATTTCAATTTCATAGTTTCAGCCCTTCGTTGTAATCGCTTCTAATAGCTCTTTAATTAACTGCAGTAGTTCTCTTTCTAGCATAGTTTTATTTCCTTAATTGTAATTAGTTTCTTAAACACTAGTTTTTCCATCTATAAAATAATAGTCTTCGTGTAAGTAAGTTTACACAATAGTTCCCGGATTTCAATACGACACTTGTGTCCCATAGCTACAGTTTGATAGGTATACTTGCCTAATTTGATTGCTAGTTCGGTGGCTTTTATTTTCTTCGAAGCTTAGCGACCACCATATTTTTGGCGCCGTTGCCGGGGAGCAACTTCCGTTGATAAATTGAAAACATGAACCTATTAATTTTATCATTTCTCTTTCTCACCCTCCTTCTAAATTTTTTTTAAAATAATAATAAAAAAATACCGCTCTTAATAAAAAATCACTCCATAATTTTTCTATGCCACCTAATTCACTCGAAAAGTGCAAAGGGCTTTAAGCGCCACTATCTTGTCTAGTACCTTACGAACCCTTCACCCGGTAGTCCTTAGGAAGTTCAGGAGTTAATCTATATTAAAAAAAATCTATTTCAAAAAAAACTGCTTTACTTTCTAGTTTATTTTATTTCTCTTTCTCTTCTTCCCTTCTTCGAGTGCATGACCTGCGGGAGTCTGTCGGTTATTTTGGACTTGGACCATGAAATTGAGCGTACTTTTCGGAGAAGATCGCGATTTCAAGGTCCTACTTCCCAAATATCGGTTGAGGATTTTGAGTCATCTTCTACTTTAAGAATGGAAGAACCCAACGTAGATGAAGCCTTGCAAAGAACTATGTCATATTATGCAAGGCCAAATCTCAAGGGTACAGAATCTAGC
The DNA here is from genome assembly GCA_039513925.1 of Platanthera zijinensis. Taxonomy (NCBI): domain Eukaryota; kingdom Viridiplantae; phylum Streptophyta; class Magnoliopsida; order Asparagales; family Orchidaceae; genus Platanthera; species Platanthera zijinensis. The sequence goes on along the minus strand of CM077082.1, from coordinate 211,695,961 downwards.
ATAGTTCGCCCAGCGATAGCTAATAATAACTTTGAACTGAAGCCCAGTATAATTCAAATGGTGCAACAGTATGCGCAGTAAGACGGACTTCAAGATGAAGATCCGAACGCACATATTGCAAGCTTTCTTGAGATTTGTGACACCTTCAAGATAAATGATGTCACAAATGATGCTATTAGGCTAAGACTCTTCCCCTTCTCTTTAAGAACTAAAGCCAAGAAGTGGCTGAACAATCTACCTAAAAATAGTATAACCACCTGGAATGAATTAACTGAAAAATTTTTGCCGAAGTATTTTTCGCCAGCTAAAACCCTTAGGAATGACATTTCCGCTTTTGGACAAACAGACTCCGAAATCTTATATGAAACTTGGGAAAGATATAAATGTTTATTAAGATGATGCCCACATCATACATTACCTGTATGGTTACAAGTGCAGACGTTTTATAACGGGCTAAATCAAAACACAAAGCAAATGATAGACGTAGCTTCTGGCGGTACTTTAAACCATAAGACCCCGGAAGCAGCTCTTGAGCTTTTCGAGGACATGGCCATGAACACTTATTAGTGGAATGTGCCTAGGTCCCGCCTAAATAAGCCTGCAGGTATCTTTGAAGTGGACAACATCTCCTAGCTCGCTCTGCAAGTAGAAATCCTAAGCAAAAAGATAACGGAGATGATTGCTACCTCCGTCCCTCAGGTATGTGAATCCGCAACTCCTTCTCCCGAACATTTAGATTTTGTTAACAATATGCATAGAAATTCTTTCAATAATTTTTCTACTTCGAATTTTCCTGCGCCTGGTTTTAATTTTCTGAATAGTTATAATCCTGGCTTAAGAAATCATCCGAATTTTTTGTGGAGTAATCCATCGAATGCTATGCGCCCGCCACCACAAAATGATTTTTCTGCACCACCACCACCACCTACTAAAAATTTTCCAAAACCTCCAAGTTTGGACGAAATGTTTGCAATATATATGAATGTGAATGACGCTACGTAAAAACCCTAACCAGGTCCGTAAAAAGTCTAGAAAATCAAGTAGGACAACTCGCTAAAATTATTTCTGGGCGACCCGCAGGGTCTCTTCCTTCCAATACCGAGCCCAACCTGAGAGAGCAAGCGAAAGCTATAACTCTTCAGAGTGGGAAGAAATTTTCCGGCATGGTAAGTGAAGAGCCCGAGGCAAGCTCCACCCCCGCTCAAAAAAATCAAAGCTCCGCTCCCGTTTTAAAAATTCCACCCACTGCTGAAGAAGTTATCATCCCCGCTTTAGAAAAAGATCTCACTCCAACACTCATTTTTAAAAATAATCCAACCCCTCCTTACCCTTCCGAACTTAATAAATAACGTCATGATGATCAATACTCCTATTTCCTAGAAATATTCAAGCAAATCCAAATAAATCTGCCTTTCCACGAAGTGATTTCCCAGATGCCGAAGTACACCAAGTATCTTAAGGACCTCCTGACTAATAAGAAGAAGTTGAAGAATCTCTCGCATGTCATGTTAAATGCCGAGTGCTCTGCTGTTTTGACAAATAGTTTGCCGAAGAAAATCAGTGACCCGGGTAGTTTTTTATTCTGTGTGTCTTCGGTGATCTTTTTGTCAAGCACGCATTAGCCAACTTAGGTGTGAGTATTAACCTAATTCCCCTCTCGTTGTTTAAAAAGTTAGGAATTAGTAGCCTCAACCCCACATGCATGAGTATCCAGCTCGCTGACAGATCCGTCAAGTACCCATTAGGAATAGTGGAGGATGTTCTAGTTAAAGTCGACAAGTTCATCTTCCCGGTGGACTTTGTCATTTTGGACATCGAAAATGACGTCGAAGTTCCCCTGATCCTTGACCGACCCTTCCTTGCCACCTCCTAAGCCATCATTGACGTAAGCAATGGTATGCTTTTCCTTCGAGTAGGCGACGATGAAGATACTTTCTCTATCACCCCCTCGATGAAGAACACCTTAGCAAATGACGACTTCTGTTTCTTCTTAGAATCCTTAAGTGAAGAATCCTCATATCGTCTTTTTGAATTTGAAAAAGAGTTTTCTGATCTTTGTTCCTCCACTTCTCTTCCAAATGAATCGCTACAATTAAGTGAAGATAGTGTAGAATCCTCTTATCTTCTATCTGATTTTGAAAAAGAATTTTCTTATTTTTGTTCCTCCTCTACTCTTCCAACTGAATAGGTGCAAGAAGCCGCCTTGGCCATCAGCTCCACCCCTTTTAATTTTCTGTCTAAAAAGATCTATGAAGATATAGTTTTTGAAAAAGAAAGAATTTCTAAATCCTCTTATGAATAATCCCCTACCCTAGAACTTAAAGAACTTCCTGAACACCTCAAGTACGCTTTCTTAGAAAAGAACTCCAAGCTGCCAGTTATAGTTTACCTCACGGATGTCCAAAATAAAAAAACTCCTTTTAGTTTTACGTGAGCATTGCCGAGCTATTGCTTGGCAGATTTCCGATATAAAGGGCATAAGCCCATCTTCCTACACTCATAAAATCTTAATGGAAGATAATTCACATAATTCAATACAACCTCAGTGCCGTATAAACCCGAACATGAAAGAAGTAGTTAAGGGCGAGGTTATGAAACTCTTAGACGCGGGAATTATCTATCCTAAATCAGATAGTAAGTGGGTTAGCCCTGTTCTGGTAGTGCCGAAGAAGGGAGGGATAACGGTAGTTAGTAATGAAAATAACGAATTAATCCCGACACGGATGGTTACAGGATGGCGTATGTGTATAGATTATAGGAAGTTGAATGATGCCACCCGCAAGGACCACTTTCCTTTGTCGTTCATCGATCATATTTTAGAAAGATTATCCGGCCATAGCTTTTATTATTTTCTCGATTGCCTCTCGGGGTATTTTCAAATCCCCAACTCTCCCGAGGACCAAGAGAAAACTACGTTTACTTGTCCCTTTGGCACCTTTGCCTACCGAAGAATGCCGTTTGGATTGTGCAATGCGCCAACTACATTCCAGCAATGTATGCTCGCTATCTTTGACAAGTACGTAGAAAGCATTATGGAGGTATTCATGGATGATTTCTCCGTGTTCGGCGATTCATTTGATAGTTGTTTAGAAAACCTCGAAATAGTCTTAGAATGATGCGAAGAGACTAACCTTGCCCTGAATTGTAAAAAATGCCATTTTATGGTAAGGGAAGGGTTAGTTTTGGGTCATAAAATCTCTGCGAAAGGTATTGAAGTAGACATTTTTAAGATAAAAGTTATCGAGAAGCTGCCCCCGCCTACGAACATAAAAGCTATAAGAAGTTTCCTAGGGCATGCCAGTTTTTACTACCGCTTCATAAAAGATTTCTCCAAGATCACCAAGCCCTTTACCCATCTTCTAGAAAAAAGATGCTCCATTTATATTTGATGACTCTTGTCTTTCTGCCATTGAATTAATAAAAGAAAAGTTAATTAACGCACCGATTATTATATCTCCAGTGTGGGACCTTCCATTTGAGATAATGTGCGATGTGAGTAGTTTCGCGGTGGGAGCCGTATTAGGTCAACGTATATCTAAAAACTTCCACCCCATCTATTACGCAAGTAAAATGCTCACATCTGCATAGGAAAATTACACCACAACCGAGAAGAAGCTCCTAGCTATAGTATTCACAGTTGATAAATTCCGTCCTTATATTACACTTTAAAAAATTATAGTTTTTACGGACCACTCGGCCCTCAAATATCTTCTTGCCAAAATGGATGCCAAGCCACACTTGATTCGCTGTGTCTTACTCCTCCAGGAGTTTGACTTAGAGATTCGTGATAAGCGAGGAGTTGAGAACTTGGCCGTCGGCCATCTCTCAAGATTAGACAATCCCTTTATAGAAAAATTAAATGAAAAATGTTTTAATGATTATTTTTCTGATGAAAAGTTGCTTTCAATTAACACATCTACTTCTCCTTGGTTCGCACATATCGCCAACTATTTAGTGGCCCGGGTGCTCCCAAAAGAGTTCTCCTCTCAGCAAAAGAAGAAATTCTTTTCTGAGCTGAAGAACTATTTTTGGGAAGACCCACATCTTTTCAAAGTCTGTGCGGACCAAGTGATAAGGAGATGTGTTTCTTATGAAGAAGTAGTTGATATTTTAAAACATTTACATGAAGGTCTGACAAGTGGGCACTATCAAGCTGCTCGCATGGCTCACAAGGTGCTTTGCGCGGGTTTTTACTGGCCTAGCCTGTTTAAAGACGCACAAGCCTTTGTGAGTAGGTGTGATATGTGCCAAAGGTCGGGCAACATTTGCAATAAAAATGAAATGCCGCAAAATTATTACCTTAAGTGCGAAATTTTGGACCTCTGGGGAATCGATTTTGTTGGCCCCCTTCCTTCTAGCTTTGGAAACAAGTATAATTTAGTTGCCATTGATTATGTTTCACGATGGGCTGAAGCCCAAGCTCTTCCTACGAATGACTCCCGAATTGTAGTCACCTTTTTGAAAAAATTATTTTCTAGATTCGGTACGCCGCGCGCCATCGTTAGCGATAGGGGTTCCCATTTCTGTAACGCACAATTTTCAAAAATCCTTACCAAATACGGCGTTACACATAAACTTTCAACTGCCTACCACCCCCATACTAACGGACAAGTCGAAGTAGTGAATAGAGAAATAAAAAGAATATTAGAAAAGATTGTTTCAACTTCTAGGAAAGACTGGTTAGCCAAACTAGACGATGCTCTATGGGCCTACCGAACAGCGTACAAAACCGCCCTCAGATGTACGTCGTATCGGCTGGTCTATAGAAAATCATGTCATTTACCCGTAGAACTCGAACACCACGCTTTTTGGGCCTTAAGATTTTTAAACTTTGATCCCCACTCTGTCGGTGACCTTAGAAAATTTCAACTTAACGAACTTGACGAGTGACGCTCTTGAAAGTCCACCTAGTGTCAACTACCTTCACCTATGGGGGGGGGGGGGAATAGGTGTCTTGCAGCGTATTTGCGGAATTAAAATTGTACCTGCACAACAAAACAAAACAACACAGCACAGAAAGGACACAAGCAATTTATAGTGGTTCCCCGATTTGTGTACGTCCACTTTCCCCCTTCGACCTATCTCCCAACCAGGGACGAATCGGTCAATTCACCAACAGGATTGAAATCCAATCCTTACACTAACGGAAGGAACCCTTCCACACGTGGGAGTCACCACTCCCACAACACGGGTTGCACTCAACCCTTACAACTCGAGACCAATCGGTCCTTTACAAAGAAATTGAAAATAGCTTGTAAGAAATACAAACAACGTATGGAGACTAAGGTGTCCCTCTTCGTTCGACGACGTGTTCTTGAAGTCAACGAAGAGTCCACAACCCTAGATCTCACTTGGATTGAACCTTCCCGAAACCGGTGGCGGCTTGGAGCTGCGGCTAGGTTCACGGAATAAGCGGCGGCGACGGAGAGCTGCTGCCATGTAATCGAGATTCAAACTTCGTAGCAAAGGAAGCAAGGTCTTCCAACGGTCACACTAGGATCGGTCGTCTCGATCGATTCGGAAGGGGAAGGTTTTTCCCGATCAACGAATCAAGAGACAAGGGATCTCTGGTTAGACGCGTGAGACGCTATGCTAGCCTAAGCTTCTGTCGCCGGAGATCTGGAAGAACTTGAGATCAACAGCGGCGACAACTGCGCGAACGACGGTGACGATCGGCGGAGCAAGTTCGCGAATTAGGTCACGTCGGCGGCTGTTCTTTTTGAATTCGCGTATCTTCACCTTGCTACTGTTCATACATACGGAGGTATATATATATATTAGGTCAAGTATATGCTCGTTGTGTGTCCCACCAGCGATAAGACCTAAGTCCTGTTCGAAATACCGCAGGTAATGTGGACCGGTCCAGAAAGAATCAGAAAATTGCCCAAGTCAAATTCGGCGAGAATCGTAGGTGATTCTCGACGAATCGGCGAGAATCACCAATAATTCTCGCCGAATTCTACTTAGCCGAATTCTGGCTGCGCTGATATAGAAGCCGAGGAGAAACTTTGGGAATCACACTTGATTCTCGCCGAATCGTCGAGAATGCAAAGTCATTCTCGACGAATCGGCGAGAATCACTTAGTGATTCTCGACGATTCTGCCTTGGAGAAATTTCTGGCGGTGTCGAGACTGCCGGCTCCAACCGGCGAGAATCAGCTAGTGATTCTTGGCGACTCGGCGAGAATCATTAGTGATTCTCTCCGATTTGGCGAGAATCACATAGTGATTCTCGTCGATTTTTACTTAGGCGATTTCTCCTCTTTCTTTCCGTGAGCTGGTCTTTGGCCCATCCTTGCTCCTTGTCTGCTCTTGCTTTATCATAGCCCTGTACTTGAAATTAAGTACACCCCAATAGAGAGAGTGCACGTAGGCCAACACACTGATCTGCTCAATGAGGGATTACGTCGCGCTGACCCGTGTATATTGACCCACTGCACCCTGACATTGGTGTGTACTTAGTATGGAATAACTGCAAGCACAACTTAAAATATTTCATCAAATACATTGTGAATTCATCCTAGCTTGACAGGTGGCTTCCTCTAATCCAGGTAATTGTGGATACAATACCCAACAATCTCCCCCTATTTGACGAAGCCAAAATCCTACTAACTAAGATGAATACCACCATCCAGAGAATAAATAAGACATACGAAAACAAAAGCAAGCAGAACAATACTTGAGTTAAACATGAAATCATATATATATATATATAAATCCACATGGCTTGTTCATATGATAATATGAGAAAATTGATATGCAATAAGAAGCGGAAAAGGTCCTAAGCCTATTTCTCCTTAGCAAGACTATCCTTAAGCTTTTGAGCCAGGAATTTCTTGCTTTGCCTTTCGAAATATTCCTTAGGCTTTGGATGATATCTGGGAGGAGGGGCTTTATCTGCCACGGTGTTGTTCCTGAAAAATATGTTACGTTTAGCTTCAAATTCTTTATGCCGCTCCCATTCGTACTGACTATATACATCATTTTGATTTATTTGCCCCCTCTGCTGTAACAAAAATGTGTCCAAGATAATACTCCTTGATACAGGACTCCATTTTTCTTTCCTCACATCATCCTTCTCTTCAATCTGATCTTCTTTTCAGCTTACGTTTCCCTAGATGTCCCTTCTTGATTTTTTCTCTTGTTCCTGGCTTTTGCTAGGGCTTCTTTGTCAAATATGGCCATCAATTTTGCTTTGGAACTGTCCCTAGCAACCCCTTGAGTATCAGCTTCACTTAAAGGAACTCCTTTTGCACTTGCTCCCTCATTAGGAACTCCTTCTGCACTTGCTCCCTCATCATTCACAGTATTATTCTCAGGAGTCTCAGGAGCAGGATTACCCTCAGGATTTTCAGGGATATCGGTGCCTAATACTTGTTTGAGCAACCACCGGCAACTGTCATAAACATATACATTAGACTGGTCGAAATTTTTGATGATAATTCTTCCTCCCCCTTTTTGGCTTCGACTGCAATGGAGTTTGCATAGGAGTGCAGGGACTCATCTATGTGCTTCAGAGAGTTTGAGAACTCAGTCAGCAGGCCTTTTTGATTTGCATTTAGAAGCACCATGTTGGCATCGAATTTCTGTATGGTATTTGCCACAACATGTGCATTACTATTAACTATTCCCAGAGTATCTGTAGCCTTTTTAAGACCTTCCATAAGAAGAGTGACAGCTTTGCCGGCTGCTGTATACTTGTATTCGAACATCTTCTCCATTAGATCCAGTTTGTGATTAATTTCCACAACATTCTTGAGCATTAGATTCTCAGATTTCTTAATTTTTTTTAACACTTTCTTTTGAGCTTGCTCAAAAGATACTTTGAGCTCATTCACTATCCCTTGGACAATGTTTACCGTGTGATTTTCTATATTTGCTTGAAGTGTAGGAACATCAGGCACGCCCTAGTCTGTCTCCTCAGCAGAAACACTGGGTGAGCTGGACACTAGAATAGATTCCACGGGAGGAATACCAGCATCCACTGTAGGATGTTCCTGAATGTTCACAGAAGGTTGCTGAGAGGGCTCCCCCTCCATTCTTGCATCTAATTTCTCAGGGGCTTGTTCCTCAGATGGAACATCAGCAGCATCCGGAGGAGTCACCACTTCCATCCTCTCATCAGCTACTTCCTCTTCCACCACTTCCTCAGTTTCCATGTTCTCAGCCTTATCGGCCATATGATTCACATCTTCCTCTTCTTCCTCTTCCTCCTCCTCATCAGCTACTTCATCTTCCACCACCTCCACCTCCTCACTCTCTTCTTGCACAGTCTCAATCGCAACTCTAGCTATCTGAGAGATGTCAGATATGATATTAGCAGAAGCGGGTAGAGGCTCCCCCTCAGTTCCTGCAGTCAGTACATTAGGAACTTCACTGGGAACTGCCACAGAGTGTGCAGGAGCACTGGTGTTCTCAGCTGGAGATGCATCTTGGTCTCTGTCCATGGCAACTTGCCCTATTCGACGCTCCCACCGGTCGAATATGCTTGAGTCCATCATTTTCAAATAGTGCAGGGGCACTCCTTTGCTCATGTCAAATTTATCTCCGTCCAATTGATTAAGATAGAGACTAATTAGTCTACAAAAGCTTGGGGATCAGAGAGTGTCCTTAATTTTCTCAAAGAGCATGGCTCCCCAATTGAATCTTTTTCTGCAGACAATCGCTACCAGAAGCTTGAACATATCCCCTGAGATATGGTCGTGTGATCCAGGTTTGCAAATTAGAACCTTCCCAATGATGTCTGACAGCAGTTTCCCCTCCTCGTTCATGTCTTTTCTCTTTATTGACCTTGTCCCCCTGGACAGTCCACAGAACAATAGGTTCTTGTTCTATCATGTTCCTCTAGGTAATCTTCTTGCTCAGAATAGGATAGCTGCAGGCATTGGGTCAGCTTCCTTGCAGACATCTTAATCTTTGCCCCAGCAACCTTACTCTTGATGCATGTGTCTTCCTTTCGGAGTTTGGCTGTCGCGAAGAACTCCATGACTTCCTTGTCCAGGATTTTGCAAGGGTGCTCCAGTACGAAAGTGAGTCCTGCTTCCTCAAGCATAATGATGATATTTCTGAATTCATCGGAGGTATGGGAGAACCCAGTTCGCACCAACTCACATCCGGTGACCAGGCCGGCAATGGTTCTTGGAGCCATTGCAAACCTAGGGAGGGATTTCCAAGTCTAAGTCTAATCCGAAACCACGAGAGTGAATACCAAAGCTATATTAAGCTTAAATCACTTATACTGGACAAGAGAAGGTTACCTAATATGGAGAGGAAGAGAGAGTTCTGGCAGCTTCACCAGAGAGACGACGGACCACCCGAAGAAGCTAGCGACAGTGATCCGCGGCGAGGCTTGGACGACCACCCTTGTTACGAGAGGGAAGGCTTACGGTATTCGGAGTTAGGTCAACACCGGCTCACGAAGATGGATCGCCGGGAGGTGAGGATCGGTGGGATTCCTGCGGGGAGGTCTCGGCGAATATCGGAAGTCGAAGAGTCGGCAGGAATGGAATAGCGGAAGAGTTGTCGGGTCTCGGTGAATTTGGTTTGTCGGGTATATGTATATGTAAACCAGTTTATCTATGTATAACTTCAGTTCGACAGGAATCGCCAGGATTCCTAATTTACGTCTTTGTCAAGGGTTGGAAAGGATTCAAAAAGATTGTTTCTTAATCCAAGTATGTTTCAACATACCACACGGCTTAGGAGGCACATCAACTTTGGTTTGCCTAACCCACTAACATGGGCTAGCAAATTTCATAAGTTATTTGTAGATCGATAAACGCAAAATTCTTAATGTCAGTTGTCATTCTCAGTGACTCCCAATAACGTATCTTCTTTAGTTTTTAGCTTGTGAATTATGCCCATTGAAGTTCATTCTCGAATCTACCAGTGAATTTACTGGTACATCTTTAATAATGTATCTAAGGGTTATTTTTACAATTTTAACCTTTCCTTAGGTGAACACACATATATGTGTATATATATAAATATATATATATGTAAATGTCGACACAATATGACTCAAGCATTGAAGCTGATCAATGATACCTGGGATTGTAAGATTTATCATTTAATCCCTCTGATTAGAGCATACCAGGTGTTCAATTTGAGTATCCCATTGTAGATAGTACTTCATTTGTTCCAGATACTTGTTCCAATCCATTCTTGGAACATCTTCTGTCTAGCTCCCATCATGTTTACGGGAGCCTAGACTGCCCTGCACGAAAGAATGTTACCTTGCCTTAGGAGCCCAATATGTATTGGTTCCTAGGTTCTTGTTAGCATAAAAATACGAGTGCCTTCCCTCGGAAATCCTATCAGGAAGACTACCTCTACCCAGAGGAGGTGGAAACGCCCTTGCCCTTGACACAGAGGGGTTATGCCAACAATCTATGGCAAAGTGACCCACCTTGCCACAGCACCAACATGTGTGAATGTTGAATCTCCGTTTCTGACCTGACCCGGTGACTGAGGTAGTCAAGGACCTAGGTCTAAACGGGATAGAGCCGGATCTGCTCTCAAAATTGCCTCTTCCATCGTGACACTTGGAAGGGTGGAAGGAAGGCATGTAGTGAGCGTTATGAGGCCTAGGAGGTGGTGTCTTCCTTTCAGTCAGCACCCTTTCAGAGGCCCCATGAGCACTAACTTCATGACTTCTAACCCCCATTTTTTGTGTCCTAGGGTGGTGAGAGGCGCAGTGAGAGCTGATATCAGCAGATTCAGGCAGAGTTGGGGCTGCGACCGAGAATAGAAAGGGTTCAGAACGAACCTTAGGCATTCTCTCAAGGGTGGCCATGACAGCCCTTGCATTATGGGTGTTTCCACATGAGGGCAGATCACCCATGCAGTGACCACGGTTGTTCCTGTGATCATACCTTTAGGCATGATGAGTACCCTTCCTTCCTGGAGTGGGGGGTTTAAATACCGTTTCCCCATTTCTCCAAGAATTGATAATTCGGGAGATCCACCCATTTTCTTCCTTTCTTTTGATAGCATAAACCTTGGAAAAGTTGGATACTATCCTCTTCTCATTCTCTAGACTACTCTCTAGATCTGAGATTTTAGAGTCCTTAACCTTATTGGATGCCAATTGGAGAACCAATAAGATTTTCAGCCGAGCAATCTCCTGAGCTTGCTCCTCAACAATCAGGTTGCTTTTCTGAAGGACACTCTTCAGGGCATCAGGATTTTCTGGAGGGCAATCATCCAAAATATTCCTGTCTTCAGGAACATGAGGAAGAGAGGGGCAAGGTGAAGAAGTTACCTGGTCCTGACTTAGCTGATCAGGAGTAGTGTAAGGACTGACCGGGACAGCTGAGTCATCTTCAGTTGAGCAGTCTTCATCAACTTCCTCCTCAGTCTCTGATAAGGACACAGGAGCCCTGATACTGAGAAATTGGTCATCACTTTCTTCTTCAGAAATGCTGACCCCCATATATGCCTCATCCTCTTGCTGACGACTTATCCATGTTCTGTCTGATCCCTCCATGAGGTCTGATACAGTTTGCCACAAGGACTTGGCCGTCTTACACTTTTCAAGTCTTGACCGGGAAGGTCCAGTCCAGACATCCAGGATGATTTTACGAATCATTTTATCCAAGTTGAAAAGAGAGAATTCAATCTCAGACATTTCAGTAGTCTCCTTGGGGATCTGCAAATCCTTTCCAGAGCAGGAGGCCTTCATGGGAATTAATGGACCCTCTTCCAAGATGATTGATGCGCGAGGGTCGATGGCCTCCAAATAAAAGGATACCTTCATCTTCCAGATGGGATAATAGTCCATTGTGCACACGGGGAGTCTTAGCGGAGAGATCCCATAATCCAGCTCCATGCTTGTGATACTGGTGGCAGGATTCTACTCAAGGTATGAACCTTTGTGTTGAGGAACCTCCCTCTGATACCACTTGAAAGTCCACCTAGTGTCAACTACCTTCACCTATGGGGGGGGGGGGGGAATTAGGTGTTTTGCAGCGTATTTGCGGAATTAAAATTGTACCTGCACAAGAAAACAAAACAACACAGTACAGAAAGGACGCAAGCAATTTATAGTGGTTCTCCGATTTGGGTACGTCCACTTTCCCCCTTCGACCTATCTCCCAACCAGGGATGACTCGGTCAATTCACCAACAGGATTGAAATCCAATCCTTGCACTAACGAAAGGAACCCTTCCACACGTAGGAGTCACCACTCCCACAACACGGGTTGCACTCAACCCTTACAACTCGAGACCAATCGGTCCTTTTCAAAGAAATTGAAAATAGCTTGTAAGAAATACAAACAACGTATGGAGACTAAGGTGTCCCTCTTCGTTCGACGACATGTTCTTGAAGTCAACGAAGAGTCCACAACCCTAGATCTCACTTGGATTGGACCTTCCTGAAACCGGCGGCGGCTTGGAGCGGCGGCTAGGTTCACGGAATAAGCGGCGGCGACGGAGAGCTGCTACCATGCAATCGAGATTCAAACTTCGTAGCAAAGGAAGAAAGGTCTTCCAACGGTCACACTAGGATCGGTCGTCTCGATCGATTCGGATGGGGAAGGTTTTTCCCGATCAACGAATCAAGAGACAAGGGATCTCTGGTTAGACGCGTGAGACGCAATGCTAGCCTAAGCTTCTATCGCCGGAGATCTGGAAGAACTTGAGATCAACAGCAGCGACAACGGCGCGAATGGCAGTGACGATCGGCGGAGCAAGTTCGCGAACTAGGTCACATCGGCGGCTGTTCTTTTTGAATTCGCGTATCTTCACCTTGCTACTGTTCATACATACGGAGGTATATATATATTAGGTCAAGTATATGACCGTTGTGGGTCCCACCAGAGATAAGACTTAAGTCCGGTTCGAAATACCGTAGGTAACGTGGACCGGTCCAGAAAGAATCGGAAAATTGCCCAAGTCAAATTCGGCGAGAATCGTAGGTGATTCTCGACGAATCGGCGAGAATCACCAACGATTCTCGCCGAATTCTACTTAGCTGAATTCTGGCTGCGCTGATATAGAAGCCGGGGAGAAATGTCGGGAATCACACTTGATTCTCGCCAAAATCGTCGAGAATGCAAAGTCATTCTCGACGAATCGGTGAGAATCACTTAGTGATTCTCGACGATTTTGCCTTGGAGAAATTTCTGGCGGTGTCGAGACTGCCGACTCCAACCGGCGAGAATCAGCTAGTGATTATTGGCGACTCGGCGAGAATCATTAGTGATTCTCGTCGATTTTTACTTAGGCGATTTCTCCTCTTTCTTTCCGTGAGCTGGTCTTTGGCCCATCCTTGCTCCTTGTCTGCTCTTGCTTTATCATTGCCCTGTACTTGAAATTAAGTACACCCCAATAGAGATAGTGCACGTAGGCCAACACACTGATCTGCTCAACGAGGGATTACGTCGCGCAGACCCGTGTATATTGACCCACTGCACCCTGACATTGGTGTGTACTTAGCGTGGAATAACTGCAAGCACAACTTAAAATATTTCATCAAATACATTGTGAATTCATCCTAGCTTAACAGGTGGCTTCCTCAAATCCAGGTAATTGTGGATACAATACCCAACAGCTCTTACGCTTACGAAAATAACAAACTTTATAAAGAGCGGACGAAGCGTTTGCACGATAAGCACTTAAGGCATCCGAAAACCTTTAAGCCGGGCAACCAAGTTCTTTTATATAATTCTCGAATGCGTTTATTTTCGGGCAAATTAAAATCTCATTGGTCTGGGCCCTTTTCTGTCCTGCATGTTTTTTCGTATGGAACTATTTTAATTTCTAACCCTAATAAGGGTAATTTCAAAGTGAATGATCAGCGTCTTAAACTTTATTTCTCTGGTGATGATGATGTCAGTCCAAACATTGTTAAGTGTCTACTACAAGAACTCTAACTTTGAACATTTATTTTTTTTATTAAAAACTATAATTATTATTCTGGACACAATATTTTTGGACAATATTATTTTTTTTATGCGTCGAGCTCAATGACACTTTAAACAAAGGGTGCTCTTGGGAGATAACCAAAGTTATCTTTTTTGTTTTCTTTATTTTACAAATTTTGCCCTGAACGGATCCGACAAGCTGATGCTTCTATGATCGTCTGCTCTAACGTTGCTGAATCCATCATGAAGTCCAAAGAAGAAAATTGGGGGAGCGACATCACTCAGCTTTCACAGCGAATAAATCCGAAGAAGTACCTGTTTTTCAATTCAGTCTTTCAATTCTGTACTTTAATTTTCTCTCCTTCTCCAATTTCCTTCTTTTGCTATTGAGGACAATGTCCATTTTAAGCTTGGGGGAGGACTTTCTCCTTCTTTTTGCTAGGTGTAAATATTTTTTCTTTTTGTGTATATTTTTTTCAAAAAACCAAAAAAAAATGAATATCTTAAAATTCCAAAAAAAAGAAAATATTTCAAAAACACAAAAAATAGAATATTTCAAAATTTTTAAAAAATATATTTGCTTTTTTGTTTAATAGTTTAGACATTTTGGTCTCTCAATAGTACCCCTAGTTTTTTTGTTTTACTCAAAATCTGTTATAAACAACTTAGTTAATTATAATACTTCTAATCGTCCCTTTTAATTATATTTCACAAGTAAAATGTTGGCCATACTGTGTTTCTAATTCACGATAGTATGTTAAGGTGAAATATTTTTCTAAAACTCGCATTTCTACTATGGTTTTTCATTCTTTATTTTCTTTACTTTCTCAAAAATTCATCATCCACTATTTTCCTTTTCATTTTTGGATAATTTTTGTAAGGTCAACTTTTGAATAGCGTAGTAGATGTGAACGATCCAAGTCACCTATTTTTTTTATTTTCAAGATAATTTCATCAATCTTCTTTTATTATCTAGGACTTGTTTTTTGAAAATTTTCAAATCTTTGTTTTAAATAAATTTAAAAGCGTGAAAATGATTTATGCCATTTTTATTTTCTTTTGAGCTTTCCGTCCAACCTAAAAACTTTTACCACTAGTTAGCCGCTTTTGAGCCTTTTTTCCGATTTCATTTGATAGCTTGTCTTTTCATTTCATTTTCACCAAAGCCAAAATTTCCAACCTATCTAATCACACTAGCCTTTTTGAGTTTCATAAAAAAATTTTCCTTGATTATGATAGGTTATTTGGTGATATTTTTGGGAGAATTTTTTGAAAAAAGTATGCTCAAAAGATATGTTTGCTTTTGTTTGGCCAATTCAAAATGAAAACAAAAATATTGTGGCCTTAGTTTTGAAAAAGAAAAAAATGGAAAAGAAAAAAAAAGTAATTTTTTGTTTTATATTTTAAATGAAATTTTTGAAACTCTTTGTTCTGGTTTATTATGATTTTAAGCCCCCCTATTTATCTTTGTATTCCACTCCTAATCATAATTCTAAACCAACCGTTTCTGTCCTAATAAAGTCCTTTTGAGTCACGCCTTTTAAATTTTATTTAATAACTATGAAAAGAAGAAAAGTAAATAAGTTTTTTGGATTTAAGCCCAGATTTTTGTTATTTAATTGATATAATTATAATACATTGCTTGGATCTAGTAACAACTCAATGCATTTTTCATTTTTGTTGCTTTCCTTAAATCTATTTAAAGAATTTTGTTTAAATTTTGGATGATTTATTTTTGTTAGTAAAGTTTATAAAAGTTAAACCATACCTAAATAATTGTTTTAGATTTACGTTTCACCTTTTCCCAACTTAGAATTTCGCATAGTACTTGTGTAGGAATAATTAGAATCTTTTGATTAGTCACCTTTTTTATGATTATCTAGTTTTTATATTTTTGCTTGGGGACAAGCAAAGCTTAAGCTTGGGGGAATTTGATAGTACGTTTTGTGGTCTTAACTATTAAATCGCATTTCCTTATTTTTGTCACACTTATCTTGTATTTTAATCTTTATTTTAATCTTTCTTATGTAAATTTTATTGCCCCTAACTTTTTCCTCTCTTTGTGCAGGTTTTCTGAAAATGGGTCAAAATTGACCTAACCTGCCCCCCCTGTCATGCCTTCCCCAGGCGTGACCTAGGGCATGTCAGCTTTTCTAGAGAAATCCAAAAGCCAGAGGAAAATACCAGGAAAAACGGCTGTCACGCCCCCCTGACACGCCCTCCCCGGGCGTGACCCAGGGCGTGATATGGGTGTTTCGCCCTCTACCTGAAGCCTTCCACCGTATTAAATGTTTCTCCACCTCAGCACGTCAACAGTATAGTCACGCCCCCAGTCACGGGTATGACCAAGGACGTGACCGCCCCCTTTTCGAACACTGACGGATTTCAACCCAATGATTGAGACTTGACGTACGTGTCACGCCCCCCATCACGGGCATGACCTAAGACATGTCTGACATCGTACTGAAGCAATCATCATTCCCGCCAGAATCCAAAGCCTGAGGTCAATGTCGTACTTGTCACGCCCCCTAACACGCCCTCACAGGGCGTGTCGCAGTGCGTGACTAACCCGAAAAATTTTCCTATAAATTCAAACCCCCCCCTTCCATTTCAGCAAGTTTGGGTTGAGAGGGGAGGTGCTGCCCCTTAGTTTTCTTGTATCCTTTTTATGTTTTTCTCCCTCTCTCTCTCTTTCTCTTTTTTTTTCTAATCCTAGCTTAGTTCTTCTTTTGTTTTAGTTTTTTGTAATAGCTCTTGTAATTGCTTTTAGCTTAATGTTATGCTAGCCTAGTTTTCATTTCCATGCAAGTGTAGCTCCTTCATTTCTAAGTTGTAAGCTCTCCTTTTTTCATTAATATAAAGTGCTCTTTTCTTACCTTGTGTTTTTATTATGCTTTACTACTCATCCCCTGCTCTACTCCATTATGATTAACTAATCCTCCTTGTACTCGATCTTGATGATTCGAGGTTCGAGCGATTAAGTTATGATGCTTTAATTTACCTTTTCTTTTTAAGGTTTAGGCCTTTGAATTACTCTTGATTTTTCTCGTTTGGAATTATATTGTTAATATATAATTTCCCACTATGATTTTATTCTTGGCTAGCCGAGAGGACGATAGTTTGAAGTTAGCATTCAAGAGAAAGAGGGTTGTACGCACCCCTCGAGAGAGGCAGACATCCAAATCTCCTGGATTGGAGTAAAATCCAATAGAGGGGTTCACCACGTAAAGGGAGCTTTAGGCCTCCGATTGAGACGGGAGTCTGTCAGACCTTTCTAAACTCAGTTGGGCACGACTTTGAGAGAAGTGTGTTCAAGCTTTAGGAACCTCCACGGTCAAGGACCTTTACCCTATTAAGCTTAGGTTTTTCTTATCGCATTTTCTTAGTCGTCTTTAGCCGAGGTGATTCTTGATCGAGTGAATTTCCATTTCATAGTTTCAGTCCTTCGTTGTAATCGCTTCTAATAGCTCTTTAATTAACTGCAGTAGTTCTCTTTCTAGCATAGTTTTATTTCCTTAATTGCAATTAGTTTCTCAAACACTAGTTTTTCCGTCGATAAAATAATAGTCTTCGTGTGAGTAAGTTTACTCAACAGTTCCCGGATTTCAATACGATACTTGTGTCCCCTAGCTATAGTTCAATAGGTATACTTGCCTAATTCGATTGCTAGTTCGGTTGCTTTTATTTTCTTTGAAGCTTAGCGACCACCATCGAGTATGGTCTCAATCGGGCGACTTGCGAGGATGGAAGATTAAATCTAAAAGGGAGAGGTGAGATGGACGAGGCTACCTAGTACTTTCGGCACGCTGGCGACATGGGATGGACAGGGTGATATCTTTCTCTCCAAGATCAGCAATCTCCAAGGCATTAAAAGACTTCTTTCTTTCTTCTTTTAGTACTCGCTTTTGGCATCCTGTAATAAACAATTAAACTTGATTTAAACTAATATCTATTTGGCGAGTTCGATTATGCAACTGATTTGCGACTTTTATTCTTTGTGATGATGCTTGGTTTCTTGTTTTAATTTTGCGACTATAGGAAAAGTTTGTGCAGGTATCAGCGAACTTGTGAATTCTGACAGGTCTTCGCGAGATGGATTTGGCAACCTCTTACGCACTGTAGACTAGTGGAAAATTCAAACGATTCTCACATGCGAGCTATTAATTACCCCCAAGACTCTTCCTATAAATAGAAGGAAGTGGGTAAGAATTTATTATGCCTTTACAGATTTCTTCCCATAATCGCCACCTGTTTGACTTTCCTTCGATATCGCCAACTTATACTTACCTTTCTCTCTGCCCATCTTCATGATGGTTGGCAATGATGCACATGCTTGCCGAATGAGGCACACAAAGAATTTTGCCGAGGCAAAGTTCAAGAAGTCGGTCGCTGAAGAACATGATTTGGAAGATTTTAAGAAAAGTTTCTCTCTGGCCTGAGTATTGCTAGATCCTGCGGTACTTCAGCATCGTCCTTTCTCAGATCAACCCAAATGGGGTGGTGATGATTATAGCCTTCCTATACTTCCTGAGATCGGAGAAAATCGCCTTCGACCTTTCTGTTTTTAGGAAGATATTTGCCTTCGCAGTAATGAACGAGGGTGTTGTCTTCTTTAGTAGCCATGTATCCACCTTGACGGGTACGACGAATAAGATGCATCATTGGAACGATTGGTTGGTGGTAGTCGGCGACAAATTTTAGGGAGTTACTCGCAAACCCTACCAACCACATGACATGATTTTCTTTTCGCCCTTCATCGAGGGTCCGTGCGAGAAGCTTGTCGAGGCCTCCCGAGGTCGCAGATTTGACGTCGTCCACTTGCGAATTAATGTTAACTCATTATAAAGGATGTCCCATGCACGTTTTGGTGTGGAAGACCCCATGATCCTTGGGTAGATGTCTTTGCTTACTCCTTGATGCATTAGGATAAGACATCTTACTTCTTCTTGCTCTGCTTTCAGGGCAGCTGCATCTGTTTCCTTCCCTTTGGATGCTTCTGTAGGCTCCTTCCCTTTTGATGCTCCTGCAGTCTCCTCGGCTATCTTCTTCTCAATATGATGCCACAGTCCTTGTGATTGAAATACAAGGCTCATATGGACCGACCAAAAATCATAGTGTTCTCCATCAAAGATAGGAACACCAGCTTGGGTCAAACTGAACATGTGGGAAGTATTTGATGCCACCATATGATGATGGGGTTTGGATGAATGCAAATGAGATTACTCTCAAGTACACCCACCCACTGATGGTCATCGAGCAAGAGCAACCTGCCTCTGATACCACGTTGAAAAACACGCCCCCTCAGCGTGAACCTGCCTTTGATACCATGTTGAACCTCCGCATCCTTTCCCACTCAAAAACTCGGGTCAAGGGTTGGAGGGGTGGGGCTATGAGGAGTTGTAAATATACCTACTTTTATAGTATTTTTATTAAGTCATTTTACTTTATTTTTACCTTTTTTGTTTGCTTTGTTTAATAAATATGCTTCTTTTTGTAAAAAACAATTCTAACTTAGCATTTTTTTGTTTTCTGAAAAATTTAAGAAAAAGTCAAAATTTGACCTGTCACGCCCGTGACCATGCCCGACACGCCCGTGACAGGCACTCAATGCCTTCAGCCAGTCGACACTCAATGATTTTACTGTTCAACACTCAACGCCATCCAGTCATGCCCGTGTCAAGCCCGTCACGCCCGTGTCGATGCCGACACTCAACGCTTTTCAACAGTCAACGCTGCCGACATCAGATCTGCCAACTGTCCAAGTCACGCCCCCCCCCCCCATCACGCCCGTGACCAATCCTGTCACGCACGTGACCGCCACGTGTTCCTTCCAGAAGCTTCCAAATCGTCGATCGGCGCTCGAAGATCGTCCATCACTGCTCGACACGCCCTCTGTCATGCCCGTGACCATGCCTGTCACGCCCGTGATAGCCACGTGTCACTCCCCGACCTTCCAGAATTACGCTAGCTTGCCAAGTTTGCCATGTCAAACACGCAATTGACCGACACGCCCCCTGTCACGCCCGTGACTAGGGTGTGTAAAACTCGAACTTTTTGTCTATAAATAAAAAATTTCTGTGAGGTCCAAGGGTTCACTTTTTTGAGCCAACTTTAGTGTGTCTTATTGTGGGCTGCCCTTGGTGTTTCCAATCCAATGTAAGGAGAATTTTCTCGCCCCTCCCTTCTTATGTTTGTTTTAGATTTTTCATTAGCTTTGTAATAGTTTGTAATAGCTTAAATTATGGAAATAAACATGTTGTTTTTTTTCTTTGTCTCTCTACATGGAATGAAAATAGATTTGGGTGGCTCACTTTCTTTCTCCTTTTTTATCCTCTTGTTTTACTTAGTCTACCTGTTCATAAATTAGTGTAACTTGTAATTTTTCATGCTTTTAAGTGGTTGGCATGTTCATCTTTGTTCATGTTGTCTTTATGCTAGGTTAGAATGAAAATGTTGTTTTTCTATGCTTTGTTCATTCTCATATTCTCTTTAGTTATCATGATTGGTTTTATTCTAGGGTTTTATCAAAAAAATGAGTCGTTATAATGGCAAAATTTAGTTTAAGTCTTCTTTTAAAGAAATCAAAGTTGTATTGAAAACCTTTTAAAAGCTTATATTTTCATTCCTATGAAATCGTAAAAGAGGTTTTAAAGTGTTTTTTTACTTAGCTTTGTTTTAGGATTGTAAAACCTTTTTTGTTCCTATAATTTTTCTTTTCACTTTTTCATCACTTTTATGAAATCCTAAGGATGAAAATGTAAATGTATTAATTTTTCAGCAACTTTGATTTCAACTTTGTTTTCAAAAACTTTTGCTTCTTTAATTTTTATTTCATCTTTTTTCTGTTTTTGGCAAGTTTTAATGGTAGAAAAGTTATAGTTTTAATTTTTAGGTAACTTTCATTTTGTGTTATTTCTATGTGTGTGTGAGTGTATGAGGATAGTTTTATTGCTTTCATTCTCCCGCCCACTCATTTGAGCCGGGACTCGCTATTTTACTGCTTTATTCATTTATGTAGAGTGTGTGAGTGTAGGTGATAACTTTTCATGCTTTGTTTATCACTTTCTCAATTATGTAGAGTGTGTGCGTGTGTGCATTTATTTCCGCCTACTCGTTAAGAGTTAAACGGTGCTCTGCTTTAATTTACTGCCTACTCAGTTTTGAGTGGAACTTGTAATTTTCATTTTTTATAACTTAGTTTCTTTTTATTTATGCATTTATTTCCGCCTACTCGTTAAGAGTTAAATGACACATTGCTTTAATTTACCGCTTACTCAGTTTTGAGTAGGACTTGTACTTGCATTTATTTCCCGCCTACTCTTTTCAGTAGGACTTGCTTTATTTAATTTCTTTATGGTTTTGAAGTGTGCGTGAGTGCCTGCATCAATTAGCTTTCAATTTATCTAAATGTCCTGTTTTTTTGTGTTTTCTCTTATAATTGTTTAGTACTTAATTTCAATACTCACGTTTCACTAAAAACCATAAAGCCGTCCCCATACCGATGAGTGGCTAATCTCTATTAGCCTTCGGCATCGAAGAGCATTAGGATATATAAAATGGTTTGAAATAATTAAAGAACTTTATTTTTATTTTAATTGAAGGGCTTAAGGTTTGCCCCGGGTTAATGACGCATAGGACCACATAATCGATGTGTGGGATCTATTTCCGTTATCCATACGCAACGCCGAGAGGCCGCACGTATGGACTGATCCCACTTGGGTAAATAGAATTGCGTACATACCCTCGAAAGAGGACGAGCGTAGTTCTACCGAATTAGGTTCCCCGCCCAATAGCAGGGTTCTTAGCGTAAAGCGGGCATTAAGAGGAATTCTTCGTCGGTCTAACGATCGGTCGAAAAGTCTTAATGTTGAGGTGAGCAATATTCCTAGAGATAAGTGCGCTCATATTTATGGAACCTCTACGGCCAAGTGCCTTTTATTAATTTAAAAACTAAGTTCGATAATTGTTAAGAATTATTTTAGTCTTAATCCGATTCGATGCCGAGCGTTAACCCGTCATCGAACTAACTTAGTAAAAAAACTGCTCTCTTTCTTTCCATTTTAATTCAACTAAAAATCCCACCTTATGGATAGTAAGATAATAGTCTTCCTGGAAGAGTAAATATAATCAACGCACCCCCGAGAAAAATATGACCTCGGTATTTCTCCTGAATACCGAGTACTACGTGATAGGTGCACTTGCCTCCTCTCGTTAGAAAACTCGATCTTCTAACTCGGCCCGTGGAATCAGACCATTTCGAACCACCCATAGTCGGTCTCTGTTCTTCGGCCATCAAGTTTTTGGCGCCGTTGCCGGGGAGCACGGTTGTTATATCGAATCCGGGACTCTATTAATTTTCCTTTATTTTCAAATAAAAAATTTTATAACAAAAAAATCCTTCCCCCTTCGTTATTTTTTTTCTAGGGTGCATGACCCGTGGACAACCTTCGAGTTCTGAAAATCTTGAATTCGACCATGAGATCGACAGCTCTCTTGCACATATCCGATCTCTACGTCGAATTCCCTTTTTAGACCCCGCAGAATCCACCGGAGAACCCTCTTTCTCTTCTATGGCCGACCCAAATAATGCCCAGGCGGCCGAGCGTACGATGTCTTACTATGCTCGACCCAACTTGGATGATACGGGGTCGAGTGTTGTTTGTCCTGCTGTGGGGAACAATAACTTTGAAATTAAGTCAAGTGTTATACAAATGATCCAAAATGTCGTGCAGTTCGACGGACAGCCGGATGAGGACCCAAATAACCACTTGTCTAATTTTTTAGAATTTTGTGATACTTTCAAGATTAATGGCTTCACTAATGACGCAATTCTTTTGCGCCTCTTTCCCTTCTCTCTTAAGTCCAAGGCCAAGGAGTGGTTGGTCTCCCTCCCGCGGGGATCCATCACGACTTGGGAGGAGTTGGCAGAAAAATTCCTGACTAAATATTTTCCGCCCGCAAAAACTGCTAGATTGCGGGCGGACATATCCTCCTTTGTACAAAATGACTTCGACTCTCTTTATGAGACTTGGGAGCGTTTTAAGGAATTTCTCCGCCGGTGCCCGCACCACACACTGCCAACATGGTTGTAGGTACAGATTTTTTATAATGGACTGAACAGTCAGACACGTCAAATGATTGACGCGGCTGCTGGGGGCACTCTGAATAATAAGACCCCCGAGGCCGCCAAGGCTCTTTTTGAAGAAATGGCTATGAATGCCTATCAATGGAATTCCCGCGGGCGCGCCATAAGCAGGCGGGCCTTTATGAGTGGATGTCACTGCTCAGCTAGCCCTTCAAGTCGAAAGGCTAACTAAGCAGGTGGCGGAGATGTTTGTTGCCTCCTCCACTCCGCCTTGTTTTCTCCCCCAAAATGCCTGCATGGTCGACGAATTTGTTGACTACATGGGGAATCCGGTGCGTCCCTCCTTTCAAAATAACCCTTATAGTAGCCACTATAATCCGGGTTGGAGGAACCACCCGAATTTCTCATGGAGTAACCCGAATAACGCGCAATGCCCTCCTCCCCCTCCTTTTGCGCTCTCTTTTCCGTCCCCTCCTCCGAAGCCTCTTCCGGTGGAGGAAAATTTTAATCGATATGTTGCGTCCAACGAGTCCAATATCCGGAACATCACCGGATCGCTTAAAAATTTAGAAATACAGGTTGGACAGCTGGCGCGACTTATGTTGGAATGCGCTCTGGGGGCACTGCCAGGGAATACAGAGCCCAATCCAAGGGAGAATGCCAATGCTATAACCCTCCGTAGCAGTAAGGAGGTGGTCGATCCAAAACGGATCGATCCTCAGGTACATATTTCACCTCCGACCCCTCTTCCCTCTTCTTCGATTACGCAGCCCTTACCAATCTTAAACGACAAAACTATTTTAAACAAGGCGTTTCCCTACCCGCATAAATTAGATAACGAGCGAGTGAACGTGAAATATGAAAAATTTATTTTATTACTTAAAAAAATTCATATTAATGTTCCTTTTTGCGAAGCCATCTCGCAAATGCCTAAGTATGAAAATTTTTTAAAAGAGCTTCTTTCTAACAAACAAAAATTTGAAGATATTTCGCATATTTCTCTTAACGCTGTCTGCTCGGCGGATCTTACTAATAAGTTGCCCTCAAAACAAAACGACCCGGGACGGTTTTCCATCCCGTGCCTCTTTGGCGATGTATTAGAAAAATACGCCTTGGCAGACTTAGGCACGAGCATTAATTTGTTGCCGTTCTCGCTCTTCCTGCAATTAAGTTTGGGTACTCCTGCTCCTACCAATATGCGCATCAACCTAGCGGATCACTCGGTTAGGTTCCCCATCGGGGTAGTTGAGGATGTCCTTGTCCGAGTAGACAAGTTCACCTTCTCGGTGGACTTCGTCATCTTAGACATCGAGGAAGACGCCGAGGTACCAATAATACTCGGTCGCCCTTTCCTCGCAACCTCACGTGCGCTAATCAATGTAAGTAACAGTCATCTTCTCCTTCCGGTAGGAGACGACCATGTTACTTTTTCTATTAACCCCTCAATGGAAGACTCGTCGCCGAGCGATGATTTCTGCTACTCTTTAGATTTTTTTATGGAGATTGTTCTTCTTCGGTTTTCGAGTCCGAGTTTTTAAACGAAGATATTTTTTCACTGGAAAATTTTTATTGCAATGAGGACGCATCTACGAATATGCCTTTTGAACCAATTGGTTCAAAAGACATTAGCACTAAAACCTCGCTAGAAGAACCGCCCACCCTAGATCTCAAACCATTACCCGAATCCCTCAAATATGCCTTTTTGGGGAAAAATGATACACTCCCGGTATTAATTTCTTCGCATTTAAGCGATTCGGAGACCTCCGATTTATTGGAGGTTTTGCTTAAAATCGCCACACAATTGCGTGGAAAATTTCTGACCTTAAGTGGATTAACCCTTCTTTCTACACTCATAAAATTTTCTTAAATGATAATTGCCACAAAACCATTCAGCCGCAGCGACGTCTTAACCCAAACATGAAAGACGTCGTGAAATCTGAGATAAGTAAATTGTTAGATGCGGTGATTATTTATCCCATTTCTGATAGCGCATGAGTTTGTCCCATTCATGTCGTGCCAAAGAAGGGCGGTCTGACCATAGTGGCGAATGAGCACAACGAGCTCGTCCCAACTCATACTATTACGGGTTGGCGTGTGTGCATTGATTATCGCAAACTTAATGATGCCACCCGCAAGGACCATTTCCCACTACCGTTCCTTGACCAGATTCTCGAGCGTCTTTCCGGTCATCCATTTTATTGTTTTCTTGATGGTTTATCGGGGTTTTTCCAAATCCCCATTTCCCCCGAGGACCAAGAGAAAATGACTTTTACTTGCCCGTTTGGCACCTTCGCCTACCGAAGAATGCCATTTGGCCTCTGCAATGCGTCAGCTACATTCCAAAGATGTATGCTAGCAATCTTTGGCGAGCTAGTAGAAGATATTATGGAAGTATTTATGGATGACTTTTCTGTATTCGGATGCTCATTCCCGGATTGTCTTCGTAATCTCGATCGTGTCCTCCAGCGATGCGAGGACACGCATCTTGTTTTAAATTGGGAGAAGTGCAACTTTATGGTTCGAGGAGGTTTGGTCCTCGTCCATAAGATTTCGATTAAGGGGATAGAGGTCGATAAGTCCAAAGTGGAAATCATAGAAAAACTTCCTCAGTCGACTAACATAAAATCGATTAGGAGTTTCTTAGGCCACGCGGGCTTTTACAGGCATTTCATTCAAGATTTTTCAAAAATAACAAAGCCACTTACTCACCTCTTGGAAAAGGAATCACCTTTTATCTTTAGTAGCGATTGTGAGTCTGCCTTTAATTTTATAAAACAAAAACTTATCAATTCTCCAATTCTAGTGGCCCCTAACTGCTCCCTTCCATTCAAAATCATGTGCGACGCTAGTGATATTGCCTTAGGC
Organism: Platanthera zijinensis; assembly: GCA_039513925.1. Lineage (NCBI taxonomy): Eukaryota > Viridiplantae > Streptophyta > Magnoliopsida > Asparagales > Orchidaceae > Platanthera > Platanthera zijinensis. Next base: position 211,670,144 of record CM077082.1, on the reverse strand, counting down.
GCCGTTCTTGGCAAACGCATAGAAAAACATTTTCATCCTATTTATTACGCTAGCAAGACGCTCACTTCCGCACAAGTGAATTACACGAAGATGGAAAAGGAACTCTTAGCCGTCATTTTCGCCTTCGATAAGTTTCGCTCGTATTTAACGCTATTCAAAGATATCGTTTTTACCAATCACTCCGCCCTTAAGTATTTACTAGCCAAAACCGACGCGAAACCCCGTCTTCTTCGATGGATTCTCCTCCTTCAAGAATTTGACTTGGAGATCTGAGACAAGAAGGGTGTGGAAAATCTTGCGGCAGACCACCTCTCCCGTTTAGAAAATCCTGCAGCAAATAAATGACAGATTCCCCGAGGAATGCCTTCTTGCCCTTCGTTCATCTTCGTCATCTTCTCCTTGGTTCACAGATTTTGCGAACTACCTAGTCGCGCGGGTAATTCCAAAAGAATTTTCAAGTCATCAAAAGAAGAAATTCTTTTCCGACTTGAAACATTTCTTTTGGGAGGACCCGTTTCTTTTCCGTATCTGCGCGGACCAAGTGGTCCGAAGATGCATCGCGGGTGTGGAGTGCATGCAAATATTGAGGCACTAGCACGAGGGGTCCAGCCGAGGGGCACTATCAAGCCAACCGGACCGCTAGGAAGGCGCTAGAGGCGGGCTACTTTTGGCCCACCCTCTTCAAAGACGCGCACAATTTTTGTGCGCGCATGCGATAGCTGTCAGCGGTCGGGTAACATCTCTCGTCGAGACTAGATGCCCCAAAACATGTTTTTAGAATGCGAAGTCTTCGATTTGTGGGGCATAGATTTTGTAGGCCCCCTACCTCCTTCTTATAAAAATACGTATATTTTAGTGGCGGTCGACTACGTATCAAGGTGGGCGGAAGCGCAAGCTCTCCCCACCAACGATGTGCGAGTCATCGTTACATTTCTACAAAAATTATTTTCTCACTTCGGCACGCCTCGCGCTATTGTTAGTGATAGGGGAACGCATTTCTGTAACGCTCTAATGGCAAAGGCGTTAGCTAAATACGGAGTCACGCACAAACTTGCCACCCCCTACCACCCGCAAACAAGTGGCCAAGTTGAGGTAGTAAATCGAGAGATAAAACACATATTAAAAAAATCGTTTCACTTAATTGGAAAGATTGGTCCGTTAAGCTTGACGACATGTTATGGGCGTATCGTACGACATACAAAACCGCTACCGGTTGTACTCCATTTCGATTAGTCTATGACAAAGCGTGCCATTTACCCGTAGAACTGGAGCACCGCGCACTTTGGGCATTAAAAATCTTAAACCTCGACGCTAACTTAGCCGCTCAGAATAGAAAACTTCAACTAAACGAGCTCGATGAATGGCGTGCGAACGCTTACGAGAGCAATAAATTCTATAAGGAGCATTCTAAGTTATATCACGATCGAAAAATTAAAACCCCAAAATTTTTTCTCCGGGCGATCTTGTCCTTCTTTATAATTCTCGTCTTAAACTTTTTCCTGGCAAACTAAATGTCGTTGGTCCGGTCCCTTCTTAGTTGAAGAAGTTTTTCCATATGGGACCGTACTCGTCTCCCACCCGGAAAAAGGCTCGTTTAAAGTAAACGGTCATCGGTTAAAGACTTACATAGCGGGCGACTCAGTGATCGAGTATAGTGAAACTATATCCCTCCTCGACTTATAAACCCGCCAATATAGTCAAGCTACGCGACTATAAACAAAGCATTCCTGGGAGGCAGCCCACACTTATCTTTTTTACGTCTTTATTTATCATGTTTTCTATTTTTCTAATAACTGCAGGGTTTCTAATGGGCTTCCCCGAGCGCGGATCAGGGACGTTTTCTGCCCCCTCTTTTTCCTTTTTTGTACATATACCTGTTGTCTTGTTCCTAATGCTTAGCATACAACATTGGGGACAATGTTGGAACTAAGTATGGGGGTGTTTTCGTATTTTCGTACTTTCTTTTTCACTTTAAAAAAAAAAACTTCAAAACAAAACTTCAAAAATAATAAAAATATATATATAAAAAACAAATTTTTTTTTTTTGAAGTTTCATTTTTAAAATTTTGATTTATTTTTAACTTGGTCCGCGAGATCCGGCTCATCGAGCCATCCACATAACGAGTAATCTCGCGGCAACCTAGTTTACATTTTTGTAAATATTTTTGTAAATATTTTTTTTTTGTAAATAATTTTTGTAAGTATTTTTTTTGTAAATATTCTTTCTCTTTCTCCTCTCCCCTTTTTCCCTCTCATCCTTGTAAATAACTTCTTTTTTTCTCCCAAATATTTGTAAATAGAATAAAAATTTTCTTAAAAATACAAAAAATTTCTCAAAACTTAAAAATACAAAAAAAATTCGCAAAACTCAAAAAACAAAAAAATTTTATTTTCGCATTTTTCTTTCTTTAGTATGTATATATTAAAGAAATAAATACAAAAATACAAAAAAAAGATAATAACTTCAAAAATTCAAAAAATATAATTTATGAAACAAATAAATCAAATATTTCATTCTTAAGTTTTTTGCTATCAAAAAATTTTGTTTTGAGTTTATTTATCTGCGAATTTGATCAATTCTTTGTTCACTATTTGTTTGTTAATTATAGATTGAAAAATCTAAATAGCCGGGGTTAAGTTTTAAAGAATTTATTATGCTTTGTTAAAAATTAGGGACTCGTTTTAGGCACTACTTCTAATTTTTCATAGATAGGAGCACGTGTACTATGTTAGAAAATAACGACTATAGAATTCACTTATGTTTATTTTTAGTTTTCTGAAAAATTGGAACGTACAATTTATAAAGGTTGCTCTCAAAAATTTTTTAATTAAAAATCTAGTTCTCTTTTCTCCCCTTGCTTATCATGACCTACTTGGTATGATAAAATTTTTCCCTCCAAAAGAAAAGATCTTATGTCAATGGGAATAAGATTTCATTCCGTAAACATATGCACCCATTAAATTAAAAGATTATATGTTACGGAGTAAGAGGATAAAATTCATTACCCCTACACATATACATTGAGTTAATTCTTATTATGAAGAAGAAATAAAAAATTTCATGTTAAGGAAAATAAGATTTCGTTTTCCTATAACATCCAAATCAAAAAAAATTGGAGGTTCGAGAAAAAATTACCTCGACACAAAATCCAAGCATCTTCATAAAACAACATCAACCACCCTTAGCCAATTTCAGGACTCTAGAATTAATTCAAAAATCTTTTTGAGAGCATAATTCGTAAATTGCATTATTTCCGGTAAAACTCCTATAAGCTAGAGTTCATATAATTCCAAACTATTTTTGTTAATCTAACCAATACAATTATTTCTTTCTATTTGATTACATCAAGAAGTCTTTTTGGCCAAAACTTTTGCCCTGTTTAAATCATCTACATAATTTTAGGACTTAACTTTTATACCCCGTATATTTATTAATATCTCTCTTATAATTAATACAAGCGGTAGCAGAACTTAGAGTTCTTTATTATTCCATATAAGTTCACCTCAAACTTTTGCTCTGAAATAGCAAAAGCTTAAGTATGGGAGTATTTGATAATTGTAAATATACCTACTTTTATAGTATTTTTATTAAGTCATTTTACTTTATTTTTACCTTTTTTGTTTGCTTTGTTTAATAAATATGCTTCTTTTTGTAAAAAACAACTCTAACTTAGCTTTTTTTTGTTTTATGAAAAATTTATGAAAAAGTCAAAATTTGACCTGTCACGCCCGTGACCATGCCTGACACGCCCGTGACAGGCACTCAATGCCTTCAGCCAGTCGACACTCAACGATTTTACTATTCAACACTCAATGCCATCTAGTCACGCCCGTGTCAAGCCCGTCACGCCCGTGTCGATGCCGACACTCAATGCTTTTTAACAGTCAACACTGCCGACATCAGATCTGCCAATTGTCCAAGTCACGCCCCCCGTCACGCCCATGACAAAGTCTGTAACGCCCGTGACCGCCATGTGTTCCTTCTAGAAGCATCTAGATCGTCGATCGGCGCTCGAAGATCGTCGATCACTGCTCGACACGCCCTCTATCACGCCCGTGACCATGCCTGTCATGCCCGTGACAGCCACGTGTCACTCCCCGACCTTCCAAAATAATGCCAGCTCGGCGAGTTTTCCATGTCAAATACGCAACTGACCGACACGCCCCCTATCACGCCTGTGACTAGGGCGTGTCAAACCCGAACATTTTTTCTATAAATAAAAAATTTCTGTGAGGTCCAAGGTTTCACTTTTTTTAGCCAACTTTAGTGAGTCTTCTTATGGGTTGCCCTTGGTGTTTCCAATCCAATGTAAGGAGAATTTTCTCCCCCCTCCCTTCTTATGTTTGTTTTAGCTTTTTCATTAGCTTTGTAATAGTTTGTAATAGCTTAAAATATGGAAATAAAAATGTTGTTTTTTTTTTCTTTGTCTCTCTACATGGAATGAAAATAGATTTGGGTTGCTCACTTTCTTTCTCCTTTTTTATCCTCTTGTTTTACTTAGTCTACCTCTTCATAAATTAGTGTAACTTGTAATTTTTCATGCTTTTAAGTGGTTGTCATGTTCATCTTTGTTCATGTTGTCTTTATGTTAGGTTAGAATGAAAATGTTGTTTTTCTATGCTTTGTTCATTCTCATATTCTCTTTAGTTATCATGATAAGTTTTATTCTAGGGTTTTATCAAAAAAAATGAGCCGTTATAATGGCAAAATTTAGTTTAAGTCTTCTTTTAAAGAAATCAAAGTTGTATTGAAAACCTTTTAAAAGCTTATATTTTCATTCCTATGAAATCGTAAAAGAGGTTTTAAAGTGTTTTTTACTTAGCTTTGTTTTAGGATTGTAAAATATTTTTGTTCCTTTAATTTTTCTTTTCACTTTTTCATCACTTTTATGAAATCCTAAGGATGAAAATGTAAATGTTTTAATTTTTCAGCAACTTTGATTTCAACTTTGTTTTCAAAAACTTTTGCTTCTTTAATTTTTATTTCATCTTTTTATCTGTTTTTGGCAAGTTTTAATAGTAGAAAAGTTGTAGTTTTAATTTTTAGGTAACTTTCATTTTGTGTTATTTCTATGTGTGTGTGAGTGTATGAGGATAGTTTTATTGCTTTCATTCTCCCGCCCACTCATTTGAGCCGGGACTCGCTATTTTACTGCTTTATTCATTTATGTAGAGTGTGTGAGTGTAAGTGATAACTTTTCATGCTTTGTTTATCGTTTTCTCAATTATGTAGAGTGTGTGCATTTATTTCCGCCTACTCGTTAAGAGTTAAACGGCGCTCTGCTTTAATTTACCGCCTACTCAGTTTTGAGTGGGACTTGTAATTTTCATTTTTTGTAACTTAGTTTCTTTTTATTTATGCATTTATTTCCGCCTACTCGTTAAGAGTTAAATGGCGCGTTGCTTTAATTTACCGCCTACTCAGTTTCTAGTAGGACTTGTACTTGCATTTATTTCCCGCCTACTCATTTGAGTAGGACTTGATTTATTTAATTTCTTTATGGTTTTGAAGTGTGCGTGAGTGCCTGCATCAATTAGCCTTCAATTTATCTAAATGTCCTGTTTTTTTGTGTTTCTCTTATAATTGTTTAGTACTTAATTTCAATACTCACGTTTCACTAAAAACCATAAAGCCGTCCACATACCGATGAGTGGCTAATCTCTATTTGCCTTCGACATCGAAGAGCATTGGGACATATAAAATGATTTGAAATAATTAAAGAACTTTATTTTAATTTTAATTTAAGGACTTAAGGTTTGCCCCGGGTTAACGACGCATAGGACCACATAATCGATGTGTGGGCTCTATTTCCGTTATCCATACGCAACGCCGAGAGGCCACACGTATGGACCGATCTACCTTGGGTAAATAGAATTGCGTACATACCCTCGAAAGTGGACGAGCGTAGTTCGACAGAATTGGGTTCCCCACCCAATAGCAGGGTTCTTAGCATAAAGCGGGCATTAAGAGGAATCCTTCGTCGGTCTAACGATCAGTCGAATAGTCTTAATGTTCAGGTGAGCAATATTCCTAGAGATAAGTGCGCTCATATTTATGGAACCTCCACGGCCAAGTGCCTTTTATTAATTTAAAAACTAAGTTCGATAATTGTTAAGAATTATTTTAGTCTTAATCTGATTCGATGCCGAGCGTTAACCCGTCATCGAACTAACTTAGTAAAAAAACTACTCTCTTTCTTTCCGTTTTAATTCAACTAAAAATCCCACCTTACTGATAGTAAGATAATAGTCTTCCTGAAAGAGTAAATATAATCAACGCGCCCCCAATAACAATACGACCTCGGTATTCTCCTGAATACTGTGTACTACGCGATAGGTACACTTGCCTCCTCTCGTTAGAAAACTCGATCTTCTAACTCGGCCCGCGGAATCAGACCATTTCGAACCACCCACAGTCGGTCTCTGTTCTATGGCCATCAGGCTAATATAAGTATGAGCGGACCGTCTGGGTAGGCGGTGTGGGACTAATCTCAACATGGCACCTTTGGGTTCATGCTGGATCGTCCAACACGCCCCCTCCGCGTGAACCTGGCTCTAATACCATGTTGAACTTTCGCAACCTTTTTCCCACTCTAAAACCCGGGTCAAGGGTTGGAGGGGCGAGGCTAATATAAATACGAGCGAACCGTCTGGGTAGGCGGTGTGGGACTAATCTCAGCATGCCAACTTTGGGTTTATGCTGGACCGTCCAATAGCCCCCTCAGCGTGAACCTGCCTCTGATACCATGTTGAACCTCCGCACCCTTTTTCCCACTCCAAAACCCGGGTCAAGGGTTGGAGGGGCGGGGCTAATATAAGTACGAGCGGACCGTCTGGGTAGGCAGCGTGGGACTAATCTCAACATTCAAACTTTGGGTTCATGCTGGACCGTCCAACATGGAAGCGACAGACTAAATAAAATGGCTAGATTAAGTCGCAGGAGACACTGAGAAAGAAGGTGACTATCCCGAGTGATATGCTTGGTGGAAAGGCTGATCCTTCGGAATTCAGTGACCACTTCTAGCATCCAAACTATATGCAGTGGGAAGAGGGAAAGGATGCTCATGGTTGGCCACTAGTGTTCTGGGATGAGAACAATCCTAAGGTAACTTTAAGTACTAATCTACCAGCATGGTCGGAGGATGTGGAGGACAGTGGCGAGGCCTATGATGTCGTCTTCAGGCTTTACAATCAAGCGGATGCGGAGTTGCTACAGGATATTGCCACTAAAGATCTCGCACATTAAACTGCTCGCTCGCTCCTGCGATCCGTTGAGCTTAGCAACTTCACTGCAAAGAGTCTGCTCGAATTCGAGGAACGAAACAAGATATTTGCCAAGAAGATCTTGGATCTGGGACCCAGTGCTGCCCAGTGTAAAGTTCTTGAGGTATCAAGGTGGCCGGGATGTCTTTACATAGTTGCCTCATGTGGATTCATAAAATTGACGACTTACCTTTATACTTGCAGGAAGCTGAGATCAAAACTTCTAAGAAGATGTCGCAGTTAAAGAAGGTGCTAGTGGACATGCGGGCTACCCTTGAAGCTGCTCAGGTCCGAATTGCTGAGTTGGAACTTGCTTGGAGGTACTGCAGCCACCAGTGGTCGGTCCCTTGAGAGGAGGAAAGAACCTCCACGTATTTTATGATATGACATCGGCGGTCCGTCGCAGCATTGTTGGTGCATCGGGAAGCGTAGTGCTCACCGAGCTGAAGATGAATGGATATCTCGGCGTAGAGGCCGCTCATCTGATGGGGTTTACAAAGATCTCAACTCACCAAATCGCGAGTCTTCTTCCACTTTTGACTATGACAAGGATGTAAATGACGAGAGCAAGGGTAGCGACATCAGTGAGGATGATAATGATGGCGATTAGGACGACGTCGATATAGATGGTGGGGAAGTTAGTGCGTGCGATGATGTCGCTTAGTCGTATAAAGCCTCCTATCTGCCGACATTTTTCCTTTTTGGTTGTATAGATAGATTTTTTTTGGACGAACCTTTATACAAGGCGTCATTGCTCTTTTTGGAATGTAATGCTCGCTATCATATGAAAGAAGCTTTTTTGTTGCTCACCTGTTTTTTAATACTCTCTTTGCTGTGATATTTGCTAAGATCACAGGCTTGAGCACGATAAGTATTCATTAGTTGCCTAGACGCAAGAATATCGAGTGCTCGCCGATCGCATATCATACTCGCGTACTTGCACCTACATACTCATAAAACGGATCATCATATTTGTTTACTAGATAATTGGCAAACTCGCACCAACATACTCACCCAGAGGAAAATATTCCTCCCTCTATTTAGTTAAAACACGGCTCTGAACAAGAAAAAAGGCACTCGAGAGGTCTTTATAAGACGCACACTCCAGAATCCTCGACGATACCTGATCTGAATCTTAGAGTAAGGATGAAGATAGGGATGGCAGCCAAGAGGTCGCAAGGGACACGCACCTAAGGCTGATGCCCTATTTTAATTGGCAAGGAACTAAGGGCACCAAGAGATAGGCAACGACAGTCAGCAGGTCAAGGGTACACACACACCCGAGGCCTTCATCCTATGTCGGGATCTTACCTCCTGAAAAGCCTTTACATTGCTGCTTCTGCTTAGATTTTGTCGCTTAGATAAGTCGGCTCTCTGATGTCATGTTTGGGAGGCTGACATCGAGAATGGTTCCTGATAATCCCTCCAGTCAAATGAGAAGTACCATCGGTAGGTAACAAGGCCAACGTGCAAGGGGGGAGCTCCTCTCGACCGTCAACACAGAGGCTTGGTCTTACAATAATGCTTTAGAAATTCAGGGCACTGTCCCATCACCCGCTCTAGGCTTTTTAGGAAAACCAAGTCAGAGGCGTGTTTCCCAAATCGATCGTAGAGATGGACTTAACTGCTACAACACTAAGGCGATAAATTTTAAAGAATATGCAACTCGCCTATCCCATATTCTAGGGAGCGAGATATTTATTAGAACTGAGTAACTATTACAGCGTACATGCACCCTTCCTGTTAGGGGTAGAACCTTTTCAAGTCATCGTCGCTCTAGGTGCTCCCGAGAAGCTAACCCTCTTAATTTTGGAGGTAGTATCCTCTAGTGGCCAATGGTACATGGACGATAAAGGGTCCCTCCCAATTTGGGTTTAGCTTCCCAACTATGGTTCCCCTTTTTACTGCGTCTGCCTTCTTTATGATGAGTGTTAGGAACATTGACTACAATTTCATAGATTTGAAGAAGCCCCTAAGTCAATAATATACACAAATATGTATTTGATATTCCTCTACGTTATCATGTGCATGAAATAAATATTTGTTAGACTAATAGCTTGGGAGTAAGTCAACACACTCCATAAGTGATGAAAATTTGCTAAGTACAAATGCGTTGAGTCATCTCACTTCACTCGACGCTCAAAGTATATATATATTTACTCAATGCTTTTCACTCATTGTCTTAGAAGAAAAGCAAAGAATATGTCTAAGTTCAAATGAACGAGTCATCTCACATCATTTGACGCTCAAGATTCATATGCACTGACTGAATGTTCCTCTCTCAACGCTTCCGTAAAAGAGATGTAAATTCAAACCTGGTACAAATGTGTTGAGTGAAGGTTTTTCACTCAACGCCTCAAAAGTGAAGCAAAAAAACTATCTAAGTACAAATGCGTCGAGACACATAGGATCACTCAACGCCTAAGTAGAATTCGCTAAGTTATGTGCTGTCTCTCAACGCCTCATCAGAGTTCATGTATTTGACTAAGTTATGTTACTTCTAGCACTCAATGCCTATATATGAGATCAGGATTTATTATAAGTCAAATGACATCTAGTCTATTCTGCTGACATCATACATTATTCAAATCAACACATATTGTGCGCTAAAAGACGAAAACTGCAATATTTCTCTGTCACACAATCTTGGGATGTTTCCAACATTAAAGCTGATCATGCCGCTTTTACTAAAACAAAATAGAGTTGTTGTTGATGCATATATAAAATTCAAGGTCAGGAACCTTTTCAAAGAACATTTTTTGGCATAATCTCTCTGAACAAAAATTTGAAAAAGGTTTTCGCCTGCAAGAAACTTACTGAAGTTAAGAAAGGAAATTGTTCAGTCGTCTTCAAGCTCTGTGATTCTCAATTCATTCTTTTAGAAGCTTGAAGAAGAATTTTTTAGTACTCATCATAGTACAACGTAATCAAATTTTGAAGATCAATTTCTGATGTTGCTGTTGTTGAGAAGAATCTGGTTAGTGAATCAGATAAAGAAGAAGGCTCCTAATGTTTGATTTTTTTTGTCTTTGAAATTCTAACCATTTTTATTCTCTCTTGTCTGATATACTAGTAGATATGTGTGTAGGGCTTTTGTTGGGTTTCTCTAAGAGGTTGCACAACACTTGTGCACGCAGCGGAAGTAATAAAATCTAGAACAACCCAAAAGAGATTGGATCGGGCCATGCATGGTGAATCAAGAAGTTAACAAAATTAGGCAAAAATTACCTCTTGGAGTTGAGTCACGACTCAACGAGATGCTCCC